>CM030174.1:19912921-20097921 GCA_017639675.1 Aplochiton taeniatus | reverse complement strand
TGCAAAGTCACATCAATTGGCTATAAGGGTAGGGTCAGATCTTACAATAATCATATAGGCTTACGTCTCGAGCTCACTACAAAGCATTCATTTTTAGAATATGAGTATGAATGATTTGCTCTAAATTGACAGTTACACATGCAGTAAGAGAAAGTAAGGACAGAGAGAGAGAGAGAGAGAGAGAGAAGGGGCACCCGAGAAAGAATGAGAGAGGTTCCTTTTTTGCTTGGTTCTCCTAGCTGCTGGATCAAGCAATGTGGCATCGCTCTGTGACACGCCTTTCCCACACATTCATCTATCCAATAAGGGGAGTCATATTCCAATAAAAATTTGATTATTGGTTGCGTATGAGCAAATAATTTGGGAGTGAATTGGGTGAACTCTATTGACACATTTTGCCTACTTTTTTATATTTATCAGACAAACCATCTGCCCAATAAACCCTCCATAAATTGGCGTGAAATAAATAGCCTACAAATACTAGTAATTATACGTGTGTGTGTGTCTGTGAGAGAGAGAGAGAGAGAGAGAGAGAGAGAGAGAGGGAGAGAGAGAGAGAGAGAGAGGGAGAGGGTGTGGCGTGTGTGTGAATGATTGTGTGGATGCTTAAAATCGTGTGTGCGTATGACGTCACTTAGACTGAAGCCTCCACAAGATCTAACGAAACCGAAGTCAACAAACGCTGTTTTGAGAACATGTTCTATATTCAAAATATAAATGTGTTGCCTTTTGAAGATTTGCAATCGTAAGGCCTGGTCAATCCGAAAAATAATCCACAAGAGTTACACAATTCATTATTATATTTTTCATTTCTCGACGTTATTAATCGTTATTTCCTGTGGATATGCATTTAATACAACTGTTCCTTCATTCAGTTGTGTAGGCTACATGACGGTCACGGGTGGCCTTTCTTGGACAAACGATTTTTTTAGAGAGAGAGACAGTGAAGAGAGAGAGAGCTGAGTGTGTGCAAGCAAGGGGGAGGGGTGGAGAGACGAGAGTGTAGTGAGGGGATGCTATACCACCGGGCTGAGCGAGACAGAGAGTGTGTGAGCCATGTTGGATGGATGTGAATGAGCGGTAGAGATGCTTCCCCTTCGCCCCTGATGCCTAAAGCTCCTGTACCACCGAACACAGCGAGTAAATGCCAACTCCCCAGGCCCAGGAAGAGACGGGGGAGCTCGGGGAAAGGTGTCGGAAGGTGCCGGGGCTAGAGCTGGCTACCTAGCCGGCGACGGGAGAGTAAGAGAAAGAAACGTAAACGAAGACGGAGTCAGAGAGAAAAGAGAGAGGAGGGAGAGGGAGAAAGGAGGGGAGAGAACGGATCAGACTAAATGGCTGCATTGCTACCGGGTTCTAGTCTGCTGTCGCCTTTGATTCTCCACCTGCTCTTCACCTCATTGTTCATCGTCATCCCGGGGACGGTAACTGGGGCTTGCCGCTGGACCCCGGACTCTTACCCGGCCCCTAAAGATGCTGACAAACCGTTTCAGACTAGAGGGGGATCTGGGGTCTTGGCGAGCGGTGATTTGGATCTGTACACGTGGACGTGGACTATACGGAGGCCACGGTCAGGATCTGAATTTCTGGCTCTCCAAAGTTGGCTTGTTTGGCATGGAGACTACAGCGAATCCCGACCACACGGTAGCAAAGGCGGCTATCCTCGGCACCTAGGTAGGAAGATCGGCGCGAGCAGTATAAGCAACGCTGAGAAGAGGAAGGGCGTTGTTTCACCTGTTATTCCTTCCTTGGCTCAAAATGGGAAAAAACGGCCTTCCCAAAGGACTAGAGTACATGCAACGTGTTCATCAACCTGGCTGGCCCTTTTACAACTCAATAAACGAGACACTGCGAAAGCCTTTGTGTGTGTTTTCCGGCACCAAAGCCCTGAAAAAGGCGAGGGGTGGAGGGAGAGGCCAATGGGTGCCAGGGGGCTTCCTACAAGGTATACAACAAGGCATTTCCATGGGTCTATGAGCCACGCCATAAAGGACCTATCACCCACTAAGGACCTCCTATTCGGTCCACCACCACTGTGCTGCCCTACACATTATAATTTGGGATATAACAATGTTATTGAGGATAAGTGGCCAGACAACGGGGCCACTGCTTGTAATTGTTCTCATTCGGACAGTCTCGATTATATCAATCCCACCATTAAGGAATGTAATCAATGTTTAATTGTATTCATTGGGAGTTCTAGAAAAGGTAAGAAGAGAGAAAACCAGAAGCTATGCCCAACCTTTACTTATTTTGTCCCCGAGACAGTAGCAGAGAGGGTAGCCAGATGTTTCCAGCCAACCGAGATTAGCAACGGTTTCGTTGCGCACACAGGTTGTTCTCACAAAAGGCTCAGCGGAGAGAGGGCATGCGCCATTCCCGCGTATGACGCTGCTAGAACCCTGGCTAGAGGAGGGGGTAGGGAAGCAGGGGGAATACAAGATAACACGCTGGTAACATTAACAAACAATCCGCATAATGATTTGGCCTTTATAAATCTGATTACAAAATACAAGAAACAACATCTAAAGCCTGATGCACAAAGGAAAATGTTCGTTCTAAAAGCCCCAGGACCGAGTTCTCAACACTGGGTGGAGAACTCATTTATGGGGCGCTGGTGTTTGAGTTGGATTAAAATTGTGAGACGGCATTCCAAAAAGTTTATTGGTCCCAAAGGGCTAATAGCTGAAAGTAACCACTACAACCAATTTTCCTCCAACACCACACAAAAGCCTGTTCACAGTTTTCTTCCCAACGGAAGCAGTGCTCCTAATAAAACCTTATCACATTCACCCGACCGGCTCCTGTCGTCTAACCAGGTTCAAGCAGAAGAAACCCCAACTGCTAAAACGGAATCTACTACTGTGTCTGTGAGTCAGTCAGCTTTTGTTACTCCGGTTATGTTTCCCATCAAAGCTCATTGTCCCAGTCTCATGCCAGCAATGGAAACGGATATTACTCATACCAATAAAGAGGCACTCTACTCAGTGCTCAACCTGACGAAGCGGTACTACGACTTAAGTTCCTACCCACCACATCATCGTATAGTAGAACAGGTTACGCCTGTGAATGACGTGATTTCAGCACCACAGGTGCAGTGGACACCTCCACCGGAACTCTTAACGATAGTTTCCCATAATGCTCAGGGTCAGGCAACTGAATCAATTGATCATTCCCTGTCACTACAACATAACATGTTTTTGTTGAGTAAACTCAACACCAACAATAATAACAATATTGGAAGTTATGAGCAAAACAATAACAACATTAACAAAAGAAAGGACAGCAAAGAAGAAAATATTACAAAAGACACAGAAAATAACGAAAGAAGTTCTAACCATAACATCAGCCATAACGAAGGCGAGGAAAGAAAAGAGAAAGATCTTCAAAAGGTTACAGAAAATAACCATTCTGAAGCTGGACAGGTGTCCTCAGAAAGGAGTGGGCCTTGCTCACAGATTCAGCAGCGGGAGACTGTCCCAGAAGAGGGTTTCCATGCTGCTTTTGCTGACAGAATTTCTACAGGCAGCTTAAACACTGTCCAGGGGGCCACACGCCAGCAATTAAAATCTGGTGAACGACTGCCATTAGAGCCTAAAGGTGTCAGTCTGTCTCGAGGAGGAGAGAGAAAGCAGATGGGGAGCGAGGGTGAGGGCGAGGAGGGGTCTACAGCCACTACTGGGGGAGGCAAATTATTACAGGTGGGGGAGGGGGAGACAGTCAACAGCAATGGGCTTCAGAAGGGGGAGGAACCAGGGTGGAAGGAGGAGGAGAGAAGAGAGGGAATAACAAAGACAGTGGCAAGCCAGATAAATGTACGAATGGACAGAGAGAATGAAAGAGAGCGGGTCGAGGGTCATACGAGAGGCAGTAGTGCTATCAGCTCTACTTTGGCACTGAGCAGAGAAGAGAATAAAGACAAACAGGGGAAGGTAAGCAGTGAGGAAGGAGAGCGGGGCCAGGATGAGAGGCCCAGTTTAAGGGGAGAGAGGAGCTTGGAACGGTTAATATTAGTGGTGGATGATGAAATTCGGCAAGAGGAAAAAGAGAGGGAGGTCTTGTTATCAGGCCCACGATCACGCCGTGCCGCAAACAGACACCCCCACTTCCCCCAGTACAATTACCAGGTGCAGGTGCCGGAGAACCAGCCTTCAGGGACGTCAGTCATGGCTATGTCAGCCACAGACCCCGACCCAGGGGACTCTGGCAGGGTCATCTACAGTATGGCCCCCCTGATGAACAGCAGGTCTTCAGACTACTTCCATATTGACCCCAACTCTGGCCTTATTACCACTTCACAGGTCCTGGACAGAGAACACATGGACCTGCACTACTTCCGGGTCACAGCACTGGATCATGGCTCCCCTCGCCTCTCTGGCACTACCATGGTAGCCATAACGGTGGCTGACCGGAATGACCACTCTCCTATCTTTGAGCAGGCAGAGTATAGGGAGACAATAAGAGAGAACGTGGAGGAGGGGTATCCTATACTACAGCTGAGAGCCACTGATCTAGATGCCCCCTCTAATGCTAACATTCGCTATCGGTTCATTGGGGAGACGGTCGCCACGGCACGGGCGGCCTTTGAGATCGACCCGCGCTCTGGGCTCATCACCACACGAGGTGCAGTCGACCGGGAGACCAACGAGCGCTACACTCTACAGGTAGAAGCCAGTGACCAGGGGAAAGAACCAGGGCCGCGCTCCGCCACCGTCAAGGTCTTCATCACTGTTCTGGACGAGAACGACAACGTGCCACAGTTCAGCGAGAAGCGCTATGTGGTGGCGGTCCGGGAGGATGTGCGCCCGCACTCCGAGATTCTCCGGGTCAGCGCCACAGACCTCGACAAAGACAGCAATGCAGCGGTCCACTACAACATCATCAGCGGAAACAGCCGCGGTCAGTTCTCCATCGACAGTGTGACTGGGGAGATACAGGTGGTGGCCCCGTTGGACTTTGAGGCGGAAAGGGAGTACACGCTGCGTGTCCGGGCGCAGGATAATGGCCGCCCCCCTCTTTCCAACAACACTGGTATCGTCAGTGTGCAAGTAACCGATGTAAACGACAACCCCCCCATCTTTGTTTCCACGCCGTTCCAGGCCTCTGTTCTTGAGAGCGCCCCGATTGGGAGCTCCATCCTGCACATCCAGGCTATCGACACAGACTCGGCTGACAACGCCCGTCTGGAGTACCGGTTGACAGGAATGAGCCCTGACACGCCGTTTGTCATCAACTCGGCCACCGGCTGGGTGACAGTGAGCTCTATGCTGGACCGTGAGGCGGTGGAGCACTATTTCTTTGGTGTGGATGCAAAGGATTACGGAACCCCACCCCTTTCTGCCACAGCCAGTATCACCATAACAGTGATGGACGTGAATGACAACAGGCCCGAATTTCTCCAAAAGGAGTACTTTGTCCGCCTTAACGAGGACGCAGTAGTCGGAACTAGTGTGGTGAGTGTCACAGCAGTCGACCGCGACGTCAACAGCGCCGTGACTTATCAGATCACAGGAGGGAACACCAGGAACCGATTCGCCATTAGCACGGCTGGAGGCTCTGGCCTGCTCTCCCTAGCGTTGCCACTGGACTACAAACAGGAGCGGCGGTACGTTCTAACTGTCACCGCTTCCGACCGCACGCTCCACGACACCTGCCAGGTGCATGTGAACATCACAGACGCAAACACCCACCGGCCGGTGTTCCAGAGTGCTCACTACTCCATCAGCGTGAACGAGGACCGGCCTCCTGGCAGCACCGTGGTGGTCATCAGCGCCACCGACGACGACGTTGGAGAAAACTCTCGCATCACCTACTTCCTGGAGGACAACATCCCCCAGTTCCGCATCGACCCTGGGAGCGGGGCCATAACTCTCCAGGCCGAGTTAGATTACGAGGACCAGATGACTTACACTCTGGCCATCACAGCCCGCGACAATGGCATCCCACAGAAATCCGACACGACCTACGTAGAGGTGAACGTGAATGATGTCAATGACAACGCGCCTCAGTTCCTCAGCCCCAGATACCAAGGCACAGTGACCGAGGACGCTCCTCCCTTCACCAGTGTTCTACAGATATCCGCCACGGACCGTGATGCGCACGCCAACGGCCGGGTTCAGTACACGTTCCAGAACGGCGAGGACGGGGACGGCGACTTCACGATTGAGCCCACTTCCGGTATCGTCCGAACGGTCCGCCGCCTGGACCGGGAGAGTGTCCCCTTCTATGAGCTCACTGCCTATGCTGTGGACCGTGGCATCCCGCCCCAGAAGACCCCGGTCCACATCCAAGTCACGGTTCTGGACGTGAACGATAACGCCCCCGTTTTCCCCGCTGACGACTTTGAGGTTCTGGTGAAGGAGAACAGCGCAGTGGGGTCCGTGGTGGCCCAGATTACAGCCACCGACCCGGATGAGGGCGCCAATGCCCAGATCATGTACCAGATAGTGGAGGGCAACATCCCCGAGATCTTCCAGATGGACATCTTCTCTGGGGAACTCACCTCGCTCATCGACCTGGACTACGAGGCCCGGTCTGAGTATGTGATCGTGGTCCAGGCAACCTCAGCACCGCTGGTCAGCCGGGCCACAGTGCGGATTCGACTGGTGGACCAGAACGACAACCGGCCCCAGCTTCAGGACTTCCAGATCATCTTTAATAACTTTGTGTCCAACCGATCAAACAGCTTCCCCAGCGGGGTGATTGGGAGGGTGCCGGCCCATGACCCGGACGTGTCCGACAGGCTGTACTACACCATCGACCGGGGGAACGAGCTGCACCTCCTGCTGCTCAACCACACCAGTGGAGAGATCCGACTGAGCCGCAAGCTTGACAACAACAGAGCCCTGGTGGCCCCCATGGTCATCTCTGTCACTGGTAAGAACCTGGGTAGGGGGAGGCAGGAGATGGGGCGGGTTGGAGGAGCTGGGACTAACAGAGGGTGGTGGGCTTCAAAAAGAAGTTAGTGAAGTCTGAAGGTGACTTCTGTGAGCATGTGTGTGTGTGTGTGTGTGTGTGTGTGTGTTGGTGTGTTGGTGTAAGAGTGGATATATGAGTGTATCACACCTGGGGGAAAAGTCATATTTAAATGATGTGTTAGAATTATCATTATAAAATATTCACATATCGATTTAACTTATCATGCACTGTAATGGTGTTTGTGTTGCCTCTCAGACCTTTTGCTACACATACTATATCAGGAGCTTAGGAGTTTTTCCCAAAATTATCAGAATATTCAATAATATGTATATTTAACATACGTATATTATTGCCAAAAGGTTGAAGTGGCGATTGAATTTGCTGAGGAATGTAAGTAAAAAGATGGAGAGAAGTTTGTTTCCCAGTTGGAATGTCAGTTTGTAGGATGTGTTTAATAGAGCAATGCAAAGTTGAGGTACTAACGGAATTCTTCTAGAAAATGTAAAAAAGGAGTTACAAGGGAATGACTGTGAGATAGAAAGATAACGTTAAAAGGAGGGAAAGATGAAAGACAATAAAAATAAAAAGAGTGGAATGATTGTATTTGTAGATTATTTAAATATACAGGAAAGAGGCACAGGAAGAATGGATGTGCTGATGTTTGAACCTGACATCAGGTGGGGTCCTAAATCAGTGGATTTGAAAAGCTAGAGAGGTTGTTATAAGAGTCAAAGCCTCAGGCCAGTTGCATTAATATTGGGAACTGGGGAGTATTCATGCAGAGTACGGCTGCAATGGACTGTACTAGGCCTCACTCACATGGGCCTATACCTACATGGCTCTATACATTAGTGGGCCGTTTGTACAATTCAGAAAGCTTTTATGGTTGCTCAGAAAAAGGCTTTTATGTTACAATATCCTTTTGTTTGCAACCTACTGCACTATTTACAGGGCTTTTATGCCAATTCCATTGTAGAGGGAGCTTCATGTGTTCCTTCTGTATGCCTCTTTTTGAGTATGTGTAAGCACTTGCGTACTTTGGATTCTGTGTGTGCCTGTGTTTGTGTCTTGTATGGGTGTGTGTGTGTGTGTGTGTGTGTGTGTGTGTGTGTGTGTGTGTGTGTGTGTGTGTGTGTGTGTGTGTGTGTGTGTGTGTGTGTGTGTATGTGGATGTGTGTGCCTGTCTGAAGAAAGAAAGAGAGAGACCCTAGCTTCCTCTGTTTCCTCCTCACCTGCCTCTTTTAATGTTCCTGCCTTCGTGTGCTTGTTCCGTTTCTCTCCCCCTCCCACCACGGATCCCTCTTCCCACCCTCTTATGTGCTCCTAGACCTGACAGTTATGAGATTATAATGAAACCGAGTCAGACTGGGAGCTAACGCTGTCAGCTCCATTGTGTGCGGTTGTCTGTGTGTGCCTGCCCTCTCTCCTGCTTCTCCTCTCACCCTGTTCATCCCACCTCGCCCCTCCTCTGCTCTACCACTACCCTCGCCCTCCTTTTACGCTCTCTGTTTCACCCGGCTTTTCTCACTCCATCCCAGTTTCTGTATGTGATTATGTTTAACTGTCTGCTTTTCTCTTGTCTCTGTGCTTTCTCTCTGCTGTCTCTTGGGCTCTCTGCTCTCTCTACCTCTTTTATTGGGGGGGGGGGGGGGGGGGGCACTGTGCCTGGTGTGGCTCATCGTCACTGTTCTTGGTCGCAGCTTGTCCTCTTGTGTCTTGTGTCTTGACTGGGATGTGTTGGTGTGGAGAGTGGGGAGATTAAGATGTACTGGAATATCATAGCGTCTACAAGCCCAGCTAAAGGCTGCTTTTCATCTCTTATCTGTCTCCATCCATCTGTCTCCTTCTCCTCCTTTGTGTGTGCTGTACTTAAGGTCTGCTATGATGCATTGTGTGTGTTTGCATGGGTTTGTGTGTGTGTGTGTGTGTGTGTGTGTGTGTGTGTGTGTGTGTGTGTGTGTGTTTGTGTGTGTGAGTGTGTGTGTGTGTGTGTGTGTGTGTGTGTGTGTGTGTGTGTGTTTGACTAATTGAGTAAGCAAGCATTGTTTATGCTTATTAAATGTTACATGCAGGGCATATTGAACTGGATGGACACTCTTTGTGCCCTAACTATTATCTACCAATTATAGCATTTTTCTCTACATTTTTAGGTGACAATTTCTTTAACTATCAAAAACAAATCATAGACATGCTGCCAGTCTGTTATGGACCTACAATACTCATCCGCCATGTTGAACAGCCTCTTGTAGCCTGAGAAGGCCTGTGCAGCCCAAGAGGTTAAGTTGATGCTTAATATTATTGGCTTTCATTTTCACCAGAAAAGCCTACCACCCGACATTCATATCTACCACAACTGCCTCAGTATAAGAGCGACTAACTGGTCAGCAAGTTTGACACACTTTCTCTGTCCCCGGAGAGTTAATAGGATGCCCGTTTTCATCCTGCTGTTACATATGTAGGATTTGACCATTAAATAATCCCTCGCTGCGTCAGTAATGGACTTTAACCCACCAGAGAGACGCAGATAGAGAGACAGAGATGGGTAGAGGAATGGAGAAAAAAAGGAGTCTTACACACTTGGCTACAATGAGTTTCTAGCAAATGTGACCCATTCACTGCAGGATGCAGTGCAAACGTTAGCTTTATTTTGCCTTTAGGCATCTTGGCATCTGTGCGTCGTGTGACCCATTAAGCCTACATTTACTGTACTAACCTGTACCGTTGGTGTCAATTTACGCACGTATGTCAGACGAGATTATTTCTCATTATGTAGCCATAAACAAACAGGGTCGTGTGTCATCTGCCTAGAATAAGGTTAATGCAGGCCTGTAGATTTGTACTTTCCGAATTAGTTTTTAAGTACGTGTGCTTGATCTTAAGTGCAGTTTTTGTCTGTATATACAGTAGTTGTGATTGAAAATGACAGAGAAAGGGATATCTAGAGAAAGACTGTGTGTCTGTGTGTGTGTGTGTGTGTGTGTGTGTGTGTGTGTGTGTGTGTGTGTGTGTGTGTCTGTGTCTGTGTCTGTGTCTGTACATGTTTAGAACTTATAATGGAGAGATTAGAGTGCCTGTTGTAAAGAAATGGTTTAAGCCAGTGAATGTAGTTCCCTTGTGCTGCTGCTAATGTTGCTGGTGTGTGTGAGTATAATTTGTGTGGGTATCCATGTGTGTGTGTCTACTTTGCTTTGAGAATAATGAGCCATCCGACCCCAGGGGAAGAGAGGCTTTTAACAGCGCAGAAATCAGTCAGTCCAGTGCCTGTAGTGTGCTTCGTAACAGTGTGTGTTTTCACAAATACTGCCAATGCCTTTGCAGATGTGTATCTAATAGTATCTCCCCTCTGACTTTGCCTCCCTCTTTGTGTCTGTTCTTGTTTACATTCACGTGTTTGTGAGTACTGAATACATTTGTCCATGGGCCTCTTTGCTTGTTCATAATTTCATCCTCTCTTGGGGTGCTCCAGGTCTTTCTAGGTGACTGTGCAGGCTTGCAACTTCAAGCCTTTTTGCATTGTATGAAAAGGGCCATATTTGCTGCTAATTTTCAAATTTTCTATTGGACTGGAGTGCTTAATATGAACACGTAATAGGAAAGTCCTTCACACTTCACAGAACCAGTTGTGGTCTACTAGTAGGAAGAAACAGCCTTTCGTAGATAGGTGACAAGTATTGATTAAAGCTGCAACTTTTTTTTGAAACAACAAAAAGTATACCTGGAAGTCATTGATCATTTTTTATGGGTTGCTATCAGATAGTGTGCTATTATCTTATAATTTTTTGTTTTGTTTACAAGGCATTGCTGGGCAAGCTGCCCTTTTACCTTACTTCCTTTTTAAAGCACAAATCCAGAAAGAATAGTTTCAACAGAAAATTTGCTTTCACTTTTTGGCCTCAGATAAATGGAACAAGGTGTGATTATTGATTTATGCTCAAATAGACACCTGGTCTCAGTCGGTTATCCTTGTATAAATAAATGTAATAATAATAATAATAAGGATATTTATAGTGTGTGTGTGTGTATGTGTGTGTGTGTGTGTGTGTGTGTGTGTGTGTGTGTGTGTGTGTGTGTGTGTGTGTGTGTCTATGCTCGTGCACTTGAGCGCATTAAGAAGTGAGAAAGCTGAACTCCTCATCCTCTAAAACACTCACCCAGTTGCTTTTAAAGTGAGGAGTCACGAAGGTGAATGCAGAGTTCAGAAAAGCATGGCAGAGGGCTCAAAAGCTGACTGGAGCATCTGAAAGTTGTTATTTACAAAATTGTTGTTTTCCCTTGATGCTAAAGATGCTAAAATAACTTCTATTTGTGCTTGAGGGGAGGCAGTTATGAAATTTTTATAAGCACGCAATATGAAGCCTGCTCTGAGGTCTGCTGATGCATTAGTGATTTATGGGTGAAGGACATGATCACCTTAACTTCCTTTTAGTACACTCAAAATAGGTTACCTCAGTTGGAGCGAAGTCCAACAGTTACTTGATGTTCCTGAGGTTGACATGGTTTATATCTGCTAAATTCCCGTGTATTAGATGCTGGCTGTGTGGTAACTCCTTAAGTAGACCTGAGCTAAGCTAAGAAGAAGGAAAGAATGTCTTCCTCAACAACTGTTGGATTTTCTGAGATGTTTATTTCAAGTAGATGCCAGCCAGGAGCTCTCCGTCATGAGATTACTGAAGGCATCGTCGTAACAAAGATCTCTGTCTCATTTTAATAACATACGGGATTAAGCTCAATTAGACATGCATATTTGCATGTTATTCATTCTTGACAGCTAATTAAAAAAATGGTTTGTATACATATCTTTATTTATTTTTTGCAATAGAAGGGCTTTTTTTTAAGATATTGAAGGCTCTTCAGCTAACATATTTTTACGGACAAATGTTTTGTTATTCCGATTATATATATATTATGTTCTTGTTTCCCGTAATATTATGTGCAGTTGGGCCACATTTTGATAAAAATGTGTGGCATTAATACTACGTTTAGCACAAATTGTAGTCTTTTACACACACGTAAAGATGTTTTGTGGAATCCATGGCCCTATAATCTAATTGCCCCCTAGCCGTTCATTTATTAAAACCTTTTGTGTGTGTGTGCTTGTGTGTTTTGTGTATGTATGTGCGTGTGTGTGCGCTTGTGTGTGTGTGTGTGTTTGTGTGTGTGTGTGTGTGTGTGTGTGTGCGTGTGTGTGTGTGTTTGAGGGGTCAGTAGGGAGTCAGGCTCCTCATAATCCGGTAATCAAACCAGCTGCCGCCACACCCCACCCCCCTCTCTCCCTCAGTCAACATCCTCATTCTGTCTCTCCTTCTCACAATCTGTTTCTCTTTTTCCTTTACTCTCCCCAGCTTTTAATAGCCTTGTGTTCCCTCCTCTTCTCTCCACCCTCTTTCTTCTGGTGTTTGTTCAATATCCTCTTTCTGTCTTTCCCTTTCGATACCTCCTCACTATTGTCTGCTGGAGACTTGTTTCCAGCGTTCGAAATTAACTTTTGGACTCACCTGCCAAGGGGACTGGTAGGTGAAAAAAATCCGCTGGCCAACCATATTTTTTACCGGACATAAAAGTAAATTGCCTTTTTGTCAGAGGCGTTATGCCCATTCACATAAATGTTTTGGCGACAATGCTTGAAATCGAATCCATATAATTATATATGCTAAAGCGCCATATAGTAGGCCTACATGGGGTTGTGAAACTATGCACCCTCAAAAAAGTGGGTGCATGACGCCTCTACTTTTTGTGTCACATCGTCTATTTCATTGGGATATGTTGAATACAAACAAAAAAAAAAAGATTTGGCCTATCTATATCACCTACAGTGGGGCCAAAAAGTATCAGCCACTGATTGTGCAAGTTCTCCTACTTAGAAAGATGAGAGAGGTCTGTAATTTTCATCATAGGTACACTTCAACTATGAGAGACAAAAATGAGAAAAAAAATCCAGGAAATCACATTGTAGGATTTTTAAAGAATTTATTTGTAAATTATGGTGGAAAATAAGTATTTGGTCACCCACAAACAAGCAAGATTTCTGGCTCTCACAGACCTGTAACTTCTTCTTTAAGAAGCTCTTCTGTCCTCCACTCGTTACCTGTATTAATGGAACCTGTTTGACCTCGTCATCTGTAGAAAAGACACCTGTCCACAGCCTCAAACAGTCAGACTCCAAACTCAAACATGGCCAAGACCAAAGAGCTGTCGAAGGACACCAGGAAGAAAATTGTAGACCTGCACCAGGCTGGGAAGAGTGAATCTGCAATAGGCAAGCAGGTTGGTGTGAATAGATCAACTATGGGAGCAATTGTAAGAAAATGGAAGACATACAAGACCATTGATAATCTCCCTCGATCTGGGGCCCCACGCAAGATATCATCCCGTGGGGTCAAAATGATCATGAGAACGGTGAGCAAAAATCCAAGAACTACACAGAGGGACCTGATGAATGACCTGCAGAGAGCTAGGACCAAAGTAACAAAGGCTACCATCAGTAACACACTAAGCTGAGAGGGACTCAAATCCTGCAGTGCCAGGCGTGTCCCCCTGCTTAAGCCAGTACATGTCCAGGCCCATCTGAAGTTTGCCAGAGAGCATATGGATGATCCAGAAGAGGATTGGGAGAATATCATGTGGTCAGATGAAACCAAAATAGAACTTTTTGGTAAAAACTCAACTCGTCGTGTTTGGAGGAAGAAGAATGCTGAGTTGCATCCCAAGAACACCATACCTACTGTGAAGCATGGGGGTGGAAACATCATGCTTTGGGGCTGTTTTACTGCAAAGGGGACAGGACGACTGATCTGTGTTAAGGGAAGAATGAACGGGGCCATGTATCGTGAGATTTTAAGCCAAAACCTCCTTCCATCAGTGAGAGCATCGAAGATGGAACGTGGCTGGGTCTTCCAGCATGACAATGATCCCAAACACACCGCTCGGGCAACGAAGGAGTGGCTCCGTAAAAAGCATTCCAAGGTCCTGGAGTGGCCTGCCAATCTCCAAACCTCAACCCCATAGAAAATTTGTGGAGGGAGTTGAAAGTCCGTGTTGCCCAGCGACAGCCCCAAAACATGACTGCTCTAGAGGAGATCTGCATGGAGGAATGGGCCAAAATACCAGCTACAGTGTGTGCAAACCTGGTGAAGACTTACAGGAAACGTTTGACCTCTGTCATTTCCAACAAAGGTTATGTTACGTTAAGTATTGAGTTGAACTTTTGTTATTGACAAATACTTATTTTCCACCATAATTTACAAATAAATTCTTTAAAAATCCTACAATGTGATTTCCTGGATTATTTTTCTCATTTTTGTCTCTCATAGTTGAAGTGTACCTATGATGAAAATTACAGACCTCTCTCATCTTTCTAAGTAGGAGAACTTGCACAATCAGTGGCTGACTAAATACTTTTTGGCCCCACTGTACATACTGTAGCCCGTCTCTCAAGACTCCTATAGTAACTGCTGTTTGGTCAGTTAAAATAGAGCTTAGCTATAACTTTTCGAAATGGATTTCACAACCACAACACCTAAACCAAAATATTTCACAAGGTAACTTGAATTCAGCTTTTGTCGTTTTCAGTGCGCTTGGCATTTGCCCCCTTCTGAAGCACCTGTAACAGGCTATTTCTAACAAGCTTTGTTTAACTACAAAATGCAGGTCCGTTTTAGTTGAATGTCCAGTAGTACACAATTGACTCATGAATTATCAAATCCAAAAGCAAATTGTTTAGTTGGCCTACGTCGTGGTTAATTTAGTGTTAGTCTTGTTAATATTATCCTAGAATAAAGAAAATTGTAGCCTACCATGTCTAACGTTAGTGTTCGACTTATGTTGTAGACCTAATTGTTGGCAAGGTGCTAACGTTAAACAAATAGCATAGGCTAGTCCCTGAGCCCAAACGTCAGTACGTTTACGTTGTAAGTGAAATTTGGAATTGTAACAACAATTGTAGCCGCAGAGGACAAAAGCAGCGCGAGCGTAAATTACACCGAAACAGGGTAGAGAGACTCAGCATAGATCGTTTTTTTCATACATGACAATTTTGGTACAAACATTTACCCGCCACTGTGGCGGGTAGGTTTCCGGGATTTCGGAAACGCTAAATCTACCCGCCTTTGGCGCTTGGCGGGTGTTAATTTCGGACCCTGCTTGGTTCCAAACCGCTCTTTTCCTCTCTCTATGGCTGTCTCTGTCCAGGTTAACACTCTAACAGTACCTGAATATGTCTCCTGCAATTTCCTTCTCTGAGCAATCTTTGTATTGTGTGCTCCTTTGTTGCATGTTGGTCAGTGTTCTAAATGATCGTATTAATGTTTTTAAAACATGTGGATTGTTCCTTATATGCTTAATTTACACCACACAGCTGTTTAATATATATAATATATACAAATATTTTTTTTAAATATAATTGTATTATATTTTTTGTAAACATAAATCTAAGGAAGATTACTATATTCTTTTTCATGGTGAAAGTGTGTGTGTATGTGTGAGATAGAGAGAGTGTATGTGTGCGATTGATTGTGACCTCAGGGACGTGATACTATTATGCATGGGGAGGACGGAGGCCCATGTGCTTCAGGCTAAATTATGTATCTCTTGTGGCTGACATTATGACCTCACCTTTTCTCTTGTGCCTCTCTTTCCCCTTGCCCCTTCAACCTCACTCCTCCATTTCTATTTGCTCTCCCTCCCCTTCATCTGTTTTCCACCCTCACCCCCCATCCTTTCTCTCATTCTCCTCCCCAGATGGAGTCCACAGTATCTCGGCCCAGTGTGTCCTCCGTGTCCTGATCATCACTGAGGACATGCTGGGGAGCAGTGTGACGGTGCGCCTCCAAAACATATCCCAGGAGCACTTCCTGTCACCACTCCTTGGTCACTTCCTAGAAGGCGTGTCAACAGTGTTGTCTGTCCCTGTGGAGGATGTTTATGTGTTCAACATCCAGCCCGACCGAGACGCGGCCCCAGGAGGAATCCTCAACGTCAGCTTCACTGCAGCACTGCCCGGTGGCCATTTTTTCCCCTCCGAGGCCCTGGAGGAACAGCTTTACCTGAACAGACCGAGACTCACCTCGCTGGCTCAGATGGAAGTATGGACATACACACATGTACACATTACATATAGAAACAGTCATATACAAATAGGCACAGATGAAAATATGTTTGATTTTTTCCCCATGAGCATAGGTTACATATGAACCAAAGTCATATGTTTGCATGAACATGATTTTAAAGCACAAACGTGGGCTTTCATGCAGAAATGACTGGGGGACTGTTTCCACACGCTGTAGCAGTATGCATGCGGTCACGCATTAACCAAAACATGCAACATGCACTCCATTTCTGTTACGCATTTATAATGGCTAGCATAACTAGCACAATTGTCTTTTCACATGTCAAAGATGTTTGCATGTGCACATGATGTGTATCAACGGTCATTTGGTCAAAGGACTGGACTGGACACAGAACTGATGATTATTAATATATTTACTGTGGAAGACAGTAACAACACATGAATGTCTTTGTGGGTTGCTCTGCATGAAGGATAATATGACACAAAGTCAAATATAACACGCATAATAAAATACAGGGATCACATTATGCCATAGACCTTCCATTAACACAGTCTCGTTGTTTCTGAGGAGACAGGCTATGGCAACACCAGAAGGACAAAAACCCAGCAGGATTGGAATACACTTAAAAACCAGGAGGCTCCACTATGACAAATACTGCCATAAGCTGCTTAGTTAAACTCACATACACCTAAGAGCACATTTCTAACTCTGTTACGCATGCTCACATGGACCACTTAAGCTAAACACATTTCCTCAGCTAGGAAATTGAATCATGTTTGAATCATTTATATCCCATTGTAGGTTCTGCCCTTTGATGACAACGTGTGCCTGCGTGAGC
Source organism: Aplochiton taeniatus (assembly GCA_017639675.1). NCBI lineage: Eukaryota > Metazoa > Chordata > Actinopteri > Galaxiiformes > Galaxiidae > Aplochiton > Aplochiton taeniatus. The sequence continues at coordinate 20,081,100 of CM030174.1, read as the reverse complement.
CCTGCCAAAACTACATGAAGTGCATCTCGGTGCTTCGCTTCAATAGCTCTGCCCCGTTCATTTCCTCCCCCTCTATCTTGTTCCGGCCCATCCATCCAATCGCAGGGCTGCGCTGCCGCTGCCCGGCCGGGTTCACGGGCGACTACTGTGAAACGGAGATCAACCTGTGCTACTCCAACCCTTGTCTGAACGGAGGGGTGTGTGCCCGCAGGGAGGGCGGTTACACTTGTATCTGCAGGGAGGACTACACAGGTAGACCCACCTCCCTTTGTGTTTCTCTGTGAGTGTGTGTGTGTGTGTTTGTGTGCGCCCACTCAGAGGGTGTTGGTGAGTTTCCACAGAGACCCTCTGCGTCTGCCAAGATTTCTGTGATATACAACTGTTACACTTTAAAAGTCAAAAAGCTGCGGCTTTGTGGTAAACTGTAGATGAAAGCATGTGTCTAGTGGGTGCCAGGGTCTGTTCTGCTTTCTGCATGTTTCTTTTTGTATAGACCTCTTTGTCATCCAGTCTCCTCTTCAATCTCTCTTAGTGTTTTTGACATCTCCATTGCTGAGTTCAGAGGATGAACAACATCGGTTTACCGCTGTCTTTTAAGTTTCCCACTGGAAGAAGTTAGTGGAGGCATAGAGGCGTGTTTCTGACTAACTCAGGCTAACATGCGGATTCCCTTTCTGCTCTATTCCTCTGGGGAGTTGCTCCACCACTCTCTCTGATGAGGAGAGGAAGTTTGAACATGGAGACAGGTTCTATGAATATGTAAGAGAGTATATTTCATGTTCTCTTTCATTCCAGATCAGAAAGCTTCGGCTGAAAAATCACTTTTCTTTTATCAGTGAAAGAAGCCCTAAGCACTTTAAAATCTCCTGCAGAGGTAGAGAGAGAGAGAGAGAGAGAGAGAGAGAGAGAGAGAGAGAGAGAGAGAGAGAGAGAGAGAGAAAAGGGAGGAGGGATAGAATGAGGGAAGAGAGAAATAGATGAGAACAGAAAAAGAGACGCAGAGCTTTGGGTGTAAGAGAAGAAGGGGGAAATAGGAAACAAGGAAATGCAAGACAAGAATGACCAAGATGGAGGATGGAACAGGGGAGGGAGGGAGGGGTAGGGGTAGGAGACTGGGGAATACAGTAGATAGTTGTGATAGTGATAATGTTGCCTGAACAGTTGTTGGATGACGCAGTGTGTTTCTGGCGAGGAAAGTACAATAAACAATCAGAGTGAAATTCTCATGCAACACAGAGAAACAGGCTCCTCTTAAAATGTGGAGGGGATTTATCAAATAAGCCTCCAAGAGAATTAGAAAAAACTAACTATTACAGGGAAGGCAGTGGGAGCAGAGGGTGTCACTCTAAATGTATATTATCATGTATCTGTCATCACAGTAATAGACGTATTGATTAAACTCTCTCGACTTTGTAAAAAGGAAAGAGAGTGAATCACTGCTTGAAAAGTACACAGGGAAGAAACGTGAGAAGAGGAAGTATGTAACAGAAAGTCTTTAATTAGATAATTGCATGAGGTGAAAAGAGGGAGAGGCGGTGAAGAACATATGGACAACGAAGAGCGATCAATTATTAATATATCAAAACATAAATACAATTTCCAGGTCAAACAAATAAATAGAACAGCAGTTTTTAGGCTTGACAAGATTTAAGCAAATTGCTTTGAGTGTATAGAAAACACAGCAGGCAATAGAGAGCGACAGAGAAAAAAGAACACAAAGTAGGAGAATATTGAATATGAGAGAGAAGATAGAGAGAGAGAGAGAGAGAGAGAGAGAGAGAGAGAGAGAGAGAGAGAGAGAGAGAGAGAGAGAGAGAGAGAGAGAGAGAGAGAGAGAGAGAGAGAGAGAGAGAGAGAAAGAGATCCGGATTGGGAAGGTGGAAGGTACAGATAAAGAATAAACAACACCTCCGGTGGAGTTAGGGGCAATAAGGAAAAGGAAGGTAGAAAGAGAAGAGAAGAAAAGAAAAAAGAAAAAAAGAAAGTAGGTGGAGAAAAAGTTAGTGGGGAACAAAGCAGCTGCAAGAAAAAAAATTAAGTAGGTAGAGACTGAGGGGGAAAGGAAGGAGAAGAAGGAACGAAGAGAAGGAGAGAAGGAGTAGGAGAGTTGGCCTCAAGGGGTGTACCATGTGTGAGGGTGGGGGGTGGGCGGGCCAACAAGCTGTAGGGGGAACGATGGCTTTGATGAATAAAACATCCTATGAATGAAGGGGTGCGAATGCATTAGCCAGAAAAAAAAGACAGACAGGGAGGGATGAATAGTAGAGTGAGGAGAAGTAAAGAGAGGAGTGGATAAAGGGGATGCTGGTTAGGAAGGTATGTGGGACGAGCAGAAAGAGCAAAATATAAGGCAGGATGGACTGAGGCGTGGGGGAAGAATGGAGGGAGGGAAGAGGTGGAGAACCAAAATAGCTCTACGTGCAGAAGAAAGAGAATAGAAAAGGAAGGCAGGAATATAAGAACAGAATACTTTAGAGTGTAGGAGCACACAGTCTGCAAGCAACGTCTGCTCTCGTTTCAAAAGATCGTTTGTTTGGTAATTGCTCTATGTTGTCTTCCATGTAAGTCTGTGGGAACCAGTGTATGAAGACACTGAAAGACCTAAAGGCCAGGTGTGCGTGTGCCCAGAGTTAAGAGCCAATTGAGAGAGTGCAGATTTGTGTTGGAGATAATGTAACAGTGTTCAGTCTGTGTCGGTGTGAGTGTAACTAACATGAAAGGATTTACGCTGAGAATGTTTGGGAAGCAGATCTTTTCTCTGTCTCGATGTCCTAGTCAATTGTTTTTATCGAAACCCTACTGGAATATGGACACATTCTTGCTGATGTTCATGCATGGAATACACACGTAAAAACAGTATATAGCAGTATATAGTTTGTTTTCTACACTTGCTGTCTATAACACTTTAAATCTACAAAATCTACCTATGCTGCAGACTGGTATTTGTTTTATACTTTCACTCACTGTTGGAGTTTCTAGTTTCTAGATTTCTTCATCCTAAGTATTTTAGAGTCTGCCTATCTTCTGCTTTGTCGACAGCAAGGACAAAATGCACATTGGAGAAAGGTGAAATGTTTCCAGACCAGGCCCTGGCAACCTTGTGTTTGTCTGTCTTCCCAGACGAATAATTCATGACTATTAATGTCTGTTTATTTATTTTAATATTGATGAGGGGGTTTCGTCACTCAGAAAGGGGCTCTGTGTGTGTGTGTGTGTGTGTGTGCGTGCGTGTGTGCTTGGGTGAGTGGGTGTTGCCTACAGACAAGAGGTGTCTGAAAATGGAAATAAATTACAATGCTGATCTTGTGTGTGTGTGTGTGGAGGAAACAGACAGAGCTTATGTGTTGGTCAGGACTGTGGTGTGTGTGTGTGTGTGTGTGTGTGTGTGTGTGTGTGTGTGTGTGTGTGTTTGTGTGTGTGTGTGTGTGTATGTGTCTGGGCTGATCGGTGGTGTTGGTGAATGTTTGGCAGGACCAGCTGGCACAGTTATCAGCAGCCTTAGGGTGGTGTGGCGAATGGGGCATGGGGGAGGGGGCCATAAAAGCCGTTTAAACCCTTGATGCTTTCAGATGCTGGACTCAGCCATGTTAACACTCGCATATCATACCGGGGGGTACACATGGTCAGTGTATGTGTAATAGGAATACTGTGTGTGATCCTGAGTGTGTATGTCAAACTGATTGTATGTGGCATGTCAGATTGAGTGTGTCTCGGACTCTGTGTGTGTGAGTGAGAGTGTGTGTGTGTGTGTGTGTGTGTGTGTGTGTGTGTGTGCACACAGAAAGCTTGTCTGCTGTTTGTACACAAAGATAAGTCACCAGGGATGTTTACAGCTACGTCAGTGGCTCCCTGCCGTTCCAGCATTAAACAAACATTGTGCCAACATCTATTCAACAAATACGATCAAGCCTTAGGCTGGACAGTCTTCATGATCTCTCTCTCTCTCTCTCTCTCTCTCTCTCTCTCTCTCTCTCTCTCTCTCTCTCTCTCTCTCTCTCTCTCTCTCTCTGTATGTGCCTTCAGCGGGGCTCTGAACTTCAGTCCTAAAGGACTTCTATCTGGGGAGTTTTCAATCTGTCTGCTCTGTTTACTACATTCACTCTTTGTGTGGGCGGTTTGGTGTGTGGGTGGGTGGATATACCTTACAGGTGTGTTTTAACAGCACGTCTCTCCAGAGACAGCATACCTACTCTCTGCCTGTTGTTGTGCTATGATTCTTTTACACACCACATGTCTTCCTGTGCAAAGTAAAACCATGTGAGGGTTGCTTGGTTGAATTCTGTATCATATATTATTGTCTATCCCCCCACGCCTTCTCTTCCTCACTTTTCTGATGGGTCTCTGTCATTGTCTCTGTCTTTCTGTTGGTCATTGCTTTTGTCTGTGTCTGCATTGCTCTCTTTCGGTCTCTCGTGAGTCTGTGTCTCTGTCATTGTCTCTCTCTGCCATTCTGTCTTTCTGTTGGTCTATGTCTACATGCTCTCTTTCGGTCTCTCCGAGAGTCTGTGTCTCTGTCTGTTGTTCAGTGCCCTGACCTCTACCCTCTTGCAGGTGATCATTGTGAGTGGGACCGGCGACAGGGCCAGTGTGCCCCAGGCATGTGTAGGAACGGCGGGACCTGTCGGGAGCTGTCCGGAGGGGGCTTCCGCTGCGAGTGTCCGGCGGGGGGATATGAGCGTCCCTATTGCACTGTCAGCGCCCGCTCCTTCCCCCCGAAGTCTTTCATCATGTTCCGAGGGCTGAGACAGCGGTTCCACCTTTCCATCTCTCTCACGTGAGCGGCAACGTCACCCTCTCTCTTGTCCTTTGTCTTTTCTTTTGCTCTCCCATCCACCTTTTTAATCTGGTTTTGAAGTGAGGGTTTTCTATCCAGAGATGGACCCACTGTACCATGTCGGGGGAACTCTTCCACCCCCTCTCCCTCTCCACATTGGAGAGGGCTGTGAGATGTGGTAGAGGGGGTTTTAGTATTACAGACATGCAACTTGATGGGCTCTCCCCCGGCTTTTAGCTCTATTCTCGACTGGTCTCATTTATTCAGCAGCGCTCTGCTCTATATTGCTGTTAGCTGCACTTAGAGGCTGACCTTATATACAGAGGGGCTCAGGGATAGAGTTTCAAAAGGAATCAAGTCCATGCCTGGCTAGGAAAGCGATATAACATCCCATAATGACCCCTTGCAAAGCAGGAGGGGCTGCAAACAGGCCATGCTACACCACCGCCTGAAGATCTTTTCCGTAAGCTTCACTGAGCTCTACTTAGATAAGCGGAGACATTGACCAGATTGTGTGAGATTGAGTGTTATGTGAGGGTTGTGTGCATATCTGCCGAAAAGACAAATATGCTGAACCACAAGGTTAATAAGGTATCAACTGGGGGTGCGTAATGAAATGCCCCCATGAGTTAAAGGACTGAGAAATGGGGGTATCAGAAAAGTGTCAGTAGAAATGCCCCCATGAGTTAAAGGACTGAGAAATGGGGGTATCAGAAAAGTGTCAGAGAGAAAATGCGTGTGTGAGCGTGTTAGGCTGACTTGTGTCTGCTGTGTTCCAGTTTTGCCACCCTGGAAAACAGTGGCCTCCTCTTTTACAACGGACGTTTCAATGAGAAGCACGACTTCATCGCCCTGGAAATACAGGAAGGACAGGTGGTGCTCAAATACTCCACAGGTCAGTAGACATTTGGGAGCACTTTCTGGAAGTATTTATTGTACAAAATCTTTGGCTGAGTGGGTTTCAATCTCAATATGAAAGCAACATAATCACTGCTTTTCTGGTCAATGACTGCTCTCACACTTTCATCTACTGGTTACATTATGCACAGTTAATACAAAACGGCTAAGTAAATTCACTCTGTAGACGGAATTTTGTTATGTGAAACCCTGACATTCGTGTGTGTGTGTGTGTGTGTGTGTGTGTGTGTGTGTGTGTGTGTGTGTAGGTGAATCTTCCACACAGGTGAGCCCCTTCCTACCAGGGGGTGTGAGCGATGGTAACTGGCACACAGTTCACATCCACTACTACAACAAGGTGAGGGTTTGATTCTGTGTGGGTGGCAACTTTCTCCATGCTTACATCCAAACATTTGTTATAATTGGATCCTCATTCTCATCTTGCTCAGCCTTCGCGCAGTGTGAGTACGAGTGTCTGCGTGCACATACAGTCCCCTCCAAAAGTATTGGAACAGTAATGCCAATTCCTTTATTTTTGCTGTAGACTGAAAGCGTTTGGGTTTGACACCAAAAGATGAATATGAGACAAAAGATCAATATGTCAGCTTTTATTTCCAGGTATTTTCATCTGGATCTGATAAACAACTTAGAAGATATCATTATTTGTAAAGGAACACCACATTTTTTGTAGAGCAAAAGTATTGGAACATGTGACTAACAGGTGTGTTTTGTTGCCCAGGTGTGTCTTATTACATTTATTATTCAAACAATAAATAACACTGAATGTCTAGGCTCAGTTTCAGATTCTGGTTTTGCCTGTGCAGACTGCAGTTATAGTAATCAACATGAAAAGCAGAGAACTGTCTATGGGTGAAAAGAAAGCAATTGTGAAGCTAAGAGAAGATGGGAAATCAATCAGAGCCATTGCACAGACACTAGCCATAGCCAGTACAACAATTTGGAATATCCTCAGGAAGAAACAAACTACTGGTGTACTAAGTAACAGACATCGAACGGGACGACCAAGGAAAACAACAGCAGTTGACGACAGAAACATTGTCAGAGCTGTGAAGAAAGACCCTAAAACTACTGTTGGTGAGATCAACAACAACCTCCAGAGGGCAGGAGTGAAGGTTTCAGAATCCACTGTTCGCAGAAGACTTCATGGACAACAGTACAGAGGCTACACCAGAAGATGCAAGCCATTCATTAGCATAAAGAATAGGAAGGCCAGGCTGGATTTTGCCAAAAAGTACAGAGACGAGCCTCAAAAATTCTGGGAAAAAGTTTTATGGACTGATGAGACGAAGATTAACTTCTACCAGAGTGATGGAAAGGCTAAGGTTTGGAGAAAAAAAGGATCTGCTCATGACCCCCAAAACACAAGCTCATCTGTGAAACACGGTGGAGGTGATGGCTTGGGCTTCAATGGCTTCTTCTGGGACGGGCTCATTAATCTTCATTGATGATGTAACACATGATGGCGGCAGCAAAATGAATTCGGAAGTCTACAGAAACATTTTGTCTGCCAATTTAAAGAAGGATGCAACCAAACTGATTGGGAGATCCTTTGTCATGCAGCAAGATAATGACCCTAAACACACTGCAAAAGCAACAAAGGAGTTCATCAGGGGCAAGAAGTGGAAGGTCCTAGACTGGCCAAGTCAATCTCCAGACTTAAACCCTATAGAGCATTCTTTTTACCTTCTTAAAAGGAGACTGAAGGGAGAAACCCCCCAAAACAAGCAACAACTGAAAGAGGCTGCAGTGAAAGCCTGGAAAGGTATAACAAAAGAAGAATGCAAAAGTTTGGTGATGTCCATGGGTCGCAGGCTTGATGCAGTTATTGAAAGCAAAGGATTTGCAACAAAATATTGAGTCTTATTCACTTAAATCCATTTCAAGTCTATCTGTTCCAATACTTTTGCTCATCTAAAAATGTGGTCTTTCTTTTCAAATAATGATATCTTCTAAGTTGTTTATCAGATCCAGATGAAAATACCTGGAAATAAAAGCTGACATATTGATCTTTTGTCTCATATTCATCTTTTGGTGTCAAACCCAAACGCTTTCAGTCTACAGCAAAAATAAAGGAATTGGCATTACTGTTCCAATACTTTTGGAGGGGACTGTACATCTGTCTCCTCCCTTTCTCTAGCTTTGTTTCTCCCTCTTTCTCTGTCTTTCTTTTCTTCTTTTATCAGCAAACATTAAGTTTAGACCCATGTCTGTCTCCTGGTGTCATTGTAGGGTGCTGCTGATCTGTTCTATTAGCGGATGTGTTGTGTCCTTCACACAGTATAGTTTATTTCATACTATAACAGGATTTAAGCTTGGTGCGTATGGACAACAGCATAAGTCATTGCATAGTATTTCTTGTGTAAAGTGTGTGTGTGTCTGTGTGTGTGTGTTTTTTTTGTTTGGACGTCTACAATCTATCTGCAGTGTAAATGATGATACCACAGGTGACCATGTATGCAGATACACTACACTTTTAACGGATCTGCGTATGTGTGTGCATGTGTCTAGCCCAAGCACAGTGTGAGTGGCGAAGCCCAGGGCCCCTCAGATGAGAAGGTTGCCGTGGTGAGCGTCGATGACTGTGACACGGCCGTGTCACTCCGCTTCGGAGCGCAGCTGGGGAACTACAGCTGCGCTGCACAGGGCAAACAGACCAGCTCCAAAAAGTAAGCCCTTCTCTGTCTAGCTGCCTGCCTCCCTGCCACATGTCCTCCTCGTGACGTTCAGTCGGCCTGTCGCTCTCGTTTATCCCGCTCTACACGGCCTGTCTCTGCGCTGTCCATTCTAGAAGTGTTCCCATGGTTTGTGCTGGAGGAGACACGGATCACACCGCCAGAATTCCCTTCAGCCACTCTGTGGAACAGTGCCAGACGGTTGCTTGCTCCATTGCTGTCTCCCTTCCTCTTGGTGTCGCGAAGCAGCCTCGCACACACCAACCCCCACTGTGGCTCCTGTCATTTCCACGGCAGGGCTTTCAAGTCGTTTTTTTTTTTTGCTTTGACCTTGTCGTTAGAGTTCCAACCAGAGCTGCTGGTGTTCCCATGCCATTGAAACTATAATCCAGTTCTCTCTGGCTGGAGATCAAAGCCAGAAAGAAAAAAAAAAAGCACAGTCTAATGTTGCTGTGCTATCTCCCTCTCCCACACCATAAATCCCTACATTCTTCACTCCCTCTCCTATGAACTTCTCTCCCCTCATCGGTCTTTGCCATATCCCCTCAACCCCTATCACCCACTTCCCTCCTCCTTTCAGTCCTTCTGAATCCCCTTTTTTATGTATTTCTCTCTTTCCCCCAGGTCTCTGGACCTTACAGGCCCCCTGTTTCTGGGTGGGGTTCCCAACACGCCAGAGAACTTACCCTTTGCAACTAGAGAGTTTATCGGCTGCATGAAGGACCTCCACATTGACAACAGACCGCTGGATCTCGCAGGATACATTGCCAACAATGGAACTTTACCAGGTCAGCTTTGAGTCATTGCATGGACTATTATTAGTCTCTTGTGGGTTTAGAGTGGTCAGAAGGATTTATCATCAAAAATGACTTCTTCCTTTTTTAGCCCTTTTTGCCCTATTTGGATAATACTGTGGCCATAGCAAGAAATCATGTGGATAGGTCTGTCAATGTATGTTATCAATATCTGTGGTGGCCATACAATGGAACGAAGGCAAGATGCCTCACGAGAGTTTGTCATGGCTGACATCACCGAAAGCCAGTTGCAGCTGCTGACTCACCGATTATGTCATGGTATCCTCTCTCTGCCTCTGATAGGCTGCAGTGCCAAGCTTCCATTCTGCAAGTCCAACCCCTGCCAGAATGGAGGGACCTGCCGGGTTAGCTGGGAGACCTTCTCTTGTGACTGCCCTCTAGGGTTCGGAGGCAAAGACTGCAGCCACGGTGAGACAGAATACACAATCTTGTTTTGTTGGTTTAAACATTCTGAGAAAGGTCCTTGGACGAAATGATTAGGACAGAGTCTAAAACTGTAGATAGATTTGAGTAAGATGACCTTGGTCTGATATCTTCTTAGTGGATTCTGCTGGAAATTAGTCTACGGTCAGATCGGAAAAAAATGAAGATTCATTGAATTGGATTATACACTGGAGTAACCTAACCCCTTCCCTTCCCTTCCCTTCGATTCCCTTCCCTAGTGATGCCCCACCCACACCGGTTTCTGGGTAACAGTGCCCTCTGGTGGGACCTGAAGAACGACGTAACCATCTCCACTCCCTGGTACCTGGGACTGGTGTTCAGAACCCGGGCCCGGGAGGGAACTCTACTCCAGGCCCAAGCCGGACAGTACACCAGCCTGCTCTTTCAGGTCTGCACAATGCACTCACAGACGTTTACTCTTTTTATTTTTTCCCCCTCATCCTGTCTTAATTTTCTCCCCTTTCTTGCTTTCTCTCTCTGACTGTTTCTTTCTTGTTTCGTGTCCCCAGCTGGTGAATGGTCAGCTGGTGTTCTCCGTGACACGTGGTTCTACGCGGCCCGTGCGTCTGCGACTAGACCAGGTGCAGGTGGCGGACGGACGCTGGCACGACCTGCAGCTGGAGCTCCGAGACGTCCACAGCGGCCGAGAGACCCGCTATGTCGCCACCATCCGACTTGACTTTGGACTATTCCAGGTAGGACGACACTGTGGCTATTAAGGAGAATTGTTTTCTTTGTATTGTATTCTGTCTCACCTCATTGTGTAAGTCTGGCTTTTGAACTACTGAAGAGAGTTAGATTCTCACTGTGGCCCACCCGCTTGTGGGGCTTTGAATCTAACGTTAATCATCCATCAAAAGGAATATGTTATTTTATGAAGAAATCTTTGTAATGGCAGTTGAATTCAAAATAGATTTGTATCCATAAAATAGATAGCCTTTTCTGCACCCATGAATGCACACACACATCTATGCACACACACACACACACACAACCAATACTGTTTTAATTTTACTTCTTAGAACCAGTGGAAGTGACATTCATCCCTAAAACTGTAGGGTCCTAATCCCAAATCATCCCTAATCTTACGGGGATTAGTAACAATCCCACAGGGGTAACATCTTTCCTGATGCTGACGCTGTGTGTGTGCGTGTGTGTGTTTGTGTGTGTGTGTGTGTTTGTGTGTGTGTGCGTGTGTGTGTGTGTGTGTGAGTCCGTGTGTCTGAGTTTGCAAACTCTGACTGTCTGAGTGAACACACCACATACGTAATGCTTTGCCTCATTTGCTGTCATTGAACGTGAAAATGTCAATCTCGAACTTGATTATAGCAGTTTTACTCGCTACATGCCCCTCTGTACATTGTAATACCTTACTAATTCCTCCTTGCTAATTCCTCCTGTGAGAAATATTGCTCAACCCAGTCCTCTCTCACAAACTACATATCCTTGGAGTTCTGCAACTAATCCTTGACCTCCCTCGCCTCCACTCTGTCTCTCAGGGCACAGTGATCGTAGGGAACGAGATCCATGGACTCAAAGTGAAACACCTCCATGTGGGGGGAGTCCTGGGCTCTGGAGAAGTTCAGAACGGGATACGGGGATGCATACAGGTGAGGGTCAGAGGATCACAGGATGGAGCGGATCCTCAAAGGAAGGACTGGATTTGTCGCCGCTTGCTTCGTAATAAACAAAACCCTACCCTGTCCCTTCAGGGAGTCCGATTGGGTGTGAGGCCGGATGCCCCGCCCCTCCCCCGCCCATCCAGAGCTGTCAAAGTGGAGACAGGCTGTAACGTTGGCAACCCCTGTGTCTCCTCCCCGTGCCCCACCCACAGCAGCTGCGCCGACCAATGGGAGCGCCACAGCTGTATATGCGAGTCAGGTAGGTGGAGCAGTGTGGGGGTCTGGCTGAGTGGGACTCTTTTTATTTATTCTGGTCTTTTTTCTGACTTCCTTCTCCTCTGTCTTTCTTGGGTTAGTCTCAGAGTATTCCTTCTTCATGTACTTGAGTTTGACAGATTTTGCGTGTTCCACCTTACCTGAGAGTGAGTTTATAACCAGGCTGAGTGTTGGTACATCTTCATTATCAAGACAAAGGTTAACATAGCCAACCCAGACCAAGGGAACCAAGAATGAAGTATGAGAATGAGAGAGAGAGAGAGAGAGAGAGAGAGAGAGAGAGAGAGAGAGAGAGAGAGAGAGAGAGAGAGAGAGAGAGAGAGAGAGAGAGAGAGAGAGAGAGAGAGAGAGAGAGAGAGAGAGAGAGAGAGAGAGAGAGAGAGAGAGAGAGAGAGAGAGAGAGAGAGAGAGAGAGAGAGAGAGAGAGAGAGAGAGAGAGAGAGAGAGAGAGAGAGATGATGATGACGAAGAAGAAAAGGGAGATTGGAAAAGTGAAAGGAAGGAAAGAGAAACTGTGTTGGTGAGTGCCATATGGTTGAAACCAGAAGCAGGAAGCGTAGTCACAATCCTTCCTGTAGCATCCTGCACTAGCTGCGAGCTAAAATAAACACTGCTCTTCATTAGCATACTGGCACATGCAAACGCACACTGTATAGGCATCATCAACCCTGGCATCAGCTGTCATCAGCACATTGAGCTTAACAGTGAATATGGAAGCTGCAGCCAATGAGTGTCGCCAGGAGAGAAATCAAAGTTTCATAACTAGAGGGAGGGAAAGAGAGATGTGCTCTAAATAATTCCTTTTTATCACCGGTGGTTAAGTATAAAGTGTGTTTGCTTTCTGCTCGTTGGTGAAATGAGCTTAATGGGTCTCTGAAGCCTAAGAGAACACTGACGCAACACACCCAGCTTGTTATCACTCACCTAGGCACATGCCCACACGCATACACACGTGTACACACAAAGGGAAAAGTACAGCGATACCTGTGGGATCATCATGTTCTTGTGTCTCCTTCCCATTGCCTCTGTGTGTGGGTGTTCTGCAGCTCTAATACGTACACAAAGGCTAATGAAGTGTAGGGAGAAGCATTTTTGTTTTAGCTGATGTCTGCGGTTAGTAGCATTATCCAAAACTCTGTCCTTTCTCTTATTATACTTTTTTCACATGGCTTTCATGAAAGCTTGTAGCTGTGTGGGGTGCACCTTCAAATTTCGAACTCTCAATCCGGTTGGTCTCAGGGATCACTGAGTTCTTTGTGTTTCAACCTCGTGAGGGAACTGCATAGGCTCTTCCTTTAAGAAGATTGAATAGAAAGACCATGCGATGGGTGTGTTCCCATCTGTCAAAACCTCCACGTCGTGCTACGACAAGGCCACTGCCATTGTGAGTCTGTGTACAGTCAAGGCTAGCTGCTTACTCTTTGTCAGTTGCCATGGTGAGAGAGCAGACAATATGTGTGGAGATCTATGGTGATAAGAGGTGGGTTTGTGTGATATATGTGTGTGGCAGAAGAAAAACAGATGCAAGGACACCATTTTAATCAGAGCTTTATTTCTTAAGCATGATTGGTGAAAGAATGAGTCACAGGGAACTCATGTTGAAGAGGCGAACTGTGTGCGGAGACATAAAAAATCCGCGACAGAACACACACACACAAACACACACAATGGTAGTTCTTTCAGTAATGGAGTGGTTGGAGAATTTTTTTAAAGCATGTTACATTTTATCTAGAGTGATGTTCTCTAAGGACATTATTAAATCCTAAACCTTCTTGTGTTTAATGTAATGTTATTCACATTATTGCATAGGAATTATTCCTTAGTCGTAATAGTAAAAATTAAGGGAGTGCTTATGTTTTCCTTGGGCTATTTAAAGAAAACAATTGTCATGAATATGTGAATATGTAATTGCTTTGTTAATATGCAGGTCAACGCTCTGTAGTGGCCTTTCATTTTTGTCAAACAGTAAAAGCACCTCTGAGCAGTTCTGAGGAAAAGGCACTTTTGTTATTCAAGTGAGGAGGAGCTTTTGAATAGCCCTACGTTTCCACATTAAAGACGGAAGCGTTTCTTTGAGGTAGTCCTGTGGGATTGTATTTTTGGCAGCTTGTGTTAAAGTGTCCAGGGTTTAAGCATTTGTGGTAATACTGACTCTTTGATGTATACAATCATGCTTTAGTTTGTGCCGTGCATGCATTTTAACGAGTGTTTGTTGGGGCTTAGGTTTCTATGGCAAGGGTTGTATGGACGCGTGCCAGCTCAATCCGTGTGAGAACAACGCACAGTGCCACAGAAAACCCAGCTCCTCCCACGGATACACCTGTGACTGTGGGGATAACCACTACGGACAGTACTGCCAGCACAGGTGCCAACACACACACACACACACACACACACACACACACACACACACATAAGCAAACACACAATTCACACGAATGCACCTGAGCAGTCAGAAATAAGTATTCACTCATGCAAACACGCAGAATAACCTAAACAATAAAGATGTATTTAATGTGTAGTAGGTCAGCCGGATACATTCATAACCTTAGCATAGGCAAATAGCTCCACATTTAAAAGAGGCAATAGTGATGATTTCCCTAACGTGTCTCAATGCTTAAAATGAAAAGCAAAACCTCCACTTGAAAAATAAATACTCCCCTGTATACACTTTCAAAGCCTTTTTCTACTCTGTATGCCCTTTATCACGTGTTTATCCTGGTGTCCCCAGCCCCTCCACACACACATTCACACAAGCACACACACACACACACACACACACACACACACACAAACTGTAAACCATGAAGCAATGGTCTGCTGCCTTCCTAGGTTAAGACGAGGTAACACCCGGGGCTTTCATCTTGCAGCCTTGTTACATGCTGTGGTCTTCCACCATACCCTCTCCACTGTCTATCAGGCGGACTTTTGTTGACACACATCTAGTCTGGAGCTCATGAGAAATGATTGATTTCTTGGTAAGGTTCTGTAGGCTGAGATTACCCTACAGCATGGCCCCGACCTGGGCCTTGCCCTGTCTTCACATCAGATCCCTGCTGTCAGCTCAACCTGGCCTTTCATGTAGTAACTGTGAAGTAGTTCCTCTGTCTAATTCACACGATGACAGGCTAATACACACGAATTACGTCTTACCTTGCCATGCTTTTTTATTTCTTTGTTCAGCGTCTGTTCTTTCTTTACTCTCTCTCTCTCTCTGATCTCTTTGTCTAATTCACTCTCTGTCACAGACTATTTCTCCCTCATTACTTCAAACCTGTAAAAATACGGATTTAGAGCACACCTTTTGACCTTGTTTCTTCATTCTTCTTTTCTAACCTGTGTGCCCTTGCGTGTCTATGTGTGTGTGTGTGTGTGTGTGTGTGTAGGATCGACCACCAGTGTCCTAGAGGTTGGTGGGGTAGTCCTACGTGTGGCCCCTGCCACTGTGATGCCAGTAAAGGGTTTGACACCGACTGCAACAAGACCAACGGACTCTGTCACTGCAAGGTGACCAAGGCTGACACAGAGACACACACACACAGACACACACACACACACACACACACACACACACACACACACACACACACACACATACAGAGGATTACATGTCACCGTGGTAAATACCCTTACCCAGACATTACATAATTAACTTATGGTATTATAATCACCAAGCTAATCTTATTCAGATACACACAAAGAGCTCACACGGATGTATCATAATCTCTTCATGGCAACCCCCAAAAATGTAGGCAAGCAGAAATGTATGTGATTACCATCACAATCGCACATACTGAATAACCCCCTAACCCCCCCCCCCCCCCACACACACACACACACACTCATCACAAATATAATAATTTAAGGGACCTGCGTTGCTGCATTTACCTGATAAAACACAATATAATTACACAAACACAGACAGGCAGACTGACAGACTCACACACACTGTGGTATTGATAGATTCCTTATCCTCTATGTTGTATACCAGCAACATAGAGTCACATAATCCTAACAAACAAAAACAAATGCTCTTGAGTGTCAGCCATAATCCTGGGCTCTGACCCTAATCTCCACACCATGTCAGTGATCCTGTCTTTAGTCTGCTGTGGCATGCTGAACCCCAGGGTACTCTTATACACAGAGCTAGCTCCATCTTAATCGGAGCTGTCCACCAATGTCAACACTACAAAACGTCAGATATTATTTGCTATTCATTGTGTTTTCAGATGAGTATTTGTCAAATCTTGGCACCATTTTGAAGTCTTTTTCGGGGATTTTCTCTTCGCATTTATGTGTACAATATTAACTCGTTTTTTCCAGGTATACGTAAATGGTATGTGTATTTATGGAAATGTCTATATAAATGCATTTGTGAGCGTACCCATGTACGTCTTTATACCGGTCTGTTGTGTTCGTCTTTTTCTCTATATTTCCCTCCCTTCCTCCTGTCTGTCTGACTGTCTGTATCTGGCTGTATTTTATCTTTGTATATCTCGGTTTGTCTGTGAATTTCTATATATCTGTCTGTTGACGTGTCTTTATATGTATATTTACCTGTGTACATGGGTGTCTGTTGCTGTGTGTGTGTGTGTGTGTGTGTGTGTGTGTGTGTCAGGAGTTCCATTACCGCCCGCGGGGCAGTGACTCCTGTCTGCCATGTGACTGCTACCCAGTGGGCTCCTTCTCGCGGTCATGTGATGTGGAGAGTGGCCAATGCCAGTGCAGGCCCGGTGTGATTGGTCGACAGTGCAACACATGTGACAATCCATTTGCTGAAGTCACCCAGACAGGATGTGAAGGTAAGTTGGACCGATTTTCATCTTTATTTTTCAGTTTTGAACATTCACAAACATTGGTCTACAAAAGTCCTGCAGGGGCAAGGCCAACTTCTTATTCTATTTTATTTAATTATACAAGCCATCTTTGATAGAATTTGACACAGACATCACACACATGCCAATACAGTAATAAGCCAATACAAAGACACCAGAACTGGTGTGATATATACATTTTTTTCCTTCAAAAAGGCCTTGCAGCAGCATTTTATACTACAGAAAAATTACATTATGGCAAAATTGTCAGGGTCAGTTTTAAGTCACACTATGTAAATGGCAGTCTCTGTTATATTATCTTTTACTTTACATGTAAGAAAACAATTTTAAATTCAACACTTTGTCTTATCTGTATACTACCGGAAATATAGGACAATTCTGTATACAATGTGTACCCATTTCACAATTATTTTTAACCTTTATTAACCTAAAAGTACCTTCAATACTCGCGTGGATTAGCCAGATATACATTGTAATATGAATTTTATTCTCCTACAGTAATTTATGACGGCTGTCCTAAGATGATCACCCAAGGAATCTGGTGGCCCAGGACTAAGTTCAACCTGCCAGCTGCAGTTCCCTGTCCCAAGGGTTCTGTCGGTCGGTTTTCCCTTCCCACCTTTTTTTCCTTGTGACAGGACTGTTTCACTCTTCATATTGTAGAGAATTTAATCACATATTGCGCTAATACCTCAAGTAAATTTGAACAATACCATGAATATAACAGATTTCACAGAAGAAGGAGTAATTTATAGTACACTGAAGAGCATGAATCAAAGAAAAAAACCTGGATGAGAAATAATGAAGGGGCACAGCATATAACAGCAGCCATTAACTGTATGTCCCTTTTATCTCCAGGTGCTGCCATTAGACACTGTGACGTAGAGAGAGGATGGCTGGAGCCAGACCTCTACAACTGCACCTCGCCTCCCTTTGTGGAGCTCAACGCTGCTGTCAGTACACATTGCTGTCTCTACCTATTTATACTACGCTGTTTTATTCTAGTTTCATATCTATGCCTTTAAGAAGTATGAAATACTGGTGTTACTAAGGAACAGACACGGATGATACAGCTAAACAGTATCACAAGGTCAATATGTCAATAAATGATTTGGTAACATGTGAAAATGATCTGCATGCGCTTGCGTCTCTTTGCATGACCCATTCTGCCTGTCTGTCTCTGTGCGTCTCCATGAACACACAGCTTGAGTCAGTGGAACGGAACGAGACCGATCTCAACACCATCATCGAAAAGAAGCTTGCCCACCAGCTCCGCGACGTGACGGAAGCCACGGTCCGCGTCTATGGTAACGACCTGCAGATTGCCGAACGTCTCTTGTCCCGCCTCCTGACCTTTGAGACGCAGCAGACCGGCTTCGGGCTCACCGCCACGCAGGACGCACATTTCAACGAGGTAACAGGGACGCCGCAGACACACAGCCCTGACGGGAGAAGGAAATCAGCCGTTCAACACAGGGGTGGTCGTAGTTAGACCCAGCCAGAGCATTGGCAGTAGATATAAACTATTCTAAATTATAATAATAAAATGATATTATACAGTCCTATCTGGTTATCTGGTTCAGAGCCAATCCATGTGCTTAGTGGCGACTATGATGGAGTGTATATACTGTGTACTATATGACATTATTCTTCTAAATAGAATCAACATATATGATAGTGTCTACCAGTTGATTTCATGCTCAAATAATAAAGCCAAAATGCTGCTAATTCTTAAAAGTTTGGAGATTTGCATGAATATTTTTTCTAGAAAAATGTAGGCCTTTTGTGTGTCGCAAAGCTTCTTTACCAGCGGAAACACTGTATGGTGATAATCTACTGGTGTGAAATCCCTATACTGAGGATACTGTTGATACATGTTAGACCATGTGTGTATATTTTCCAGCTGTTACAGAGCTGCACCTCTAGCTGTGTTTTGGCAGTGCAGAGTTTACCGTATTTCCCTCCTCTGCAGAACATTCTGCGGGGCTGCAGTGCGGTGATGGGTCCAGGCAGCTCAGGCCTCTGGCGGGCCCTGGCCCAGAACCAGAACCACCTCCAGGGGGGAGGGGCCGCTCTGCTGGCTGACCTCTTAGAGCAGTACGCACAGACTCTGGCCCGCAATATGAAACTCACCTACCTCAACCCCGTTGCATTAGTCGCTCCTAACATCAGTAAGTGCACATTCCAGCCCACACTCTCTCTCTCTCTCTCTCCCTTTCTCCCTCTCGCTCTCTCTTTCTCTCTCTCTCTCTTTCTCTCTCTCTTGTGAGTTCACGTAACTTTACAGTCCTTGGATAAGGGTAGAAATGGATCCTCATTTCCATTTTGTTCTGAATGGAACCGACTTCATCTGACATGATTTTGCCATGAATGGGAGATGAAGGGAATGGAATAGAGTGGATTCAGCCGTAGCCCTCTCTGCATTGAGTGGCCGCGCCTCATCTATCTGCCATATTACCAAGCACCTCTTCAATAATAAATCACCCTGCTGTCTCTCATTTTCTGTGTGTGTGTGTGTGTGTGTGTGTGTGTGTGTGTGTGTGTGTGTGTGTGTTTCTTGCAGTGATGAACCTGGACCGCCTGGAGAACCACACACATGTCCGCCGCCGTTTCCCCCGCTACCACAGCTCTCTGTTCCGCGGCCAGGCTCTTTGGGACCCTCACACACATGTGGTGCTGCCCCCTACAGCCCTGGTGCCCCAGCGCCACTCACACTCCCGTAAGGCTCACAGACAGCACGAGTCATGCACACTTCTGGTACGTTCCTTATTTCTCTCCGCCTCCCTTTCCACTGTCCCTCACATAAAACGCTCTCTTTTAGTGTCAACTGTTCAGAACACGGTTCCTGCCCCTGTCAGTATCTCAGCCAATCAAACTGGAGAGCACACCTCTGCAAGGCGTTCTGTTTCGCTGCTGGAGCAGCCTGTCACCATTGTTATCATATTGATTTATCGCAGTCTCGGGGCAGCGCTGCCTCCTAAGTACCACACAGACAGACGTGGAGTAAGGTAGGAATAAATTAATTATGTGTGTGTGTGTGTGTGTGTGTGTGTGTGTGTGAATGGGTGGATGGATGGATGTATAGATGGATGTATTGTAAGACTCGACCTGAAATTGTGTTTTTTAAGGATCCCGCCCAAAAAAGTGATTTTTAGACAACTAGTGCAGCCATTTCCAAGCTCACAAAGTTGTCTAGTCCGGTCTATTGTAGATTTGAACAAAATGCCTGCCTACTGTATCTCCATGTAGGCTTCCCAGACACCCGGTCATGAACTCTCCAGTGGTGAGCGTGTCGGTCTACAACAACCAGACGCTTGTCAGCGGCCACCTGGACTCACCCATCCTCCTGGAGTTCAAACTGCTTGAGACAGCCAATCGCAGCAAGCCGCTGTGTGTGCAGTGGAACCACAGCAGCCCGTGAGTTCAGATATATATATATATATATATATATATATATATATATATATATAATGTGTTCTGTAGGCATTGCAGGGGGTTTAAAGCTGTGTTGGGCGTTGATTAAACACATGCAGGAACATGACACAGCCTTAGAAAAACAAGGAGAGAGCCACACGGCTTGTCTTACTAGTTTGTTGTTATATTCATGAAAGATTCGTCATATGAAACTTCTAGACTTTGAAGACCGCTTTTATTCGTTCGTTCGTTCGTTCTTTCTTTCTTTCTTTCTTTCTTTCTTTCTTTCTTTCTTTCTTTCTTTCTTTCTTTCTTTCTTTCTTTCTTTCTTTCTTTCTTTCTTTCTTTCTTTCTTTCTTTCTTTCTTTCTTTCTTTCTTTCTTTGGTGGTTAAAACATTTATTTTTTCCAACATACAGTACAGATATCAAAACGGTTCTCTGAAAGGTAAAGCTTTAGAATCAGACCTTTTCTGTTCAGGGACGATATGAATGAACGATTGACAAAGTGGGCAACTTCCCATATTGGTGTGAGCTACATAGGACTTTCAGACAGGGGTCCGTTAAATCTTCAAGAGAGCCATAAGCCTCAATATGGCTTAGACATGGGCACCTTTTCATTTGATGTTTTCATAACAGTGCTAAAGAAACAAGGTTTTATTTGCAGGAAGAGGATTATAGCTCTCTGCTGTGTGTGTTGAGCCGAGTTCTATAAGGGGCTTAACTCTCTCTGTGTTTATACACACTCATCTGAGACCACCTTAAAATAGTATTGGCATCATTATTTCTCAGACTATAGCCCTCGTCAAATAAAACATTTCTCCCTCTTTATTCATCAGTCCTTTTTCTTTTTACCTCTCTCTCCCCTTGCGTCTTGGTCCTCTATGCAGCCATGAAGTTGGAGGTTGCTGGACAGTGAGAGACTGTATGGTGGTCTATAGGAACACTTCTCATGTTCGCTGCCAGTGCCAGAGACTCGGGACCTTTGGGGTGCTGATGGACAGCTCCCACAGAGAGGTCAGTGGAACACTCGCTAAATGAACACCCTACTTACAGTATAGAATACAAACACAAAACATATAAAATATGGTCCTTCACGGATCTTATCAGAAGTCATTATAGCATTCACACGCTGCTATACAGTGTTGTGCAAACGAACAAGAGAAAAGAGGGCATATAAATAGCAGACACATTGGCAGGAGTTCAGTCAGACGCAGATTTTCACACATCCACCCACGCGGTATGTGAGGCGTTGACAGGCAGCTCACAGAGACTGTAAATCTACACAGCCCTTTTGGACAGCTTAGTCTACCTCCCACAGTAGACTGTAACTGGTTTGGGTATTGTCTTGGCATAAACATCCTCCCATCCCTGCGTGTGTGTGTCCCCCCCCCGAGTAGCAGCTGGAAGGAGACCTGGAGACGCTGGCTCTAGTGACCTACTCCTCAGTGTGTGTGTCCGTGCTGGGCCTGCTCCTCACCGTGCTGGTGCTGTCCTGCCTACGGGGGCTCAAGTCCAACACACGCAGCATCCACTCCAACACCGCAGCAGCCATGCTCCTCTCCGAGCTGGCCTTTCTGCTGGGGGTCAACCAGACCGAGCAACAGGTACCGGCCACCAGCCAGGGAGGGTCTGGGATATTGTCAGTGTGTTTTGATGCTTTTAGGGATTCCCAAGACCTGCGCCCAGTTGCAAGTGTGTGTGTGTGTGTGTGTGTGTGTGTGTGTGTGTGTGTGTGTGTGTGTGTGTGTGTGTGTGTGTGTGTGTGTGTGTGTGTGTGTGTGTGTGTGTGTGTGTGTGTGTGTGTATGTAGCTGTGATAAACTGTTAAAGAGTGTGAGGATGTGTACGTTTGGTGCATAAACTGTATGCTCACTCAGCATGTAATCAAGCTAATCATTTAACTTCAATATGCTGGAACTTACAATACTGCACGAGTGTTTATTCATAGAGGCGATCCACTGCCTGGATCCCTTCCATGTGCTGTAAGCCATGGCGGAGAGCTCTGTGCTTGTGTTGGCTGTGTGGGCGGACGTGTGAAATCCAGCGTCTGGCTGTGGACTTGCCTGTTGCTGTGCCTTTGCTGGCTCATGGCTATGCTTCACCGCTCCCTTTCCCCGCTGACTGATCTATGAATTGCACTCTTCAGATTACAGAGACTGCTGATTGAATGGAGTGGAGGGCAATGTCAGTTATGTTGAAAGGGCATCACTCCTCACCATGTGGCACAGCGCTTTCATGGACCCAGTGTCAAAAAAATAAATAAGCCTTTGTGTGCAGTGGAATAGTCTCTTGGAGCCAATTATTTCCCTCTCTCTGGGTGGTTGGATTAGTCTATGTTCTCAAGAGTGCTCTCAGTACCCGCCTCTTTAAATTGGACCTTTGTTCTTTCTATTTGGTCACTGCCCTTCTATCAGCCAGTCTATTTTATTGCATTTAAATTGTGTCTCTCTCTCTTTCTGTATCTCTCTCTCTTCCCCCTCTCTCCCTCTCTGTCCCTCTCTCTCTATATCTCTGTCTCTTTCTATCTCTCTCTCTCACCTTCTTTTTCTTGGCCTGCCTCTGTAGTTCCTCTGTACGGTGGTGGCTATCCTGCTCCATTATTTCTTCATGTCCACGTTCGCCTGGATGTTTGTGGAAGGACTCCATATCTACCGCATGCAGACAGAAGCTAGGAACATCAACTATGGAGCCATGAGGTTCTACTACGCTATTGGCTGGGGCGTGCCCGCTATCATCACAGGTACCGCCTGCCAAAAACCCCCAAGACACACACCAACCCACTCACAGGCAGAAGGTTTCTCTGTAGATATTATATCATTTTCAGACTAGGCAAAAAAAAAAAGAAAACACTTTTGACATTTACCAAGGTAGATAAAGTAATCTTCACAAAACACTTTTTCTGTACCACAAACCCCCTGAGGATGCTTATGTGCTCCGTTTCCCCCAGGGCTAGCCGTTGGGCTGGATCCAGAGGGCTATGGGAACCCAGACTTCTGTTGGATCTCTATGTATGACAAACTCATATGGAGCTTCGCTGGACCCATAGCCATTGTCATACTGGTACTAGAATAAATA
Organism: Aplochiton taeniatus; assembly: GCA_017639675.1. Lineage (NCBI taxonomy): Eukaryota > Metazoa > Chordata > Actinopteri > Galaxiiformes > Galaxiidae > Aplochiton > Aplochiton taeniatus. The sequence continues at coordinate 20,058,255 of CM030174.1, read as the reverse complement.
GACTCTTCTTGTGTGTTATGTAGCATACATTTCCAAAATAAAACTGAGTGAATTATTTCTGTTGTTGTAGATGAATGGAGGCATGTTCCTAATGGTAGCCAAGATGACCTGCAACCCATCTCAGAAAGAGACAAAAAAATTACCTGTCATGTGAGTAACTACCTCGATCTTTCAGACAGATCTTTCAGAAGTAGCGTAGTGTCTCAGTGTCCACATGCAATGTTTTGGAAGAATACTTTGCCTGAGATCTTGTTATCGCCTTCCTCCTCTATGTACGCAGAGCAACTATCCGTAGTGCCTTCCTGCTGCTCCTGGTCGCCACTACCACTTGGTTCTTTGGGCTGATGGCCGTCAACAACAGCATCCTGGCATTCCACTACATCTTCGACGTGCTCTGCCTACTGCAAGTAAGGATTCTCTCTGCGAAGGCAGGGCTCCATGCCTCCCACGTTCAGTGACCATGCTCTTGTCTTTGTTCCTGTGTGTTGGTGTAATAATGCTCTCTGTCTCCCTCTCCTGTCCATCGCCATCTCCCGTCTGGGTCTGTGCAGGGCCTTTCAGCCTTCCTGGTGTTCACAGTCTTCAACACTGAGGTGCAGGAGGCCTGGAGCGTGGCGTGTCTGGGCAAGAAGAGCCCCGGTGAAGACCCTCCACGAGCCCCCCAGATCACGGTTAGTGGGGCTCTGATGAAACAACACACACACACACACACACACACACACACACACTCACACACACGTTGACTGGCTGACGGCCTAAAACACATCTGTTTTAATATCGTCTGCTCCACTTTGTCTTATGTGTTGCATAATACTTCAATTTATTCGAATCTATTCTGTTTTTTCTGGACCTGTCGCATACTAGACATCAGCACGTCAGTCTATGGGGCACATCTGCCCCTTCCCTCTATCTCCTCTCACCCTCCGGGCAGTGAGCTTGACCCAGATACCATAATACCCCCTGACTAGAAGAGCTCTAGCCCGCTTTAGCCTTCCTCCTTCCTATCAAGCACTGTGTGTCAGTGTGTGTGTGTGTGTGTGTGCGTGTGTGTGTGTGTGTTCTATGTGTGTTTGTTCTATGTGTGTGTATGTAGACGAGGGGGGTGGGGTCAAATGGGGTTAGTACACACTGCTTCCATATCCCTATTTAACTGACGCATGGAGGACATACATCTCATGAGTCCATGTGTGATGTCTGTCTCACTATTGCCATGTTTACTAAGTGTTCTGTTCTACACTATGTTTTGAGAAGATATTTTGATTTGATTACTGTTAATCAGAGAAATTATGTCGTATTTAATGTACTTGATGTAAGCTCTCTTATGTACTGTAATGACTTCCCACACAAAATGTATTTTTATTTCTTAAGTCATGCAGAATGGGTGCACTGCTTAATGTGTTTATATTGTGTGTGTGTGTGTGTGTGTGTGTGTGTGTGTGTGTGTGTGTGTGTGTGTGTGTGTGTGTGTGTGTGTGTGTGTGTGTGTGTGTATGTGTGCAGGGTCAGACTCCTTACAATAATTCCTCTTTGCTGGAACAAAGTGGTCTTCACCGTATCACCCTGGGAACCTCTACCATTTCCTCTGTCAGCAGTGCTAGGTTAGTAGAAGACACACACACACACACACACACACACACACACACACACACACACACACACACACACGATTTTTTCCACATTAAATGGAACTGCATGGTACTTGGTTCCTGGCATTTTAGGTGAGAATTGATCTCTGGTACCCTAACCTGCTAGTACAGTGCTCTGTGTGTTAGGAGTGTGTCTGAGAGCAACATTAATAAAGTTATGGTGAAACATTTCGGGGATAGTGGGGTACAAATTATGACGAGTAGAAGTGTGTGGAAAGTGGATAAGGTCACATTGCATGTTTGTAGACTAATTGTCTAAGCATGTCACAACCTTCTGTTAAAAGTGTCAATGTGTAAAGACTGAAAGACAAAAACGCCTCCATGAGGTGCTGCCTACAAGGATCAAAAGAAAAGAAAATTGATTTCCAACAGTCTTTTACTCTAGATGCCAAACCTTTGTTTTTTTACAGACGTGTGAGGCAAAGCCCTCATCAGGGTGCCTGTGTCTGGCTCTGTGCCTACACTATTGGATTTGAAATGGACATGACCGTTTGCTTTTCCCTCTAGTCGCACTTCTCCCCCTCCCTACAGACTACAGCATCTTTGTGTTTGTGTCTGGTTGACAATGTGTAGGTCATGTAAATTAGGTTCACCTTCTTATAAGTGTCCTGTTGTTGTGTGTGTGTGTGTGTGTGTGTGTGTGTGTGTGTGTGTGTGTGTGTGTGTGTGTGTGTGTGTGTGTGTGAGGACCATGCTTGACACATTTCCTCTGTCCTGCAGAGAGAATCTACTGGCTCGCCAGACTCTGGAACACAATCTGGGACACACAGGTGCTACAGACCTCGATGTAGCCATGTTTCACCGAGACGGAGGTAGACACATACACACAAATATATTATCGAAAGGCAATCAATTGAAATTATTCAGAGAATATTTATTTTCTACCAAAATCTACCACAAATCTCCAGAACACAAAGCCATGCATTGTTCTTTCCCTCCCTACTCCTCCACCTGGTCTAATGTCCTCCTTTTCCCTCGGCTGTTCCGGTCACTCTTCCTCCCCACCGTCTTCTCTTCCAGGTGAGGACTCGGACTCGGACTCCGACCTCTCTTTGGAGGAGGAGCGCAGTCTGTCCATCCCTTCCTCTGAGAGTGAAGACAACGTTCGTCTCCGAGGACGCATCCAGCGCCGCTTCAAGCGCACCAATCACAGTGAGCGCCTGCTCACAGAGCCCACCCAGAACGGCACCAAGGGTGAGGACGCAGGCTGCCTCTCTTTATGGCTCTGCCTGAACACACATAATCCCACACATAATGGAAACGTGATCACAGTCAAACATTACAAATCTAAATAATCTAATCTTTTAGGAATGTTACTTTCTTTAAGTCGATGTATGATTTACTGTACATGTATGGAGTTTGTATGCTGTTTTAGCTGATTTGCATCTCCAAGACACCCACTTCTATTTAACTACTCTGAAATAGTGAATTTGTTAACCTAACACAAACCTCTGGACACATAAATTGGGGATTTTTAGGTCGATTGAGCATACCGGTATGTGTTTCATGTAGTAAGCACGAGCTATGAGAGAGGGCTAAGTTAATTGGCCTTTTCTATTTGTATTTTTGTGACCATTACCAATAGCATGTGTCCTTGTTGGTGTGTCAGACCTAGATGGCAATGATCTGCTGTCCTATTGGCCAGCACTAGAGGAGTGCGACGTGCACACGCTGCAGAAGTGGGGCTCAGAGCGCCGTCTAGGGGCCGACTACAGTAAAGACGCTGCCAACAACAACCAGCCCGATGCTGCACTAACCAGTGGGGATGAGAATGGACCTTCACAGACCAACAGACATCGCAAGGGTAAGAAGAAAGCACACACGACAGACACAGACAGAAAGATAGACTGAGACTGAGAGTAATTGTGACCCATCTCTCTAAATTTGGGATTTACCGTATTTGGCACATTTAGCTGCAACCGCTTGTGGTAGACCTTGACTGGTTACTTTTTTTGTTGTTGTTATAGTTATGTTTTTCTTGCATTGTTAAGCTCACCGCTACTCTGTCATTTGTCTATATGCAGTGCATTCAGAAAGTCTTCAGACCCTTTCACTTTTTCTCCATTTCGTTACGCCACATCCTTATTCTAAAATGGATAAAAAAAAAAAAATACCCAATAATGACTTAACCAAAACAGGTTTGTTAAAGTTTGTAAACGTATAAAAAAAAACTAAAAACTGAAATACAACATTTACAAGACATCAGACCCTTTTCCTCCGTACTTTGTGGCACAATACCTTTTGCAGCAAGCACAACATCAAGTCTTCTTGGTTATGACACCACAACCTTGGCACACCTGTATTTGGGGAATTTCTCCCATTCATCTCTGCAGATCAAATCAAGCACTGTCAGGTTGGATAGGGAGCGTCGACTCACAGCGTTTTTCAGATATTTGATTGGGCTCAAGTCCAACCTCTGGCTGGGCCACTAGAAGGACATTCACAGACTCGTCCCGAAGCCACTTCTGCGCTGTTTTGGCTGTGTGCTTAGGGTCATTGTCCTGTTGGCAGGTCCAGAGCGCTCTGGAGCAAGTTTTGGAGCAAGGATCTCTCTGTACTTTGCTCCATTCATCTTTCCATCGATGCTGACTAGTCTCCCAGTTCCTGCAGCTGAAACACATCCCCACAGTATGATGCTGCCCCCACCATGCTACACCGTAGGGATGGTATTTGTCAGGTGATGAGCGGTGCCTGGTCTACTCCAGACATGACGCTTGGCATTCAGGCCAAAGAGTTCAATCTTGGTTTCATCAGATCAGAGGAACTTGTTTCTCATGGTCTGAGAATCCTTTAAGTGCCTTTTGACAAACTCTTAGCGGGCTGTCATGTGCCTTTTACTGAGGAGTGGCTTCTGTCTGGCCACTCTGTCATAAAAGCCTGATTGGTGGAGTGCTGCAGAGATTGTCGTCATTCTGGAAGGTTCTACCATCTCCACAGAGTAACTCTAGAGCTCTGTCAGAGTGACCATGGGGTTCTTGGACACCTACAGTGAAGGAAATAATTATTTGAGCCCTTGCAGATTTTGTAAGTTTGTCCACTGACAAAGAAATGAAAGGTCTATAATTTTAATGGTAGGTTCATTTTAACATTCAGAGATAGAATAGAAAAAAAGAAATCCAGAAAATCACATTATATAAAATATAGAAATTGATTTGCATTTGATCGTGCAAAATAAGTATTTGATCCCCTACCAACTAGCAAGAATTCGGGCTCCCACAGGCCGGGTATATTAGTCCCCCTCACTCTAAGAAAGTGCTCCTAATTTCAACTTGTTACCAGTATAAGAGACACCTGCCTCAACTCTTTGCCTGTATTAAAGACACCTGTCCACAGAATCAAGCAATCAGATTGCAACCTCTCCACCATGGGCAAGACCAAAGAGCTGTCTAAGGATGTCAGGGACAAGATTGTAGACCTGCACAAGGCTGGAATGGGCTATAAGACCATCGGCAAGCAGCTCGGTGAGAAGGTTGGTGCAATTATTTGAAAGTGGAAGAAACACAAAATGACCATCAATCTCCCTCGGTCTGGGGCTCCATGCAAGATCTCTCCTTGTGGGGTATGGATGATCATGAGAAAGGTGAGGGATCAGCCCAGAACTACACGGGAGGAGCTTGTTAATGATCTCAAGGCAGCTGGGACCACAGTCACCAAGAAAACCATTGGTAATACACTACGCAGGAATGGATGAAAATCCTGCAGCGCCCGAAAGGTCCCCCTGCTCAAGAAGGTACATGTAGTGGCCCGTCTGAAGTTTGCCAATGAACACCTGAATGATTCAGAGGAGGCTGGGGAGAAGGTGCTGTGGTCAGATGAGACCAAAATCGAGCTCTTTGGCATCAACTCGACTCGCCGTGTTTGGAGGAAGAGAAATGCTGACTATGACCCCAAGAACACCATCCCCACCGTCAAGCATGGAGGTGGAAACATTATGTTTTGGGGGTGTTTCTCTGCTAAGGGGACAGGACAACTTCATCGCATCGAGGGGAGGATGGACGGGGCCACGTCCCGTGAAATCTTGGGCGACAACCTCCTTCCCTCAACCAGGACACAGAAAATGGGTCGTGGGTGGGTCTTCCAGCACGACAATGACCCAAAACACACTGCCATGGCAACAAAGGAGTGGCTCAGGAAGAAGCACATTGAGGTCATGGAGTGGCCTAGCCAGTCTCCAGACCTTAGTCCCATAGAAAATCTATGGAGGGAGCTGAAGCTTCGAGTTGCCAAACGACAGCCTCGAAACCTTAAGGATTTGGAGAGGATATGCAAAGAGGAGTGGACCAAAATCCCCCCTGAGATGTGCGCAAACCTGGTAACCAACTACAAGAGACATCTGACCTACGTCTGACCTTATTTCACTCAATCAAATGGAAATCAATGTATATATTTTATATAATGTGATTTTCTGGATTTCTTTTTTTTTATTCTATCTCTGAATGTTAAAATAAACCTACCATTCAAATTATAGACCTTTAATTTCTTTGTCAGTGGACAAACTTACAAAATCTGCAAGGGATCAAATAATGATTTCCTTCACTGTACCTGACCAAGGCCCTTCTCCCCCCGATTGCTCAGTTTGGTCGAGTGGCCACACTCTAGGAAGAGTCTTGGTTGTTCCAAATTTCTTCCATTTAAGAATGATGGAGGCTATTTTGTTCTTCGTTACCTTCAATGCTGTAAACATTTGTATAACGTTTCCCAGATATGTACCTCGACACAATGTTAACTCGGGGGTCTGCGGACAATTTCAATTTTGAACATCTCAAGGATGATCAATGGAAACAGGATGCACCGTAGCTCAACTTTCAGTGTCATAGCAAAGGGCCTGAATATTTGTGTAAATGTGATATTTCAGTTTTTTTTTATTTGCACACATTTCTACAAACCTGTTTTTGTATTGTGATTATGGAGTATTGTAGATTGTTTGGTGTAAAATGGTGAAGATTGATTTGTTGAATTTATTTTAGAATAAGGCTGTAACATATCAAAATGTGGAAAAAGTGAAGTCAATACTGTCTGAATGCACTGTACTTAATGCCTCTTTCCCATTGCCTTTGTGCATCCCTTTCTTCTGTTTCCACAGGCATATTAAAGAACCGTGTGGGTTGTCCCCCTGCCCTCCAGGGCCTGTCCACCATGGGCCGGGGCCCCAGTGAGCTCTCCTGGTACCGCACCTCCACCCTTGGCCACCGTGGCGTTCCCGCAGCCTCGTACGGCCGCATGTGTTCTGGTTCTGGTGCCGGGACCACTGGCTCTCTGTCACAGCCAGCGTCCCGTTACTCCTCTCGGGAACAGCTGGACTCTCTGACCCGGCGCCAGTTCTCTAGAGACCCCCTGGGGCGGCAGGCTGGAGGTGGGTCCAGGGATAACTTGGACCTCCTACCCAGGAGACGTGATCCTGGGCTGGGCTTGGGAGGGCCGGTTCTGGCCCTGGACGTGCGGGCTTCGAGGGAGAACCTAACCAGTTCTCGAGACAGACTGGACCACCATGGTAGTGTCCACGCCTCCCGGGAGGATCTGAGTGGGAACGGAGGACTGACCGTGGAAGGTTATCTGAGTGGCTCCAGGTCCCAGCTGAACACGTTAACACGGCGGCAGGGTGCCTCCAGGGAACACCTGGGGGGAGCGTTGATGAGCAGCCGCTCCCGAGAACAGCTGGAGAGCAACGGAGGAGGTGGTTTACATTCCCAGTCCCAGCCCTGCAGAGAATGGCTACGCACGCTGCCTCCCCGCCAGCCCTCACACCCTGACCAGCCACCCCCCTCTTCCCCTCCACCCCCGATCAGCGAGGAGCCCCAGGAGCATGCACCTCCTCAGCCCCGCGGCCGCCTCGACTCGGCCCCTCTGTGTAGGTACCCCGGTCCCTCCACCTCCGCCCCTGGTGCTCCCCCCAGCCGCCACCCTTCCAGTGAACACCTGGATATCCTGTCGTCCATCTTAGCGTCGTTCAGTTCGTCTGTCCTGACCCCTCCTCCTGCCACTGCTAACCCTAATGGCGGCTCCGCCCAGGGTCCCTCCCCATCCCCACCCCACTCTGCCACCTCTCACAGCATCTCTGAGGTCTCGCCAGACTCCGAGTAAGTCCCCTTTAAAGCATCACACTATTAAGGCTCGGCTGTCCTTACATTTTGCAGTCCCCTGATAACTATCCCTTCTTTATCATGTTCAAATGTTGTCGTTGATCCTCAGTACACCAACTTCTATATTTTTCCTACATCAACCACTTGTTTGGTGGATGTATAATATTTTTTGCTGAATCTTTTTGGGGGGGCCATATAAAATACTTTCACTAATCTCTTTCTCTGTCTGTGTCTTTCATTTCCTTCAGAGTCAACAGAAGTGAAGGCCAATCTTGATGACAGCCTCCATATCCCATAATTCCTGAATTGTGCCTGTGTTGAGGGCACTGAGTAAAATGTTCACGGAAGGACCCTGTACATTGAGGCACCCTGGGATAGTGGAGGATTGAAAGTATGAAGGGATGAAGATGGACAGAGAGAATAACTGATTACGATGAAGGAACTGTGCTGATTGTGAATTGTTGAGTATTTGACGTCCCTTGTTTGTAGAGATGGTTATGTGGACTAATGGTGGCAACCAACCTACCTTCTCTTGAGACAAAAAACTATCCTCAGAGTTCAACATTAACACAAAATTCCGATCAGTGTTGATCCGTCCAAAAGAAAAAGAAAAAAGAGAAAAAAACTGTAAATAACATTTTTATACATTTTGTATCTTTTTTCATCAGAGATTAACAAAAATCTCATGTGATGTTTTTTTTTGACAATTGTGTCTGTGAGGTTGTGAAAGAGGCGTGATTGAAGTTTGTCTGTTGTTAAGGGAAATAGTCCTTTAAAAAAATCCCCATTGACCACTTCCCCTGAACATTTTCCCTCAAAACCTATTCATTTTGTGTATAGAATTTAGGAATAGGGGTCCAATAGTGGGATTTGGATGAGATTCTGAAAACCTTAGATGTGATGACATAGGATATGATTAGAAGATTGTGAAAGCGAAGGGAAGGTGTACATACAGGAAGGATATATACAAAAAGAGATTTGCTGGAAATAATGATTGTGAAAAGGATAGCTACCATTAAGATAACACGCTATGAAAAGTGGTGTATTCCTTGATCTAGTCTGGCTATGAGCCTCTGTGTCAGGATCAGCTACTGAACTGAGGAAGCAGATTGTGCTGCTCTGTCAATCCAAGGCCCACTGTATTTGAATGTTTTCTTTTCATGTCTTCTTGTGCCCATATCTTTTACAGAAGAAACCGCATATCAGTACTTATTGGTTGTCATATGGATGCATATGTTTCATTATCATTATTTAGAACCTCAAACCGTTTTTTAACTACAAGCGTACATATCTGTTGGTTCCTGTGCCTGAGTGCCACGTACTGTTTATGTATGACAAACATTTTTTTTTTTGAAAATATCTAATTGAAAGCAGGTTCAAAATAACCCTGTAAGCTCAAATAAACGTAAGTCCTGGAAAAATCTAAACGTGAATAATACGACTATGTAGGCAAGACAAGTGATGTATGTAAAAGACAAGTGATGGAAAAGCTGCAAATCCTCATTGTTTTTTTCAATTAAAGATATCTATTGTAGAGGAGAGGATCAGGGCCAAAAGAGAACTAACAATCACCTCCCAAAGGAACAAGCTGCTGTGTTATTTATGAATCTACAAGCAAGAGAGCACAGAGAGATAAAAAAATAGCACATAGAGTGTTAGAATGCAAAAGAAAAAAGAAAGAAAAAACAAATAGGTCAGAAACAGATGAGGGTAAAATATATCCTCAGGAAATGAGGAGGGCTGTCTCAAGACAGAGGAGATAAAAAGAGATCAAGAGATGGATATCTACATTGTTTTTGAAAAACAACGTCACACATCTAGCATGTCCAAATGTCCATGTCCTTGGGCTGTGACCAGTACATATGTGTAACCGTATTATTGCCAAAAACCTCCCTGAGGGAGCCTACCTAGTCATCATTTCAAGGGGTAGTTCCCCCTTAGTTCCTTTATCCTTTTTTACAACCGTTACAGTAGTTTTATAACTGGACATTTTAATTTAATTTATTGCAGTACCTTTAACTTCTACAGACATAAGATGTATTTTATTTATAGACTGATTACTATCAATTGAGGTTTGATTATTTATTTGTTTCAGCAGTTTGTGTATGAAAGGATGGTATTAAAAAAGTGTGTATGTAAGTTATGTTCAAATGTTTTTTAATGTATGTTTTGTCATGGCCTGATTCCCCCCAGTGCAACAGAATGCATCCAAAGGGAGAAACATTTCAAATCAACATAAAATCCCTTTACTCCTTAACTCTATTTGTGTAAGACTGAGAGAATCGTTTTACAAGTGTATGCAGTTGATGATTCTTTCAGAGCTAACTACAGTACATCTAGAATAGATGGATTGATTTTTAGACCTACACACACATTTCAATGGAAGGATGAGAGTATGGGTTGCATATTGGTGAGGCAAACAAAAAGAAAGGAAAGGGATCAAAGTATGTCTCTGTCAGTTTGTGTGTTTACTAAGGGATGTGTTGTATCCCATTGTTGACGTGAGGGGATATCTCAAACAGCTGGTCTTGGTTACCATAGAAACGAGAAATGTTGGAAATTAAAAAATAACTATTCCTACAAGGCTGTATTGTTTTTGTTATTTGTATTTCATTTGAGTTGATATGATCATATGCCTATACCACGAAGCGTGGTTGCTCGGAGCAGTTTAGAGATGCAGAGTAAATTGCCATTACAGCATACCACGGGTTAAACTTGAACTCTTTTCGTAGTATGGGTTAAACGGGAAGTATACACCCGACGTCACCAAGTTACTCCTAAACTTACCTGGAAGAGCCTCGCTTTGTAGCGCAGTCCTCTGAGGTGTCAAGAAAAAAAGGACACAAAGCCCCTCTGACACTTACCTGAAGGCTGTCTAAAATATATTTATTTTCCAGGTGCAGTTTCAGTCTGTGATGTTAACTTGCCATTTTCATAATACACAAATTCCCCAAGACACTCCACAAAATAACATCCAACAGTCTCTCCTCTTTCTGACATTCTCAAAAATAACTGTTGTACAATTGTAAAAATACTGCTACCTTTAAAAACACACTTTTCTCTAAAAGTCATAAATTAATAATTTTTTGAAAATGTTCATCCCTGATACTACAATAGGGATGTACTGTCCCACCAATCTCTAGCTTTTCTTTGTGCTAACTTCATTTTCTACTTTAGCTGATTTGAGCTTTTGTTTCAGCATTCTAAAATACTCCTTCACTGCTTGTGTTCTGGTACTGAGAAAGTCAACACATGTCCATGAAAGAAAGGAAGAAAGGAGAAGGAATATATCAGATTACCTCACACTGTGCAGTTTATTTGACCAGTCACTAACTAGTCATTCCGTAAACTTCGACATTGGCCATACAAACCTAAGCCTCTTTCAATCCCTCTATCCAGCTCCCTACATTTTTGATTGCTTACAGACATCCCAAATAGTGGGGCCTATAGAATTCACCATCTTAATCCGTCTGATTTCCATTACACCTGTAGTGGGAGACTTATCACCAGCATTTCAGTGCCAGAAAACAGTCTGTCTATGTTCCCAAATAAATGGTTCAAGTAAATAAATGTGAAATACTAGGGACAACAGGTCAGATTATTAACTTATTACTAAAAGCAATCAATTTATTGAAAAACAAAGCATTAGGGAAAAACTGTTAAAGTGTAGCTAAGAGACCTTGTTGCAGGTGAACCACAAACTATGAAATGCAATCATGAACAGTAGGTATTAAAAGTGCACCCTCTCTTCTTTCCACTACCACCCAAGACTACAAAACTCCTTTCTACATGATCAAGTTAAAGGGAAAAACTTAGCAGAAGAGCATTGCCATATTGCTTGATTGAACAGGAAAATAGCTGACCGTGGATCTGTGACAAGTCTAAGGGCAAAGTACTACATTACTGAATAGTTTGCAGCAAAAATAACATTGCATTTAACAGGAGTGGACCGAGCACTGACCCCTGGGGGACACCATGAGTAACGGCAGCCAACCGGGATCTATGGTTTTGGAGTTGGACAAACTGCTATCTCCCTGACAGGTAAAATGTCAGCCAGGCAAGTACAGTACCGGGGTGAGCTCCATGGAGGCAAGGATGCCCAACAGTAGTGGGTGGGAGAGGGTGTCAAAAGCAGCACTGAGATCAAGGAGGATGAGGATGGTAATGAGTCCAGAGTCAGTGGAATGGAGGAGGTCATTGGTAATTTTGTCGAAGGCTGTGCTGTGCCTAGGTCAAAATACAGATTAAAATGTTTCCAACAGGTTGTTTGAGTCCAGCACTCAGCACTCTCTCTCTCTCTCTCTCTCTCTCTCTCTCTCTCTCATTTTCAGGCATAAGCCTCTTTCTTTCTCCCTGAGGTTATTAGTGCTGTCCCAAATACTCTTTTTTGGGCTCCAGAGCTTCTGCGTCTGAATCGGTCTCATACATCTTTACCTCAAACTTTTTAGCAGTTTTATGTACCTCTGTGGATTGGTTCTTCTCATTTAAGAGTTGGAGCTCAAACTCTTTTTGCCAGTTTTCTTGGGACAGTTCTTCAGTGTTTTTTCCAGTTGGTTAGATTTGAGTTTCTTTATCTGGAGTTGTTGCTGTAGAGCATCCTTGGCAGCGTCATTTCAGCATTCTTGGGCTTCTACTCTTTCAGGTCCTGATCTTGTGTCATCATTAGGGCTGTCCTGAATACCATTTAATGGCCTCTGGAGCTTTGGTAGAACTCAAAAGCGAATGTTTGAGCCCTAGTTATCATCTCCATATTTAAAACAGTATTCTCATAGTCTTCAACCTTGACATTTTAACCTGTGCCGTTCAACTTATTCATTGTGTAGGTGCATTTGTTCTGTCCTGAGTTAGCGTTTCCATGAAACATTAAATTACTTTGAAGTTGTGTGACTTGGGTGTCCTGGTTTTAATGTGTGCTCCTGCAGTTTTCTCCAGCTGAACTGCTTTGGCTCTCTAACTTACAAGGGTGGGTGCCTGATTTTCAGATTGTGTCTGTTCCACCACTTTGACCTCCTGATCTGGTCATTAGCGTATAAGTCTGTCAGCCTTGGAGGAAGTTGGCGACAGAGATGGTCTTGCAGGATGGTCACCATAAGTTCTGTTAGCAGACAAAATTAGATTAAGAAAATTATGCCTTTTTTGTTTTGAATTAACCTGTACATGAATTAGCTTAGTTATGTAGGCATCATAACCCTTATAAAAAAAAATATATATATATATATATCAAACATGTATGGCTCTGATGTCCTGCACTTACAGAAGTGTCCGAGTGTCTTGCCACCTGCTGTTTGTTAGAGCACGAGCTGCTCCATCTTCTTACACATTCTTCAAGTTATCATACACGTAGGCCTCGACTTCATTTTACAAAATGTACTTTTTAAACCGGGAGATGACCATGAAAATACCACTGCAGGCATTTCCCTCTCCAATCCATGCTATCTAGGATAACTCTGCAATGTAACGCCGTGCACAAATCTTTTCGTTGTCTGTCCATCTCATCTGATAATTTAACGTGTCGTTTAATAACGTTATTTAGCTGACGTTAACAATAGCAAAGCTGAGATTGTATGGCCGATAACTTCCCTATTTGCCAATTGAATCAATGCATTTATTGTGGGTAACCAACCTTGTTAGGCTGGGATGCCACATGATTGTCGTTGATCATTCAAATTCGGCTTGAAGACCTGACAATAACAAACCATAATGGATCATCCAATGAAAAACCGGCTTACTAGACTGGCTTCGAGGCACGGGACAATGTGTCTTTGTCTGATTGGTTGCTACAGAAAGAACCAGAAACACATGGGTAGATATATATTTGCATGTATGCGGTGTTGTTGATCAACCACGTCTCTCTTGCCTTTTTTTATGATTCAGAATGTACTAAAGGTCTTGTTTCAAAAATACTGTAAGTAGCCAAATTAGATCTCAATGAATTTATAAGCAAAATGCAACAACAAAATGTAGTTTGATTGCCAAAGATTATGATTATTATTAGAACGTCCTTTTTTACTGGTAATATGTCTGAAGCTTTCCGATGGGTCAATGTATTCAAGTTAAACATGGTCGCTAACTAGTCAGCTTCAGTTCGCTACTGATATTGGTGTGTCTTTTTTTCTGTGTGTCTGTTTTCTTCTAGGTCTCTTTCTGCATCTGGGACAGGAGATGTCTACTGACAGCACGTCAATGATGGAGACAGTAGCCCTGATAGCTCCTGTCACTGCTCTGCAGTTCCTCGGGGAACAATACCTGTTAACGGGTACTGACTTATTTGTTCTAACAGGACCAGAAACAATTGCCCATATCTGTATTTCAATAGATTATCTCACCGGCAGCTGATGTCCAATGTGATTAAATTAAAATGCTTATGAACTCAATCTGTTGACATTACTAAAACCCTTTTTTCAATTATCTTGTTGTTTGCACAGGTGAGGGTCCTATCCTGTCTGTGTACTTGTTGCAGCCCGCACCCAAACTAAGCACCTCTTTAAGTGTACTCTATAACTACCGCATCCATGGGATCCGCCCCAGAACACAGCCTGTAGGCCCGGAGTGCAGCTCTGTGCCAGGGCAAAAGGATTATGAACTTGTGGTTTTTGGAGGCAAGGCTTTGAGGCTGGTAAATCTTGTACACTTGGACTGTGTAGACCAGCCACATCTTGAGGCTGTAGGCCCCCTTGTAGAACTGCATGACTGGGCCCTGGATGTTTGCTGGGCCTCCGGAAACGGACACACCCTCGTTGGCGTGGCTCTGGCCCATAATAGTGTTCTCCTCATGGAACCAAAAGAGGGGAGAGTCCTGGGATGCTGTTCTTCTCTTGAGGGATGCCTCCTGTACTCGGCGCTGCTATTGGTGGATACATCCTGGGTGGACTCAGTCTTGGTTGCGGGAACAGTATTTAACCAGCTGGTTCTCTGGACACCCGGACGTGGAGCTGGCGATCCGTCTGACCAAAAAGTCCCTGTTCAGAGGCGTTTGCTAGGCCACAGTGGCGTCATCTTTAGCATCTCTTACCTCAAGGAAAAGGGATGGCTGGCGTCTGCGTCGGACGATCGTAGCGTGAGGGTTTGGGGCGTCGGGGCTCTGGGGGGTCCCGGAGGAATGTGTGAAGGTCTGGATCCTACGTGCCTGAGGGTGCTCTATGGGCATCAGGCCAGGGTCTTCTCCGTCCAACTCTCTCCAGGGAAAGTGTTAAGTGCTGGGGAGGATGGGACCTGTCTGGTCTGGGACTGGGAGGGAGGAGGCAGGGTGGCTAGAACACTTAATGGCCATCGGGCTGGTGGGGTCCGAGCCCTAGCAGTCAGTGAGGGAGGAGGGGATGGGGACAGTCAGGGAAGGTGGGTGGCTACAGGAGGAGCAGATGGAGGGGTGAGGCTCTGGAGACTGAAGCTAGGAGAGACGGAGGAGAGAGAGGGGGATACATCAGAAACCATAACAGACCTGGGCTTCAAAGGACTGGGGGTACCCAAGGTGGTGAGTGTTGTCAGGGAAGAGTGCAGGCAAGGATGCTGGAGCCAGGGGCAGCTATTGGTGGGCACTGACCAGGGTGTGGTCTACCTCTATGAGGGTGGACGGTGGAAGTTGGTGTGGGCTGGTGGTCCTGAGTTCCATTCCTACTGCGTTATGGACACACTAACCCTTAGAACATCTGATTCTCTGTCCAAGGCTTCTCTATGTGCGGTGGGGAATTTGGGTGGGGGGGTCCAGGTCTTTCTGATCTCTCAGCCCCAGTCAGGGGTGTTTCTTAGTGGAGGACCAGGGAAAATCCATAGCCTTTTCTTGGTGGAGAGACACCAGAGACAGGGTCAGGGTGGGTATCTGTTAGCCTCAGGGTCAAATGGACTGGTAAGCCGCTGGTATATAGAGTTAGATATAGATGGTCACACGGAACCGGTTCTAAGGATCAAACAAGTGTGTTCCTTTGTACTACCGCACAGTACTAAACGCTGGCTGACCGCTGTGGATCACTTCCACCATCCCCTGGGTGTGCTCTGGGTGTGTGGAGACAGGAGAGGGTCTCTCCTGCTGTTCCAGGAGACAGAGAAAGAGAGGGATGAGCAAGAAGAAAGTGTGCAGAGTAAAAAGATAGGCACTTTGTACAGTAACAATGAAAGTAACCACAGAGAAGGTAAGATGAATGGGGAAATAGCGGAGAATAAGGAAGAAGAAAGGACAGTAAAAGAGGGGGAGAAAGACGCCGACATTCAGCCTGTGGCTTGTCTGTTTGGGGTCCATGGTAAACAAGGGGTGACCTGGGTGTGCCAGTATGGGGGTCTTCTCTACAGTGCTGGCAGGGATGGCTGTGTCAGAGTCTTCAGAATCAGACCAGAACCCCTGAACAAGGAGAATGATAATGGTGAGCTTCAACTGGAGGTTCTGAGAGTCCAGCGGGCCTGCAAAGGGATGGAGTGGCTGGAGAGGGTTCTGATTCTAGAAACAGAACATGGGGATTTGGAAGTGACAAACCATAATAGGATAATGGGCAGAGCAGAGGAAGTGGGGCAGGAGCACGGGGCTGCAGCAGGGAGTGGAAAAGAGGCCCGCTTTGTAATCGCTGGGTTCCACTCCGTCCACTTTGTTGTGTGGGACCCAGTAACACAGGAGAGGTTGTTGGCTGTGTCCTGCGGAGGAGGCCATCGCTCCTGGAGCCTCCTGGGTTCACAGAGAGGCCTGTGGCTTGGCTACGGGACCCTAATCTTCATAAAGCAGGGGACTATACTGGCCTCTCAGCCTCCCGGAGAGGAACCAAACTGGGAGGGGAGAGGAGTCAGTTGGGGATTGAGAGAGGGCATTCATGGGAAGGGGATAGGCTCTGTATGTCGTCTGGGGAGACTGGCTGGAGATGGGACTGGGGTGAGCGGACATTGGGAGGTTCTGGTTACTGGAGGAGAGGACACTAGCTTGACTGTCCTAGCAGTCCACCCCGAAACGGGCATCGTTAAAGTCCTGTCAGTTATCACAGACCACATCTCAAGTGTCCGGACTCTAACTGCCATCTTCAGATCCCATGCAGGAGAAAGGAGAGGCAGGGGTACAGCCACACAGTCTCTCACCGCCTTGCTTTTCTCAGCGGGGGGGCGGGCTCAGATGCAGTGCTACCGACTGTTGATTGGCTGGGATGCGCAGAGGCAGCTCCCCTCATGTCAAGTGATCCAGGTGGCCAGTCACCAACTGGACGAGCAGTGGGAGAGGAAGCGGAATCGACACAAGACCGTGAAGAGGGACCCAGAGACTAGGTCGGTATCTTTACAGGATGTTTTGCACAGAATAAAGTATCCTCCTTAGACGCATGCCTGGACCAGTTGGCTCTGGATTTGATTTGAAGACCGTTTGTGTAAATGCAGGCCACCAGATGAATGGTTGTTGAGCCCAGTTTGTGTTTGGTAGATACATGTCCATAGCAGTGGTGGATGATACTACAGCATGCCTCCTCCTGGCTGTGGCCGGCAGTGATGGAGTATTGAGGTAAGCAGGATAAAGAAATCCAAAGACATCTGTTTCTCTGGAACAACAGACACCACGTCTCTCTCTCTCTAAGGCCCACTAGCTTTCCATCTCGATTCTGTCTCTCTCCAGGTTGTTTAGGGTGAGTGAGGAGAGAGGCCAGTTCAGTCTGCTGTGGGAGAGTTTCTTCCACCAGAGATGTGTACTCTCTGTGGCCTCCTGCTGCCTAAAGGATGGAGTCACCAACAGGCAAGACACACTCACAGTTGAATATCATCTACTATATTCAAATGAGGCCTCTTTCTGTCAATCTAAACACCCCACCCTGTCTCTCAGGAATACGCTGTTGTTCAGCGCTGCAACAGATGGGAGGATAGCAGTCTGGGACATGACCACAGCTGCTTCTTCGTTGGATGGGAACAGTGCTGTCGCCACAGTCCCTGCGACTCCCTGCCTCGCAATCCCCGCCCACCAGAGTGGCGTCAACTCATTGGCCGTTTGGTGCGATGGAGCGGGATGGTCGTTGGATAGTCACCTGGTGACCGTCGCTAGCGGAGGAGATGATGGACAGCTGACCGTTTCGGTGGTGAAGGTGCAATGCGTCAAGGAGGAGATGGAGACCTCTGAAGGGTCATTGCAGCCCCGGTTTGTCTCTTTGAAACTGCAGCTCCAGTCTCAGTGCAGCGTCCCGCTTGCCCACGCTGCTCCTCTGACCGCCCTGAGGCTACTATCCCCAGGCCTGCTGGTGTCCACGTCTCCTGACCAAAGGGTGGGCCTGTGGAGGATCAGCAGTGTCGGACTTTGCCACCAGGGGGGGGTCTACTCCCATGTTGCAGATGCAGCAGGGCTGGCAGTGTGGCAGGAAGGAGATGAGGGCCAGCTAGATAGTGGGATCAAGGCTGCAGGTCAGGGCAAGAGATGGATAGTGGTTTGTGGACAAGGTTTGCAGCTGTTTCAGGTGAGCCAAAAGAAAATGGATGACGGGATAGAGAGGTCAGGAAGCAAACGATGTGTGACAGAGCAGCGTGTTAAAGGGACTTTCCTACAAGTAGCATCAGAACCTTGTGACGTATAAGGCAATATCTATACAGTTCTATATCTGAACAGAATATATTGGTCTAGATGAGGGGTTTGACTGAATCGAGGCCTCTGACTAGTATTACAGCCTGAGGCTGCACAAGAAGGTCCCACTGGGAGAGGTTAGACCTTTAGCCAACCCAAAAGAGCCAAAGACAATTGAAGACAGTTGCTTCATACTGAAGGTAAATCTCATGCTATAAAATGTTTTAAAATAAAATGAAATATGTTTATTAAGCTTTGTATTTGTATGTTAATGAATGTTTCTAGGTTTGTCTGTAATATCCAATGGATCGAATCATATTTTGTGGTAGTAAAATGTGTACACAGTGTGTACATGTAAGGTCGTTGTGAGCATGCTGAGGAGGGCTGAGGCTTTAATTCTGTCTGTGTAGGTGTACCCGTGCAGTGATGTTAATGGTCATGTCACTTGAGTGTATGAGTGAACTGCTAATACATGATGAGCAGGATGGGGTTCAGTGCCCAGGTATAGTGGGGGGCTAGCTACGTGGCCTAATGCTACAGATGACCATGAATATTTGAAGTTGTGGCTCATATTTCCTTTTGTTCTGCAACCATCTCAATGTCAAAGTCCCTTACATGAGAGATAATGTGTACAGAAGGGGCAAAAAGGGAAAGGGAGGGGGAGAAGGGGAAAGAATGTTTTGAAGGTTTAGGCTTAGGCTAAGGACAAGAAGACACAAAAAGGAAGCCGAATGAGTAAGGCAGTCTGAAAGTCTAAGAGGGGAGCAACGTCTGTTGATGTACGATGCCTATTCAGGCCAATGAAAGCGAGAGCGATAAAAGTTTGCGAACCCCTCGTGGACGAAACAAGGACCCCCATGAAGAGACTTCATTTGCATCAACCAAAGAGGTACAGGAATAGCAACACATGTTTTTAAAATCTTGCTGCATTTGTAAAGGGCTAGTTTTAAAGAGACAAATATTGTAAAAGTTGCATCATGAAAAGATTATATGACTTTCCTGAGCGCTGTATCTGTCATCCTTCAATTCCACTTTTAGGCTCCAGAATCTCTCATTTTAAGGGATCGATTACCTGCAATTGGCTCCTCAGGGAGTAATTCTATAGGTACGTTGACCCACCCACCTACCAGTCAATCAAACTTCACTCTGCCACAGTTTTCTTCACCCATGCTGCTTCCTTAAAACTGCTATGTGTCGGCTACATCAACATTCACTCTATTTGAGTAATAATAATTATAAATAATAATAATAATAATAATTGCACAAGGATTTGCCAACAATCTGAAAATCTTAATTTTGCTAATATGAGATAGGCAAATATAGAAGTGGGGAAACCATTTAGGCTTAGTAGCCATGACAACACTATGAATTCAAGGCTGCTGGTGACCAGGACAGAAAATACTTCCCCATGGTGTGAAGTTGAGAGTTAGGGCGATTGAACTAGAGAAAGTTGAAGGCTATGTATGCTGCTGCATTGTGGATCAGCTGAAAAGGATCGACGACAGACAAATGGGTCGCTGACGGGTCTACTGGTGGGCTGGGGTGGGCGTTGCCCACCTAGAGATACGCCTTGCCCACTCAGAGGAATCATCTGCCCTTCCAGTTAAAACTCTGAAAGAATCACTGTTATAGCTATTTTTTCTGAGCGTTCATGGTTTTCTGTAATTTTGTCATTGATCAAAAGGCAATGCTTTCCCATTGGCCAATTTGAAGCTGTGGGTGTGCTTAGTCAGTGCTCCTCCTTTACATTATTGCCAAACCACAACTGGGTGAATTTGCTTATCAAATAACTCACACACCAGAGAGTGTTTTCTACTTGGGTTTAAATACACCTGCAGGTGGGCGCTTCAAAAACAAAAGTTCTTCAAAAAGCCGCAATTCAAAGACTAAACTCAGTCTCTTTTATGCGTGCCTAGGTACCCTAAACTGACTAAGAAAAATCTCCCTCTTATGGTGATGAACACGGACAAAGCTATTGATAAGAGTAAATATATGGCCTAAGTTACACAAGTCAGTGCAGTATCAACTGATCGTTCAAAACAGCCTCTTATAGCCATGAGGAGACCAGGTATTCATGTTACTCACAGAGAAGGTTTTGAACATTCTTCACATGATATTACACAGATTAAATCCATGATCAAAGCAAGTAACTGTTCAACTGTATTCTTCTATACAACGACACTTCTTTGCACATGCAGTACAGACATGATTAAGTGAAGTGCAAAACCGGATTGGAGCCATCTGCTCTCAGCAGTCCAAATAAAACTGTTAATACCTTTGATTCTTGTTCATTATTTTCCCTGGTTCTTTTAAGCTATATCAGTAGTCTTGTATAGCTTCACACTTGAGTTTGCATGTTTTGCAAGCTGTGTGGTTCTGTGTTACCAGATCAGCTAGACCCGCTAGCCAGCTCCAGGTGATATGTTGCTTGTCACTTAAATTCAACAACGCCCTTGTTTACCTACCCTATTTGGGAAAAGCAACATTTTTGTTGTTGCTCACCCATAAATTATGTTCTAGTTACACCTCTGGTCACTGCCAGGGGGGAGTTGCAATATTCCAGGTGCAAGAGAATGAAGATGTATTCTTAAGAGATTTTTAAGAGATTCATAGAATGAGAATACACTATGTTATGGTTCAGTGTATATAGTTTTTACTTCTGGCACCATTGACAATACACAATTTGAACATTTTAAATACACCTTTATTACCTACTCACAGATTTAAATGAATGTGATGCTTGCAAGAGGGCCAATGTTTTAATTTCTCACCAGTTTTTGCTATTTAAATGTTGAGTTGGAACAGAGCACACTTTACAATCAGAACTAATAATACCAACATTTACTGTCCAATAGGTGTTCTCTTGAGATCTTCACCAAAGTAGGCTACTTTCCAATGTAGGGGTTGCATTTGGAAATCTTTTTTGGAAAGTTTTTTTTCCTCACTCTTAGCCTTGTAGTGACTGTCATTAAAAAAAAAACCATTAAATAAAACCTTTTTTTTTGTTTTCATTTCGTTCTGTTTGGCAAATCAAAGAAAATTATGACCTTGAATGTTTTCCAGTTTCTTAAAAAAAAAAAGTTCAGTTTTAACAATGCCATATGAGGTTGTAAATAGTTTGTAATTTTTTTCAATTTGATCACAGCTGACACAAGATCACGGTTTGCTCTCTTTCTCTTGTCACACGCACATGGATCGGGCAACCAGAGCAAGGGCAAGAACAATTCATGACGTTATCTTTATGTTAGCTGAACATAGTGTATTCATTTAAACTCTACACAGCAGTGGGCCTACAGTATATAATATAAATATTTGTTCTGAGAAGAATGATGGTTGTGTTGATAGAGGACAGATGTTCCATCAGATTTTCTTCCTGCAATTTGAGAGAATTGTATGGAACCTGTAGCCTTATATTAACTTGTTCCTATGAATCATGACAACCTATGTGCTCGTTCTGATATTGTTAATCATATAATCGTAACCTAACATGATTGTTCTCCAACACACATACTCTTCCCTCCTCTCTCTCTATGTCCCCCGTCCTGTGCCCTTCTATCACAGCCAAGCCAACTCTCCCCATAGTGCACCCACGTCCCTCTCAGAGGGGAAGGAAAAAGGGCAGCAAGCAGCCTTCCCAACACCATCGGAGCCTGGCCTCCACCCTGCCAGACACCATGACTCCCTGGGGAGGCCTGTCTCTCTCTGAGTCCTCCTTCACCTCCATCCCCCCACCAGCCCCCCACCCAACCCCTTCCCTACCCCACCGGCCGATACACCGTCCCGGACGGGTCATTTCTAATCTCCGCTCCCCAGCCCCGGCCCAACCGGTCTCCACCCCTGTGGAGAGTGCAGGTAGAGGGGCTCGAGGGGGGCAGGGTGTGAGGCTAAGGCGGAGGGTGGTCCCCCAGCTTTCCCGTGCCCCGCGTCTACCTCCTCTGAGGCCGGTCACCAACCTCAGCTTTTCTCGGAGTTTTACCTTCTCCTTCTTTGAGCTACCACTGCACCAGTTGCCACGCTGCCGTGCCGAGCGCACCAAGGACTTAATGCTGCTACTCAGACAGATCCAATACTGACCATCACAGCGGCAAAACAACAATGCTCTCCACCAGACCTGATGCTGCCAGGTAGGCATTTAGGCGCACAGGTTATTACCCATTGCAATGGGTTTGGTTGAACTAGTAGGACTACTGTACTGATAAGGACTGAAACCCAACTATGACCAATGTCCACCTACTATATATGTCTATATATGTCCAGTACCTCATGCTGCCACACAGGCAACAGTACATACAACTGCAACCTTGAATACTGCCGGCTGACGACAATAGAATCAAGCCAAAATGCACTATATGTGTGTGTGTGTGTGTGTGTGTGTGTGTGTGTGTGTGTGTGTCTTTGACTCAATGCAGTTGATGGATTTGACTCAATGCAATCGAGGATTTATTGATATCATGTTTTGAACAGAAAACAACATTCTGCATGGTTGTAAACATTTTGTTTAATGGATAATTAAATAATACTAAATTGTTTTCCTGATTCTTTGTATCAGACTTTAGATAAGCACCTGCTAAGAAGATCCATGCAGTTGAGTTTATCAAATAACAAATAACACATATTGGGGAAAATATTACTTATGTATATATTTTTGATGTATTATTTTTCCATTTCCACAAATGAGAGTTCCTTCTTCAGAGATGAGGAGCAGGTGATTAAACACTGTTGGCAAATTACACATGAGAGGAGTGCTCTAGTAGGACATGGGAAACACTTGACTGACAATAATCTGATCATTCTTATCAGAATTAGATACTGAGACAGTGCGAATAGGAAACTAGTGGTGATAACACTACAAATGCATGTATCCTTGCATTTACTGTGCACACTTTTAACAGCACACTCCTTCTGGTCAACAGTCACATGGCTTTGTGATATCAGAAGTCAGAAGCACTTATAGATAAAGTCTTTGATGTTGGTTGGATTAAACTTTGATTCTAACAACGCATCAAAACAGCAAGACAGCTTTATCACTTTATTCAATTTTTTTTTTATGAATTGCAAAACCAGTCAAAATAATGTCTACAAGTTCATTCGTACTTGGTGCTTGAAGTTTAGCCATGTATAATCTTTTTCCACAAAAGTAATTGTGTTCTAAAGGCTAATAGAGAATCTTTTTAACAAAATAAATTCAAATAGGTTTTTCAGACAAATGTTGCAACATTCAAACGTTGGAATCAATGTTTCGTTGAGTAAGTGGACTCTGCACTCTTTTCCTATGGTCCTATTGATAGGGTGGAGGATACACGGCAGAGTTTATTGTTGATTGCATGGGTGAGGCCTGCCACTACTGGCGTGGGGACAGAAACTGTAGATAGAACTTGAATCAAGAACAATATGCCAACGAAAATATGAGATCTGAGTAAAGCAAAGCTCATCGTACAACAAGTACATTTTGCTCTGCATTGACTCTGTGCCAAATGGACAAGTCCTGTTGATGATAAGGTAGTATTTGAAATCTTATGTAATTATTATTTGCACCAAACTAATCAAGGGCCTTTCCATGGTGTTCAGTATTTCCTTATGATACAATTTCTAAGGAAAAGTATGACGAGCTGGGCAGGGTTAGCGTTATTGAAACTCCAGAGAATCCAGACAGCAAAGGTGATATTGCCCGAGGCACAGCTGGTGAGCCGTATTCCTCAGCTGAATGGCATGTTAATCACGAAATGCCCAGCCCGGAGTACAGTTTTCCGCTTCCAACAGCTTACCATCAGAAAATAAAGTAAATTGTATGTGATAGAAAATATATAATTCAATTGTGTTCATTGACAAAGTGGCAGACGTCTGGCATTGCATAGAAACTGCAAATGGTGAGGCCAGAGCCATGTAGCTCTGCATAGCTCTGGGTCAGGCTAGGGCTGTTTGACTCCAGAACATATGGAGTTGATTCCGATTCCTACTATTAGGAGTCGATGGAATCAATTCCAAGAATCAATTCCTTAGAGCTTTTAAATCGATTCCGTCTAATTAAAATAATGTATGTATTTGGAGACTGGTGGAGCTGATGCATAGAGGGCAGGACATGGCCTGTGTATTTTCAGAGTATAATATATAATTCCCTGTCCATGGACCGGTATCAGCAGTGCATTTGTTTCCAGCTCCACCAGTCACCACTAGTTTATGAAATAATTATTATTTAGTTTGAACCATAGACATTTGCTAGATAGATAGAACAATACACAAGAGAGCCTGACAAGCGTCAGGATTAGGAAAATGTCTGACAGTCTCTTGCCTACCAAGGTCAGGAAACTGCAACCCCCTTGGCCGTATTTCAAAGATATTTTTTGAAATTTTGGAACAGAAGGAAGCAGCTTTTACTTTTATATACCTGCTACGCCTGCCTGGAGTAAACACGATCTGACCCTCAAACATCAACTATCTCACTCCCAGACATATGCACATTTCTCCTGTTCTAACTTTTCTCTTAGTGTATTTTGAATTCTCTCCCTCTCTCTCTCTCTCTGTCGGGTTTACAATCCCACGAGGACCAGAAACATTATTCTCCTTGGGTGTCTATAGATCAGGGTTGGTACTGTATGTTTTGTTTTCTTGGAGGAGTGCTGTGTATGTTGTTGTTTTAGCCATGGTGGTGGGTTTTAGGTATTGAAACATACATCTGTTTAATGTATCATATAAATGATGCAATAAACAAACCTTGAAAAGTCAAAAATGTCTCTCTCTCTCTCCCTCTCTTTCTCCATTTTGTACACACACATGGCCATGGCTGCTTACTCTGAAGGAGATCCATGATAAAGGAGGCCTGTAATAAAGATGAATGGCTGGGGAGAGAATAGTGAAAGGGAAAGGGGAGGGAAGAAAGGGGATGAGGCTTAACTTGTTGTTCTGACCGGAGTTCAAGGCTTCCCTTTTCCCTTCACTAAGCAGACACTCAAATACAAACCGAATCTCTCACACTGCCTTTCTGTATAGTCACTATTTCTTAGTTTTCTGGACACTTTAAAACCAGCCTGTGAATTTACACACACTGTCCTGACTGTTTCTTTGATACTGTCAAAAATTAAACCTTCCATTATAACTTTACAACATATGAAACATTGATATACGTATTTATTATCTTGAGTGACAAACTGTAAAAGATAGCTTCTCTATATAGGGGTTTTGTAAGTATTTTACGCTGTTCTTTTTAAAGACAAATGGACTGCACACAGAATAGCCTCCTTGAGAGGCCTACTGATCAAATTATTCTGGATGAAGCACAGTTGGATATCCTAGGGCGCCGGCTGGAAAAGAAGTCCCGGTCAGTTTTTGAGACGGTCGAGGCCCAGTGCTGGTGAGTAACATGGAGGGGCTAACTTTATTTTGGTGTGTGTGTGCGTCCCCGTATGTGTGTGTCAGTGTTTGTGTGTGTGTGTGTCACTGCTAGCACATGGATGAATCAAGTGTGAGTAAAGCAGAGCGTGTTACCATTGAGTGTCCCACTATGAAGACAGGCAGGCTGGGGTGGCGAGACTTCATCAGATCGACGTGCTGCAGCGAGTCTCGGACGTACACCTGGAAGTCTTTGATGTTCATGCGGTCTCCCTCGCTCTGTCCATGACCCACTAGAGATAGAGAGGGGGAGCAGAGAGATGAAGATGGGTGGAGAGGGTGGGGGTGGGGGTTTAGGGTAGACGGACAGAGAGGGCGAAGGTAAGGGTAGACAGGCAGGTGAAGAGAGAGCAGAGTAGGAAGAAATGATAGGGTGAGATGAAGAAGGTATGGAGGAGGGGGAGGGGGAAGATGGGGGAGAGAGAATTGTGAGTGACAGGTTTGAGAGAAGATAACATTATTATTACTGTCTCCCAGCTGGGATAAGCCCTTTCAATCAATGTGTGTGTGTGTGTGTGTGTATGTGTGTGTGTGTGTGTGTGTGTGTGTGTGTGTGTGTGTGTGTGTGTGTGTGTGTGTGTGTGTGTGTGTGTGTGTGTGTGTGTGTGTGTAGACTCACATATACAAGGATCTGTAATGTTAGTGTTTGCCCAGCCAGTCATATTCTTAACATGAAACAATATGAAATGAAAGGGTTAGATGTTGAAACACATGCCTTGCTCCTAACACAGGTGTTCAGGACCCAGGGTGACAGGCTGTGTGCTGAGCTGGGTTCCTGTCCTCTCCTGGCTACCCCACTACTCCATCCGGGACAATGCCATCGGAGACTTGCTGTCAGGAGTCAGTGTTGGAGTCATGCACTTACTACAGGGTACAATAAAGTTAGTCGGAAAAGTGGAGGGCGCGGATAAAGGGAGGGAGGCGAGAAGGATACACAGGATGGGGGGGGGGGGGTACCTACTACAAGGTAGGATGGAGTGAGGCTTAGTGTTTGTGTTTAAACTGGATGTACCAACCCTCTCTCTCTCCCTTCTATGCGTATGCTGCTTCAGGGATGTCCAATGCTTTGGTGGCTGGAGTCCCTGCAGTGTTTGGTCTCTACACATCATTTTATCCTCTGCTCATCTACTTCCTTTTTGGCACATCCAGACACCTCTCCATTGGTCAGTGTACATAACCAACTCACACATGTCTTGTGCTGGATCTCTATGGAGATTCTGAGGTGGAGGTTTCACTCCAACCATCTCTAATTAGATCTCAAACCAGCCAATTTGTTGTGTGCCCCCCCCCCCCCCCCTCCCCTCTATCTAATTGATCCTACTAAATGTGTGTGTGGGGGGTCTGTGCTATAGGTACTTTTGCTGTTCTTGCCATAATTATCGGGTCTGTGACAGCCCATGTGGAGTTGCCTAGCAACAGTGAGGAGGAAAGGGAAGGTGACTTGGACATGGCTAAAGTGTCAGTAGCAGTTCAGCTCTCCTTCCTCTCTGGCCTCATACAGGTGAAAGCACACACGACTCTCTCGTTTCCTTCCAACAAGGAAGTGATCCAGCAGCTGTCCATGTTCTTGTCGGACAGGTGGCATTGTTTTGAACCTGTCCCCCTGTGCAGCTGCTGCTCTTTGCGTTGCGTGGCGGAGGGGTGTGTAGCTGGCTCTCTGATCCCGTAGTAAGAGGATACACCTCAGCGGCAGCCTTGCACGTCCTTGCTCTGCAACTGCCTCTTCTCACTGGCATACCTGTACAGAAACACAATGGACTCCTGCCATCAGCATGGGTTAGTCATTCTTTTGAGTGTGTGTGTGTGTGTGTGTGTGTGTGTGTGTGTGTGTGTGTGTGTGTGTGTGTGTGTGTGTGTGTGTGTGTGTGTGTATGTGTGTGTGTGTGAACAAACAACGGAAGGACCTTACTATACAAAGTTTGGATAGAAAAATTATCTGTAAAATGTGGCCTTTTGATAAGTATCTCCATCTGAGACATAACACAATCTCTACTGAAGAAAATCAAATAGTGCTGGAATACGAGCTAGTATATGTTTGTTGATGTTGTTGTGTGTGTTCGGTGTGCATATGCATGTATGTGTGTGGGGTGGGGGTGGGTGGGGGTTATGTGTCCAACCAGACTCTGAAAGATGTCCTCTATGGAGTGAGCAGCGCAGTACCAGGGACTATGGGGGTATCGGCCGTTTCCATGGTGACCCTCATTGGAGGCAAGGTGCTGAATTGGCGTTTTAAAAGCAGGTTACACATTGCCATACCATGGGAGTTAATACTGGTGAGAAACACCACAAGTCACAATGTGGTACTTATTTCTTGGAATTGTTATTTGTGATTTTACAGTATATTGTTTTAAAAAACACTTAGATGCTTATACACACCACAGGAAACACTGTAAAAACAGACATTCACAGTCCAGCACACACTCATGGAAGTGTCTCACTCTCTTTTCTCTTATATTTTTACATATACACACACTAACAAGCACACAGAGGTAAATGCGCACACAAAATCATCCCATATTCTGAGATGCTAGAGGCGTCATCACGTCAGAATTTTCACCTAAAAAGCTCAGCCATCTTCTAAAAAATGAACACCACTATTCTGCAAATAACTTTATCTTTATGTATAGTCTGTCTGATGTGAACATTCTGTCTTAATCAAATTAATAATTCTCTCAAACGCCTTCTGATCCTCCTTGTAACATTTGCCTTTTTAATTCTCACCTGTTCTGTTTATCAGATGATCGATCATTCTGTGTTACTGTTTATTCTAAAATGGATTTAGATCAATTGGTAGTATATGCCTGAATCATATTTAAGTTGTCGTTTTTGCTTTTAATCATCCCGCACTTTGCAGTAAAAATAATTCCATCCACTTTTTCTTTATTTCTTTGGAAAAGAGAAATGTTATGAATAAAAGGGAAACTATGTGGGGATTACAGAGTGAGGAAAGACGCCCAGAATGTATTTATCCTTAGTTTAGAAATATCACGTGTGAACCCCTCAGTCTGTCTGTTTCATTGATTTAGTTTTGGCATTGTAAGTGCATTTAAAAATAAGATCAAAACATGGCATTCAGCTTCTGCTCTCCCTTGCTGTTTCTTATAAATAGTAGGAAGTCTTGTCTCTCTCAGGCTGACTTCCCTTTCCATAATTGCTTAATCATATTAACTCCTTTGTTCTTGCTCATCATTTGCATCTCCATTCTCTGCAAATCCAACCCTCCTAACTCTCTGTGTTACCATGGTGTCCCTTTCTCAGGTAATTATCGCCACCTTTGTGTCAGTGCAGCTGGACCTGGCTGGCCCACACAGAGTCCAGGTGGTGGGCACCGTCCCCACAGGGTAAGTGAACTAGCTGACTGCTCTCTGTCAGCTCACTGTCTGTTCATCTCCAACCTATTGGACCAGTTGTTCTGTATGGGTTTCTTTAACAAGGCCTAGAGTCTGATGGGCAGCATACAATGCAGTCGGGGTGAACTCTACTCTAGGCTTCCAAGCATTGTGTGTGTCTGTAAAACGATTTTGTTTGATATTGTTTACAAGTGTTTTAATAATAGTTATGAATCTGAATACTTTGTACATTCTCTAATGCTTTGTGTTAACCTGTTCCTCCCCTTGGCTTTCTCTTTAGCCTCTCCTCCCCTGTCCTTCCCTCCCTCTCTCAGGCCAAAGACCTCTTCCTCCCTGCTCTGTCTCTGGCCCTGGTCAGCTTCAGCTTCCTCTCCACCATGGGCACTGTGTTTGCTCACAAACACGGCTACACCGTCGATTCCAGCCAGGTAGAGACCGAGTGGTTGGGATAGTTCAAAGGAGCAGAAGCGGTGGCTGGGTTTCACATTTATTCATCCCCTATTGTCCCCTATAGGACCTGTTGGCAATAGGCCTTGCAAACACCATTGGCGCAATCTTCCAGTGCTTCGCTGTCAGCTGCTCCTTCTCGCGCAGCAGTGTCCAGGACAGCATTGGGGGGAAGACCCAGGTAGTCAACTCTATCCCAACCTCCCCGCGATTCTCACCACATGTCCTGTCCTGTACTGTTTCCCTTCTTTACAAAATGTGCCATCCCTGTCTGTTCTTTAACACCTTCCACCTCTCTCACACCCTTCTTGTTCCCTTGTTCAGATGGCAGGTCTAGTGTCTGCGTTGATGGTCCTTACTATCCTGCTGAAGATAGGCCACCTCTTTGAACAGCTGCCGAAGGTACAATAGCGTTAATTAGGGGAGGATTGGTTAAGGAGCTCAGGATATGTATATGTAAATGAAAAATACACCACAACAATCCAAAACAAACATCTTTTCTTGTTCCTGTTGGATGGATTTCTTATGATTCATATTTTGGTCACTAGTCAGTGGGGGTTACGTGAACTTGGTTTGCTATTTTAGATCCTGTATTCCAGTTTGCATCCTTGTTGTCTTACAGGCAGTGCTGGCGGTGGTCATCGTGGTGAATTTGCAGGGGATTCTAGTCCAGTTTAAGGACCTGCGTGTGCTCTGGGCGTCAGACCGGTTGGACATGGTATACACCCATAGAGCCCTTAGAAAATAAGTCAAACCAGTATTTATAACCCTCCTGGACTCAACTACGCTCGCAGCTTTGGTGTAATACTGCACTCCACTCTCTCTCCCCCATCCACAACACTGTCATACCTCTTTCTTTCGTAATATTGCCAGAATAAGATCCTACCTCTACCTCTTACAGCTGAATCCCTCATTCACTCCTTCATCTCCAGTCGGCTTAACTACTGCAACTCACTCCTCCCTGGCATCCGCTCACATTCACTCCATCAACTTCAAATGGTTCAGAATTCAGCAGCTGGACGCCTCACCAACACCAAGTCCTGGAATCACATCACTCCCGTCCTCACCACAAGCAGCTACCATAAAATGTAGACAGGGATTATAGCCACTGAACTATCTTAACATCAGTTTCAATGTGACACAGCCAACACAGGAATACAATAACACAATGTAGGACAATTCATGTTTTGCATTCTTTCAGTCCACCTTTAATTCCCGGCTCAGTGTGCTAGGAACCTCAACAGATGCTTAGAGAAAAACAGAACAGAATGGAACGGTTGTTTTTTGTACCATCCACAACTTTTGCCAAAGGAAACACTCCGGTATGTAACAAACTGAACTGAACCAAAGTCAACTGCTTGGTGGAAATTAGCCATTCCTTGACTGCCGGCCATCTCAGCGTCCCCAAATGAAACCTCCAGAGCCTTGGCAACGGAGCATTCTCCAGAGTGGCACCAAGGCTCTGGAACTCACACCACTAATCAGTCAGACTCAGACTCAATAAAAATCTTTCAGTCTCGTCTCAAAGCTCCCCTTTCCAGCTTGGCCTATGCCTGACTGACAAAACTCAGTACGTAGCATCAATGGAACATGACATGTAAACGTTGTATAAGCCAGACTGGCCAAAACACGTCACCGCTATAAACCTGTGAAATTAACATAAATGGTTATAACTCAGTCCAAGTCAAACTCAGTCCAATCCTCATGAAACCTGGTACACATTCTTTAAAGGCTTAATTGATTGTATTTGCAACTCCATTTTCACATCTGCCTTTTGGGGTGCTATAAATGCCATATATTGATATCTCTTCATGTGAATGCCAAAATAGCATGAAACTTCATACATATGCTCTAGGCCAGAGTCTAAGTCAACAACTCCAAGAACATTGTGATTGAACCAAGGGTTGGGCTTGTAGGCGTGGATTATCACATAAAAGCTTGAGACCTTTCAGAAAACTTTGTGCACTCTCTCAATCTCTTGTCTCTTGTTCACTTCCAATTTGTCTAAGACGATCCCTTGACTGGCTCAGTGTTTTCACAATCTCAAGATCTCGCAGAAGGCTGGAACCCGTCCAACGCTGCCAACAGCTTAATTATTATTATTATCCTTATTCTATCTTGACTTGTTATATTCAAACCCACTCTTACAAGTTCAGTTCAGTCAAGATTTCAAAACAGATCACAGATTTCTGATAGCAAAGGATATGTTATCGAAATATAGGATAAAAAACAGAGAGTATCATTGCAAAATAATATATATATACATATATATATATATATATATATATATATATATATATATATATATATATATATATATATTTATTTATTTATTTATTTATATCGGTAGAATAGTTTCCGTTCAACAGGGATCATATATCAAGGCATTCTCCCTATCTTTCTCTTCCTTAGCTGGTGTGGCTGGCCACTTTGGTGTGCACCCTGACTTTCAACTTAGACCTGGGTCTGGCTGCAGCACTGGCCTTCTCACTGCTTGTCCTTCTCTACAGGACTCAACAGTCAGTTTTTCAAAACATGTTCCTTGTAAATGTTGCACAGTAAACATGTGATGAGTTATATGCCGGGATTATTTACTTGTACATTTACCCAAAACTCACTCTATTAGCCAGCTGTAGACCATTCTAGATAATTTGTTGTCTCCCATCTCCTCTGTCCTAGCTCTTCTGGTGTTGTGCTGGGCCGTATCTCCGGCACTGACCATTACAGAGATCTACGCCACTATGCCGAGGTAAACTAACCCAAATCTGTCATACTGTATAGTCAACACTCCCACACAAACTGAAACATTTCTGATGTTATGTTTAAAGTAGGAGCAAGCTACAGCCTTGTTTAGTGATGCTGACTGGAAATAGTTAATTGCTGTGGCAGTATAATTATTTTCAAATGTGACAGAAAGTTATGCTAGAAAAGTCCAATTAGCTGTTATTGTTTTATGACCATGAATATTTTTACCATCATTATTTTGTAATGCCTTATGTCCTGGGGCCTCTGGTCTCTGCGCTGTACTGTCAGATGAATTTTTCATCTCAGCCATACTGTTCTCTCCAGGCAAAGCAGGTTCCAGGAGTCACTGTTTTCTCCTTCTACAATCCTTTGTACTTTGCTAACTCTGAACTGGTCTTCACCGCAGTCAAAGAGGTGCTACACACACACACACACACACACACACACACACACTTAAGCAAGTTATAATTAAACCCAGCTGAGAATTTCTGGCTACCTTCTAGGCCCAATGCATACCTGCACGTACTGCTGCATGCATGTTACATTCCTTTGAACACCTGCATTCACCAACAGTTCAACTTTGAACCTGTGTGTGTGTGTGTGTGTGTGTGTGTGTGTGTGTGTGTGTGTGTGTGTGTGTGTGTGTGTGTGTGTGTGTGTGTGTGTGTGTGTGTGTGTGTGTGTGTGCGCGCATGTGTGGGCTTTGTTCCCCCAGGCAGTGAAGCGTGGTCAAAAGGAGAACCCAGCAGTCTCCACAGAACACACGACAGATGCCAGACACTGTCTAGTGCTGCAACTCAGCTCGGTCACATTCATGGACTCTGTGTCGATGAACACATTATGCAAGGTGAATGTATTCAAATACTTTATTTAGTATTAGTCCAAGGCACATTTATCTTAATGCATCATAAATGTTGCAAATCCATCTACTGTTACCAGTTTCTGACTACCCAATGATTCTTTGGGCAGTGATTGTAACTACTTCAAAAGTCATTAGGAGCAAAGATATTTTCTACTTACCCCAAAATCACAAAATGAATGGCATTCATATATTATGTATTGAACTATGCTTTGCAATTATAAACTCTTTCACAATACTGCAGATAATGTTCTCAGCTAAAAAAAAGGGGTTGAGGACTATGAGGAATGTACGTATGTAGGGCGTTTTGCCTGTTGGTGTCTGCATGTCGTGTTTTGGGTGTATTATTAGGTTCTGCAGGAGTTGGAGGAACAGGGTGTGTGTGTCTATCTAGCTGGCTGCCCAGGTCAGTTTTGCACAGCCAGTCTTCTAAATTACAACCTCTTGACCCACACCTTATCCATAAACTATCCATGTTCATGTCTAAAACATTGCAAATAATTTCCCTGGGCTCAATCCATTCCGGCTGTATGTCAAATCATACCATAACAAGTCTGTAATTGTAACTCTAACCAGTGGACTGTACGAATACTGTGTATTTTAGACAGGGTCCTGAGCCAGCTCCAAAGACAGGGTTTTATGCCAGACATTCTGCCCAGGTCTTGTGTCTTCCCTTCAGTTCACCACGCTGTCCAACACTGCCTCTCTACTCTGCCGTGGGCTTTAAATGTGAGTAGCTGAACTGTAACTGAACTTTAAATTTGGGGGTTTTCTTAAAGGTATATTTTCTTTGTGCTGTACAGAAAGAGGGCAACAACTTGAGTTTTTTTTTTGTCGCTATTCAAGTTTCTAGTTAAAATGTTAAAATGTTAAAGTTAAAATGTACCCAAGGCATTTTTTTTGTACAACGTGTAATCTTATTTCTTGGGATATTGCTACTCAACTCTCTTTACAACTCAAGTCTTTTTGATTTTTTCGAGAATTTTTTATGTCTGAATCTCTCAAAAAAGCTTAATTTTCGAAGTCCCACATCCATTATAAAAAATTTTTTTTGACTAAGTCATGGTGTTGCCTTTCTACAGGAGATCCATCCAGAGAGTGAATGCTGATCCTGAGAATCCTGTGAATCACATCATGAGTGACAGACGTTCAGGCACTATCGAGTAAAACAGATGTCTAATGGGCGGTTTGGCTTAATACTGAAAACTGTCATAACTGACAACAGTGCTGCCAAGTCCGCTCAACTCTGTTTGAGCAAGACACCAAACCATAAATGCCCCAGCAATGTTCTGTAAGAGTGGACCTTGCATTCTGACATCTCCTTTAAATATTTATTTTAGGCTATTTAGGCTATGCATGTCTCTGACAGTAAAAGTGAAAACATTTATTGTTAAATGTTGGAAACGTGGAACGTCACGATTCACAGAGTGATTCACAACACTAAAAATAAAACAATTAAATATCCCCAAATTAGTGGCTTATTTTCTGCTGTAACATATTAACAACATAACATATTAAAGGTATAAAATGTAACCCTTTTTTATTTTATATTATTTTCCTTTCTTTAATTTCCATTTCTTTTCTGATTCTCTTTGAGCTTTGTGCAATTAATTTCCATGGGAATAGTGATGGCCATTTTGTGAAAGGTTAATTGCTGTTGCAATAATTGAAACGAGTCAGCAAACTCTGGATAATGTTTTTTTACTTCAGATTCTGGCTAATATTTAAAAAGCTGTCCGCTTGTTGTCATTAAATGCAGGGGAAATGATTTGGAGTTTACAGCATTTATCTCATTTTTACATGCTTGGAGAGATGTACATAGATCAATGCAAACAATCTTTGTTTGTACATACAGTGAAGGAAATAATGATTTGATCACTCGCAGATTTTGTAAGTTTGTCCACTGACAAAGAAATGAAAGGTCTATAATTTTAATGGTAGGTTTATTTTAACATTCAGAGATAGAATTAAAAAAAAAAGAAATCCAGAAAATCACATTATATTGATTATTTATATTTTCATTATATTTGATTGAGTGAAATAAGTATTTGATCCCCTACCAACTAGCAAGAATTCTGGCTCCCACAGGCCGGGTATATTAGTCCCACTCACTCTAAGAAAGTGCTCCTAATTTCAACTAGTTACCAGTATAAGAGACACCTGCCTCAACTCTTTACCTGTATAAAAGACACCTGTCCACAGAATCATCCGTGCTTGCCAACAAGGGTTTCTCCACCAAGTACTAAGTCATGTTGTGCTAGGGGATCAAATACTTATTTCACTCAATCAAATGCAAATCAATGTATAGATTTTATATAATGGGATTTTCTGGATTTCTTTTTTTTTATTCTATCTCTGAATGTTAACATAAACCTACCATTGAAATTATAGACCTTTCATTTCTTTGTCAGTGGACAAACTTACAAAATCTGCAAGGGATCAAATAATTATTTCCTTCACTGTATATAGTTCAAGATCAATACAAATATGCATGTGCCAAATAGAAATAATACATTATTGTAATTGTGAGCAGGATAACATAAACTGAATTCAAGTAAAACAAATCCTATTTCATTGTTTGCTCAAGGAAATTCTGAATTAGAATCGAGTTTGCAAATGCATCCCACAGCTTAATACAATGCAGTTTGGAGATTATGGGAGCAGTTAGGCAGGGGAGAGGAACCAGTGGGTAAACGGCACGTTTTTAAGTTTGTCAAATAGCCTTAGTTGGCTCATCTGACCTGCTTAATGAACCTCATCCCAATTAAAGTTTAATCACCAACTGGCTGTGACAGCGCAGCGTTTTTACTAAATGAAAGCAACAGGCAAAATGTTTTTTTTTAATTAGCCGAATAGACATTCCAATCTAAATGTGTTATATATGTCCTCTAGGTTTTAAATCACTGAAAAGGTGACTAAAATCCAATACATATTTC
The DNA here is from genome assembly GCA_017639675.1 of Aplochiton taeniatus. Lineage (NCBI taxonomy): Eukaryota > Metazoa > Chordata > Actinopteri > Galaxiiformes > Galaxiidae > Aplochiton > Aplochiton taeniatus. Next base: position 20,022,302 of record CM030174.1, on the reverse strand, counting down.
CATTGTACATTTTGAAGTGCATGTGGCACACTTGGGAAAAAACTAACTTTTGGTGCAGGGACTGAAGTTGCAGTTACATGATCTTTATACTGCATTACTATATGGTTTTTATACTGCACGGCATTGCCTTGGTATCACCAGTCGAGGCATACACTATACGCTACTGTACCTGATTTGCCAAAGGGCAACCTTTGGATGTTGTGAGGTCAATGTAACCTCGCTCCCCCTACTTGTGCAAGTCAAAACCATGTGCTTGCCCAGGATACAACAAAAGTACCAGACTGCAATTGACATTAAATAGATATTTTCTTGCATCCGTTGTACCTTTAAAAGTTTCCCATGCGCTCATTATAATACGAGGGTTTATTTGTTCTTCCATGTTGTACACCCTCCTCTAAGTAATCACATAGCCAGTGCAATTACCCTGACTGGGCTAAATACAAAGGTCCTATCTAATCACCCAAAGATAAGGGTTCCTTTTGACTCCTCTACATCATTGGGGTGTGTGTGTGTGTGTGTGTGTGTGTGTGTGTGTGTGTGTGTGTGTGTGTGTGTGTGTATGTGTGTGTGTGTGTGAACAAACAACGGAAGGACCTGTGTGAGTGTGTGTGTGCATGTGGGTGCACTAATTTCAATCTCTAATCAGGGTCACTACTCCTTTAAAGGATGACTGTATAACTCATGTTTTGGGTTAGACTTTGCCCTCTCCCCAACCCCAGGACTTTACCTTATTAACTTCCAATCTTGAGACAAAACATTATTGGGAAGAAGAAATGTCTAGTCATAAGAAGCTACAGGTTACACAAGGATACATGAGAAGACAGACAGGAACACTCACATTGGATTGGATTTTTTAATGTAATAATTCAGTAACAATGCTACTAATTTGTGTCAGATAACAGATATTTGAGACATTTAATTCACGGAAAAAATCTTCAGATTACTTTCTTAATCGGAATTACTTTTAATTGTTGGACATTGTAAGCTAGTGGTTACCTATTGCCAATTTCAACACAAGTACAGAGATAATTTGGTCAAACACAGGACTGAAGTTTCTTTAAGTTTCTTCAAGTTTCTACATTTCAAAAGGTACAAAAAGTGAATTTTCATCATCGAGCAAGATAAGTGCTAAGCGCATCAGCTTTGACTACCACCCAGTCAGTCCTCAACCCGAGCGTCTAACCAATCTGTGAGACCGACCGGTAACCATGGAAAAAAGGAAGAGAGTGGGCTACACAGTCCAAAGAAATGTCCTGGATGAGGAACTGGTGGATGAGATCGCAGAAAAGTCAAACCTCAAGACATCACTTTGCGAAAAGCTAAGAGAATCTCTAAGGTAACAATGCTGAGCTGTTACGCAGTTTAGAGTTAATTATTTTGTTGACGTTTTTTATTCTGATGCCATTTATCACCTGCCACAATTAAAAATAAATCTAATTGCATTTGTTTGATTAGTTTCTATAATTTTATTTTTCTACTTCTACAATAAATTTGAATATGATCAAGATGAACACAACGCTGTCTCAAACTATACATTTGGTCTTTCTAAATCCACTTCCACACAGATGTTCAGGACCCAGGGTGAAGGGCTGTGTGTTGAGCTGTGTTCCAGTCCTTTCCTGGCTACCCCGCTACCCTTTCAGAGAAAATGCTATTGGAGACCTGGTGTCTGGAATCAGTGTGGGAATCATGCACTTACCACAGGGTAAGATTAGGAAGGAAGGAAGGAAGGAAGGAAGGAAGGAAGGAAGGAAGGAAGGAAGGAAGGAAGGAAGGAAGGAAGGAAGGAAGGAAGGAAGGAAGGAAGGAAGGAAGGAAGGAAGGAGAGAGAAGGAAGGAAGGAGAGAGAAGAAAAAGGAGGGTGGACCTAGGAAGGGATAGACAGCAGGAATGGACGGCAGGAATGCATGTGCCAAACGAGTATCAGAGTGACAAATAGATAACGTAAAATACAGCATAATGCTACTAAATAATGTGCACTAAGGTATGACTTCATAAAGGTTCTCTAATCCATACATGAAATAGTCATGAGAAACGGAGAGATGTGTCTTGGTAAAATAAGGTGATGTGATTTCCTCCATACTTTATCTTGAGAACGTTTCTTTGGAACATGTAGGTATGGCCTATGCTCTGTTGGCAGCAGTGCCCCCAGTGTTTGGTCTCTTCTCCTCCTTCTACCCAATCCTCGTTTACTTCATCTTCGGAACCTCACAACACATATCTGTCGGTAGGTGGTCTATTTTTTTCAAATGTATACACACCTCTTTTAAACTGTTACTAATATGAGACTAGCAACTGTCTTTAGTGGTGTTCTTTTGGTTATCCAAGACCAGACATGGCACTTGCCAAGGAAGTCTGGTTCATGTAAACCAGGCTTTCCTTCTTCTGAAGTTAGCAGCCATCTCACCTGTTCCTTATTAAATAATATCTAACTGTCAAAAGCTAGGAATTGACACCCCTCTCTCTCTTTCTTTTTCCTTTACCCTCTTTTCAGGTACCTATGCAGTGATGAGTGTGATGATAGGAGGAGTCACTGAGCGTTTAGCCCCAGACTCCGACTTTGCCACGTTCAATAATTTGACCAATGAAAGCATAGTGGACGTGGCAGCCCGGGATACAGAAAGAGTCAAAGTGGCCGCGGCGGTAACTTTCATGTCCGGCCTTTTTCAGGTACAACCCATACCAAATCAATCACACATGTAACTTTCATGTCCGGCCTTTTTCAGATACAACCCATACCAAATCAATCACACACATGGTTCAACATATCTCAACAATGTTTGAGCAATCAACTAAGGTTTAGGTATCTGTCCTCAAGGGTACTGGGGAACTTTCCAGCACAAAAGCCAATGTGATATTGTATATGCTTTCCTCAATTTTGACAGGTCAATCAACCACAAACTCTGAAACTTCTCAAACTTCTGTAATTGTATTAATGTATGAATTTAATCAGAACTTTGATCTTTTCATTCAATGTTCTTTATTCAAAATTCAAACTACAATTAAAACACCATATCCTTTGCAATTTGAACTGTGTAATGTAGGTAGTAGATCTACCTGGCCCTAGAATTAATGTGTGTCTATTTATGTGTAGATTCTGTTAGGCCTGGTGCAGTTTGGCTTTGTGGTGACCTACCTGTCTGAGCCACTGGTCAGAGGCTACACAACGGGAGCAGCCATACATGTCATCGTGTCCCAGCTCAAATATACATTTGGAATCAGCCCACAAAGATACAGTGGACCCTTCTCACTGATTTATGTAAGAATTACCCCCCCAAACACTCACACACACACACACACACACACACACACACACACACACACACACACACACACACACACACACACACACACACACACACACACACACACACACACACACACACACACACACACACACACACACCATTTACCTAATGTGGCACCATAGTCATTATGTTGTTGGGTTACATTTCGGTCAGAATTTGTAGTGTCTGTCTAGTCCAGCATTTTAATTGTGCATTTTTTCTTTTAAGACGGTGTTGGAGGTTTGTTACTTGGTTCCAAAGACAAACATTGGTACCTTAGTGGTCAGTATTGTCGCCATTGTTGGACTTATTATGGTGAAAGAGCTGAATACCTACCTTGGGAAAAAGTTACCAGTACCTATACCGGTGGAGCTGCTTGCTGTGAGTCAAACACGAACACGTCCCCCCCCCCACCCCACCCCCCCCCCACACACACACACACCCCGAACACACCCTTATACAATCACATTAGATCATGATGGAAACAAATGTGTACTTTTGTTCTCATGTGAAAACCGCATCATAAAATCAGAGTGATGTGGTCATGCGTTGCTTCCGTTTGTGATGGAGAGTGTTCATGCCTTTCAGATCATTATTGCCACGGTGATATCCTGGCAGGTCAACCTGCAGGGTAAATATGGAGTCGAGGTGGTAGGAGAGATCCCCTCAGGGTAAGCAGGGTAACCTTCTTCTAAATGTACGTGTAGCTGAGAGATTCCCTTTTTTATATTTGCATCTCTCGCCAACCGTTTACCTATCTCCATCTCTGGCAGTCTCCAGGCCCCTGTCCTCCCCACAGCTTCTCTGTTTGGTCAGGTGATCGGAGATGCCTTTGCTCTTTCAGTGGTTGGTTATGGCATTGCTATCTCTCTTGGCCGAATCTTCGCCCTTAAGTATGGCTACAAGGTGGATTCTAACCAGGTGAGAAATCATGAACTAATACAATCTTTAACATAAGCAAATAGATGGCTCACTCTATTTAAGCTAGGTTTTTTCAGATACACAAGACTATCTTACTCCATTTTTTACAAACTGAAATGGTATGTTCCTGGTTCAGGAGCTGATAGCCCTGGGTTTGAGCAATTCCATCGGAGGGGTATTCCAGTGCTTTGCTATCAGTTGCTCCATGTCTCGAACAATGGTCCAAGAGAGCACTGGAGGCAAAACTCAGGTACTCACACAAAAACTGGGTAAAATATGTATTTATTTATTTTTTGGGCACAGATGTCGACTCTCCAATCACTTTCTCTGATTATTTTCTATTTATTATCATATTACGCATGCCATTTACATTACCATCACAGTCAGTCTCCATTGTAATAAGTGGCATCATTATAATCCAACACAAATCACACCCGCACTGCAAACATACTGTTCACACACACACACAAATACACACAGGCATGCACACACGGGCGCACGCACACACACACACACACACACACACGCATGCACGCACGCACGCACGCACGCACGCACGCACGCACGCACGCACACACGCACGCACGCACACACACACACACACACACACACACACACACACACACTGAAAGGCCAAAACAATTTAGTCTGTCATTTTGATTCATCATCTAGGACCCATTATCTACAATACTCTTCACACAGACCTCAGATGAAAGTACTAGGGAAGACAGTTTTGCTCAGTCTCTTTTTTCAATCATCTGTCCAATTTCTCTCTCCTCTCCCTCTAACAATTTTTTTTCTCTCTCCCTTTACAAGGTGGCAAGTGCTGTATCAGCCATGGTGATTCTTGTCATTGTGTTGTGGATTGGAGCTCTATTTGAAGAGCTGCCCAAGGTACTTAGTATGCATTTTATGTTCCTGCTTATAGAATGTACACAAGTGTGTGTGCATTTACATCCATTGCGTAAGTGTATTTGTGAATCAAGACACGTAGAGCCAACATATTATTCAGTGGGTCTTTCTACAGTCAGTCCATCCAGGTGGTGTTGGTTAGTGATGATCTCTGTGTAGGTGTTAGTGAGTCATAATGAATCCTTACATTTCTGTCCAGGCAGTGTTGGCAGCCATCATCTATGTCAATCTCCAAGGAATGATGAAACAGTTCATGGACATTTCTACACTGTGGAAGAGCAACAAAGTGGACATGGTAACAGACTATAATTAAGTACCAAACTACTTTTTTACAATTGCTTACATCCTTTTAATGAAACTATAGTCACCACTATAGTTACCGTTCAGAACTCTAAACACAATTATCACAACATCCATCTGTTGTGGACCATACCATTAACACAATTCATGTTGTTTTTACAGAATATGCAGTCAATTAACACGTTTCTAAAATGCTTAAATTTTCTATACATGCAAGCTTACCCAGTACCAAAATTATGGATCTTTCTTGTCTTATTAACTAATGCTTGCACACAGCAAGCCAGAGATGAAAACCTAATTTTCAAAACATTAACCATAGTATAAAGCTTCTACTTCTGCTGCAACAGCAGTTCAAAAGCTATATTGAACCAGCTGACAAGAATTTTTGAATGAACAGATCATTGAAACATTGAGAAATAGTTGATTTACTGTAAGTTGTATAAAAGAAACCAACACTCTCAATCTGAGAAATAGCCAGGAGTTGAAGTTCTTTCATTCACATAGACACCCAATAAAAAGGTGAAGTTTTGGGCATTTTTGTGTTTTTTCCAATCTGTGATCTTCTTTTTATTATATATGTTTTTTTTTTACTGTAATTGTGTATTTAATTTGTACGCATTTGGAACCAAAGGTTGGATGTGTTGGACTTTTTGTTTATCACTGGCAGCAATTGCGTGTCGCTAATACTGGAAAGCTTTAACTGCTGCAATTCTGTCACTTACTATTTCTTTCTCCTGTACATTCTATAAAGTAAAGATGACTCATTCACTTAGATAGTAGGCGTATGTTGCCAAAAATGCACACATTTGACACTCAACCAAAATATGTTGAGTGGATTGCAGTAAAAGAAATGGATTTCATATTGTATCCAGGTAGAACTGAAACATCAAAAGAATGCCGTTTTTGGAATGCCATTACAGTAACTGTTAGCATTTTGGAAGTTGTGGTGCTATGATTGACTATTATGCTCCTGTTGAATATAATACATGCGCAAGTGTTTTGACAGAATGATTTGACATTGAGTGGGGTTTGCCGCATTTTGATAGAGTTAGCGTCTGTAGAGAAAGGTTTGGGGCATTTTGAAATGTAGAGTTGGTATTAATCCCTTTAGCAAGTACTGTCCCACTAAATCAAATATTTTACTTTGTGTGATGTAGGTGTGTTGCTGTGTTGAGAGTTTAGAAAAATCTTTAGTATAGGTAAACGCTTGTTTGCAACTGTAAAAAAAACTGTAAGACAAAGAGAAAAAAGAGCATAAACTATGTGGGACAGAGTGAAAAAAAAGAAGAAAACAGCATTATAGTTATGCCATCTTCATATGTAATACTAAACTTGTATTCTGGTATTCTGCTATACACAGCTGGTGTGGGTGGCCACTCTTATCCTGACTATACTGTTCAACCCTGACCTTGGATTGGCTGCCTCCATTGCCTTCTCCATGCTCACAGTTATCTTCAGGACACAGCTGTAAGGATCTCTCTCTCTCTCTCTCTCTCTCTCTCTCTCTCTCTCTCTCTCTCTCTCTCTCTCTCTCTCTCTCTCTCTCTCTCTCTCTCTCTCTCTCTCTCTCTCGCTCTCTCTCTTTCTCTCTCTCTCACATACACATACAACTAAGGCACAGATTCCCAAACTATTTTCAGTTCTTTTTTGTGTTTGTGTGTCTACCACAGGCCAAAGTATTCCCTACTTGGGCAACTTCCTGAAACAGATCTTTACAGACCAATTGAGGAGTACAATCAAGTATGTTTCTCAACCAAACATAAAAGCTCCTAAAGCCGAATAGACTCACTGAAATGGCATGATGAATTCACGCACTACTCCGACATCTGGAATTAGTTCCAAAATTGATGTGGAGCCAATCCTCTTTATGAAGACATCCCATCAATGACTTCATGGGAAAGAGATGTGTCTTACTTGTGTTGCGGTTTGTCACCCAGGTACAGGAGATTCCAGGCCTGGTGATCTTTCGCTCCTCTGCCACCATTTACTTTGCAAACGCTGAGATGTACCAAGATGCCCTGGCAGAGAAGGTGACAACACACACACACACACACTCACACACACACACACACACACACACACACACACACACACACACACACACACACATAACTCCCAGCTTCTGCTTAAGTACTAAGTATTTCAGGTATAAATAACTAGAGGACAATTTGAATAAAACTTCTTGTCTTGACTAATTTACCTAGGGTAAACAGTTTTCTGTTGTTAAAAAAACGGATGCAGTAAAAAATATATTTGGAACTGCCAAGGAAATTTTCCACAGAGCTTGTTGTTTGCAGCAAACATCTTGTTATATAACCTTCTTTCTACCATTTTTGCTAGATCACAAACTTCATTGCATTAGTATGGAGCGTTCTCCCCTACTTGCAGACATGAAATCTGTGGCATATCTGTGACACATTGTGACCTACCAATTTGGCTTCCACTAACGAAGTTGTTCCAATGTCACCCGGTCCTCCTCTTTTCTTCTTTCCTTTTTATCATGTTGTTGTTGGTCTATGGTGGTAAATGACGGTGAGGTGCAGGGTTTGAAAGACGAAAGTGTGATAGAAAAGTTTAATGGCACGTCCGGTTGATTCGATATTCTGGTTATACGAGATTCATGTCATTACATTGACTGAACCATTTTGCTGAACAGTTTGTCTCCATCTGGCTAGCCTCTGTTTGTGATGTCTTTCCTATGGAAATAGATTCACAAATGAGGGGAGAATAGCGGAGCATAATGGCCTGTCAGACTGGCTTATCCAGGACCCATAAATGTCATGTCAGCGCTATGTCTGAGCCTCTGGTATTGTCTCCACAGAATGTGCCATTTTGTGGTCTGTAAATGGAATATAACTCTAAAGGACTCATCTTGAAATGTCTCAGACTGGACCTTTTCTGTTCTATTGTAGACTGGTCTTGACATCACCAAGATCCTGTCACTGAAGAAGAAGCTTGAAACAAAGAGATTGAGACATGAGAAGAAAGAAGCTAAGAAGGCCAAGAAGGCTGCTAAGAAAAACACACAGGATATGGTGAGGAGGAGCACAAAGGACAGACTGGCAGTCATCGAGATTGGATTTACTAATAGAGTCTATGATGTATACATGGTTAGCTGAAGGAATATGTTTAAGTAAATGCTTCCAGTAAGTTTGCTCTGAAACGCACTTTGTGCTGTGTCTAATCCTGGCCAGAAGGGGGAGTCAGATCTAGAGAAGGAGCCTGAGCCTGGCATTGCCACCATAGAGGTGGAGGAAGACCATGACCCTTCCCTGCCTCGAGCCATCATCCTGGACCTCAGCCCTGTAAACTTCCTGGACACTGTTGGCGTGAAGACACTGCGAAGTGTACGTTGGAAATCCCACGTTTCGTTTTTATCATGGATCAGGTCTAACTCTCCTGCCCTCGCTGTATCTTACACTCAAATCAATACTTTTTTATTTTAAAATGAGCCCAGGCTAGTTTGTCTTTATTATCATGTTTTTAGTTCTTATTTGATTGTGTCATCTTGAAATGATTATGTGAGAATAACCCCCCTGCCTGACCTGTGAGTGCGCGTTGTGTTTTAGATCAAGAAGGACTACGGTGATGTTGGTATAGAGGTGGTCATGTCCGGCTGTCAGAGTAAGTACTTCATCATACATTGGGCCACATAGGTTTCTCGAAGCAATTTGGAATTAAACTTCCAGAATGTCTCAGTCGAAAGGAGTTATTTCCTTATTCCAGGCTCATTTGGATCTTAATTATCCATGTGATATTTAGAGAAAGGGAATACTTGATGAGCTGAGCAAACCCTATTTAAACGTATCTAGCAAAGTTCTTTACCTGTTACAGTTGTCTTAAAACTATCAAACTATCAAAAGCCATGAGTGAATCTTTTGTTTTCTGATGGGACTTTTCCCACTGAGGGTCTCTGAGCTAACCAGTGTATCGTGGTAGAGAGACAACTCTAATCTCTGTTGCATAATTAGGGAGACAAGTCATGACAAATGATTGGCCAGCAGGCTAAATCACTGTGGCTAATGTTTACACAGAGAGAATTGATAATGAATGAGGCATAATTAGCACGTCTCTCTATTCTTCCACACTCTATCTCCCTTTCTCTCTCATTCATATACTTTGTTCTTCATGTGGGTTGTCTTTCTTTCTTTCTTTCATCCTCTGATTTCATCTCCCTTTCCCGTCACTCCATCCATCCTCTCTCTTTCTCTTTAGCTGGCATTGTGGAGAACATGGAGAGTGGGGGTTTCTTCAATGAAAAAGTGACTAAAGCATGTCTCTTTTCAACCATTCATGATGCGGTCCTGTACTGCCAGAATGACAAGAACAGTGCAGACAGTGAAGAAGAGGTAACCCAGATAAACCATCAGGCATGCGCATGTGTGCCCTAGGGTGTGTGCGGACACACACACACACACACACATGCATGCGCACACACGTAAACACACACACACACACACACACACACACACACAGCTTCACATTACATATATCTCCATATATTGCCATGAAAATACCCAAAACATCTGGAGTGTTCACATACTTTAGATTTGGATGTCTGTCTGTGTGTTTTAGTGTTTCGTTGTGTTGGTGTGTGTTCATGCATGATACTAATGTAGTGAATGAAAACCATGGGAGCCTTTACTAACACACATTGCTTTTGCTTTGCAGGAGATGGCAGCAACTCCTCTCTAAGATCAGACATTGGCAAAAAGCAGAGCGACACATTGGCTGACAGACTGACAGAGGATGAGGACAGAGACAAACAAGCCCCGGCCACATATGGGTCTTTTTCTCCTTACCTGGGTGTGGGAGAAGATTCAAAGGCCATAGGAAACACAGAATATGGCCCACTAAGATTCATCTGGAAATAAATTGCATAATAAATAGTCTCTGGGTTTTTGCAGGATTCACTTTTGTATCAAGACATAAATTATGTGACACTGATAACTACGGTATATTTATATTAAATACTGACACTGATTATTTATGTTGAACCATGCCAATAAATTGTTCTAAAATATGAGAAATGTTACTCTGTCAGCTGGAAAACAGCAAAGTCAACAGAAGTATAGATGTGCCCGATCACTGTACTGACAAACAGGTTACGTTCTGCATCAATGTAAAACAGGTCTAGACAGATCAACCTACGTTTAAGAGCACAAGAGAATATAACAGTAAGATGAAGTAATTCGTAATTTGTAAACAAATCTGAATATTTAGTCTACAGCACACTGGATATCCAGACTAGATTTTATTTTCAGAAAGGCTTCATTATTTTACTGATGAAACACTGGGTTCAAATGCAGTCCCTCTATGGGTGCATCAAAACATACATGCCACTGAAGAAAAAGAAGTGAGTGGAAAGATTTGACCCAACTATTTTCATATTTTTATAACAAAATTGCTGGGTTACAACAACCAACTGTTGGTGGAGTCGTTTCAACACACTCAGTTTTTACATATAAGACCAGTGTAATATTTAAATGGGGTTTCACATCAATGATAATACATTATTCTTTACTAATATGTTCAGCACAATGCACAAACCTATAATTATCTGCACTGGTCTGCAAGGCTTGAGTGCATATTTTACTCTCCATTTGTTTAAGTGCATGCCTATAATAACTTCCCTGACACTCATGGTTGAACTCGAAATTGTAGATGTATATTATACACTTATTTATCTCAAACTAATAAAAAAACAAACGGCATCGCTGGATTGTTTTGGTTTACTTGTAAAGGGGGAAGAACTGACCCCACAGTTTAAAACTGAAATCTAAGGTTACCTTAAGTCTGTTATTCGTCAGATGTTATCACCATAATGAAATTAAGACAACCAACCAGTCTGTTTTGCAGGGTCTGTAACACACCAACACAAACAGTTTGTAGCCTTAGCCATAGGACTACGTGAAGCTGAAGTGAAATCCATTTTAACTCACGAGAATCACAACCTTGTACATTTTCTAGCAAAACTACAGACATTCCAAAGGCAAACCCCTGAGAATCAGTATTTCTTGCGGAGCAGTCAGGATTGGAAGATGAGAGAGGGGCTTCAAAAGGAAAGAGTGGGACAACCAATAGCCGACGGTGAGGGTTGGACTGTGAAGCGCTCTCAGCCTCTATGGAAATGTGTTAGTGGCGTGTGTGTGTGTGAGAGAGAGAGAGAGAGAGAGAGAGAGAGAGAGAGAGAGAGAGAGAGAGAGAGAGAGAGAGAGAGAGAGAGCGAGAGAGAGAGAGAGAGAGAGAGAGAGAGAGAGAGAGAGAGAGAGAGAGAGAGAGAGAGAGAGAGAGGTGTTCCCCCGAAAGACTCCATCAAGCCAACATTCTTGTCACAACGGGTGGCGGGTGAGGATAGAGCGTACTGAAAAGCCTAACAGGACCCGGGACCGGTGTTTGCGCGTGTCATACATCGAGAAGTCGCCCACAACAGCGGAAACTTTACGGACATTAGAAGAGGTTTGTAAACTTTCTTCCTTGTATCATTGCTATTACATGTGGAAAGCCTACAATAACCGTTACATGTAAACGACCACGGTCAATCGCAAATCAATCAATCTGAAGAAGAAGACTGCAAATGATTCCTAGTCCAACAAAATGTATTTAGCAGGTCTACATTATTTATTTAACTTATCGCCTGTTAGGTTAGGATATTAAAACCTTCGCTATTTCCGATAATAGCATATAGACAACTTTGTCTTGCGGACAGGAAAACTAGACAACTTATGAACTAGGTGCCATTTATTGTAGGTTTCAGCTGCCTTTTGTGGCAAGGTCCAGGTGTAAACATGAATTATGCACTTGACAGCCTAAGTGATGCCTGATACCGAGGAAGAACAGGTTGATTGCGGGGAGAGTTTGTGTGTGTGTATGCGCGTGAGTGTGTGTCTAAGAGAGTGCATATAGTTATGCGCATACATGTGCGCGTGTGCACGGGCATTAGGGCGCGTGTACTAAGTCACCCGGGAGAGGAGAGTTGAGCGTAGGCTTATGGTTCCGTGACGTAGCTTGCCTGAATTGAAAACATAACCTAGCTGAGCAGCAACGATTAGCAACTAGCTGGGAACGAATGAATTAAAATCAGACACCATGAATGTCATAGCCACCTGCTTGTTTGTCGCGGGCTTGTCATATCTATGTAGCGATCTCTTATCGGTGCTGCGTGTTTATGTTGCAGACTGGGTCTTCAGCGTCTCCTCCTCTTCCCTTATGCCAGAGCCAGTAGCTCCGCGGCGGACCCCGCAAGGTGTCCCCTACACTGACTTGAAGCACATCGTCAACGCCGACGGTTTGCACTTGTTCTGCCGCTACTGGGAGCCTGTGGGCCTACCAAGGTCAGTGGAAGAAGTCACTAATGTGAAACAATATCCACGGTTGGCGTAACCTCACGTGACCATGCCATGAGACTGTGCGCCTTCGCTTCCCCATTTTGGGGATTGACGTATCTGCAGTGTCTAAGGATTTAGGCATATTGCTGTTGGCTATTTAATCCATAAACAGCCATTAACATCTATTGTTGAATAATATTAATTGCAAAACTAGGATAATGCTTAGGCTACTCCTCAGCTAGAGTTTTCAAAAGTGAATTCTGTATCCCGCCCAGGCTGCCATACAACTCTCCCCTACCTCAGACTTAATCCCTACCCCTTCACTCACCCCCTGACGTTCTCTCACTCATAGATGTATCTCCCCAAAACCTTAGCTGGAACGCACGCACGCACGCACGCACACACACACACACACACACACACACACACACACACACACACACACACACACACACACACACACACACACACAATCGACAGATACAGACCATTAAAACAACCTGGCCCACATGCTTAGCATCTGTCAAAATAAAGATCATGCCACAGACATACACACACATACACGTACACATTCAGCATGTTTGGCCGGCCTTGTATGCAAAACAGTTTGACAGAGTGGTTTATTCTATTGCTCAATAAACCATGTATTATAATGAGAGTATCACTTTTGCATTAGCCAGCCTGCAGGCTCTTGCACACAGACTGCCCCTGCTTCTTATAGCGTAAAAAATATAATACAGCTTGAATTTGAGGTGGTTATTGCCTATATTGGAAGTATTCTTGCATTTTATATCTATCGGGTCTGAAACATCCTCGTACACATCATCATCATTAGGCTACATTTGCTGCATTCTATGGTCATTCTCCGGAGCACACTAAAATAATAGTGTGCTTAATTCCTTCAAATAACAGTGGTGCAACCGTTTATTATACTGTTTGGCAGAGAACCAACAGGATATAAGCTAATAATAGTGTTGTGCAGCTGATTTTGATTATTGCATTCGCTCATTAGCCTAAATAGTGCGGTTGAATTGGAACAGTGTTCAGGGGCAAGTATTTATATTCAGCACACTCAGAATAGTAGTAAATCAGTTTTGCCAAATGAATGAGAATGTTATTGTAGATCCAAATTTAACACCAGTTCTAAAGTAGGTGAAAGGTACCTGAAAGTAAAGGTTACGGATGTTCATAATGATTGACAGGCCTGCCAGTAGATCAGGAGGCTGTGCCCGGGCACATGTGCACACACGCACACGCACACACCCAACCCCACACACACACACATACACACACTAAAAGTTACACCTTGACAATAAACACTGAAGTGGTCTCTATATTTGTGTGGGTTAGGCCTTCATCAATGGTTGTATTAGATGGTGTCAGCATACACATTTATTTCCCAAGCATGGCTTTTTCAGTTCCCTCTAACTGGTTTGGATTTCTTTCTTTTTTACTTCCCTTGTCTCATTTCCTCAAAATGTTTTATGTTGTCTGTCGTATGTTGTCTTTTGCTTTCACTCTCTATTTCTTGCGGCCCCCCTCTTCACTTTCTTTCTGTCATTCTCTCTTTCACCTCCCCCTCTCTCTCTTTCTCTGCAAGAGAAGCCAATCAGGCTTAAATTATTGTTCATGTCCCCAATAGACCAGAGGCCATGTCTTAGCTGAATTCAACCTGATAAAGAGCCACAAGTGAAATGCTTTGAACCATTGGCCCAGGGAAAAACTGGATTGGGAGAGTATATGCTGTCTGTATTTCCATAATATATTAATAATAAATTGCCAAGTAGGGCAGAGGCACACCATAAGCATGGCAGCACACAGTGCAGAGTGGGGTTAAGAAAATAGTTTAAAAGTGCATGTTTACTTAGAACAGAGAGGTGGGCCCTTTTGTGCACAGTGTGTGTTGTTTCTAAAATACTTCAGAAATAACCCTCTCTGAGATACTTAAACAGGAATTCCTCTCTGGCCTTAGGTTGAGAGTCAGGCATGGTTTGGTTTTAGCCACTGGGTTTGGCATGACTTGCTTTGAGGCAGTGGGTTCAACAGGGCATGTTGTGAGGTGGTTGATTTGGCAGGGCTTGCTTTGAGGCTGTGTTCGGAAGGGCTTAGTTTTGAGGGTGTGAGAGGCATATGACCTCTCTTTGGCCTAGCTTGATAAATGCGTCTTGTTTTAAAACACATATTAAAGCAGGGGAAGGTGACAGCAAAGGAGAGAGTGAGAGTAAGAAAGAGAGTTGTATTTAAAATGCACTTTGTTAGACAATAATGCAGTGATGTAGGCCTATAATTTTAATAATTGCGCATGACAGTAATAAACAAACCCGAAACAAACAAAACAAAAGGAAAATAAAAAAAAGCTATGACTAAATATAATTGTAAAACGGAAAAAAATAAACAGGGAGGGAAAGAGAAAGTGGGATGACAGAAAAATGTAAAATGTGGCCATTTATTCTCTCCAGAAAAACCCATTTTTGGACACTTATTACTCCTTCTGGAATTTCTACAAGAGATCAGTGAACTCAGACCATCCCATATGTGCAAAGAATCTTGGTCTCATACAAAAAAACTCTTTCACACATTCATAAACTCACACACACACTATTTTTGTTCCCTTAAACGCACACGTGTGCACGCTAGTTCTTGACCTACAAGTGCACTGGAAGCTGTTGCCTGAGGCACATGATGAACAAGAGAAAGGGCTCGATACAGAGAGACAAAAGGGGGTTGTTAATTAAGCCTGAGAAACAGCTTCTGTCTTTTTCTCCTTTGGTCTCGCTTGTGCTTCTTTCATTTGTTTCCATTTTGGCTTGCGTGGCATATATTCCCTCTCATTTTCTGTCAATTATAGAGGCACCAACAAGATTCGTACAATTTATTTAAGATGAAGTGAGGTGAACACATGAGCAAGAAAAGAAAAGGGTGCGATGTTCTACATAACCCCCGAGTCTGCTCAAAGATGTTTGGACTTCAGTATATCCAGAGCAACCAGAACAACAGCATACAGTGTGACTAATTGGAGCCAACAGAGAGAAGAGTGGCATGCTGGCCTCACACAGCCTGAGTATCAGCTCCAGAGCAGTAGTTTAGCATGAGAATGGCCACCATCATGGGACTGTGCTGTGGCTATGACCACAATGCCACATAGCCCAGGGGGAATGAGATGCTCTCTCCTATTGATACAGCTAGCAGCAACCTCTTAGAGCTCTATTATGTTACCATCCAAGTACCATTTCCCCTTTCAGATGGAGATCGTAGAGACTGGTAGAACAGGCCGTGATTCTGAGAAATGTCTTCCCAAACCTGTTCGCTTAGATCTTGAGCTTGTTTCTAGTTAGTCCATCACCCAGGCGGCTTACAGCCAGAACGACACGTTGGCTGAGGGGAACAAAACGAGGTGTGGTAGGGACACAGCAGGGGTATTTAGGTAAACAACGAGAGGATGTGGAATGTTTTGGACCAAAAACATAGATGGCTCTGTCTTCTCCTTTGCCTCTCTTTGTTTCTCTTGCTCTCTGATTTAGTTTTTCATGGTAAGAAAATATAAAGATAATTTTTTCTCGACAAAATAGTCTTAACAGTCGTCTACAGAGTGAAACAATCATTTGAAAAATACGTAAACAGCGTAAGCTGCGTCTTGGTGTGATGCGATGCCGCTTATGAGTGGGTCACATGTATTTATTTGGGCTGTATGCAAGGCACATACTTGGCTGTTTGTCAAAGCCGTGCCATCCAAGTTGTTTATTAACTCGTATTCCTTTGTGCTTCCTGTGATCCATCCAGAGCGCTGGTGTATGTGGCCCATGGAGCAGGAGAGCACTGTGGGCCATACGACGAGATTGCAGAGGCTCTGAAGGAACAGTCGCTTATGGTGTTTGCACACGACCACGGTACGTCCTGACCGCTGTGTTGATAGGATCATTATTGTTCACTTCATTTGAATTGATTTGACTGATCCTGGTTTTTGTTGCATAATTCACGAAAGGAGAAAGATATGGTTGGTATAACAGTGCAATTTCACTTTATTCCGCTTTATAAACACTGGCACAACTGCTGAAGTTAATATCAAAGGTTTTGCCCTTTACATAGACTCGGTACAATCTAAACTAGCTTCAAATAGAGGATAAAGTACAGGGAGGGTGTTTTCAAACTGATTCCTAAGGCCTATTCACCCAAGAATTCCTTTGGTAGGCCGTGCGTGAAAAGAGGCGCTGGTACTAGAGTTTCAGCCAGCTATTCATCATCATGAAAAAAGAACCAGAAGAACCAGAATAGTGACTTCAGTGACTTCCAGTCAACCTCCAGGATGACGTCAGCCTTACGGTGTCGTAGAGGCAATGGCCAGAGAGATGGGAAGGATACAGTACCCGCATAGACTTCCAGAAACTACTGAGACTGCTGCCGTATTTTGAAAGGGAGCAGGTCCCCTGGTGCCCTTCTGGGGCCTTTTATTTTGATAGCCGGATTTTGGAACATCGAGGCACACACACACATACACACACGCACACACACACACAGACACACACAAACACAGACAAAATCACAAAAAACTCACAAATGCCTGCATTCCCTCACTCTGTTACCCTCTCTCTCACATACACAACACTTTGCAGATGACAGGAGATGACGTCTGTCTACAGTAGCGAATCATCAGACGTATCAGGTGTATATTAACATCTGTTACTAAAAATAGATCCAAAGGGAGTTTGCTCAAGAAGGTGTGATGGGAAAGGCATTTATTTTTAGCCTGCCAAACATGGGATGCCAAACATGATGAATCACCTAGTGTAGTAATTATAACCTGAGTTACCTTACCATATAACATTTACCATAACATACTTTTTATCATCATAACAATGGCCTCCAACAGCAAAATGTCAGAGGCTTTCTTTCTGCCTATCAGAATCCATATTCAGCGACCCTGTTGACTACACCGCCCCACATTTGCTTGAGTCTGTCATCATGTGCAACGCTCACCCTTCACCCAGTGCGGATAGTGTCGCCTGTCAGGGGGTGTAACAATGCATTACCTACTCCAGGCTCTTTGATGCCACTTCAGAGATATGTCATTTGGCAGAGGCGTCTGACCCGCGGTATCTTTAGGGCCATCATTTTCAGCGTGGCTGGCCCTGGTATTAGTAAAAAAAAAACATGTTGAGTTGGGTTCTAAACATGCTCTACACAACTATTTTACCTTGCGGGTGCCACCATTTTTCAAAGCATATTGTTTAATGATAAAAAATGCAAAATATACCTGTATTGATTAAGGTGTGATTTTCTAAATATCAACAGGCAATTCTTTTTTACAGTGCTATTGATTTGTATGTATTCCCATTCCCTTCAATGGCAGGATATTCATTTCTTATTTTTCATTGTTGTAAGGATATTCCAACGGTTTAATTATTAATCTACCGGTTAGAATATGTACATACAGAACAGAACACATGCCTACAAAAAAACACAAAGACACATCTTTAACTGCAGCTGGACAAAGATCAATATGACATGATTGATATGACACCAATAGGCTTCATTTCAGTATACCTCCCCTCCTGTGGAATCTATTATCACTAGCCGAGGCAGAAATCCAGCAGAGGGAAGAGTGAGACTTAGGGGGTTGTGGAGAGTGAGATGGGGGAGTGAGCAATAGGTGAAAGAGACGGTGAGCGAAGGCAAAGTGAGCTGGAGCTAGAGGGGTTGTTGAAATCAACACGAGGGAGACTGGCTAGGAACAGATAAAGAGAGCTGATGAAAGGACGGAGAGAAAGAGAAGGGACTGTGGGAGAAGCTTAGTATACAGTAGGGGAGCGAGAGGGGTGTGAGCTGCACATGCTCTGAATGATTAAAGTTGAGGCAGTGTTGTGGTGCCTTGGTAACCATGGTAACTCAGAGACCGCTGCGGTATGCGAGTGGCGGTTCACACAAACATACACAAAAATACACACACATACACACACAGATTGCTGTAGCCTGTTCTTGGAACAACAAGAGGAGGAGGGACTGCGAGAATAGCAGATTCAAGTACACACATACACTGGCACACACACACACACACACACACACACACACACACACACACACACTGATTGAAAGGGCTTATCCCAGCTGGGAGACAGTAATGATAATGTTATCTTCTCTCAAACCTGTCACTCACAATTCTCTCTCCTCCATCTACCCCCTCCCCCTCCTCCATACCTTCTTCATCTCACCCTATCATTTCTTCCTACTCTCTTCTCTCTTCACCTGCCTGTCTACCCTTACCTTCGCCCTCTCTGTCCGTCTACCCTAAACCCCCACCCCCACCCTCTCCACCCATTCTCCATGTTCCTCTCTCTGTTCCCCCTCTCTATCTCTAGTGGGTCATGGACAGAGCGAGGGAGACCGCATGAACATCAAAGACTTCCAGGTGTACGTCCGAGACTCGCTGCAGCACGTCGATCTGATGAAGTCTCGCCACCCCAGCCTGCCTGTCTTCATAGTGGGACACTCAATGGTAACACGCTCTGCTTTACTCACACTTGATTCATCCATGTGCTAGTAGTGACATATACTAGTCCGTGCACATTTCTATTCTTGGTTTTGTTACGTCTGAAATATTCTGGAGCGCTATATTGGCAGTCCGATTAATCGATCGAGAAGGGAACAACTTAAGATGTTGGTCTGTGTTGTACATTCTTGTAAAGCTTTTAGCACATACACACCCTCAGACAGACACAATTTCCGTAGACAAAACATTTAGATTTAGTACACAAAGCCTTTAGGCTCGTCTGATATGTTGACACATAATGTTTTACAAACTGGTAGGCTCTATGCAGAGAGCACAGATGCTCTGAAGTCAAAGTTGATGTGTAGATGGAATACCAAAACATTTACTTTGCAGCTGTGTTCCCATCGTTAGGACATTAGGCTGTGTAAACATGACGCCAGGGCTGAACGAGGACATGGACCCCACCAGCACTTTATGTATTCATTCTTCCCTTATCTCCAACATAGCAGTTTTATCACTCGTTTACACACTTCCCTCCTCCCTGTCCAACGTATACGTTCGTTTTTTTCCCTCCAGATGGTTGGTTTTTCATTGTTCCGTGGGTTGGGGAATAGTTAATATGTGTTACAGCACCGCACCAGTTCCTCAGAAGAGCCTCCAGGGTGGAGCTGTGTTGTTCCAGGCCAATTTCCCCCACCGCTCCATCCTGTTTCTGTTACCTCCCTTCTCTGTCGTCCCGGTCAGTGGGCTCAACCGGGCCTCAATGACGTCAAGCCACAGGACAATAGAAAACACCTGGGCTTTTTTTTATGTGCCAATCAGAGCTCCAATAACAACGTCCCGCAGCTACAGCCCAGCTCAGGGGGCTATGTTGTTGTAGATCTCACCCTAAAAGCGGTGTGTGGAGGTTGTAGCCCTGACTGTGTCCCACTAAGCCTACTACACATTGTTTACCCTGCTTGTCAGATAGCAGCAAAATAGACCATATATTTCTATTAGCTGAACTCCTTCCCCTTTTTTGTTTTACCACACAACAATGACTAACCTAAATAAATGACTAAATCCTTACTCATCCCCCTGTTTATGTCTCCTTCCACATGTTTGAGTCAACACTTCTCACAAACCCTTCCCTTTTTCAAATCCCATCCATCTCCCTGCATCTTTTCCTTTATTCCCCATCAGTCTTTCTACCCCTCTTCATCAGTCTGTGGCCCCGCCCAGCTCCAGTGCTACAAATAGCTAGATCCTTATGTAATAAACAGGCCATCTAAGTCCTCATGGTGTCTGTCAGAGGACCCAAACAGTACTGGTGTTCTTCCTTCCCCAAGTACAGAGGGCTTGTGTGTGTCTGTGTGTGTGTGTGTGTGTGTGTGTGTGTGTGTGTGTGTGTGTGTGTGTGTGTGAAGAGGCCTCCCTTGGCTAGCTTAATCTGCAGCTGAAAGAGACTCTGTTCACATCTTTAAGTTCTCTTCTGCTGAAACCCACACAGAGTGCATGTTACTTTGCTCTGTACTGGACTACACAGAACGGTGCTGTTAGATGTTCCCAATCTGTCCTATTTGGAACATATTTTACTGTTTGACTAGTTTGTATTTGTTTGTGTCTGTGTATCTCTGGTGAGAAAATCCCTTTTTCTTTTACAGAGGCTTGGCTGGTTAGTGGCCGCACCATTTGAATATTCAAATGCTGACAAGGAACAGCAAACAAAAGTTGAGAGAAATTAGTTGCAAGTACCAAGCCAAACTGTGTGTGTGTGTGTGTGTGTGTGTGTGTGTGTGTGTGTGTGTGTGTGTGTGTGTGTGTGTGTGTGTGTGTTTTGTCCATGCCAAACTTAGCCATGCTAAATTGTATTTCCTGTTAAATAAAAAACCTAGCCAGTTTGGCCCCAATTATTTGTTTTAATCCCAATCACAGAAATCCCTGTGTGACTTAAAGGGTTGTGTCAACAAATATTGTGTCCCAAGGGTTCAGGGTTCAACAATGAACATATCTCTCGTTCCATTTTGCCACTGTTAATTTTGGAACTGTTTCTTACTGCTAATATCGATAGAGCACATGTTTAACACTGTACAGTATTCATCACAAGGATTGAATTTAGCTAAAAATAAAATAGTTTAGAGTTTGCCAAATAGTATTTTATGGCCGTTTGTAATTGTTGAACTCTCCCTTGTCTTCCTTTACTAAGAAAACAGGAACACACAATATGGGGACAGTGGGAACTTAAGTCTTTTTAAAACTCAATTTTTCTTTCTTATCAGGGTGGGGCCATCTCTATCCTGACAGCATGTGAGCGTCCAATTGACTTTGCAGGAGTGGTCCTGATCGCTCCCATGGTCCAGATGAACCCAGAGTCAGCTACTCCTTTCAAGGTCAACAAAACATGTCTCTCTCTGTCTGTCTGTCTGTCTCTTACTTTTAATGAGGAGCCGAGCCACCAGTTGGAGTTGGCCAGTCTGTTTCTGCTTCTGTTACGGACCACGGCTTAGAGGTCGCAACATAGATGGGGAGACCAAACACATATGTTAGGTTGCAACAAAAATTGTTTATTTTTAACTACAAGAATGAAATAAAAACAATCAAAACATACAATGGGATGTGTAAAATGTGAGAGTCAGTGTTTGTAAAATGCACGGGTGTGTGTTAGTTTTGTATGGAGGTGTTGAAAGATACACACCTAGACTAAGGTAAACCAAACACTAACAGCAAGCCAGTCTCTAGTGAAAGGAGAGAAAGACTTGAAGTGCTCACATGGCCAGCTAAATAAGCTCCAGAGCCCTGATGCCCAGGTGTGCCATATTAGTGCTGACAGGCCCTCCGTAGACCAGACAGCCAATTGGCTGGAGGGTTGTCACACTTTATAGTGCTCAATATAAGACTTCTTATATGCTATAGAGTCAGACTAATGGCTGGATTAAACCTCAGCACCCTCTCTACTAATAATTTGGTTAAAATGCAAGGCACCACTACCTTGTTATGTACTTGTACTGCCTGTTAATCTTATTATGACATTCCCCATCCTATCATGATACTTTTAGCCGTGTTGTTAGCTACACAACAGATCTATGTGTATGTGCCTGGGAGTACTTGTTCTTAACACAGGCTCGTCTTTGTTGCCCACAGGTGTTCCTGGCTAAGGTTTTGAACCACATGGCTCCTAGCCTCTCCATAGGAACTATAGAGTCCAAGTGGGTTTCACGGGACCAAAAAAAGGTGAACTAGCAGTTTCGGAGAAGTAGGGAAGCAAAAAGATAAAAGAGAGGCAAAAACCCAGGGGTGGGGAGGTCAAGTCATGGGAGGGGAGAGTGTGCTGTACTAGTCAAATATAAACTCTCACTGTGTTGATTTATTTATTGCATTTCAGTATTTGTTTATTGAGAGACCAAATTTAGACCACAGGCTATTCTGCAAATGGTCTCTGTCAACCGAAAAACAAACAAACAAACAAACAAAATGAATAGAAAGAGACTCACAATTTATATATATGATGCAATTACATACAATTACAAACAGGTTCCTGTCCTCCCTTGATTAAACTTCCAAATGATTCATAGTACACTGCTCATGTAATTTCAGCACCTAATGAATATTATTCCTAACATATACAATGTTGATATTTTTATATATGTTCTGGGCTGCTTATTACTTTGTAACATTATAGAGAACAGTATTTCCCTGCAGCTCTAATATGACACACATAAGGGTCAATACAATTTTTATTTGAATTCAAAACCTATTTAGATAATTATTCAGTTGGTGTTTTCATGAGCCTACCTGGTGTTTTAGATACTTTCTCATAGTATGGAAGCACCATATCCCCAGCCTAACACTTGCTGGCTGGTTCTGGAGCCAGATAGGGCAGCTGAAGTTGCTCATAATTAAAGTGTCACCTAGATAGCGCATGCAGTCCCTCAAAGATTTGTCACTGTTTTGGCTTATTGTTGCTGATGAAGCACCGCTTCCTCCCTCGTCTCCTTTAGGTGGAGGCTTACGATAACGACGAGCTTAACTTTCATGGGGGAATGCGTGTGTCATTTGGCATGCAGCTGATGAGTGCCGCTGCCCGCATTGAGAGAGAGATCCCTGATATCACCTGGCCCTTCTACCTTCTTCACGGCGATGCAGACAAGCTGTGTGATATCAGAGGATCACATATGATGTTCGAAAAGGCCCAGAGCACTGACAAGCTACTCAAGGTAGGGCCTTTTCACCTGGGTGAAACTCTTCCCCCTTAAGTGACATAAAATACTTCATAATGGTGCTGTAAGTTACCTTTATCATCACTCACAAACTGAGACACTACGAGAAGGCAGAGCTGATAGAGACAGGCTGTATTTTTTAAATTCAATCTAAGGAGACTGACACTTTATGTATTCAATTTTTCTTTTGCCATGATCTGCGGCAGTGCTTTAATGTATTGAGGTTACTGCATTTGCTGTGTATCTACGTGTCTTTCTCTCTTAGGTGTATGAGGGAGCTTACCATGCCTTGCATCACGACCTGCCAGACGTGGCGTCCTCGGTGTTAAAGGAGGTAACAGGTTGGATCACAGAGCGCATCAACACCACTACACAGCCAGGCTCATAGACTCCGCCCACTGACTGCTTCAGGACCAGACCTTAGCGCCTGGCCAAGCAACATGACACCCTCACCAAACCAACTCAAACTGGTCTCGCACTGCAGCAGTGGTCTGAATCCACTGCCACTTATAGGTCAGAAGACGGGGTATTGTGTGTCTGCAATTTGCCTTTCCTAATCCTCCAGTACTCATGGCTAAAAAGACAAGGAATCCGGAATCCCACATGCCAATCAAAGGTCATCCATAACCTTTGACTTTAAGGGGCGGTGTTGACAGTGTTTTACACAGAAAGCAGCTATGTGGTAAACGACTTATCCATCAACTTTGTTGTAGCATAAATATACAGTTACAAAAATTCAATTAAGTACACTTTAATGTACATATTTTTTTAGATAATCCTTGCATTGTTATTAAGGCTTTGTGTTAAATTCATACTTAAGGCTCCCATGTTTAATTTGACATGTCACATAGACAATGGTGAGTGTAAAAATGACAGCGGTCAGATGAGGTAGACATTTTTTGTCCTTACATGTGATGTGAACCACTGTGATTCTTACCACGCCAAAAGAAGGAGAAAGGCTCCTCCCAGTCATCCCTTCCTTTCAAGCCCTCACTAACTTCTTCTTCAAAACCTCATCTCATCCCTTCCTATTATGCAGGTTTTCCCCCTCTCTGTTGCCGTGGAGACCACTGTTCTTTGTTCTCTCTATTAGGGATCTCTTGCTGACAGAGAGTCAAACATCCTTTACTGGCTTGCAGCACTGTTACCATTTGGCCATCTGTACTGCTCCCAGTGGCTTATGATTAATACATCACATAGTTTTCCCACACAGATACATTACAACAATTATTAGATAATATTAAATAAAGCATTCAATGGGAGAAATCATCAAAGATTGCTTATCGTTACTGTCAGATAAAAATCTCATTACTCCACCTAAAATAAATATAATAATAATCGCCACATGCAGACCTCATGGAACAGTATTGTATATATTGAGAAAATTACATTATTCTAGAACTGGAAGTTTTTTAAGGAATTAAAACAATATTGGTTCTCAATTTAAAAAACAAACCATATTTGTCAATGGTTTTCATTCGACAGTGACGATAAAAAATCTGAATGGCAGTAAAGTGTTTGCATGTGGCCCGTTCTGCATTTGAAAAGTGCACAAAGCAAGTCTGCCTGTTGGACTGCTGCTCTTTGTCCTACAAGCATGTTAATCATTCATATTATTATATTTATACAGGGTGAGCAAGGAATAACATATGGACATAAATAGAACCACACATTAAATCATGTTACAAATGCCTTTTAAGCTGTAACTTCATATTTTATTATATCTATTAAAATACTGATGCGATTTAAATGCATTGGATAAATATCTAGAGACAAGTCGAATGTGCTCTATGGAAAGATGCCATTATAATATTTATATTTCTCCTGCATAGAACACTGTAGTGATGTTGACATTGGGATAGCACAAGACTACTGAATCCATGACAAGATTTGAGAATATTTAACTAAGCAAAGTTTTATTAGCCTAGTCAGTTAAATGATAAATGTTCTTTATGTTCCTAAAATGTTTATGAATAAAACAATGAATGTTGAATAACTCAGTTGATTGGATTGATAATTGTTTATTAACATCTCCAGAGTTCATTGATTTACAACATGTATTAACGTTATCACCAATAATCATGACGCGAACAATAGGTGAACATATCCTCCTTCCTCCTTCATTTGTGAGACAGCTAGTTATGAACAAACCTGTATTTACAAATGTAAATGTTATGTAGCAGGACCACATGGGTAAGGTTTCTTAGGATTACGAAGGGTTGAGGTAGTACTTTAGGCAAAGAGGCCTAATTTACAGTAGGTCCTCCGAGTTTACCAC
The DNA here is from genome assembly GCA_017639675.1 of Aplochiton taeniatus. NCBI lineage: Eukaryota > Metazoa > Chordata > Actinopteri > Galaxiiformes > Galaxiidae > Aplochiton > Aplochiton taeniatus. The sequence goes on along the minus strand of CM030174.1, from coordinate 19,996,596 downwards.
AATTTTCCAGTAGATGGCAGTACTAATATATTATATTTTATCATAAACGAAGCTTCAGCTAAAATTCTGGCAGGTTAATCGAAGTCTGAGATGCTGCTGACGTAAGCCGTCATACTACACACACAGGTCAATAACGTGGACACACCTATTCACAGGGGGTGTATTTATATGACCTGAAGTCGGATGAAGTCCCGAATCCCACCTCCACTTCAACTGCCTACTCGGGTCTGTTAATCTGTGCCAAACGGGGATCGATGCATGTTCGCCTCTGAGCGTTGTCCCAGTTATGACAGGGCTTCAAAATAGCCTACTTCAAATTTGATGAATGTTTTTTAAGACTGATGAGTTTGTTTGACTGAACTAAGCCTATATTCAGATCAACATGAACATATAACATCAATATGATTTATAAGGCAAGGCCAATACTATAGATTGACTGCCCCATGCACTTTGTTTTTAATACTATTCAATTATAAAGGATAGAGTGAGAGAAACAAAATGGAAATGAAGACTAGACTGGCATGCGGTCTAATAAACATGACACTAACATAGAATTGGTACAAATCCTGGTTTATTAATTTCACACTTGACAAAATCACTGACTAGAATATTTTAGGCACATTACTTAGATATAGGCATACTTTACTTTGGCATTAGAGTGGCAGATAAATTATAAAGTAACACACAGTCTTTTTGTTCTAGGCTTTTGCACTTGCAGGAGATTGAGTAAGAGTCTGAAGACAATCTCCTCTGAAATGAATAAAGCTATAATCCCTAACATAAAAAACACTAGGCATGAAATGATTGTTGTTGCGATAGAAAAAAAAAACTTTCCCAGTAGAGGGAGACTCAAGACCTTTTGTCAAGGTGTTTATTGGAAGCAGCATTTCAACCAATCGGGTTTGGTGGAATTAAAGCTAAATTCACTGTGGCCATGGTAACGGCTTTAGCTCTGTGTGACTGTGAGGTGAAAGAGGGCAGGAATAGTCGGGACTATATTTGAAGCTGTTGTGAGTAATGTAATAGGCCTAGTCTGTAGTCTGAAACATTGGTGCAGTGGAGGCAAGATACATAAAATAAATGACATATGCCAATGTGGATTGCTATATGCAGTCATAAGGTGTAGCCTATCTATATTTTTTATCTAAATAATTTGACTGCCTTTAAGCCAACAAACTGACAACGAAAACAGGCCTGTGTTCACACTCTAATGATTACAAAGGCATTCTTAGTGATTCAATGTCGTAGATCCTCGCTAGGAGTAGAATTATGTTAAGGAGTCATTTATTTAGTTATAATGAATAAAGTCCATACCAAGAAGCTGCAAATACTGGTAGGCCTATTTATTGCGATCAAGCACCAACGCTTAAAAAACATTAGGGATTACTTGATATTCTTTCTCCTCACGGTTTCCTCGTCGTAGTCTCACTCTAACCCATGCAAAAGTGAAGTCTGCATGACCTGTGATCTTTTTACGTCTGTTTAGTTTGGCTACTTTAGTTATATTTACTCAAGGCAATTGACACATTTCTGTCACAGTAGCCTACGCTATCATCTAAACTACAACTGACAACATAATAGTTAAATAAGCTATAGGCTAAAATATGATTGGAAATGAAACCAATATTATTATCGTTTCGATATAATGCAAATGATAAAACTGGGCTCTATTTGCCATATTGCTCTGCATAGATGCTCCTTTACATTCCCATCTCCAACACCCACCTCTAAATAATTAGGCTAAATATGTCCCCTTTATACACATCAATGATATGTTCCTACCGTAAAACCAGTGTCCATACTACTGCTTTGTATCCCACCCATAATCACAGATGGGATTTTTTCCCCAAATGCCAACAGTCGATGATTGTTAGTGGTGCACGTCAATCAATGCTAGATTTTTCGCTTTTCCAAGTGATCACGCCCCTAAAACACTGCTCGGAAGATCTTGTCCTGTGCTGTGCCCGTGTAACCCGTAAAGGCTGTTTGGGATGCGAAGACAGACTGTCCCTGATTTGGGCCTATCATCTGTAACGTTAAAGTCGTATTATTATTCTGTCAGCTTGTGAAATCGGTAATTCGAGAGACAGACAGCGTTTATATTTTTCCAACTAGTTTTGCAAGGCTTGTTTGCCGATCTCGGTTGTCACTTGTGTTGAAGAGAGCCTCTAACGTTACCTCTAGCCAGGCAGTTGCTAACAGGTTAGCTAGCAAGAGCGCTAACTAGTTAGCTAGCTAACGTTAGACTACTAACACTTATCCTCAAGGTCCCACCCTCCCTGCGTGGTAACGTTAGCTAGCTACGTCGCTACTTGGAGATAAGGCTCGTAACGGAGTGCCTGTCTTCGGAGAAGCCAGCATCGCTTGGTAGCTGGCTGGCTGGCTTAAGCTAGCTATATTTGTTTAGATTGGTGGAGTTTCAACGGATAAGCATTAGCTGGTGGGATTTGGTCGCTACCCTGGCAAGGAGACGGGCTAAAAAGAAGAGGCGAACTAGCTAAAGTGAACCGGGAACACGCAGAGGGAACTGGCTAATTTAGCCGGAGACAGATTCACACGTAAGTGATAGCTAAGCGATCGTTACTAACTAACGTTAATAGTTGATAGTGAGTTAATTGCTAACGTTTAGGCAGCTGACGTTAGCTAGCGTTGTCTCATTTTAGCCAGCTAACGTTACACCTTACCATACTTTGAAGAGTGTAGACAACTCTCACACGCGAAATCAGTGTCTTGAGCGGCAATAACGTATAAAAGTAGCTAACATTATGTACTAGCTAACGTTACTTTCTGGTAAATATAGCTACGTTATCTGACTGTTAATTAGCTGGCTAGCTCATATACGACCAATCCAACTCAGACATGCTAGGCATTGTTAGCTAAGCTAGTTTTACGCTTAGAGAACGACACCCCGGCTGGGCTCCATTGAATGTCACAATCACTGGCAACATGGATTGCTTCATAAGTTCTGCCTGACCTATTCTGTTGCATCTTGAGTCTAATGATTTGCAAATAATATAGATTCCCATCAAACCAATTAATACCCGTTATATTAGCAAAAACATTGTAAGGTGTTGTCTTGACTTATGTCAACTCATTAGTTATTAATACTGTACCATTGATTGACAGTAGCATATGGAAAATAATCAGACACGTAGCCAATATCTTCATAAAATTGTACCAAGCATTTCAAATACCTAGTAGAAACTACAACAATCTGTTTTTTGTCATCTTTCAAGCTAGATAGCATCGCCACCAGCGACACAGTCATGAGTATCGAGATACCGGTGGGGTTGACGGAACTTCTGCAAGGCTACACTGTAGAGGTCCTTAGACAAAGGCCCTCTGACCTGGTGGAATTTGCTGTACAATATTTCACTCGCTTGCGGGAGACCAGAATCCAAGATGGGGCCAGCAACAAGTCTGGGGGGAAAGGAGTGATGTTCGATGGCGAGCCGATGCAGACAGATTCCAACGGAGAAGATGAAGATGATGACTCTGACTTTGAGCGTAAGTTGGTGCCTGTTCATCTTAAGAAACGTGTGACGAGTGTGTGTAACGAGTGTGAGTCAAATGTCCTCTGCAGGTCCAAGCAAGAATAACCAGGGTCACTAAACATCCATATAAAACAGTGAATAACAATTTTACTGCAGGAGATTTGTATAAATCTGTTGATGAAACGGAATAGGCCTGCGTTGGAAATCAGGCCATTGATTCTCAAAGACTTCTAAAATATCTAACCTCTCGCAGTCCTATTTGTATGACACTTTAGTTGCTTTGTCAGAGTAATGGTAGAAACACTTAACACCGAAGTCTCTTTAAAGCAAATGAATGGCTACGGAAATGTGAGCGTGAAATATCCTACTTGACCTTTAGTTAGAAGTCCATGTTTGAATGGTAAGAATGAAGATGCTGCCAGTCTGCTTAATCTCAGATATTCATGTCAACGATTTGGTATTACCAAAGGAGTTGTCGTAATGATCATCTTCATGCCTTTGACTTACCAAATTATAAAAATATACCTATTTTTAAAGACCCGTAATTTGTCAAACTCGATGGTATGAAGATAACAGATCACAGAAAAGGAGATAGTCGATTGGACTTGGTCAATGATATTCTCATCCACTGGTACATGTTTTGTTAGACAGCCAAGGGATGTGAAAAACTCCACACAGCTCAGCTTTAGACAGCAAACGGCAACATGACCTAGATGAAAGGTGGTCTACTACCTTGTGAATGGATGGTTCTGTTTTTCTAAATGAGTGGATTGCTGAAATCTCTGTTCACCAGCACTCAGTGAATTGAAAATCAGCTTAATTGAGAAGGAAGTTCCAGGGTATTTTACTTTTGTTACTTACTTACTTACTTAGTACTTTTGGCTGTTGTTGCAAGCTAGACAGCTATGACCTCAGCTGTTCCGAGCGTGTGATAGCTTGATTTTACACTCACGTGAATTCCTGTTGATCTGGTTAAGTATTTCTATTAAAATATGTCTATTAATTAGATCCTGTCCATTTGCTACATTAAGTTTGCATGCTCAATATGTGCTTTGTTTTGCAAAACTTTGTCCTGAAAAAATGTATGTGAATCTATGAAATAGCATTACATGTGGCAGGTATTGCTCCTTTAAGAGACAAACTCTATGTAAGGAGTTTGCAGCCACACATAATGTGCTGTTTCTTAGGAGCTAGGCCTATACTAGGTTATGTTACTGGTGAAACCTTGTAAAAACTAGGTGTCTCACAAAGCGCACTTAACATAATAACTAGGGAATAAACGGACAGAATGGATATTTGGACTTTATGTGACTCATTCAAGTCTATTCATCAGCGCATGTTCGCAAATCTCATCTGCAAATGATTCAAGTTGGTTTGGCTTTGGATCAACAGCTGAACATATACATTTGAAAGGGGAAGGCAGTCTATGGGGCCTTTTAAGTCGAACTCCACTGTTTATAGAGTACTATTTTGCACTAGTTTCTTCAGACGTATGTATTTATGCTTTATACTTATACGACAGTATAAGTCATTGCCTTAATTCATAAAGAGAAATCAGTCTGAGAGGAAGAAGGGTTTAGAGTTGGTGACTCTTGACATAACCTTGTCTCTTCAGGACTCATTTTATTCATGGGTGCAGTTTTTTTTACAGTGTGAAGGTTTGGGGTTAAAGTTGAAGATCATATGGCGTAAAATGCAGCTTTCCCAGTGGCTGATCATGTATAATTGTTGCAATGCATGCAGAGACATTTTGTGTTTTGAAATCTGGGGTGTAGGTTATGTTCCGTCGATGAAAAAACAGTTTCAATGTCAGTGAAGGGTGAAATAGAAACGTGTTGCAGTGAAACCGGCCAAGCCCTGCCACTCCAATGCGATGGCCAACTGCATAATGTAGGGTGATGCTAACCTCCTGACCCACAGTTGTCCCCTTCCCCATCCTCGGATTCTATTGTGTACGTATTCATAAAAGTAAAGTAAAGCAAAGTAAAGCTTTGCCATGGTCTAATGTTACATGACATAATCTTTAAATTATATTAAGTCATAGGACTTAGGTGTGTGTTGCAGACGTGTTAACAAAAGCACATGCACATGTCTTTTTGTGTGTACGCATATACATTTGGAAAAATGACAGTGAAAGTATTGCTTGGTGTGTTGGTTATGTTCCAGTTTGTTTGTATTTGTGTTTTAGACGTGACATTCCTGCTTATCTTGGAAAGGTAGCCATTATACATTTGCTACATGATGTTTGCATGCTCGATATGTGCTTTGCAGGGTTATGCTGCTCTGCTGGTGACCTGATTACCAGCATAGGCCTTAGTGTCCTCTGTGAGTGTAGCCCGCAGAGAAATATATCAGCCAGCATCCACAAACAGAAAGACTTCTCATTTACATTCAGGCAATACACTTGCAATTGTCTTTGATTCTACAAGCCTAGCTTGCATTGCTGTCAGTTTACAGGCTTAGGCACTGGTTGTCCAGGCTATAAGCATCAGTTGAACTTTGGTACTTCCTCATTCCCTACCCCAGTTGGTAGGGGAAAAATGAGGAAACAGGGGAAGAGGGATGGCAGAACATCATTGCTCCTTTTGCTTTTCACATGCCCCTTAAACCCTCATGGTTCAACAACAAGGCTTGCCCGGGGCAAGTAAAATGCCATGTCGGGCAAGTTAATATAGCAACTCACTTGCTCGATCAAGCAAGTGGTAAAACAATGCAAAAAAACGAATCAAATAAAGTGTTTTGATATTTTTTTGCCGGTCATCAACGTTGCGTCATAAATTATGTTCTTTCTTTAGTCTTTATTGTTATTTGATAACCGGTAATAAATACAACTATTTGTATTAGGGCAAGTAAAAATGTACTTTGGGCAAGTAGATTTCTGAGCCACATGCCCAACCGGGCTGGTGAAAACAAACGTTAACCATCTGTACTTGAATGTGTATACTCAAGTGAGCTTAACGGTACTGTGCTTGCTCAGATGTCTTGTTTTGTGGATTGAGGCACAGTACCAATATCTCACGGATTATGTAACATGATTAAACTTTGTATGACTATTTTTAAAATTGTTTATCGAGGATGAGTTGTTATAAAGTGCTTAAGGTAGGTTAGGTAGTAAACACAAACCTTCCTAGACATAGGTTTGTGAACTACCCTGGTTCCCTGAGGGTATTAGTTTTTCATCATTTGTGAAATATAGTTATTTTATTTGACAAGGATGCAAACTTTAAATCCAATATTATGTTTAAATAATTGTCAGCTAACTGTGACCATTTCTGCACTAGCTTGTGTTCACCCAGTTTGCCTAAGTATCACATTAAATCTATAGTATGCAGTGCTGTCAGGAGGAGCAGGAGTTTCAATTGGTCAGCAGCCATGTTCACTATGCTCTTTCTTACCTTACATTTTTGCACTCTACTTTTATCAAAACGACTTGCATACTCTTACACACCTTCTCTCTTCGCTCTCTTGCTTGTTTTCCCTGTCTTTACCTGAGCTCCCTCTCTCTCTCTCTCTCTCTCTCTCTCTCTCTCTCTCTCTCTCTCTCTCTCTCTCTCTCTCTCTCTCTGTGTGTGTCTGCTGGCTAGCTGCTCAGTCTCAATCTTATTAGACAATGTAGCTTAGAGAGAGAGGGGGTTATTAGGGCGGTTCAACGGGACACAAATGCAAGGCAGCAGTGCAGGACGGTTGTAGAAAGCAAAGCCATAGGCTGGCTGGCAGCTGTAGTGGGGACACGCTGGCAGGCACATGGACCAAGCCAGAATGGTGGACGGGCAGAGGTTCATGAAGAAATGCAGAGGCAGGTGACAAAATCAGTCGGGCTGGTGGAGTGGAAGATGAACAGGTCAAACAGGAAAGCAACCTTGCTGTGGCAAGCTGTTCCTTGTCAATTGAACAAGCCTTAGATAGGATAGGAGTTGTTGCTTGTGTTCATATTGACCTGACCTTGTAATGTCAGTGTGTGCAACACTGAGAGAACATAGACCATGCAGTCTTCCTGGCCTCCAACCAATCAGAGAGAACACAGTGACCATGGCTAATCAGGGTTAAGATAAGCGCACACGGGTTCACTAGTTCACCCACCTCCTCCTCCCTCATCAAGTTTCTTTGATATCTTTAGCCTTGATATTCTTGCTGGCTTTGTGTACCCTTCATATAAATCCCTCTCTCTTTGTCTAACCTCGATCCTGTGTTATCCTTACAGGGCAACACCCCCACTTCTCATTGTAAAATGATCATTTGCGGTGCAGGAGCAAGTCATAGTGACCCTGTTATTCAACACCCCCACAGTACCAGCAAAAGATACGTCTAAACAGAAGCCTGAGAATGTTTGGCTTTGCTGTACTTTTCTTAGTCCAATTGGTCCCATTTTCATGGGTAAATGGGCTTTGTTTATGTTACACCCCGGCTGCAGTAGTCTGTTAAAAGTATATTGCTCAGTCGGGTGCTCACCATCACTGTTACTAGGTCTGGTGGCATTGGAGTTCTCCAGGCTTGTCCCTAAGCACGTTCAGAGCCTGAACCAAGTGTAATTCCACGCTTTCCACGGTCCACACAGCATCAGAACTTTGGCCACAATAACTAACCATCCCACACCTACTTTAGCGTACTGTTCAGTAATGAGTCTCTTGTTTCACATAGTAATTACTAAGTGACTAGAATGGTGGAGGGGCAGAAGTACAGTTCTATGTAAAAATGTATTCTTGATGTTCGGTGGGTTGTTCCGCGGTGTTGCTCTTTAATCTATGTCGTTCTAACTCGTCGGCTACGGCAAACTGGATTGACGTCAGCTCAGCCACTGTAGGGTTAAGTCCCCTCTGACGAGGCTCTGAGAGGGTTAACACACACCGCTCTAAACAGGACAGGGCCACTTCCTTTTATGGCCATGAGAGAGAGAGAGAGAGAGAGAGAGAGAGAGAGAGAGAGAGAGAGAGAGAGAGAGAGAGAGAGTGAGAGAGTGAGAGAGAGTGAGAGAGAGTGAGAGTGAGAGTGAGAGAGAGAGAGAGAGAGAGAGAGAGAGAGAGAGAGAGAGAGAGAGAGAGAGAGAGAGAGAGAGAGAGAGAGAGAGAGAGAGAGAGAGAGAGAGAGAGAGAGAGAGGTTAGGAGCAGTTAGGGTTAACTGGGCAGAATGTGTGAGAACAAGTCTGTGAGAGTGAGTAAGCTGTATGACAAAGTAATGAATGAGAGACATGGTGATTTGGGTGTGCAGCGAGAAATATGGCGACAATGTGCTTCTAGAAAAGCGGCACTGAGAGAAAATGAACCGGTTGAAGAAGAATAGGAGATGCACACACCGGAAGGGCGAGAGCAAGGGAGAGGAAGAGCAGGAAGAGAGCGATTGCGTAGGCAAAACGGTGTTGAGGGGACGGAGTGACAAGAGAAGTGGGAAAGCCAGGAAAGACTTGAGTGAAAATAGACTACTGAGTGAACAGTGTGTTAAAAGAGACCAGCTATTAGTTGAGTAATCTCATGGACTTCTACTCTTTCTGTTTGTCTGCCTGTCTGTCTTGTCTTGTGCGTGTTCACAAATCTAATGTTTCAATCTACGGTAGTGGTACAGTAGGAATGGTGGTAGTACAGTAGGTATGGTGGTGGTTAGAGATGCACAGACTAAAATTTTCATGACCGATTTCCGATTGTTTTTGCTGTCTGAATTGCTGACTCCAAGTTTGGCCCGATTCCAATTTTCTTTCTTTCTAAGAACTATAATTTACAACATACAAACATTTTTGTAACTTTTTGTTTCATGGAAATGTTTTATTAAATTGTATTTTCATAATAACTTTGTATTATAATAACATGTAATATATAATAACATTTAAGCCCTTAGACATTATGAATTAGTTATTTATTACACACATTTTATAGCAATTAATAAAGTAAACCTGTGCTAATTTTGCCTGATCATCAGCTATAGCATACAATAGTTAGCTAGCCTTGTACCCTGATTTTGCAGCTAGCAAACTTGTCATATTTGACCGTTTCATAAGCTTAATTAGTATCTACAACAATCAATCGACAATCGATCAATCCGGAAACCAGCTAACAATCAGCAAATTTCCCATGGGCTAAATTAGTTACATCTCCAAATGAATCCATTCCGCTTTCATTGAGTGAGAATAGCCACCTTTCTGAAAATCCATACCAGGTTTTGCACATTACCTAGCAGTTCAACTTTTCTCTCATCAAGACAACAGCCAGTCAAGCAAGCTCCTCTCAAGTCTGACTTGACTAAGCAAAGCCTTATGAAAGGCCGGTCAAACCCGTGTTCACGTTTTTTTATTTTGTATTATTAATTGATTTAACAGTGAGATGTTCCATTATTTGTTGTTTGGTGAACACAAGTTGTGATCACTAAAGTTCATTGACATCATGCTCGAGTTGTTTTGAAGCGGAGGCTGGTGTTCGTAAATGTACAAGCATAGTGAATCGCAACGGTGCCGCTGAGCCCGCGACGTGCATGCATGTAAATTTGACTGGCAAGGAATAGGAAATATGAGACTGATCGGCCAGTCACCAATCCGGCTGAAAATCGGCTAATTCCAGTCGACGGCCGATCGATCGGTGCATCTCTACAGTAGGTATGGTGGTGGTTCAGTTGGTATGGTGATGGTACAGTAGGTATGGTGGTGGTTCAGTAGGTATGGTGGTGGTTCAGAACGTATGGTGGTGGTTCAGTTGGTATGGTGGTGGTACAGTAGGTACGGTGGTGGTACAGTAGGTATGGTGGTGGTTCAGTAGGTATGGTGGTGGTTCAGTAGGTATGGTGGTGGTACAGTAGGTATGGTGGTGGTTCAGTAGGTATGGTGGTGGTTCAGTAGGCCGGACTGTTCTCGCCTGTGTTCATTTCCACCACTTCAGTTTAACAGTGAATTGTGTGTAAGAACATGTGTGGGTGTAATTAACACTTTCTCTTAACCGCCAGTGCCAAAGTAAACCTATAACGTTTCTGTTGGTTACACCAATAGTTTAGGCCGTTAGTTCCTACAAGGTTTAGCTGCTTTGCAACTGCCTCATTCCAGCTTGCCACACTGTATACTATATCAACCATCTCCAGGCAGTGCTCTCTGGGCCCACACCCTGTCAGGAGGACTTCAATGATATGAATGCTGTGTTTTAGTCGCTGGGAAATGTTTTAAGCAGAGCCGGACAAAGTGTGCACGGCCTTACTATATAAGTGGTGTGTCCATGGGTTCCCAGCTGACACTCACATGACTGAGAGTGGCCTTGCTACCAAGCCTCTCCCCTCAGCGTGTAACAGGCAGCACTAAAGCTCTACACACATCCCCATTCACTCCCTACGATGGCTTTGGGAAGACACCGTCTAGCAGACTAGGAAGTGTGTGACTGTGTGCGCGCGTGTGTGTGTGTGTGTGTGTGTGTGTGTGTGTGTGCGCGCGTGTGTGTGTGTGTGTGTGTGCGTGCTCACTATAGTTTTTCAGTGTGTGTGTGTATATATATATATATATATATATATATATATATATATATATTAAGCTGTTGGTGTGTTTGCGCCTGCATAAATGTGTTTCCATTTGTGATTAGATTGGTCTTTCACCGATCCATTCTATTGTGCAATGGTCCTGAGCTGTGCGCTTAAGCACCGGCTACATTGACTGCTAGTGACGTACACCCGTATACCCGTATCACCCTCTGTGGAAGATGAAGGGTTTGAATGCTCTCATGCTTTGTAATTGGCGTTTGTATGTGTTTGTGTTCCACAGAGTGGCACCCTATATGGTAGGCTCCCTGCTCTTCATATAACCCAGCTCTTATCTCCAACCAGGTCTTGGAGCATGGAGATAAAAGAGGGGAGGCATAGACAGACAGAAAGAAAGGCAGACGAGACGGAGGGAATAAGCAAACAGAAGAATTTAGATGGAAGATGAAAGAGTAATATATTTTTGCAGCAAGCGTTGTAGGCCCTTGACCCTCTGTCTTTTTGTACAAGGGGTTAGATAGCATTTTCCTACTTTGTCTCCTTCCCAGACCAGATAGGATTAGCTGGCAGCTGAGGCCCTCCTGTCTGTCCTATTGCAATTGAAATGTCACAGGACAAGCTCTCTGTTCTCTCCATCAGGGATCTCCAATTCTCGCCGTGTCTCCGACCCCATCTTTCCTTTCCATGTTCATCTGAACCTTCTCCTCTACATTTCTCCTATTGCACCATCTCGTCTCTCTCTCAAACCCCGTGGTTGTTATGGTCGTGAGTGAGTGGGTGTTTGGGTAAGGAAGGAGGGAGGGAGGTAGGAATGAATGATCTGCCACTTGGTAAAAGCTGGACAGAAGAGGGGTTGGGGTGTGTGTGTGTGTGTGTGTGTCTGTGTGTGTGTGTGTGTGTGTGTGTGTGTGTGGGGGGGGGGGGGGGTTGGAGTGTTGTTATGGCAATGTGGAGGTCTTCCTTGTATTTGGTTGTCATGGCAACTTCAGGCACACTTGATATCCCCCACACGTGATGGCGGCTGGAGCACTTCAGGCACACACACACACACACACACATGCATTCATTACATTTAAATAATAGCATAAATATACACTCGATTAATTTAGTTGGGGCTTTATGTAATATCTGTTATTTTTTTCCGTTTTGTTGGATTTTGGGGGGTCTAGTGAGAAAATCTAGTTACATTTTTTTTTTTTACAGATGTATGACCGTTCCCATTATTATGCCTATTATAAAAAAAAAAATATTTGACATGAATCAATGCAGAATAATTCCAACTCAAACTAATTACCAGCAATATGCTGTAATGTTGCACGATCTGAAAAGAGCTGGGTGAAATGGCCTACAACTTTTATATTTTCCTCCACAAGGTTTTGTAGCTTTTATGACTCGTATACATTTGTATTGATCTTTGAAACAAAAACAGATACATAATTCAGTCAAGCATTTGCTTTGTTTAGAATAAAAACGTGTGCAGTATTATCTAATCTAGGCCTGTCTGTGGAATAACAGAAAATGTTAAAACTGCTCATGATTTGATGATGATTGCTTCTTGGTACAATAATGCGATGACTATCTTTTCTTTTGCCCTGTTGTGCCTTTAATACTGCTATACAATGTGTACACTACAAATAAATACGGTTGCGAGTTTGTCTGAATGCATAATTTTGGACTCATTCTGAAAGAGCGACAAACAACATAGTTCAACTTTGCTCAAAGCAAGTATTGACTACCAAAGGTAAATCAGCATTGACCAAATACCCCAAAGCTACTCTGTAACGAGCAGTGGGGATCTGACGTTTGTGTCCTGTGCAGTCAACTGTGCCCTCATTCATCTTCACACGAGTCTTCCTTATTCACTCGACTGTTACCCCGTCCTACAGCAACAGGTTTAGGCCAACTTTCTTTAAGCAAAGGCATCAAATCAATGTGTTCAGATGTTGTGCAACACAATTGTAAGTTGCTACTTATGTGTCGTGAGACTGCAAGACTGAATTTTGCTAATTGCTTCGGTGGATGGTGTAACTGAGAGCAGTGTTACAGAGTTTAAGGGGTTAGAAGTTCAGCAACATCTACCCCCATAGCTTCTTCATACATGAAAAATGACTCTGGTGTATGCAGTTGAAAACTTGTTACATAGCACATTTAGACTTGCATAGTATTTTTTTTATAATTCCACTAATTAAATGATTGCCAGTTTAGACGTCGTGCTAACACTATAAATTGAATTAATTGATTAAATTGACTTATCGCCAGGGCTAATCCTATCTAATTAGTTTTTGGAAGGTGGTTGCTCTCAAATAAATCTTGCATTGCTGCACTTGTTGCACTCTGGGCTACAAGACCGTCCTTTGAAACAGCACGTTTTAGGGACTTTATTCATGGTAAATACCTCTCAGCATCTTCCTGCTGCACTATTTAAAAAAAAAAAAACATCAAATTGTGGCAAAAGCGGTTTTGAGTTGCATATTGAATTAATTTACTCCGGTATGACCTGTATGCCCTTTTAAGACAGTGTATGTGCTTAATGCAAGCATGTGAACACTCCAAAAGGCTTTATGGGGAAATTCAAGTGTGAGAGGAAGCATGCACAGGGTAGATTTGAGGAAATTGGGTTATCGGAGGGAGCAGCAGACATTAATTCGGTGTTTGGGCGTATTCAGAAAGAGAGTGCAAAGGGTGAGCACAGTGTTTCAAATAAAAAGCTGCTAGGAGATGGAGAGTTGTGTGGTAGATGAAGAGAAAAAGAAACCTTAAGAAGAGTGACGGTGAGTAGCGACAGCTATGATAGGACTGTCCAAGAAACAGGTGGGCGTGTACACAGAGAGGACCTTAGTCTCACATTCTGGCAGCCACATTACTGCTTCAGCTCCATTCTGTAATGCAATCGATCAGAAAGATATGAACGCACAAGAAGACAGAGCGAAAATTGGCATAATTACTTTACCCCCCAAAATCAAGGCTGTTTATGTATTTACCGTGATACTATTTCAACATCAGTTAGATAGAGCTAGAATTGCCAGGTGAGTTAGGTAAGCACAGCCTGTGTGTGAGGCCCTAGCACCTGTGTTCACAGAGGACAGCTAATAGGCTATGACAGCATGGTAATGAAGTGTGAATGGAGACTCACTGGGGGATCCCTGGACTCAGTTACTGACACTGGTCTGTCAACATCACACCGCGAGGCAGTACGCACACTATTCTGGACTTTGAGGTGTTTTTGAGACCCCTAGTGGCAGTTACTGTTAATCCCCTTTTATTTTGCTTGAGTAAGGTAACCTGGGAGTCAATTGTGTTGCTTTTCTGCATGGTAGAAGCAGTGTTACTGTGTGTACACGATTGCTTTCTATAGTTATTTTCTTGCCTAGTTAGATGCTATGTCTGCAACTGCAAATATGCTCGTTTAGAGGCGTTGTATAATTATTCTAGTGACGTTATTTAGCAATATTGTTACAGATATGTTTATTATTAGTTGTTAGCAAATCTATGCTCGCTAATTGCTATCTTTTGATCAGCCATGCTCATCTGTATTTCCCAGGCAGTGTTCCTCTTGTTTTAATACAAATGTGACATACTTTGTTTATCTTTGACGGAGACTATACTTTGGATTTATTTTCAGTTTCACGCTTCTACACTTCAACTTAATTTTGATATGATATCAACATAAATATTTCTAAAGCGACACCTTGTTTCCTGGGGAGTTCATTTTGGATGCTGGATTGTTTAGCTGACGCCCCCTGTGAGATCGGTACACACACAAACACACAATTGCTGCACAGAAACATTTCACACGCCCATACAATTGCAAATGGCTTATGTCTGTACAATACATGTATGGGCCATGCGTGCAATGCTATTTACCACAAAACAGAAACAAATAGCCACAAAAACACGCACTCCAAAAGCTGTGCCTACTCATCCTTTCCCCTTGTACACGGATCAAACCGCTCTTAAGCCTTTTCTATTCTGACACATGTGAATGATGAGCCTTCAAGGCAATCTCCTAATATCTCATATCTGGCCATCTCAGTCTGTGGACACCTATACACTGGCCAAAAAATGAAAAATGTGAGCTCAACTGATACTGTGTGAATGAAGGATTATTTGTGTATACACTAAAAATAGCATAGCGCACTTATGAGTAAGCCCTACTTTTGCTTTCAATTTAAGAATGAAATATTCAAGCCTTTGTTCGTTTTAGGTGTGTGTGAGAATTACTCTGTATGTTTCAGAATCAACCGCTTATGTGCATTATATCTCTAGTTCAATTCTTTTTGTATCCATTTCTAAAAGAACACAATTGTACTGAGTTTGTGAAAATATAAAACAGAATTGCAATGTGGGGAATGCAGATAGGCTTAACAATCCTTTCCCCTCTGTCTCTCCATCTCCATGCAGCCCCTCCTCCCAGATATAGCAGGAGAGCGTCAGGTAAGTGTTTGACGTCATTTTTCTGTAATCTGCACCAGGAAGGTACCCGCCTACATCCCTGCTCAAATTTAAACCGACAGGCATGTAGAGTTGTAAATGCCAATTGAGTTGATTTACAAACCTTTTCTGTTTTTATTGTAAGGGTCCTATAAAATATCCCTTACCAAGAGAACCAACACCGTACTCTGGGTACACAATCTCACTGTCAGTTCCATTGGGCTGTTGTTGACTTAGGAGTTATGCTGTGTTGTCATAGCGCCATGGACTTTGATAACTGTAGGGTGCGGCTGAGTGCTGGTTATCTTGAGCAGTCTCCTACTGTCAGTTAGTCTTGACTATGCCAACGCCTCACTCATCATGTAGTGTTTTACAACTGTTGAGACACATTAGAATTACCTCGGTCTGTCCCATATAGAGAACATCGTTTTCCACAGTCGAACCCTTCCCCCTGCACTTGTTGCATGGCGTCTGTTTCGTTCAGTGTGTGGGCTACGCTGGGTATCTTCTAGCATTTAACATTCAAACCATTGTCTCTGTCTCTGTTGCAAGTCTCATTTCCAATGTGTGTCACATGAACACGTTTCCCCCCCAGTGTGTGCGGAAGCCTATAACCCAGATGAAGAGGAGGAGGACACGGAGCCCAGAGTGGTTCATCCGAAAACAGACGAGCAGCGCTGTCGACTGCAGGAAGCCTGTCGAGACATTCTTCTGTTCAAAACACTCGACCCGGTAATGCACACCCGGGCGCATACATTTAGCGCAGCGCAAACTTTTTTTTTTTGCAACCCACATTATTTGTGTCCTTCTCGTGTCACTTCCTGTCTCCAGGAGCAATTCTCAGAGGTCTTGGATGCCATGTTTGAGGTACTGGTCCAACCACAGGACCACGTCATAGACCAGGGAGATGATGGGGACAACTTCTACGTCATTGAAAGGTAGGCCTGCCTGGCTGGGTCCTTAGAAGTATGTCTGGGGAAATTAGCTTGTAAATGTCCCGACATTAGCTTGTAAATCCCTGAAGTAGCAACATCTATAATGTCTTTACGTGTGTCAGGTAAATAATTCTGTTTTACTTTTAAATCTTACATTTTAAATTGAAATCTGCCAGAGTTCCATAGCATTCACAAAAAGGGAAAAACAGGGCATGCTCTGGAAATTATCTGCACAGATCTTGTTGCCTTATTGATGTGTTTACCTGGCCCCTTTTTGGAGAGTAACAGTATGCCATGTGTCCTGGATGGTAGGATTGTTATGGTGGGTGGGCTGTACACGCTCCCCCCCCTCTCTTTAGTTAGCCTGAAGGCTTAGAGGGCCCAGTGAAACACGTCATCAGCACGGCATGCTCAGCTGACCGCACGACGTGTGGCACTTCACTGCCCCAGAGAAAATACTCCCGCTCCCTCACAGTACGCTCATGAAAGGGAAGCATCAGCTTCAGTGGGGTTGTCATCCATCCCTCTGCTCTCTATGAGTAGGTGATCTATGAAACGACGCCTTTCCTGGTGGTCATCCCCCCCACACACACAGGCCACGGCGTGCGCCAAGTGATCATCAAGCTGCTCCTCCTCCTCATACTAATCCTGTCAAGCTCGCTTAATACACCACCTGCAACAAGAGCTTTTAAGCAGGCAGGCAGCTAATGACTAGCCAGTATGTCTCGCAAAGGCCTGCTTAATCTCTGGAACGCAAAGCAATGCGTATTCCCCTCCCAATGGTTAATCCCCTCAGTCCTATAGAGCTGCCTGCACTTACCCTTACAGTCCTGATAGTTTCTCTTTCTCTTGAGCTCTCTCTCTTGAGCTCTCTCTCTATCACACACACACACACACACAGCTAATACTTATGCAGGACTGCACAACCAGTGTTTCTCTGGACAACTCCCTCTGTAGCACTCTTTGTCACGGGCACATGCTCACACCAGTCTTTTCATTACTGGGTTGCACACACTGTTGCACACACGGACCTTACATGCTGCATGCCCTTGGCCTTAGTAGATAATGAGCAACATTTTTTTAAAAGTATGTTTTATTAAGGCTAAAGGATTGTGGTGTGAAATAAATAAAGGTCATTGCTAAAGTTATTATATATGTCCTACTTCTATCACCCCGTTGAGTAAATCAATCTTTTCTCTCTCTTCTCTTTTGCCCCTACTACTCTTTGCCCCTCTCCCTTACCCCTCTTTCATTTCTGTCACTAACGCTTGTCTCACCAGGGGAGTGTATGACATAGTGGTCCAGAAGGATGGGGCAGGCTTGTGTGTTGGCCAGTATGACAACAAGGGCAGCTTCGGGGAGCTGGCCCTGATGTACAACACGCCCCGCGCTGCTACTATCGTTGCCACTACGGAAGGCTCGCTCTGGGGCCTGGTAAGAATCCACACCACCATAAACACACCAGACTCACTCCCGTCACGCCATTAGTCGGTTACCAATCACGTCGAATCACAACGCCGATAGTCAATGGAAAAGCCTGATTGGGTGGTTCTTTCAGCAGTCACAGCGCCACCCTGTGGCTAGTTATGCGATAGCTCGCCAGTAGACCTACCTAGCTTGTCATCACTTCTCCTACCTAGTGTGAATGTACTTGCAGAGCGGTGGGTGTGTGTTTCTTTTCTGTAGGACCGGAACACGTTCCGTAGACTTATTGTGAAGGCCAATGCCAAGAAGAGGAGGATGTACGAGACTTTCATTGAATCTGTGCCGCTTCTTAAATCTCTGGAGGTGAGGACATGGAGAGTGAGGGAGGAGATGGAGGCAAAGGAGTGGGGACATACTTCTATGCATAACTACACCCGTTAAATACATTTCTATAAATTATTCCCCAAACATGTTATGGCACTTCTCCTGTTCTGTCTGCTATGTCTTCCATGTCTATCCCCAATTCCTTTTCCTGTTTTCCCTCTTCACATCTCCCGCTCTTTTACTAACCCTTTGTCTCTTTTTCTCAGCTGTCGGAGAGGATGAAGATAGTAGATGTATTAGGACTTAAGCAGTTTGCTGAGGGGGAGCGCATAATAATGCAGGTATTGTTTCTATTCACCCTTTCAGTGCTAAACCTCTACACTTATAGATGCTACGCCTAGTTTTTGTTAGACTGTTATTTGTTATTTTCCAAAATGCTAAAATAATGAGAGTAAATCTTCCATTGTTCTAATTTGTATTTCGATGCTCTGTATTCATGTTTTATTCTTTTTTTCTCTTTGTGAGCTAATGTGTGCTGTGTTCTTTGACAGGGAGACATGGCAGACTGCTTTTACATAGTTGAGTCTGGAGATGTCAAGATCATGATGAAAAGCAAAGTGAGTCTTTCTTAACATTCCTCCTTGATTACACCAGCTCTTTGTATTTCATTTCCTGAGTCTTATGTTTTCGTGATTACAGTTAATCTCTTTACTTTTATCCATCCAGTCTGCACTCATAGACTGCTTAATACTGCTTTATTACAATAACAAACACCTCTAATTTTAAGTCTGGCATTCATTAAGAGCTAAAGGAAAAGTTCCAAGGAACACCAATGTTGCCACCTTCTCTAATTGTGGCCCTTTCTTCCTGTTCCTCCAATCAGACAAAAAAAGACCAGCAGGACAATGCTGAGGTGGAGATCACACGCTGTAGCAGGGGTCAGTACTTTGGAGAGCTGGCCTTGGTCACCAACAAGCCCCGCGCTGCCTCAGCCTACGCTGTAGATGACGTCAAGTGCTTGGGTAAGATCCCAAATATCTCTTCCACAATGACCAGGGCAAAGATTTTCGACAGTGGGCCAGTGGAGGTACTGTAACGGGGTCCGCCAGCTTGGTTCAGACTTCATTTGTATTTTATTTAACATGCAGGGTACATCGACAATAACTTCGACCATAACACAATTTTCAAGCTAATTCATTGGATGCACTTTGGGTTACCTAAAGTTGATGACCCCTGTACTGTGTGACTGATGCATAGTTTGTCATCAGAGGCATTGACCCATGGCCAATCCCAGGTTGATTTATTTTCTTTTTGGATTGTTGACATGGAGCTTGGGAGGCCTTTTAATGTTTTTTCCATAAAATATGAGTCATGATTCAGTGTTACTTGTGCTGGAAAGCAATTGAGAAGTTATTGAACGCAGAGGTTCCAAAGGTGTTGGAGCCCTGTCTCATGAAGTGTTTTGTACTGGTATGTTAGATACATTTAAATATGTTATTTTCTGATAAGCTCCACAACTGCAGCTGTAACATACCGTCTAGAAGTGGTTCAGCTGTACCTTAAGTAACAGTCAAATGCCATTTGTTAGGGTGGTGTGTGTCGTTGTCCTAATGTCTGTCTCACTCCCCACAGTAATAGACGTGCAGGCCTTTGAGCGTCTTTTGGGCTCATGCAAGGAGATCATGAAGAGGAACATCGCCCATTACGAGGAGCAGCTGGTAGCGTTGTTCGGCTCCAGCATGGACCTGAGAGACTGAGAGCACCTCCTCCGTGCCTTACACACACACCCAAACATACACACATGTAGACCTACACATACATGTCACACCCACATAGGCACTGAGACACACTCTTTCTTAGTCTTCTTACTCTTGCACATACTAGCTCAACACACTCCTTTATAAGCTCAATCATAGGTACACACACCTTCAGATCACGCATAAATTCCTTGCTGCTTGAGCCATCTTTGATCTCTCAGTATGCTTGTCCGAGCTGCTGCAATGACTGTGATACAGTAAGCAGAGCAAGGGCATGAAACGCACGTGCACAAACACACATAAACGGGCCTGTTAACTTGCTACTAAGCAGGTCTCAGACATGCAAGCTTGCCCTTGGGCTTTTTAAAACAGGCACTTAGGTGACACACACATTCAAACAATCTTCAGCCAAGGACACATCAAAACAAACATCTACATGCTCACATGCTTGCCCAGTCACACACACACACACACACACACACACACACACACACACACACACACAGGCACATTTGAAAGTACAGACACATGACGGAAAATTGGAGGAAAACCTTAAAAAATGTAGGAAAAAGAAAAAAAATACAAAAAAGAAACAAAGGTTGGAAGAAAGTTTTAGAAACATTTTATGAGGATAAAAACAAGCTTTGATAAAATATTATTTAAATAAAAAGTGTTTAATCAGGGGAGTTGGAGCGGAGTCCTTTCTGCGTGCGTTCCCCCTCTTTATCTACTGTCGTTGATTGAGTTAGTGCTGGTGATTATTGCAGTACCACAGAAGAAGTCAAAACAACCCCTACATTTTTGGGACATTGTTATTATACCATACTCCACACACACCATTGTATTGACTATTGATTATTAATGTATTATCATTATTATATATTCATTATCATTATTTTTGTTGTTTTACTTTGACCAATTCAGATAAAAGAGCACCATCTCAGAAGAAATGGAAAATGAAAAAAATAAAAAGATAAAACGTTAGTGCTTATTTCTCCTTGATTATTCTCAATGAGTTGTCCTGGATAGCAAATAAAGCAAACATTTTGTTAAAAAAAAAAAAAGTGTGCCTCGTTCTGTGTAGGTGTGTGAGAACTTCTAGTGCTGGTGACTCCCAACTGGTTTTGCATGCTGTACGTTCACATATAATATTTTCTCCCTAAATGGAGCCCAAATAATTTACAAATACTTGGGAATTTCCCTAGACGAAAAGTTGTCATTTAAGACTCGTGCTTGAACTCACAAAGAAGGTGAAGAGCAGACTTGGAGCTCTATATAGGATAAGATCGTGCTTTTCTTTTGAAAACAGAATGACAATTAAGTTAAATCAACCCTCTTGTCACTTATGGACAATGGTGATATTGTGTAAATGCATGCAGCCCCTACAATTTTCCCTTGATGCAGGTTACCACAGTGTTTTGCGCTTTGTAACTGGGGATGGATTTAGAACCCATCACTGTACATTATATAAGAAAGTAGGATGGTCTTCTCTTAGTGAAAGGAGAGAAAAATATTCTCTTTTTTGTTTACAAGGCATTGTTGGGCACGTTGCCTTTTTACCTTACATCCCTTTTAAAGCACAAATCCAGTAATGATAAGACACGTTCACAGGACTTTATCAGCCTTGAAAGCCCCAATTTGAAAACAGAACTTGGAAAATGTGCTTTCCATGTGCTTTCCACAATGTGTTTTTTTTGCCGCAGATAAATGGAACAAGGTTCAACAGGTTTTGAAATTAGAGCAGTTGGTTTCAGTTGAACAATTCAAAGTTCTCTTGGAGGATTTGTGAGTTGAAGAGTGTACTTGTTTTGGTTGAAACTTTGTATATCAATATTTCTGCTGAAGATGTTGTATTCCAAGTTTTTATCATCTGCTTATTAGAATTTGTACTTATTTATTTCGTATAAAAAATTTTTTTTAACTTTTATTAATTTTATTTCATTCATGATTGTTTAGTTGTTTTAATACATTTTTTCTGCCTTTAACAGGATACTGCTGGAAAAGAGCCCTAGTCTCAGTCAGTTACCCTGTATAAATAAATTATGATAATAATTATTCATTTATAATTGCAGATGATTTATAGTTTACACTAATGTCTAACCTTTTAGTTATGCTTTGACAAATCACCAAAATATGTTTTCAAGATTTTATCGATTACTTTAAAATCGCCCCTGTTCCCCTTATTAGAGATGTTAGTACCATTGAAAAATAATTTGCAAGGGTAACAACTGCTGCCGACTCATGAATGTGCCTCTTGATTTGTAACCGGATGAATAGACTACGGAGAGAAATAAATGGAATGGAGTGCATTTACACCTCCCATGCAGTAGGTGGAATAATTGTTCAGATCCACTAAATCACTGACCTCATTTCCTTTGACGTTTTCCGCTGTGGGTAAACGCTGACCATCGGTCAGACAAAACCGTGCAATGGTGATTTGGAATGCAAATACGTAAATTAGAACAGATCTAAGATCAGAAAGCTGGTTTGAGGCAGACTCATTCACCACATGAATGAACTGACTGAGTCTGAGCATGTAAGTAGGAAAACAGTATGGTGTCACGCATAAAGCAATGGATGTGTAAAAGAGTGTATTTAAACGATACTTTTTAGTTCGTGTAAAGTTTTGGTAAAAGTGATTTACAAAATATATTGCGTGGTAATATGTAGTGCACATGAAACTTATTTAATCCTTTTAATTCCATCTGCAACATGGAATCTAAGTAGTGCTAAACTGAAGTGTCAAACTACCAAACCATCCCAAATCATTTGTCTAAATCAAGACTAGCATGTACATAACAGACCTGTAACATCCCAGACAAATATGTAGGACGGAATTAATACTACAACGAACATGAGAATTTCCCAACACACGTTCAATATGTGCAAATTCTTAAAGCTAAAAAAGAAAAAAAGAAAAAAGTGTGAGTGACTCCCACACAAACTACTTAATCGGCCTATCTCTCTGGTCAGTATGAGGTGTGAAAATTGCAGAAAGTCTTAGATATGCCTGTATTTGGTCACAAGATAATTCTTCTATCTCTTGCCTGTCATGCTAGAAATGACTTGTTCCGAGTTTTTTTTTCCCTTCTTGACTGAACTAACTCTGTGCATTTAAGTAGGAAAACAGTATGGTGTCCCGCATAGGAATATGTAGTGCATGTGAAACATATTTTATCCTTTTAAATGCATCTGCAGCATGGAAAGAAAGTAGTGCTAAACCGAATTGTCAAACTATCAAACACTCCCAAATCATGTCTAAATCAAGACTGGCATGTATGCTACATAACAGACCTGTGTTGCCTGGCGTGTTGCCAGACAAATAATGTAGGACGCAATTGAAACTACAATGAACATGAGAATTGCCCAACACATTCAATGTGTCTTAAAGCTACAAAAAATACGCCTACACTACCTCTCTGGTCAGCAATGAGGTGTGAAAATTGCAGAAAGTCTTCGATATGGCTGTATTTGGTCACTAGATAATTCTTTTACCTCATGTCTGTCATGGTGGAAATTTCCTGTTCGAATTCCCCCCCCCCTCTTTTGCATCTTC
Organism: Aplochiton taeniatus; assembly: GCA_017639675.1. NCBI lineage: Eukaryota > Metazoa > Chordata > Actinopteri > Galaxiiformes > Galaxiidae > Aplochiton > Aplochiton taeniatus. Next base: position 19,973,236 of record CM030174.1, on the reverse strand, counting down.
TCACCCACATGACAAGTTTATGAGTTGTCAGTTTTTCTCTGCCAGTTTACCACTGCATGACTGCCTCCTACAGAGTGAGTATACAATAGCTGTATGACTTATGACAAATTATCTGATGTTGCTTAGTAGATTTTAGGTATTTACTTTGTACTTTAGGTTTGTATTTATTTGATCTTTTCAAGAACATGCAGTTATTTTCTCAAATTGATGAACTGTATTGAAACAACAATTGATTCAAACTGGTGGACTAGTTACATTTGGTATATGTCATTAGAAATCATTCCAAATATTTAATCAATTGATAATATTAATACAGTATTCAGGTTTTTCTTCCCTTTCAAAATGTTTTACGTATTGCTATATTGGCCTCTACTCAATCAAGCCTCAAATATTCTCAACAAAGTGTTAAGAAATATTCTGGTTCCCCATTTCTTTCTTCTTTCAGTTCAGTTAGAACTTCCCCTCTTTGCTATGCCTTAGACTTAGCTACATTGCAGGCTTGCACAGAAATGCTGGCATATTTAGTTTGTGGAGGGTAGGGGTACATTCTGGACGAAATATAACCGAGCAGGTCTTCAAATTGGTGTTGTGACCACACCATTCTCATATCATAGTTTCAGTGGCTTTGGGCATTAGGGTGCAGGTCAGATTATCACATACACATGGACACACACACACACACACACACAAACTGACACACGCATTAACACACAGACACATTTATATACTTATCTATTCTATAACAGAAACACAGAATTTAGTATCACTCACACAAGCGTTTGGCACAGCCCTACAGTATGGAACGCATACAAGTCTGAGGAAGAGCCTTGTGCTCGAAATGTCACTGCATAAGAAAAAAGACTTATGGGAAAGCATTCGAGTGTAGGCCTTTCAAAATGTGGCCCCACCTAAAATAGAGGTGGGGAAATGGTGAGGACACTTTATAACATTTGGGGGATAATGAATATGTAGATTTGTGGAATGTATTTTGTGAAATTTAAACTGTTGAAATGTATATAGTATTGTTTTTGTTACAAGGTGTTTGTGTGTTGGTGTATACATCTGCCAGACAAGCAATTTCTTTCTGCAGGGGTACAATCCTGTTAATTATACTTCTCTGTCAGACATTTGAAAAAAAACAAGAATTACCTCTGCATTGTTAGGTCTGACTCTATGTAATGGCTCCTGGTTAAAGGGGACTGACAAGAGGGAGATTACAAGACAATGTTTTCTCCTTTTTCTGCTTATTTCAGCTCCTTTTGCACCAGCAGCCTTGAAATCCTCTTGGTTTGGTTGCTAGCCTGCATAATTTACCACCTGAACATAACCATGTTAACTATTTGGGTTATATGAAACGTTTACCTTTGTCCTTGCAAAATTTCATTGGATTGGATTATTTAGATTCATTGTATTTTTAAGGTTATTTAATAGTTGCAGTCCCAGTAAAGTAATGTTCAAGTAACTAGTCATGATAGGGTTAGTTTCCAATTGTTTCCAAGGAGAGTTGACTCCTGGGTAACCCTCATCACCACAGGTGTGAGCCAGTAGCAGCAGAATCCACAGAGGAGGTGTCCGTCATTCACGCTGTCCCTCTGCACCAGCGCCCAGACCTCCTAGTTCCATGTGCTGACCTGGTGAACTCCGAGTGGCAGCGGAGCCGTGGTGCCCGCGTCCATGCCCTGCAGAAGTCCTGCCACAATTTTCCTGTTTGCCTTGTTCTGGTCCGTGGCTCAGGGCCCACCGAGAGCCTGCTGGGTCATGTTCGTCTGTCCCGGGTGGTGGGTCACAGCGGCAGCCTGTTTGTGGAGTCAGTGGTTGTCTCCAAGGCGGAACGGGGGAAGGGCTACGGACGGACACTGATGCAGGAGACGGAGTGCTATGCTAAAGGTTGTGGGTTTAATCGTCTGTGTCTCACCACCCATGACAAACAGTGTTTCTACGCTCACCTGGGCTATGTGTTGTCAACTCCAGTGCAGAATGCTGGGGCCATGGCTGCGTTTGTTCCCATGGAGATGTTGGAGAGGTTTTCCGGGATGCCGAGTACTCTGACAGACCTCCAGACAGATGCTAAGGCAGATGGCAAAGCTGCTTCCTCTGTTTCCTCTCTTTCTCCTCCTCTATCAACCCCCCCTCCACCACCCTCACTTTTTTCTCCTTCTTCATCTATCTCCTCACCTTCACCTACTGCCCATGCTCCTGATTGTCTTGCTCTACCACCACCTCCTCCTCCTCCTCCTCCACCACCTCCTGGCTCTGCAGGGCAAAAGATAGTCCAGACCCTCCATGACACGCCCTACAGAGATGCCAAGAGAGTCCCCATCTTTTGGATGAACAAGAACCTTTAACTGATATACACACATGACTAAAGGAGAGCTTATTGCTCTGACTGCTCTACACAACCTGCACAAATAATCATAGTCAACAAACATACACTTAAGACGTTTTCTTCCATGGCATGCCCAAAGACATCAAGATCGCCATTTGTTAACTGAAGAGGAACAATTCTCTCAGTGGCACACACGGTTTAATATATACTTCTTTTTTTCTCTCTTTTTGCCCTCTCTTCCCTGAAAGTCATACTATGTGTATCTGAATTACCAATAACTATTGCCATATTAGAACAAATAATACAAAAACGAACAAAAACTCACTGGTGTAACTGAGACCATAATGACTGCCTTTAAAGAATGCTGTCTTTATTTTCTCTCTGTCTACTGGGGATTGATAATGTGAGGATTTTTCTCCCATTTAAAATATTTTTTTTTTATCAGGAAGTCTACCTCAGATAGAATGTAATTTGGTTGGTTGACATAATAAAGCAGTGACCGCACTGCTGCTATGGTGTCTCGTTTCTCGTTTAAAAGTAAAATATTTTCAAAATAAAGAACATTGAAGTTGTGTAATCTCTCCTACTTCTTGTCTCTTGGCTGAATTTGATTAACTGAACATCCACATAGAACAACTGGAAAAGATAACCAGACTACAATACACAGAAGCCGTCTAACACCTGGAACAATAGCCAATAATTCTCTGTACAGTGTGGATGGGATGTGCTTTTCGAGGTGGAGTAGGTCCAGGCTGAACCCCACAGGCAAGCATGGGCTCAGTCAGTGACAGTCATGGCACAGAAAAGTACCATAGATAGTTTTGAGGGGAGACTGGAACATTTACCTCTATATTAATTGAGAAATGCATTTCTGTTCTCTTTTTGTCATCCTCAGGGAGGATAAATCACTGGCTCTGGATCATGCCCCTCTGTCACCCCCATCTTCTCCCTATATTCCTCCTCCTCTCTCCCACCATTCGCTGCACTTCACTGCCCCAGCAGCCTCCTGCACATGAAGTGCCCCTGGCGGCAGCAGCCCCGGTGGTCCAGGACAGACCCTTTACTGTAGTCTGGAACATGCCCACAGCTGACTGCCAGGAGAAATACAACATCCACTTGGACCTGGGGGACTTTGACATTGTGGCGAACCGCTTCCAGAGCTTCCAAGGCCAGAACATGAGTATCTTTTATCGGGACCACCTGGGGAGGTACCCGTATCTCTCCATGGAAACGGACTGGGTTAATGGAGGACTACCACAGTGTGGGGACCTTGGTGGCCATCTGTCCAGAGCCGAGGATCAAATATCAGAGCTGCTGCTGCCGGATTTTACCGGCCTGTCTGTGGTTGACTGGGAGGAGTGGCACCCGCTTTGGGAGAGGAACTTTGGAGTGAAGATAAAGTACCGGAGCCTGTCCAAATCACTGGTGAGGCAGCAGACACCAGGTCTGCCTGAGGAAAAGGTAGAGGCGGTGGCGCGGCAGGAGTTTGAGTGGGCTGCCAAGGAGTTTATGTCAGACACTCTCCGATTAGGGCTCCGTGTACGCCCCAGGGGACTCTGGGGATTCTATGGTTTCCCTGCCTGCTTCAACCTACCGAGGAGACAGACAGGTAATGTGAAGATCCTCTCGTTCTCTCAAACCATTCCACCATGAACTGCGTTGAGGCTTTGTGCCACACTACTTTATGTCTCAACCGATTCCGTATCCTATTTGTCTTTGCGCTGATCAGTTGGGAACTACACAGGCCACTGCCACCCTAGGAACACAAAGCAGAACAACCAGCTAGCATGGCTTTGGCAGCAGTCAACGGCTCTCTACCCCAGTATCTATCTAATCCGGAAGCTTGCAGGTTCCAAAAACGCAGCCCTCATGGTTAGGTACTGGTACATTCACTAAAGCTGTTGCAAAGTGGTTATACAGTGCCATGGTTCATGTCATGTTAAGAAAGAATTAAGTGTGACTTTTGAGAATGATATCCTCCCCTGCTATCGCTGAGCTTTTAGCAATTTTTTGCGATAATACAAACAATTGAAATGTACATTTTAAGAGGTTTGTTTCCCTCCCTGGTCAAAAGGCACAGGCTGCTAGAGGCTTTTAGGGTAGCATCCCGTTGGCAATATGCCAACACTGACCACGCTACGCCCGTCCTGCCTTATGCAAGATTGGCATTCACACACACTCTGCAATTTCTTGACAAGGTGAGATATACATTTAAAAAAAAAGAAAAGGAAAAAAAACGAATGTTATAAAAATCTGGATTATCATCCTTTTTTTATTTTTTCAATTAGATTTAAATAGTGAATGAACATAGATATCATTTTCCATGTTGATGTTTACCGTTTAATAAGCCTGGAATGTTAACAATGACTTACAGTATAGAGACATCTGGTAGGAAAGGCCAAATATTTCACTAATAATGTTTAAACGAGTGGTTTGAACTCATAAACACACCTTTTAAATTTTGCATATCTGTTTGTATGTTTAATTATGTATGAATGTATGTTTACAGACAGATTTGGAACACACGCTTGGAGAGAGCGCTGCACTAGGGGCTTCAGGAGTGGTGCTGTGGGGAGAGCTTAAGTTTGCCAAGTCAAAGGTGTGTGTTTCTATATTCTGACTTACATCAATTAATTCTGTGTAAATAGGTATATCAGTAAGTACTTAATATTAATATAAAATATTTGTATAACAGTAATATGAAAAACTTTGAAAGACCCACTCAGCAGATCAGAATTTCAAATAACTTAGATCATTGACATTTAGAGAGGAGACTCCTTTCCTACCAACACCAGAATATAGCCACATTTGTTTACTCTCTCCCTATTAGCAGACAATAGTGACCCTACTTAAGAGATATCTAATATCTCATAAATCTTTAAACGACATTCCCCTTTTGTTTGTGATGATTGATTTCCCTCTTTATCTAGCGTCAGTGTGTCCTCTTGAGAGGCTATGTCCATTCAGTCCTCGGAGGGTACATCAGAGCCTTAAAGGCTGATGTCCATCGCTGCAGCTTGGAGCATTGCCATGGTCATGGTCGCTGCGCCAGGAAGGATCCCAACTCCAGTCACTTACTCTCTTCAACACATTTAAATCTTCAGGCTAACGTTGACTACGTTCCCCGCGGGGACCTATGCCCCCTCTATAAACATTTCCTGTGCCAGTGTTACCAGAACTGGACAGGAGACAAATGCCAGGAGCAGATAGAGGCCTTGGCACACACCAACGAGTAAGATAAACTATGAGCCAGTGAAGTAGGGAGTTTGGGTTTTATTGGCTGATGCATACATTGTAAAAAATGGTTATTGGACATACTTTTCAATAGCAAACAATAATATCAGTTAAAAAACAATAGAACCTACCTAATCAAAATGTATTATGTTGAATAACCTGGTCTACCACTAAGTTGGGAGCATACTAGTAAAATGGTAAACATTCCTTTCCCACCAGAATCTATGGACTTCACTGTAGCCCTCAGTTAGACGCCAATGAATAAGCTAATTGGTCGTCGTTGTAAACCCACAGTTTACAATACAGTGAAGAAAGTTACCATTATTGAGTTCTGTTAATGACTTTGTACGACTGTGATGCCATGGACAAACAGAATTGGCACTTGGTTATCTCAGTGAAAATAAGTGTTTGCAGTTAATGAAGATGAAACTGCAATAAAGTTCTCTGAAACCTTTCATATTCTTTTGACTTTGTGAAATTTGTTAAACATAGCGTAGCATATTGTGAAGGTTATCTGTATGTAATAGTGCATAGTTATAATTTTTGTGGAAGGTTGTGACCGAGAGGGGCATTAATGTCCATCACATAGAATCCCCTTGACCCTTAGTAGTCTGTCACTGGAGGAGTCACAGAGCTGTAAATGTGTGTGTTTACTCCTCAGTGGCCTCCCTTCATGTTTGTCAGATTGTGTCTCAGTGCGTGCAATTCCTCAATGAGCTGAGTCATCTCCATGGCGACAGCTTGCCCCTGCTGCACCGCCCCTGTTAGTGACTGCAAAGCGCTACCCTGCTGGACTGGAGGAAGAAAAAAGGATATCATCATACAGGTGAAAAAACGAAATATGTCTTAATAGAGAGAGACTCTGTGTTTTGGATAGTCAGTAAAGCATAATGTAATAGAGGATTTGTTCATTTCTTCTTGGAGCGGCATCAGGACACCTTGTGGACATTTAGTAAGAGGGCCTTAGTATGGCTATTAGGTAATTGGGAACTCAACCTGTTCCTTCAACTCGACATAGACCTAGTAACACATGGCTAAAGGAAGGTAACAATTTCTTGAAAGCACCAAAGTATGTGATTCCATCATTCGTTACTTCACAAGATATTAAAGTACAACGTAACTGAAAGTAAGAATAACCTTCATCCATACCGAGAAAAATGATCATGAGAAGTACTGTGAGCAGCAGGAGAGAGATTACAGTACAGCCCACAGTGTAACCACACATCGAGCTGGGCATAAACATGTCATGCAGTTGACTCTGCCATCCGCCTCTCATTGGATGGCCAAGTTGACTGACAGCTGTCGGGTTTCGGAGGTTGAGGTTTCCATTTTGGGATGGGGTCAAAGGGGAGGGACGGGGAGGCCTGAAGACTGTAGGTTCATAAAATTAATGTAGTTTAATATTATTTAACCAAACTATATCCAAGGTGACAAACCGAGCAGTTGGCTCCTAGTGTACTGGTAAGATATTGAATTGACTGTAGTTTTCCAATATTTTCTGTGATAGCTAGGTTTATGATAATACATTGAATCGATTTTTCTGGCCCATGCTCTGCGTGGTACCTTTGTGGCTGTGCTCTGGGTGTGTGCGGTGGAGATCGTTGATGGACTCCACAGAATGTAGCTCAATCTCTGTGAGGTCTCGGCTACTGATCCTGTAAAACTGAGGGGTGGTGTGAGGGGTGGTGGTACTGGAAGCAGATGGAGATGGCTTCGTCATTACACCTAGAGGTATTAAAGAAAGAGACAGTAAAAGGATTGGATTTAGAGATAGAAAAAGAGTGGGATAAAGAAAAAGAAAGGGATAAAGAGAAAAAAGTACAGATAGATAGACCCCGTAGTGTTAAAAAAAACACATAGTTACAGATGTTAAGAATATCATGGTAATTATCAAAAGTGTTATCAGGCAGTAGGATGTATGTGGCGGAGAGGAGAATAAAATGAGGCTTTTACGACACGCTTTGTTTATTTACCCTTGGATGTTTGTCATGCAGACCTTTGATAATGTTATATTTGTTAGATATTATGTTAGATTCGAAAGACTAAGCCTTTGTCATAGCTCTGTTGTTCGCTAACACACACACACACACACACACACACACACACACAAACACATATAAACACAAGCAAAGTACATGAACCAGTCAAACAACCCAGCAGTTTGTCTGTTGGAAGACAATCTCCACCAGTTACATCCAGGGCCATGAAGTTGACCACCCTTGTTAATTCCTATTACTAAACATGTCCCTGTTCTCTCTACCACCTTACCTACTGTTAGCTAGGATAAGAGGAGAGGGAGGTGGTATGTCAACTCCTCTTTGTGTCCGTCTGCGGGACTTTTTTCTCTCACCAGTCTTTCTTTTTTCAATGCATGGGTCTTAGATTTCCAAAAGAGAACGTCATATCTGTCTTCTAAGTAATCCACTTTGAATTTTCCTTGTTGCTGGCGCACAGTTCTGTTCCAAGTGCTCTCAATTGCAGTAGGTCTGTTTGTCTCTGGGTGTTTTTGTGAGCTCCTTCAGCCTGCCCTGCCCTACACCAGGCCTTCACCACCACACATACCCCTACCCTTAAATAGCAGCAGAGAAGAGACTGGTATTATTAGCCTCTAGGCGTATGGATGATTAAATTATTCAGTAGGGAGTAAACACAGGGGTTGAGTAAGAGGTTCCAGTCATCATGCAAATCATCATGAAAGTATAATATAATACACACACTAAATTGATTCACCTATGTTTTCATAAATAGACATTATTTCTAACACTAAAGATGAAAAAACAAAGTTGTGGTTTTGAGTTGCAAATATGTGAGGACATGTTCAAATGAAATAACTCTAAGGGATGTATAGTTTTCTCTTTTTGCCGGTGGGCTCTTACCGGACATAAAAGTACAGAACTGCCCTTTTAATACAAATGTCCTACATTTCCCAAAATGCATTGCTTTTGTAAATGTTGCTGGACATTGGATGTTTTTCACAGCACGTTCAAATCCAGAGTCCAAAAATTTGTCCCCGGCAACCTTGCAATAGAATTAGGCCTCTCTGAAGAACTTGGGGTAAGAAAAACACAATGTGCACTCGAATGCTCATTAGCAGTGGGCGGTTGCGGTTCGGTGTCCAGATCCCGAAGGAATGTTTGCTAAACGCTGGAGTTGGATCAGTAAGGAGGCTGCAGAACAGACATGCTTCGGGTTCAGAGGTAAGTTACTAGTGAATCCACCAATCCGCAGACAGATTTGCAACATGGACAAATAGTATACAAATTACTTTATAGAGCTAATTTAACAATTACAAATTAAACACGCTTTTGTTAAAAGCAAAAATGTAAAACTCAAAAATATTCTTTGAATTCACTAGCAAATTGAATCATAGATACATGGAAACATTTGTACTTTAAAGACACTGGCAGGTCTAAGCTTATGCAGATAACTATTTGTATTAGGCCACAGCAACATTGTGGTAAAGAGTGATGTTGTGGACTGTCTTCGCCTTTCATCTTGCACATAAATTTGCTCATGCGTATCAAACAAGCCTACATCTGTCCCAGCAGACTGCCCTTAGCCCAGCCCCCATACCCTCGCTTGATTTGATTTGAGATAAATTAAAACCAAATGACTGACAAGGCATTAATGCTGGTTTGCCATCTACCCATCCAAACCTTCATTGGAATTACTGAATGAAGTCTGGTAAGTGGGAATGGCAGAGGCCTTTTGTAGGCTACTGGCAGAGGCTTTTCATTTATTTTCAATTATATAATTATGTGGCCTATATCTATCTGGGTTCTTTTTATATTGTAAATGAATCCTGTCTGTAATACCAAGCGTTTGCGACGTTTATTGATAATTCTCAGCTGATGCTGAAATCGTCATCTGATTAGAAACAGTCAGGTAGGTCTTCAGGCTATTCCACACCTGACGGTGTGCTATGGATGATAACCTACCACCAGAGATGACTTTGTACTTAGTTTTAAAAAGACACCTAGACCTTCTGGCTGACATTATGTAGCAGTTACACTGATAAGATACAGAACTTAACGTTTCAAAGGTTAAACGTAATTGTGCTTAGAATAGAAAAGAATGGCATGCAGCAGATTAGACTGTAAAATGAAAGGTGAAAAGCAAACTATTAGTCTCAATTAAATAAAATTAAGATTGAAAGCTAATTGCTAGCCTGCAAATCATAGGTCAATAAATCTTTATTTATTTTTCTTCTTTATAAATAACTGTAGAAAATCAGCTCTCTCATTATATGTTAAATCTTCGTTATAGCAGGAGGTCCAGTATTTATACAACTAAGATTGCATGATGTCATAGTGAGCTGAGTTGAAAAGGAGTATATGTACAATATTGTTTAGAGGGTGATCATCCCTGATGCCTGAGAAAATACTGGCCATGTCATCACCAAATGAAGTAGGCCTACTTCATTTAATTTCCTTTGTTATTTACTGTGGAGGGTAGTAACTGTGTACCAGTACTGAGGTTTTGTACTTACAAATTAGCTGCTGTTTTCAAACTTGATTGTTTGCAACAAGCAAGATGAAACAAACCAATAAACATTGAAAAGGTTTAGAAATATAAATCAAAGCAAAACACTTCTTTGTAGTTAAAGCAGCTATTTTCAAATATTATTTTAGATTTAATTCATTTTAGATGTTGAGGTAATTGATCTTGCACAGCATATATTTAATCAGATATCAGCATTAGCCTATGAAAGTATTAACCAATGGACTAATGAAAATGAGTCCCTTTTTAATTCCATATGGGTCATCTAGATATGCCATTAAAGCCACTATAGGTAATTTCTTTAGTTGTTAACGTATTATCAATTCATTTCTTCTGATTGTACATTGTGGTGTCTATGGGAGAATGAAAAATGTGTGGTTCAGATTAGTGCTCTTGAAGCCTCAATATTTAATATTAATATTTCTGCCACCGGGTATGATTTCCTCCCAAACTATTTTGGTGGCTTATTCAGGGGCCGCATCCTTTAAAGGTTGCATTTGAAGACCGAATACGTCACAGTGGCGCGCCAGGGCTGTCCCATTTCGAAGGAAATCCTCCAGAACATCTAATTTCTTCGCCCGGTTCGGCCTTCAAGGTCTACGAAGGTGTAGCGTCCTTCGAAGGATGCAGCCCCTGAATTGGGACACAGCTATGGTCGTTATGAAGTCTTTAGTTGATCTCCCAGCATTTTTTTAAATGCACTTCTTCTTTGCGACAGTTAGGGAACATAATTACGCCAAGCAAACAGTAGGGGGCTCTAAAAGCACATCCTACAGAAAGTTACCAATAGTAGCTTTAAAATATGTAACCCAGCATGTGATGTGAATACGAAAAAAGGGTGATGTGCTTCTTTTTATCTCTAGGCTTCCTTGGGAAAGACAGCTCTGTTTGACTTTCACAGACAACTGGGAGGAAAGATGGTGGAGTTTGCTGGCTGGAGCATGCCTGTCCAATATAAGGACAGTCACATTGTGTCACACATGCACACCAGACAGCACTGCTCCATTTTTGATGTGAGCCACATGCTTCAGGTGGGAGTGACTCATATGACTTCACAATGATGAAAGTGTAATGGCCATTAACCATCAAGTGTATATAGGGCTAAACCTTCTTCAAACGGCTTATCAATATAGTTGTAACATGCAGACAATGCCATGAGACTGGGTGATGTTAAAATGAACCTTCAATCTTGTCTAGTACCATTCTAATTGCCGAATTAAGCCGTGCTATAATATTCATGTGACCATGTATTGTGTTTTGCTTCCAGTCCAAAGTTCATGGAAGGGATAGAATCAAGTTCATGGAGTCTCTTGTAGTTGGGGACATTGCTGAACTTAAGGACAACCAGGTGAGAACACAAAGGGATTCCTTGGTTCCATTTTGACAGTTTTTATCTCTTACTTCACTTGTCCTCCCATCCCCTCAGGGCACACTGTCCTTGTTCACCAACGAGATGGGGGGGATCATGGATGACCTCATCATAACCAAGACAGACCAGGGCTATCTTTATGTGGTTTCTAATGCTGGCTGTTCCGACAAGGACTCTGCACACATGAAGGTAGGTAGGGCGCTAAACAGACTGGCCGATAAAAATACAGGCAAACAAGTTGAACTGAGAGTCAGTGCCGTGCATGTTTCTTTCATGGGTGTTGCAGGCTAGACTTGCTGAGTTCAAAGCAGCTGGTCATGATGTTGACCTGGAGTTTCTAGACGAAGCTTTAATTGCTGTTCAAGGTGAGGTCGCCGAAAAACATCACATCTATGTTCTGTCTGGAAGTCCAACTAAAATTGTTCAGCCTCGTTAACTTTTCTAATGCACCATCCAGTGACTGCACTAAAGACTCACAGGTGAGTCACCAACTTCTCCTATTTTACTTTGCTTTACTTCTTCCACTTTCTTCAAGTCCAAGCTTGAATTGGAACATTTCGATTTTTGTGCTGCTACAACATTTTTCTTGATATAATGATAAAGACCATAACGTATGGCTATATTAGCTTTGGAAGGTGGCAGATGTGTTACTACAGTAAACTACCCCCAAACCACTCCAAACAGTACCTCTTAATCACTTTATGATACCATCTGGTAACAATACAGGCTGAAATGTTTAAGGGATACATTTGGGGGTTAGAATTTGTACATCCCACATGCTTCAAACACCAAATAACTACAAAGTAGCAAAATGTGTGGTATTTTTTTGTATCTGACTCTGAACAGATACCTATATAAAATATATCCAGAATATGAGAACACCACTAAGAACCCATATCTAGAGGTTTTGACACTTTCAAATGTATTGATTCTAAGAAACTCTAAACAGGTCCGTCTATGGCCAAAGTGCTCCAGATGGGACTGCGGGAAGACCTGAGCAAGCTGACCTTCATGACCTCCTGCCTGGCCACTGTGTTTGGTGTCCCTGGCTGCAGGGTGACACGTTGTGGATACACCGGAGAAGATGGGGTGGAGGTGGAATATTTGCTTTTCTTTGTTTTTCTCTCTTTGCCATGTTATAAAGTAAAGGCTGCTTTCTCGCCTCATTCTTTCACACTCTCTATGTTTGTAACAAAGTCTAAAACCTGAGACAAAAATCATGTAAACATGTTTTGAAGTCTTTCTCAATCTGAATATATAAATGGAATCATAGTGTTGTGGTATGAGATATAGAGCTGTGGTGATATTATGAAGGTATTTCTTTTCCCCGTACCAGATCTCAGTGCCCAATTCTAGGGTGGTGGAGTTGACCGAGAAGATGCTGACCAATTGCGAGGTGAAGCTGGCTGGGCTTGGTGCTCGTGATAGTCTGAGACTGGAGGCGGGACTCTGTCTCTACGGCAATGACATTAATGAGACCACCACACCAGTGGAAGCTACGTTAGTCTGGACCATAGGTGAGGTTTTATCGTTTATTCTGTAGGAGTAGTCGATAGGAACTAGCCTGTGTTGTGTGCCTTTTTTTAGGTTATGCCCATTTGCTAGCGAAGGTTGTTGTTTCTTCCAAGATTGTCTTTAACTTGTTCACCAACTCGAGTCTTGTGCAACTAGCATGAGAAGCACAGTCCTTAACCACTCAGCCGAAGGCAAACTTACTCATCAGCAACCTCAGCTGGTGAGTTAAGCCTTCACTTGAGTCATGGCACAACTGTTGTCCATGCCACTGCTATGCTCAAGACATTCAAGACCAAACCTCATTGGTCATTCAAAATTGAACTTCATGATACTCAATGGCTGAGAGGGCTCTGCATGAGCCATAGCCATGTTTATTTTTTTTGTCACCAATTTAACTACTCTACTGCCTCCTCTTGGTGAAAGTAAGCATCTTAGTCCGTTGCCTGTGATTGATATAGACCAACTGACTTGTGTAGGGGTCATAGCCACTAATAAATGTCAATGAGAAAAAGCAATAATCCTTACTAACATTACCATATTTATTATACACAGCATTGAGAGGACGCTGAGAACTCAGAGAGAGAGGGTTGGGGTAGACGAAGAGAAGAGTCATCAACTGTCTAAGCCATTCGTTTTTCATTTTCAGACTGACTTCAAATTGCGAGGCCCGAATTTGTTCAGCATCCAGATTAGCAAAAAGCACATTGGCCGACTATACAGCTTTTGAAGAGCCTGACCTTTAATTGTCAGCTTTGGACTTTTCAGCAGTTTTTTGTTGTTTGTATTTCTCCTTCTCAGTGGGCTATGGTGCCCTGTCGTCAGGAGTCACAAATAAGGTCGCGAGTAGGTGTAAAATAAAGGCAACTAAGGTGCCCAAAGCTCTCAGAATGTTCTGCCATTGAGAGCTCTGGCTGCAGAACCTCTGTGGGCCTCTCAAGCTCCAATCACAATCACTAGTCTTAATGTTTTGTTAAACTTTGTGTTTAGTGCTAATATTCCATTCCCTGCGACTTCAACATATGCTTACCTTATTTCTTATTTATTATATACCTTATTTCTATTCTTCTCCATCTCTGTCCTTGGAGCAACCCTTTTGCAAAGCCCATCTTTCCATTAGCACTACAGCACGGTAACAGCAGCAGAGCTTATGATTTTTTTTCTCTTTACTGTATTCAGGGAAGCGTCGGAGGCAAGCAAGGGATTTTCCTGGTGCTGACATCATTGTTCCTCAGATCAAAGCCAAGACTGCCAGGAAGAGGGTTGGTTTGGTGTCAACAGGTCCTCCAGTCAGACAACACACCCCTATCCTAAGCCCAGACGGCACAGTCATAGGTCCGACAATACTTATTTTTGCCAAACATGAACTGAAGACCGATGCACTAAATCATTCTTATGTACAATTTTAACTCATTGTTAACTAAAAACTCTAAATCATTTTAAACTAGAAACGTATCTGAATATAACCTAAGTAGCTAAGATGCATCTTGCACATTATTCTGACTTTAGTTTATATTTTTTTTAGGGGAGGTGACCAGTGGCTGCCCATCACCCTGCCTGAAACACAACATTGCTATGGGTTACGTTGATGCAGCATTTGCTAAGAATGGGACTAGTGTTCAGGTGGAAGTTAGGAAGAAAGCAGTACCTGCGGTCATTAGCAAGATGCCTTTTGTTCCAACTAACTATTACTCTGGTTAATACTAGGGATTGCTCGATACCACTTTTTTATGTCTGATACCAATACCGATAACGCAACCTTGAGTATCTGCTGATACCGAGGTCTCACTCACGTTCTGGCTACTGTTCATGTGACACATGCTGCTCACCTGTTACTTGTCGTGACACATCTCTCTTTACGCAGGGTTCCCGTGGATCCTTAAAAAGTCTTAAAAAGCATTGAATTCATTCATCTAAAAATAAGGCCTTAATTAGTATTAAAATGTCTTGAATCATTCTTTCAAAAGTCTTGAAAATGCTAAGACATCACACACACACACACACACACACACATAGTCTTGACACTGCCAATGTGTAGATCCTTCCTCTATGGAGTTAAATACCTGTGGTGAAGCTTTGTAACTCAAACATAATGGAAAGGTATTTTGTAGTGTTTTCAAAGTATAAAATATGTGTATTTTATTATGAATTGTTTATGAAAAAGTACATTCCAACACTTTACTATGTTTTGCCCTTGAGTGTGAGGGTTATTGCATCACAGTAGATTAATATGGTAGCAGTTGTTGGCGATTACCAATTATTCATTCATTAATTATTAGTTTAGTGCTAGATAAGCAAAGCAAGCTATTGTAACTATCATTATGAATCAATTGTTGTAATATTGATCAGATTAATTTAAACAACTTACTCTAATGCTGTTATGATGAAAAAGCCATGTTGCCGTACTTCCAGGAGAATCCTGAGATATTTCCTAATAGCAACTTCAGAGACGGGTGTTCAAATGTTTTTTTTTTTCTTGTTTCCACCATATAAGATGTCTTAATTCCCTGTTCATTTTAAAGCATATAGTACTTCATTATTGTATTATGAACTGTTAAATCAGATGATTTTTCACTCACATCAAACGGTGCAGTTTGCAAATAACTTATTTGGGGCTAATATTAGTAAATAAATAACAAAGCAAAAACTAAATTCCTAATGTATCTTACTTCAGAACATTATATTAGACTTACTGATTTCAATTAAGATATCAAATGAAGAATTGTCTGATTCCTGAGTGACGATGAAAAAACATAGGTAAACATGGTTTTGAATATTGATTGGACATTGGACATTCTCAAACTATGATGTTAATTTTAATTTGACATTGTCACCCACTGAAACATCTTAACATTGTTGATTTTGTCAATTGATGTGTAAATTAAATGTAGAGTATAAGGGCTGTACTTTCTGTGAATTGAACAATGAGTGTACTGAATGACTGAATTATTGATTTTAGGTGGTTTTCACACGGTTGCACACGTCTACAAAAACGTTTTGAATAGTAGTAGCTACTATTAACCTACTGTAATATAAAAATAAACAATGAGATGTAGGTTAGGCCTCTGTTCAATACATATTTTGTTGTATTGTTGTGTACGGAAGTATCTTTTATATTCAGCCTGCTGATTTATGAGGGTAGCCTAAATTTGTCAATTTAGTGCATTCAAAAATAAAAGTTTAATTTGCAAAAAAGTGTTGTAATCAAAAAAGAAATGCATTGATAACGAAATAATTCACATTGCAAACAAAAAAATATATAACTTTCATAGCAAAATCAGTTGAGTTCAGTTGAGTTTCACTTTTGGCACTCAGAAATTTTGGATACGGGCAAAATAGCTAAGTAAGTTTTGCGAACAGAAAAGTTGAGGATTTTACATGACACTGATGTGCGCTGAATGGTGAGATCATGTCGTCAGTAAAAGTAGCATGAATTGGATCTTATTTGGAAGCAATTTTACAACTGTGAGCCCAGGGATTTAAATTAGTATCACATTACATATTATATTATATTTATTCTAAATCCAATTTTATTTGTTACGTTTTCTAACACATCTATAAATTAGATGAAAAAAGTCCGGACAACAGCGACTATTGGCGTGCTCTACTGTGGAGTCAGAACGTTATACGAACCTGGCAACCCGGAGCCTACAACGTTATGTTGCTCATTGAGAAGATGGTGGAATCCGAACCAGCAACGTGCGCATTTCTCTGTCCTAAACATTTCGATAATTATTTACCATCTCAACCTGGCATTAGATACAGATTACCCGGGGACAATCATAGATAATATATATCGAAAGGGTGAAAAGTTGGCATTCTACAGACACTAAAACGTGGACTGTAGGTAATTGTTTAACATTACTAAGCTTGAAGCGTCGACCTCCGTTTACGTCGTTAGCTAGCTAGCTTGCCTTTAGCCAGCTACATCGTTTCTGTGTGGACAGAAGAAGACAGGTTGAATAAACTTGAAAGTGTGGGTTAGCTAGCTAGGTATAATTTGGGGTTTTGATTAACTATGAGTTTACGTTAGTGCGTTCAAGTCGAAAATATTGGCCAGCTAGCCAAATAACGTTATAGTTTATACTATTATCTAGTAGTTTAGTACTTTGTTTTGAAGTTGAACCATTGCCTTGCTCTAGACAACTTATTTAATAGTCGTTTTGAAGTTGAACCATTGCCTTGCTTTAGCAAACTGAAGCCTGTCACTGGTGGTGAAATGCCACGAAGCAAAAAAGGGAAACGTGGTTCAAGTAAGGGTAAGTGACCAAAATGATTGACCACATTGTCATTGATAACTAAGTAACTTAACTAACTGTTACCCAAGCAGTTGGTTAGTCGAGTTTCAAGTCCTGGACCGCCTAACGTTTTTGACTGATACACATTACATTATTAGCCAGCTAGCAAGTAGGTTGCTTGTGTAAGAAAGCATGAGCTGATTAACTTTAACTTATGTTGGTTTGGAGTTGGTTTCTCAACATAATAATCTAAGTTAATTCAATGGTTTCAAATGTTGCTAGCTTAGCTAACGTTATTCAATGTTAGTTCTTGTTAAATTGATGACGCTGAGTGATGCATGACAGATGACAATCAATTATGCTTCATGGACTCGCGATAGGAATGCACTTTTGGTTTTGGCAAGATAATTACATGTCTTAATGTAACGTTAGCTAAACAATTGTGATCATTCATCGCAGCATTGCTGCTCTCTTGTTTTATGCAATGGGTAGTTTTAACTTTAGCTGCGTGGCCCCTGCAACCCCTTACGTTATTTTTTGTTTGCTAAAGTGTCAAAGCGTCTGAATGAAAACTGAGGTGAATAGCCGCATTGACGTGGTTTTGTTACCACGTTACGGCATGATTTTAAGTTGTCTTTGCATTTTGCCTTCATCTAATCTTAGCTTTTATGAGTGGTCGATCTGGGACTGGGTGTCTTGTTAGTTAGGTATGGACCCCGCTTGTGCTTTGCAGGGCGTTCTCCGACCGCCCAATACCTTTTCGGAATGACATGGGCAGGCTAGCGTACTCATCACGTGCAGGGCCCACAACCCTGTCGATTGTGTGCCGCAGTCTAGAGAATAGGTAGATTACTTAAAATGACAGCAGGCTATTTTGAATCAGTTTGAAATTTGTGCAGACCTAAACCATTTAATTAAGATTATTTTTAAAGATTATTGAGTAAACTTTTCCATCCATGTCGGGCTCAAAGTTATTACTGTACAATAAAAAAAGAATTTTCCTGTTTAGTGCTACAATTTTGTGAAATTTGACCAACCTGTTCTGTATTTCATAGTCCGTGCCATCTCTTCCTCCATCAATCCCATTTATACTATCTTCACAGATTTTTCCTTAATTTTCCCCACGTCCATTCTGCCAACATCCACTCACACCTTTATTTATTACTCAATCCAACCGTTCTAGGATCTCTCAGACAGGAGGTTCTCCAGTTGCAGATTTCGGCCAAAGGCTTTTTGTCAGTAAAAGGTAACGACAAGCTTGAACCAAGTTTTCCACTCAGAAGTTGCTTTGACATGTACTATATATTAAAACATCTGGTCCTCAAAGTGCTTTGACCCCCACTGCTGCAAGCTTTTTATACACCTAATTGCAACTATTCGTTATATTTCTTAACATAATATTTCTTTTCAACATAATATTTCTGTCCTTTTCCTCAACTCCTGTATCGACCCAATTATTTTGGTACAGACATATCTGTCATATGGCTTGTGAATTATCTCATCCTTAGCACTTATCTGGTTTTCTTTGCTTTTATCATGGATGCAAACAGTACCTAGTTCTCAGGCTACTTTTTAAATGTTGACCGCAAACAATAGGCTGACGCACACTAATACAAAACAGTAAAAGTATAGGCCAACTACTGGCTAATATTTGGCCAATTATCTAATTTGTTTGAATGACCACGGAGAAGGGACGTACTGCGAGTGAAATTCAGTCTGGGACAGATCGGTTTATGTAAGGCGCAGTAAAACAATTGCCAGTCATTATAACGCTAATACAGTTATTGGGGTTTGGGAGTCGTCCCAAACTTCCCGATTGCCAATCAGCTCCTGCTACAGAGGACAACGTGATCACAATAGTAATCGCAAACAATAACGCATAGCCATGGCTATGTGGTTATAAATAGTTTTGACAATCCCACACATTTAAACTAAAGCCTTGGCCATGTTAGACATTGTCAGTTAAAGTCTCAGTTACAAAATGTAATTTATATCGGGAATATTTTTTTATATTTACATTTTTTTTTATGTTACTACAAACCTTTTGGGAAGGCTTAGACTTCCCTAGCCTACGCCTATGCTGACAGGTGCACATTACTTGAGGAAGACTAGCCAACAGTTAGTGCAACCTACACATTTTCAGGCTCTGTGTGGATTAACTATTGAGGTATGTGGTAGAGGAGAGGTAACACTAACAATTGCAGCCTGCCCCTCTCCGGGTGTTGAGACAAAAGCCTGCCTAGCACCCTCCACATTTCTTTAAAAAATCAAGGTTGCAGTTCAGCAATCATAAAGTAAAACCTATCTTTACTTTTCATTCTTATATGGTAGTTCAAAGGATAATGCAGAGGGCAAGTAAATGCTAAACCTGACACGTTAACAAATCTAGCTCTATCGTAATTTGTCATCTAATTTGCATATAGGGACTATCTACCTCCCACCCCCACAAAAACAATTAAGCATTATCAGAATTTCTACATGAATCTATCCAAATTACATGAACATTTGGCATGGTTCCACAGTAGTCCAGACATCTAGCCTTGGTAGACTGTAAATAATAATTTACAACTTCAATATTGTCAAATCAATCGAGGAGCTCCAGAACCATAAAAAATAGTACTACAACACCTGATGAAAAGGTAAAGGGACAGCAACTGTTATGTTCATCATTATTAAATTACTGAGTGCACCAACACCAATAATTTCATGATACCCCTAGCCTTTCTCTCTTCCCGTCTTTTTTTTTTTTTGTCTTGTCACATGGTACAGGGCTGTACAGTTTGACAGTTTTTCTCGCATATGCTATTTAAAATGATTGTACACAAAGAGAAATGCGACACTTGCTTAATCTTGCCCTTGATACATATACTCGTCTTTTGTTGGAGCAATACTTAATGGGAAGTGTTTCAAACTGTCTGTTCCAATGCAACTACTAAAACACTACATTTCCCGGTAAACAATCCTGTTGTCAAAGATATAGTATTCCATTCATTTAAGCGGCACACGCCAGCTAATAACTGTTTGAAAGAGCAAGGCCCATCAAGACATTACTAAGGCATCGGCGTGTTTTGTTTTGATTTAGTCTTGTCATCAGTAAGAAATATGTGAACCACCCGACTGTAAAAGAAATGTCACTATTTATTTGCCCAGGGTCTGATACCCTCGTAATCAGAAAATCTTAGCTTTAAAACAAGGCCCATCTCAAAGTAATAGGACTAATATTGACCAAGTAGAAATCTAGATGTCCTGTTACCGCTGTCTCTGTTTTTCAGCTAGCTAGCGTAGTATCACGATCAATGCTATTCGTTGGTAGGTGACAAAGCTAGCCATTAGTATTCGACCTCAGTTAATCCCAAAAATCTGTAGCCACTAAGATACGCTTTTGCTGGATATCATGGATTGCTAGATTAGTAAAACTCGTTTGCATGAACCTTCACACGGTCAACCAGGAGGATTTTGGCTTAGTGGGAAGGTAAACTTGCGTTTTGGAACACTTCCGTGTATCTGCCAAGCCCCTCTACTTTATCAACCCTTTGCCTTAGATGTTCAAAACTTTGCCAAAATATGGTAGACATCTTGTGCAATGAATGTACTAAGTTTTACAACTGACATGGAAATGATTGATCTATGAAAAACCTATTTACTGTATTAAAGTGCAATATCTCTTGCATCTATAAATCCCCCCCCCCCCCCCCCCCCCCCCCAACACAACAAATTTGCACACTTTAGGAAAATATAGGGTATGAGCGTTCAAATAATAGTACATACTTGCAATTGTCACATAACCTTCTTCAGTTATTGATTATTTCATTTAGGAATGTCCTTTTACACTAACATTTTTAAATAGAATCCTATTTCTAAGTTAACCGTCCACCTGTGTGCTACTAAATCTTTCTTTGTGCTACTGAAATCTTTATCTTGCTAGCACGTAACATTAGTGCTTCCACCCAAAAAAGTAAGCATACAGCGGCAACCAGGTGTCAGGTTCCCTGCCGTCATGCTAGCCAACTGACTCATTTCATTACTTGCAGTAAAAAAAAAAAGAAATTGCCTTTGTTTCTTAAATGCATGGTAAAAACTAAGGCTGCACGATGTGAGAAAAGTATGCAATATGCGATAATGTTGTTAAATATTGCGATAACGATATGTTTGTTTCTTAAATGCATGGTAAAAACTAAGGCTGCACGATATGAGAAAAGTATGCAATATGCGATAACGTTGTTAAATATTGCGATAACGATATTTCTTGCGATAATAAAAAGGTACTAAAGTGCACACAGCACTGCGTTTCTGCTGCTTAAATTCAGTATACTGCTCAGAAACAACAAATTGCCTATTGCATTTTTTTGTTTGATTGGACAACTTGAACATGTACCTTTAAAAATAAAGCACCAATTAGGGCTGGTCGATTTGGCCTAAAAAATAAGTTTTTCATGGACAATTTCGATTTATAATCTCTTTTTTATTTTTTCTGTAAACAGACTTAAAAATAGTAAGAAGTGTTTTAAATAAGTATTTTCTCTATTTATGAAATGAAAAATTAGACTAAAGATTATAACCAGTCTAAACATATTCATGTGCACTGAAACTGACACTCTTGCTAAGCTATCAATCATAGATTTCTATTCAAAATTGCAGCTAAATGGGAAAATGTAATTACTCAAAAATGTTGGAAATACATTGGATGTAAAAACTATCTGGACGAGTTGGAACATTTTCGCGAGACGTGGAAATAAGCAAACTATTAAAAACATTGAACTATTCCTTTGACTGTTGTTACGCGGCTCTCCCTCCCTTGCTTTTAATCGCTCGATAGTTGAATACCTAATTTGAAACCTAACGGAACTAACATCCGTTTGACTTTAAGCAGCCGACATGGTGTAATTTTAGTAGCCTAACTAATATTACGCGTCATGAATAAGACTTGCGTTGCACGCTAGTTAGACCCAATGCCAGTGGTAGCTTCTAACTTGGAGAAGGGCGCAGGGTATAGCCTGATACACATCAGTGTTGATAGCGTGCAGTGCTAAAAGCACAGCAATCCTGATCACAAAAATGTAGCTTATTTGTTACACAATAGGCCTCCCCCTCCCCTGTGAGCAGCAGACGAGTATTTTCTTTACTAAAGCAATGAGCTCTGTTGGCGTTTATGGAATGAACTCGTTTTTACAAATGAAACGTTACAAGATCAGTTGTGCCACGCACCTTTTTTAGATCGTGATTTTGACTTTTTACACATCACGCTAACTCCAAATTCGAATGAATCAATGTAATCATAAAATCGCCCAGCCCTAGCACCAATAAAAACATTTTAAAAGAGGAATCATGTACTTTGTTAAACATAGAGCCAAATAAAATATCGCAGTCTTTCGCAACGTGTTTATCACGCAAGTTGACATCGCGATGACGATAAAAAACTATATCATGCAGCCCTAGTAACAACTTGTCTGGTCTAAAACTGCATCTTTACATAATCATATAGACCATTTTAATACAGTAACATGCCACTTTGATCCATGTATGTAATATGATTTCCATGACACTGCAGTTAAGTAATTATCAGGGGCATGGTACAGTCCACGTCAACAATTTGGGAACATACACTGCAAAGCTCAGGAAGGTATGTTGCACGTGAAAGGGCTGAAAGGGTTAAACTTTATTGCTGAGGTGCTTTCACTGATAAGACCTGAAATATTAGGTACTTACATAAAAGATAAATGGGAAATGTAATAGACAAGCACTATAGCAAACACCCATTTGACAATTTGTTTAAAAATCAAAAAAGTGGCATCAGAGTAATTGTCCCAATAATTTGGTAATCTCTCAACTATTTTAGGCCATAGAATAAAAAAAATTAAATTGAACACCACAACGGAGATAGGAACAGCCTTTATGGTTCTCCAGCTGGCTCTCCTCTCACGTTTTTTCAGTGAACTTTATCCTCTGTTATTCTCTGCTTAGTTCAGAACAGACTATGTACACTACCCACGTTTTGTCCTTGTATTCTGTGTCCCGTTCAGTGACATGACCTTGTTGACCAATAAGCAACACCTGCTAAATTAGTTGGTGTCCTAAATTTTGATTAGCAGGGTGCCTCTGGCCTAACCAGCCACATTTTTGCTTGGGATCTGAATGGCATCTATGTTCTGGATTATAGATTGATCTAGAAAAAGAACCAACCATGCAAAGGCTTGAGCCAGGAGGAGCCATCGAGATGGCACAATAGCTTTGTTCTAACTGAGAGTTTAACACAGCCTCGTTCCATTTAAAGCCTTTTTGTAATACAAATTTCGTAGGTTAGCATATTCTCCATGCTAATAACTGTACACTAAAGTACTAAATGTATACTTTTTACCATTGAAAAGTTGTACATTTCAATGAGTGAATGTCTACTAACAGATGTAAACTACCTTAACATTTCAGCCCCAACAAGGAAAGGCAGGCACGAGACCAACGTTCCTAATTTAGCTGTGTGCTGGGGTGGGGATAGCCTCTGCAGTGGCCATTTTGGGAGAGCTCTGCTGGTGTAGTATTACTAGTGAAATAAGACAGCTGAATAGAGCGATATCACTTAGTCAAAACCCTCCTTTCACTCCCTATCCTTTTATCTTCCCCTCTTTCTCCCTCCAACTTTGTGTCTGCCTCTTTGTCCTTCAGGTGCTAGAAATGGGGTCAAGGGAGAGTCCGGTGCCAGTGATGATGACCTGGCGTCTGACGTGCTCAGCCACTACAGCAGCACCAGTGAGACGGCCTCAGTACTGGATGATGGTACAGGTAGGCACATACGCTGGTAGAAATCAGTGAGATTTCAGTGTGGTGGCCGTCTAATTGCCTGTGCGTTTGTTGTTTAGGAGCAGAGCCAGGGGATGAACAGACAGCCCAAGAGGAGACTGAGGACAAACTTAAACAATGTATTGACAACCTGATGGATAAGAGGTTGGTGGGCTGCATAATGGGAGTGTTACCTCTGTCAAATGCTGTGTTTTAAAGTTGCCCACAGAAAAGTTAAAAGATTGCATTATAAATGTGAAACCTCCCCCTGTTCTGTTTTACTCCTGTGATTCAATGCAAGAATGCAGGGGCGGTGCTATTAGCCGTGATTTGAAAGTAGGAATAGTTGACTACCAGTCTAACAAGTTAAGTGGCATAAAGTCGCTTCAAATTACTTTCTAGCTGCATTCATAGTTTTGTGGGAAAGTGTGAATATTTAGTTCTCCCCTTGCTTGTGCCATCGGAAAGCCTTAAGCCTTTCACGAGATTGAAGGGAGCTAGTGAAAGCACCACACAGTGGTGATAATATAGCATGCAGGACTGGTCCTAACGTCACTAGTATACTGCTGCTTGGTAGTATGCAGGCTGTAGATTTGACTATTGAATAACCTATGAAAATAGATCTAAAATGGTGTTTGGTCTTTTAAACTCAGGATGGTACACCCAAAATCTTAATATCAGTTTTTTCGTCACATAATCGTACAAGATTTAATAAACTTTTTTTTTTTTAAATAAACTAAAATTGTTTTAAAATTTGTACTGTTTAATTCTAAAGTTATAATTCCTCGTATGGTATCCCCACATTTTGTATCTCACCAGAACAGAACTGAGAATGTTATGTCCCTTTTGAGTCACCACCTTTTCATCACTCCTTCAGTATTAAAACTCGCATGGCTGGCCTGGAGTCTCTGCAACAGGCCTTCTGCTCCAGGGTGCTCTATGACTTCCTCGTTGAGAGACGCCTCACTATAACTGACTGCCTGGAGAGAAGCCTGCGCAAAGGTAAGATACTGGAATGTTTGTATGGAGGCTGGTAGTGGCTATGGGAATTACTTGTGTTCTCTCCAACTGGCCATGCTCCGCACACGATCAACTCCTTTCTTTCACCCACTCTGTCCTGGGTCAGGGGGAGGAGAGGAGCAGGCGTCGGCTGCCACAGTCTTTGTTTTGCTCTGTATCCAGCTGGGGGGAGGGGATGAGGGAGAAGAAGGCTTCAAGATACTCCGCCCCATCCTAAGCGCCATCCTGAGTGACGGTGGCGCCAATGTATCAGCTCGCCAAAGCGTGAGTAACACCCACAGCTCACATTGCTAGTTTTGTTACCAGTACGCATTTTCAAAAAATTGGTTACTTCAATTTGTATTTTTTTGGGGGGGCGGGGGGGTGGTGGTAAGACACCTTAAGTTAATATGACAGTACTTAAAAAAAAAATAAAGAACATGCAGGTTTGGATTCGCCTAATCTTATTGATCACTAGCATGCAGCACAGTAGTAGTGCAGCGGTTCACCAAGCCCACGGTTTGGTTCGTATCACGGTTTTGGTGTCACTGTTTCGGTTCGTTTCGTTAGATTTTGTACATTGAGTGAAAAATACCATTGCCATTTGCAAAGTTCCCTCTTTATTTTGCATCATTTAGATATCTTTTTTTTATACCAATATGAGAAAAAAAATCAACAAATGATAAGGTGCGACTTACTAACTTAAATAAACAAAAATAGCTGAAATCTAGGCTGAAGTACAGGTAGGCGAGTGCTTGTCTGCTTCTCATACACTGTGCGTGTTTGTAGTAGGCTACTGCACTACTCCCAGTTGAAAATCACTGATTACTGTCAGGTACCTTTCTGTTTCCCTGGAGGTCTGACAATCTGTCGTAAGAGCTATATGGATGGTTTGGGCCTGCTCATTTTTAATTGTCCTATGTATGGCTTCTTAGAGCTTGGGAATTGCTTTGTTACGTTATAGGCCTACATAATACAGGACTAGGGAATATAGAGTGGCTCAAGGTTTGTCATTAAGTAGCAAAATCAAGTCAATAACAACAGGATAGGGCTGCAAATATTTTGTGATGAAACCAACCATAGCTTTGGTTATTTATTTGTGTCTATCTGAACTGGCGGGGTTAAATCTGGCAAATTTTATATCACAATATTTGTACTGAAGTTTACAAGAATCTTTATATTCAGGACTAAGATAACTGGACGATGTAGTCTGCATATCATTTTATGGTTCATTCCCGAAAACCATTGTACCCCTACAGCACAGGAAGACCCATCATGGTATGGGTAAATGATAAAGAAGAACCAAAATGGAAAACATTAGAATGTTATGACTAATGTCTTTGAAAACTTGACCATTTCCAAAAAGCTAAATTCTAAAAGTGGGCGGACAGTACATAAAAAAAATTGCCAAAGAATATGTAAAATGCAGACAATTTAAAGCAGATCATGTATTTTGTAGGGACCTTGGAATGTTTTCACAAAAATGTCACAAACATTTGGAATACCTAAAACCCTAACCCAGAAGTAACATGATGGAAAAACAAGTCAAATAAATTTGAATGCATGATGTTAATCCTTTATTAAAATCCAAGATAGAGGAGGTGTATAGAATCTATTGAAAATGATATATTACTTGTACTATAGTACTAGATAAATGAATAATTCTAAAGCGTGAAAGTAAATGGCAAGTGTAACTAAATTTGGAGCACTATTGAAGATTGGAAAACTATATCCATAACCACATTTAGAACAGCAAACTCAGACTTTTGAAAAGAATATTTGTGGAAAATTCAAACTCGATATTTTTTAACGGCTATTAAACAAGAAACATTTTGTCAGGTGGGTGTCGGACAATTGGGGTAAATCTGGGGAACTAAGGGCGCATCATACTACTTATTTTTTTATTTTTTTACCAAAAAACTGTCAAAGCATAAGGAACACACCACCTTGCATAAAATCTTTTTTAATGCAATAAGAACAGTGGGATCTGCATTTTTATTTACTGCAGTCGATGTCACATCCAACATCATAGAACTACTTTTTGTGCAATCTGAGCAAAGGAATTAATATTTGCCTATATCAGTAACAAATACAAAAAAAATAAAACATAATATTGCCATACTCAAGTGTATCTATCTGTCATTACACCTTTAATTACTAGGCCAACTGTTTTAGTGGCTCCAATAGTTCTGTGGCTGGCAAGAGTGACCCAACGTGTGTGTGTGTGTGTGTCTTTGTGTGGTGCAGTGTGCCAGAGCCCTGGGAATGTGCTGCTATGTGTCTGCTGCCGATGAAGGAGAGGTAAGCATAAACTCATCAGACGTGGGATTTTATGGTTCTCATTAGTGCTGGTATTGCAAATTTTTCTGTAATGTCCTGAATTGAATTGTTCAACAGTGTGTTGAGCTGGTAAAGACAGTTAGTTTTGTGCATCAATGTACACAAATCTACCATTGACAGCCCTCTTTTCCTCCATGCGTTTTTCCTCCATTCTGAACCGCCTTCAACTCTTCCCTTAGGACTTGGTGAAGTCAATGAGCCACCTGGAGAGTGTATTCACGGCTTCCTATCCCAACAGAGAGGAAAATCTGCCAACGCCCAAACCTGGGAACGCAGGGCTCTATAGCGCCGCTCTGCAGGCCTGGGCATTATTAGTCACTCTCTGTCCTGCCTCAAGAGTCTCTGTACTGCTAGACCTGTGAGTTACATACAGTAGACATACTTGTGGATACACATACCCACTCAAATGACAGTTGACTTACTCAAACTCCTTCCTCTAGCCACCTTTCCAAGCTGCAGGCGTGTCTGGAGAGCACTGACGTCAACTACAGGATCGCTGTGGGAGAGACAATCGCTCTTTTGGTGGAGCTGGGAAGGGATATAGACAGTGTATGAACACACACACCCGCAAACTAAAGAACTGACATTTCTTCAGGCCTTCTGTATCATGACTATGAATAATCAAAACCAAATGCAAACTTACTGACCCTGTGTTGAGAAATTGTATAGCTCTGTTGCATTGTTAGACTCCAATTATCTACCAGGGGAACCCCTAATGGTTAATGTGTGCACTCTTGAATTGTATTTTGCACAATTAAAGAGTTATTGGTCGGGCAAAAGATAAAATGTTTACCGGTTCATGTGAGCTGCCACTTGGACACTATAGTGTCTGTTAGGTAAAAATATATATTAAGTTATTTTTATTAAAATATAGAGAGGTCCCAAACCTAACATTTCATAGATTTTGAGGTATCTATTAGGTTTCAACAGGTGTCTCTACAATTCACTGTGTGTGTGTGTGTGTGTGTGTTTTAGGAGTTTGAGTTTGAGAACAGCGATGGTCTTTGTGAGTGCCTGAAGGAGCTGGCGACCGACGGCAACAAACACCGCGCCAAAAACGACAGGCGAAAACAACGGTCTATTTTCAGAGAAGTGCTGCACTACATAGAGGTAAGGACAGTGTCTTTAATACAATTTCTGCATTTTAGAAATTGTTAGGTCAATTGTTATCCTATCAGCAGTGCTCAATACATCCATTTGTTTGTAATTGTGACTAAATGTATGCCCAGACTTATTAATTGGTTGCCCCAGTGGGACTGGATACAAATGGAGTTTAACTTGGAACAGAATCTAAATCACGCAAATAACTGGCTTGCACTATTTGAACTTAAAACACTTGAGCATGGCTTCCATACAGTGGGGCCAAAAAGTATTTAGTCAGCCACTGATTGTGCAAGTTCTCCTACTTAGAAAGATGAGAGAGGTCTGTAATTTTCATCATAGGTACACTTCAACTATGAGAGACAAAAATGAGAAAAAAAATCCAGGAAATCACATTGTAGGATTTTTAAAGAATTTATTTGTAAATTATGGTGGAAAATAAGTATTTGGTCACCCACAAACAAGCAAGATTTCTGGCTCTCACAGACCTGTAACTTCTTCTTTAAGAAGCTCTTCTGTCCTCCACTCGTTACCTGTATTAATGGAACCTGTTTGACCTCGTCATCTGTAGAAAAGACACCTGTCCACAGCCTCAAACAGTCAGACTCCAAACTCAAACATGGCCAAGACCAAAGAGCTGTCGAAGGACACCAGGAAGAAAATTGTAGACCTGCACCAGGCTGGGAAGAGTGAATCTGCAATAGGTACACTTAAACTATGAGAGACAAAAATGAGAAAAAAAAATCCAGGAGATCACATTGTAGGATTTTTTAAGAATTTATTTGTAAATTATGGTGGAAAATAAGTATTTGGTCAATAACAAAAGTTCAACTCAATACTTTGTAACAACCTTTGTTGGCAATGACAGAGGTCAAACGTTTCCTGTAAGTCTTCACCAGGTTTGCACACACTGTAGCTGGTATTTTGGCCCATTCCTCCATGCAGATCTCCTCTAGAGCAGTCATGTTTTGGGGCTGTCGCTGGGCAACACGGACTTTCAACTCCCTCCACAAATTTTCTATGGGGTTGAGGTCTGGAGACTGGCTAGGCCACTCCAGGACCTTGAAATGCTTTTTACGGAGCCACTCCTTCGTTGCCCAAGCGGTGTGTCTGGGATCATTGTCATGCTGGAAGACCCAGCCACGTTCCATCTTCAATGCTCTCACTGATGGAAGGAGGTTTTGGCTTAAAATCTCACGATACATGGCCCCGTTCTTTCTTCCCTTAACGCGGATCAGTCGTCCTGTCCCCTTTGCAGTAAAACAGCCCCAAAGCATGATGTTTCCACCCCCATGCTTCACAGTAGGTATGGTGTTCTTGGGATGCAACTCAGCATTCTTCTTCCTCCAAACACGACGAGTTGAGTTTTTACCAAAAAGTTCTATTTTGGTTTCATCTGACCACATGATATTCTCCCAATCCTCTTCTGGATCATCCATATGCTCTCTGGCAAACTTCAGACGGGCCTGGACATGTACTGGCTTAAGCAGGGGGACACGCCTGGCACTGCAGGATTTGAGTCCCTCTCGGCGTAGTGTGTTACTGATGGTAGCCGTTGTTACTTTGGTCCCAGCTCTCTGCAGGTCATTCATCAGGTCCCTCCGTGTAGTTCTGGGATTTGTGCTCACCGTTCTCATGATCATTTTGACCCCACGGGATGATATCTTGCGTGGGGCCCCAGATCGAGGGAGATTATCAATGGTCTTGTATGTCTTCCATTTTCTTACAATTGCTCCCACAGTTGATCTATTCACACCAACCTGCTTTCCTATTGCAGATTCACTCTTCCCAGCCTGGTGCAGGTCTACAATTTTCTTCCTGGTGTCCTTCGACAGCTCTTTGGTCTTGGCCATGGTTGAGTTTGGAGTCTGACTGTTTGAGGCTGTGGACAGGTGTCTTTTATACAGATAACGAGGTCAAACAGGTTCCATTAATACAGGTAACGAGTGGAGGACAGAAGAGCTTCTTAAAGAAGAAGTTACAGGTCTGTGAGAGCCAGAAATCTTGCTTGTTTGTGGGTGACCAAATACTTATTTTCCACCATAATTTACAAATAAATTCTTTAAAAATCCTACAATGTGATTTCCTGGATTTTTTTTCTCATTTTTGTCTCTCATAGTTGAAGTGTACCTATGATGAAAATTACAGACCTCTCATCTTTCTAAGTAGGAGAACTTGCACAATCAGTGGCTGACTAAATACTTTTTGGCCCCACTGTATGTTTACATTGCTGGAATTAGCCCCCCATGTTTAATAGGGGTGCAACGTTTTGGGAATGGAACAAACCGTTTGCTTTGCCTGCCACGGCTCAGTTGGCGCTCGTGAACGGCGTGTAATTCGGTTCCGAACAGAAACCAGGTTTGCCAGGCCTTTTACTAAGTTTAAGCACTCCGTGTGAGCTTGCAGAAGGAACTGCTACCCTGCCTCTCTTATTCCCACAAACCGACTCGCCCGTAGATTAGCTGTCCAATCCACTATCAGAGTTAGGCTAGTATGTCAAGCTATCAGTGACGTCGACAAAGTTGAAGAGAATCCAAGGGAAACAGCGAGACGAGTTGTAGTCGGCTGTTTGGTAACGTTTTGGGGTCGGGCATCAATGGGGGCTGGCAAGTGTAGTGGTCTAGCAAAACAAGTTCCTCACACACAGAATGTGTTGTGTGCCAATAATTATGAATTGGTTTTTAATCACCAGAGTTGGTTTACATTATTTGACTAGGACATTACTTTGTTTTGTACACATTTAAAGGTAGTGCAATCACTTTGGCTGCAATGCACCCTTGGTTTATTGTTTTATTTAAAACACAACCAGACTTTGAGACAAATTTCTGCTAAATTAAACTGTACCACTGAAATACAAGCTGGCACTTTAATTTCTCCAATAAAACAAAGGGCACAGCTTTAATTTTTTGACTGGTTTGGTAGAGATTTGCGCTTTCGTGTTGAGTTGAGGAGTTGACAGTGTAGCCTCATGGGATTGGCAGATTTCAGTAGTTAAGTGCCAGCATATCGTGACGCTCCAGGATGGTGTAACAAGCAGCGTTATGCATTGCTTTTAAACTTGTTAGTAGTTTTATTTATTTATTATTTGTTGGGTTTTCAACCTAGCCATCGTAAAAGCACCTGGCTGTAAGTAAACTGCCAAACTGTCCAAAGCGTGTAGGTTTACTGTAGATGGCCCCAAGAGTAACCAAACTCATACCCTTGTGATTTTATCACCGTGCTTGATAACTAAGACGCGCAGGACTGGTTTCTGTCAAAAAAACCTCACTCCGAGTTCCACCTCTATGCCCCTCTTCTCCAATTCTATCACCCCCTGTAGAATGAGGACTTCACCGAGGAGAAGATACGCTTTGGAGTGGAGGGGATTTACGTTGACAGCTGGATGAGGAGACGCATCTATGATGCCTTCAAAGAGGTCCTGGAGTCTGGGGTCAGACATCATCTACAGGTTTGTAAGACCACCCATGCACACAGGGTCATGGTGGTTACTCAAAGCCATTAAAAAGACTAGGGGTGACACTGTATAGTCGACTATTTCGACGATTCTATCGAAGGAGCCTGATTTGACTGCCAATCTCATTGTCAAATCGTTGCAAAATGTGGTTATAAAACAAGGATCATTCCATTCCGGCCAGATAGGGGTTGCTGAACGATTTGGTATTGGTTTGGTTTCTCCCAATAAATCATGATATGTAGTATATTTTTATATAAATATCCACTTATTTGTTTGGAATTCACCCTATGTGGCTTTATTTATGTCAGGCAGTTACGGGGAGTGTCCTCTCAGTTCAGCAAGGTCCTTTCAGTCTAGCTAATGCTGATCAACGTCCTCCGTTGAGTGCATGTATTTCCGTGACTTAAATGAACTCATTCTGCTCTCATCAGCACTAAATTCACCATAGACCATACTCTCATATTGTTGACAGTTATTAATATTGTTAATAAAAAATTGGAAGATAACTCATGTGCTTTTAATCAATGTTCTTAGTGTGCATGAATAAATCACTATGGTAGACTAAGTTGCAGGACCAATTTTGCGGGAACATCTGAGCAGCATCTTGGCTGGGGGTCTAAAAAAAATAATAATACATGATTAAAATACATCACATGACTATAGACAATAATGTTCAAATCAGATTCGACTATGCTAATTCTTAGTCTGGGACACCCCTTAAAAAGACTGAGTTGGTGATGCTTGATTTATAAGGATTATGATTCATTTTTAGTCTTGTTTCCCCTCCAGTTTAATCCTTTGTTGAGGGACGTCTTTGGGCTCGGACCTCCTCTCATTCTGGACGCAGCAGTCAAAGCTACCAAGATCTCTCGCTTTGAGAAGGTAACACACCATTGTATTCAAGTTGCATGCTGTCCAGCTTACTTTTCCCCTGGGCCAATTGTAGGCCCTAAATATTTGTCGCTTAAAATATCTAATCTATCCCCTTCTCCACAGCATCTATTTAACTCTGCAGCCTTTAAAGCAAGGACTAAAATACGGAACAAAGTCAGGGACAAAAGGGCTGACGTGATGTGAAAGTAAAGGAGAGAAACAAGACGGTAGAGAAGTGGGTGAAGAAGGGATATGTTTTTTTGGAAGCAACATATCCTGTATTTGATTACCAACTAATTCACCCTATTCCCCTTAAACATGTTGAATGAAACTAAG
This sequence comes from Aplochiton taeniatus, assembly GCA_017639675.1. Classification (NCBI taxonomy): domain Eukaryota; kingdom Metazoa; phylum Chordata; class Actinopteri; order Galaxiiformes; family Galaxiidae; genus Aplochiton; species Aplochiton taeniatus. Next base: position 19,940,183 of record CM030174.1, on the reverse strand, counting down.
GGCTGAATAGTTGACAGCAACATGACTGCTTTCAGTGGAACAACTTTTGCCAACATTTCAGTTTTTCATGAAGGTTCTATCGGTGTTCCTCAGTGTTCTTGCATTGAATTATGCCCCTTTTTAAACTACAATACCCAAACGCAAAATGGAGCACCGGCTTTTTTTAAATTTAAATGTATGTATTTTCTCCAATATTCCAACGTTGACATTTTAATGAAGGGGGTTGTGCCACACGCCTCCCTCTTTAATCTCCATGGAAAGGAATTTGCCTCTCCTGTTAATGCACCCAAAATGGCTAATAACGGTCACTATGAACTTTGCAAACAATCCAAACATTATGCGCAAGTGCGCTTTTTAAAATCTATCACGGTGAAAAGAGAAGAAAAAAAAATGAATACAATATTAGATGTCTGAAATTGAAATCAAAAGATTGTTATTTATCTTTGTATTCATTTTTTTTTTTTTTTTTTTTTTTTTTTTAAGAGGAATCAACAGATTGCTTATTGCCTATATATATTATTTACTAATTTATTTGAACGGGAGAGAATTGTACATGATTGAAAAAAAATTGATCTGTAAAATTATAACTAAAATTATATAAATAAGTAAAGAAAAAAGGTTTTTCATGTATATTTTTATGCAGGTTAGAAATATGATCTACATGTATATGTATTACATATGAACATGTATGTATAGAAGTGTACTTGAATAACAAAAAAGGCTTTATCTGAATCATTGATCTAAGTGGCACCTGTTGTATCTACGACTTTACAATTGTTTTCAAATTTCACACCCATTCACTTTTTACATGACCACCAATCTACACACACAACCTACATCAATTGACAAAACCAAAACAAATATCTCTTGTTCATGTGTTTTAAAAAATGACTGGGATCATTTTAATTACCTAAGTGTTTCAGTTGCTTATTTGGTGTTTTGTAGAAACACTTTTTGGAATGAATTTTATCTTGGAGTGTTCTTTGGTATGGCAAGCTTTGCTTTCGTAAATTATGGCAGTTTCTCTGATAATTACAGCTGGTCAGAAGTGTTTTTGTCTAGCTACCCCACCATGAAGGCCTTATTTATTGAGCACTTTAAGCTGGAGGTTCTTATTGCATGTATTTGTTTTTCGGAAACATGGTAATTCCAGTTCACTGACGTGATGGTCCCAGCTTCCCATCAACTCCGAGGGTGCTTGCAAAGTTTTGCCAAGAAGAATTGGTCAAATGCATAACCACTGCCCAATCTATACCTCAACTCAATTTGTTAGTGGGGGGTCTATGATTTCCTTGGACTTCATTGGTTGGGTTTTGGTCAGACATGCTCTGTGAATTGTGAGATTCTACAAATATTTACAGATCATGGTTGTGTGTGAATTAAAAAATGATGTCCAGTTGAATTAACTTGTCAGATGGATTCAAATCAATTTCTCAAATCTCGATCAAACAAGCAAAGCAAACTGGATGCATCAGTTCAGTTTAGAGTGCAAAAGCAAAGGGTCATAATTACTTTGCTATACTATGTTTACTTTTTACGGTTATGTGTAGATTTTAAATAAAATAAAACTGACGAGATATTAATACTATAATTCTACGGTGCTATTTTACCAGGGCCATAGGAACATTGAGTGGTATCATGGATTTAGTGAAATGTAATAAAACGTACTGTATTGAAACACATGAAAGGAATGCCAAATTGTCATTATTGTGGATCTTGATTTATGCAGATGGGTATCAGTATCTAGATCATGGGGTTCCCAACGTTAAGGCATCTCGAAACACTAGTAAGTTTTATAGCATAAATGTATCTACCTAAATGTGGACGTTCCCGGATGGGGTCTGTTGTCGATCAATTTGAGTTCCACACCTAATATCCTAATATCAATGGTTCCACGTAGATAAACCAGCATTTGTCCATTTGTGCAGTTCAAAAAATATCTGCTGCCCCCTGTGCTTGAGCTTCTATATTACACACAACACATTTCAGTGGTATCACACAGCGTGGCCGCCCGATCATCGAACTTTCAACACCCTGTTTGTCATAATCACGTGATGGCAGTGGAAGTACCGAAATGCTAGATACCGTAACGAGTTTGAGTCCAGAGTTGGCCATCCTTCAGCCGCAGTGTCGTCAAACAGAACTGACAATATGGAGTCTACGGTAAAGTAAAATGGTGTTACGCATAATACCGACTCGTCAGTGTTTGTAGTTGAATCACTGAACAGTTTGCCTGGAGTTTCTTGTTCAATATCCTCCTTGTATAATTTGCATGGAGTTTTTCGAGCATGCATCGGTATGAAAGAGCAAGACATTCTTTCTTCGTCTGCTTTACAAACAGGCACGATGGAGGCCGGAATCGATCAGCACAGTCTACGACTCCTGCAGCACGTTTCCCACACCTCTGTCCGTTTGTGTTTCCGCGCAGCGACATGTACTCAACTTCTTCACTGTATCAGCAGGTTAGCAGAAATGCCCCACCTACATTAGACCCTTTATATTGTTTGCGCTTGTGCAGTGTCTCAGTAAAATCCCACATTCGAGTTTTAACAAGGTCCTATATTTCTTAGTGGATTCATTTAGACTGATAGTATGGTATATTTAGGCCTAAAAGTCAATAACTTTTTAGTAACGGGAAACGTATGGATCACGAACATACAGTTTGAGGCGCGCACCTTGCGGTCCGAATCCGTACACCGCAGCGCACACATTACTGTCCGTGCACGGGCATGGGAGCGCACTGTGCCCCAGTAGAGCTTTATAGCAACGTCCATGGCCCCACCCCCTGTAGTTGACGCTCTGCATGTCTTTACATATGTCAAATGGGGGGTATCATTCATTTGCAATTGGTGAAACAATAGGGCACTCTTCCTCGCCCTACAGAATGGAGCCAATTGGAGCCAGAGCGGGGTAATAGACTAGGCTACACTCGGCAATGGATAATCTTACAGGACAGCGAAATGGAGCAGACCATCAAATCAGTCCTACCAACACCCCCATGTATCCCTAAAAAGGAAGAGTAAGGAGTTTTCATTTGCTTAAACTTAAAGAATCCACAATCCAACCAATCCAACTAACCCACGCCAACTGTCTGTCAAGTAAAGTACTGTCTTCTTGTTGTCTAATGAGAAAACGGATGCCATCCTCCCAAGTAAAACTTTGAGGGCTAGTAACTCAACAATGCACAGCGTAAAACTTGAAAAGAACCACATCTCTATTCATATTCGATTGACCATGAGTGTTTGATATAACTGTTGGAGCGATGGTGCCAAATAAATCTACTTGTGACCAAAGTTATGACGTATGTGTGTAAAGGGTGGCCTGTTTACTCCAGTGGTGAATTACTGTATTTCCCTCTTTCATTTCCAGGGTACTGAGTAGTCACTCCCCCTCTGGAACTCTGCGGGCCGTTTTAAGGGATACCAGCTGTAATCAGTTCCTCGAGGTAATTCATTTCAATTCAATTAAAAAAACGTCATTGTCTATCACATAGTGAGAGAAATTGACTTTATTATCATCTAATAAGGATGGAATCAGTTTTACAGGTAGATAGAATTGAATACCCTTGGTATGCATTGCCCATGAACTACTGACCTAGGATTTTAACTTTTTTTAGGACTTAACTTTATAAGTCATAATACACTGAAATCCATTGTATAATGTGCAGATATGGGACGACAAGGGGCTAAGAAAAAGTCTACATTTGAATGGTTTCAACAAACATGGGAAAATCTATGAGGATGGTAAGACTTTCTGTGTATATCTATGATTGGTACAACCCAGAAATGTATCCCTTATACAAAGTCTTCCTTTTACTCGTATGTTTTGTGCGGTGTGTGTCTTTGTTTTCATCCAGCTCAGTTTGGTTCTTTGGCATGGTCTGAATGTGAAAGTAGACTGGTTTATGTGGCAGAGAAGAGCAGATCCACGGATGAGACTTCTGACATACTGTCTGCTACAGGAAATGTAAAATCTCTCTTCTAAAATCTTTTTTTAACTCTTGAAATGTTTTTCATCACACGCTACATTGTGCCATATCTGCTGTTGTAGACGGAAGCAAGCATATTTTTTTATCTTTCTGATAATATTGGCCTGTTGGTCTTCAGGATAGGACAGTGTACTGTGAGGACTGGGGCGAGGGCTTGACCTGCAAGAGCCTCCCAGTGCTGTGTGTAGCCGACATACAGGGAGGAACGGTCACTGTGCTGAAGGGGGTCCCTCCACATGTCTCCCCCGGCCAGGTTCTGTATAAGCCACACATACTCATTACTAAGAAAATATGTCCTGCCAGTGTCCGGATCTTAACCTAACCTCTGTGTCTCTGTGTGTGTGTTTCCACAGGTTCTTTGGCTCCCCGGAAGCCAGGCCCTTGTGTTTGTAGGATGGTGGCACGAGCCGTTCCGACTGGGCCTCAAGTTCTGCTCCAACAGGAGGTGACCGTATACATATTTTAGACTTTTTATGTTGACATTCCAGATAACCCCCGTTCCGTTAATATTAAATCATATTCAGTTAAACCGTTCAAAAGGCAAGACAACTTAACGCATGATTCTAAATCTTTGCTCTAACTTTATTTTCATAGGTCAGCATTGTTCAAGCTCGATTTATATGGATACTGTGGTGAGTATAGTTCACCAGGACTGACGTCTGTGTGAGTGGTCTATGTGACTCGAGGATTTTTAAACCGCTCCCCAGCCACTAACCGTCTGTGTCATCCCTCACCTAGAGTTGCTGTCCGGGGACAACCTCAGTGTGTCCAGCCCCAGACTGAGCCCTGATGGCAGCAGCCTGGCCTACCTGCAAGGCCAGGTGTTTGGCCCCCACTCCCAGTGTTTAAGTCTTCAGCTCTACGACCTGCAACGCCAAACTACCTCGACCCTGCTGGACGTGGTCCACAGGCCCAGCACTGGTATGGACTGTTTGGTTGACAGACACATGGAGGGGCCTACTGGAAATGAACTCCTCAACATGAAACCAGTCACTACAATACGACCCATCACCTCTTTCCTCTCGTACCTTTAACTGTCTCAGATGGGTTTGCCGGTGTGTATGAAGCGTTGCCTGCCAGTTGCTGGTCATCAGATAGTCAACGGATAGTCTTCAGCAGTGCAAGGAGAAACTTCAAGGTATAGAGTATGGTTACTTTTTCCTCTCAATTCAGTATTGGTATTATAGTCAGTTAGAGAAACTGACTTGAACAGACAAGTCAGCATCACTTTGAATAGCTGTAGTGTTTTAGATTAGCTCACTCTCAGTCGCTTATACTCACTCTTCCTATCTGCATGGTCTCTCCTTCAGGATCTGTTTGTGGTGGACAGACACACCAAGAGAGTGACGTGCCTCTCTGATAGTAAGAAACCCAGCTATTCCCCTCGTCCACTTCATATCCATCTTTCCCACCTCCCTTCATCTCCTCCATCACCTCCTCTTCCTCCACCTCTTCCTAATCCTCATCACCATGAAGCCAGAAAGAACATAGAAGGTAGAGCACAGTCAGATTGATGTTGTGTCCAACATACAGTCTGGCTTCAACAAGCCCTTGCCAATGTGTTACTTCCCTAGATGAGGTATGGGGGAGCTGGAAGCTTTTGTCCATTCACAAAGATCTGATGGTGATTTGTTGTTCCTCTCCAAGCAGATCTCCATGTCTGGTATGACTGCAGAGACACTCAGACTAATCTCATCTCCATTTTATGATACGGCATGGATGTTTGTGGCACCGTTCTCACTTTTGTGCGTCTGGCCTTGCAGAGGGTGGGCTTCTTGCCCTCAGTTGGGGAGAAGGTGACGTGGCATACCCTGAGCCAGCCCGCTGTCAAATGTGCTTTCGGCTGGAAGGTTCTAGATGTCAAGCCTTCACCTGAAGAGGATAACAAACTATACTGTGAGTGTTAAGTTGGGCAGTGGGCGAGGAACAGTACTGTTAGGGTTGTCTATGCTTTCTTTTGGGTAATACTGATATAAGGCCTTTTCTCAGCTACAACATCCAAATAAGAGAATAAAAGAGGATCCACCCGTGGCTGAGGTTGTGTCAGGAACAGCCCAACAGAAATATTATAGCAACATTGGTCGTTTGCCAGATTATCCTAATATCAGCTTTTGGCCATAGTGTTCTGTGAAGTAACATGTCCTAGCACAGATTTGAGTTGTGTCACTAAACTACTGTTTTCAGACATCCTATCCTCTCTTTCTGTCCATAGCTGGTCTAGATTTCAGTGCTGTGCTGGTGAAACCTACTAGTCCCTCCGTAGTTAAGTGTCCTCTTGCAGTGTACATCCATGGTGAGTGCATTCCACTGGTTTACCTTGCCAGCCCCTCTTCTACTGCCTTTCCCCTTGTTCAGTAGAGGCAGAATGTCCATTTATTCCATGGAGACAGTATGAGCTGCATGTGTTCTCTGAGAAGGTTTGGTTTTGGTCTCACCCCCCTCAGGCGGGCCACATTCCCAGTTCACTGCGGAGTGGAACATCACCACGGCGGGACTGGTCAATTTGGGCTTTGCTGTGCTCATGGGTAACAGGCTCAATAAAATCACATTGATCTGAGACCTCCAGCTGCATCCAATTCCTATTGGTCTGTTTTTACTTGAATCGTCCTTTCCTCTTTCCTAAGTAAACTACAGGGGCTCCACAGGATTTGGCCAGGACAGCATATTGTCTCTGATTGGCCAGATCGGTAACCAGGATGTAAAAGATGTTCAGGTATGTGTCTTGTTACATTCAACTCAATGTAAATATAAAATATGTAGATATAGCAGAATGAAAAGTGGGTTCAGACAATCATGCTAAAACTGAAATGTTGTTTTGTGATCCTCAGGGAAAGAGATCTGCAAAATAGTGCACTGTGCATACATTTTTATGTTGTTGTATTAATATTCTTTTTTGTTTCCCAGAGGGCTGTACTGACTGCCCTAGGGAGCGACGTAATCCTTGATTCTCAAAGGGTGGCTGTCATTGGTGGGTCTCATGGAGGTTTCTTATCCTGTCACCTGATAGGCCAGTACCCAGACTTCTATAAGGCTTGCATTGCCAGGAACCCTGTCATCAACGCTGCCACATTACTGGGGACAAGTGACATTGTTGACTGGTGAGGTTTTTTTTTTCTTCACATTTCTGGGGTGGGGGCTAGTGATAAGTTCTTCATATCTCACCTATTCTCCATTTACCTGTCTGTCTCTCTGTGGTTCATGCTTGCTCTCTCTCTCTCTCTCTCTCTCTCTCCCTTTAGGCGTTACTCCAGTGTGGGTCTGCAGTACTCTTATGAGCAGCTGCCTACCCCAGAGGCCCTAGCCACCATGCTGGAGAAATCACCAATCAGACACGCTGCTCAAGTCAGTCACACTTGCATACAAACACACACACACACACACACACACACTACACCTTTTTTTGCAATTTCACTCAGCATAGGGTGACTGTGTGTGTGTGTGTGTGTGTGTGTGTGTGTGTGTGTGGGGGGGGGGGGGGGGGGGGTCTGCAGATCAAGGCTCCAGTGCTGTTGATGCTAGGTGGCAGAGACAGGAGAGTGTCTCCCCACCAGGGGCTGGAACTCTACCGTGCTCTTAAGAGCCGGGGCTCCCCCATCAGGTAGGAAGTCCTGCCCACTACATTCAAACAATGGCTCTAGACATTGTTTCCCTTTTCTTTGCTCCTCTGTTGCTCTGTGTCATCCAAGATTAGCCTGTTTCTTTGTTTTTTGCTTACTTGGTTTGTCCTCTAAATCTCCAACCTGAAATCTTCTCTCTTGTGGTCCATTTTCTGTTTGAGGCAAATGGAACATGTCTTCAAACAAAGGTTGTTTCTATCTTGAGAATAGTTGTGACATTTGGTAGAAATGTGCGATTAGAGTGAGTACTTGAAGGTGCTTTCTTCTTTCTTCTCTAGGTTGCTGTGGTATGCTGAGGATGGCCACTCACTGGCCAGAGTGGACACCCAAGCAGACTGCTTCCTTAACATAGCCCTGTGGCTCCAACAGCATCTTAACATGAACTGACATGGACTGAACATTGAGTTATACGCGCGACATGTATAAAATACTCATCGTATAACTTTTTCTATTGTCTCTACTCATGGCCCAGTGTCTACAGAAGCACCTCTATATAGACTAAGCCTAGACCCTTCATACACCATTTACCAGCTTTTTTACGGCCTTTCTGTAAATGTTTCTACAAATTCAACAGTCATTTATTTGCCGCTTATTACATGTAGTGGTTTATTTATCATGATGTTTTGCTGACCACTCCTGCCAGACATGTGATTAAATTCCTTGCTCTAAATGTGATCCTTTGTGATTTTCATTGATTATTAAAACTATTGTGTGCAATTGCAAACATTTAAGAGATAAAAAAAAAAAATTACTTCCCCCAAGCTCATTCCAGAGCACAAAATGCAGTCCCTCTGGTGGACACTGGATACCAGCAGAGGGCAGTGTTAGCCAGCCTGTGGTTAAGAAGTCCTCCACCATGGACACAGAGCAGAATACGGCCATGCTAGTGGGACGGTGGCTGTAGAACGAGCAAGAAAAGAGAATGGTCAAGCAGAGAGAAGGAATAGAAATGACGGGTGGAACAGGATAAAACCCCGCGAGTTTCATCCTTGTGACTTTCAGGCTGAGACCCATGCATACTCGCCAGCCAAGCGGACAGTTAGCCAGCCACGTGAAGAGTTAGCCAGCCAGGCCTTAGAGTTGATGTGCATACCATGCAGTCCCCTGCAGAGAGGAAGGAAGGAAACGGGAGCTCTGTGGTGAGACCACACTCACTGGGCCGGAACGCCTCGACCACAGAGCAGAGGGGATAATTACGTTGTGAGACTTTAACTCAAATTATACATGTCTACAGGTGAAGGAAACTATGTTGGAACGGTGGCATCACCTGTCTCAGTAATGTCTGAAATATGCCATGTAAAAGGCACATCTAACAAATGATTTACAAAAACTTGAAGTAGTGTATGTATAATTTAGCATGTTTGCTTGGGACAGTATCATAGGTTGTAATAACGGTGATGTGAAAGGTCGTAATGCAGGTAATCCTTTTTGGTGGAGTTAGGGGTCAGCTGTAGATTTGAGTAGACAAAAGAACTCTCGCTGATCTTTAACACCTACCTTCTCCTCGGGGGCTTGACTGTTACTACCCCAGCAGGTCCTGCCCAGATAAGATCATAGGTGACAAGGTGACAAAGTCAGACATAACAGGACTGTACTTCTGAGGGTGGGCCCACACAGGAGTTCAAAGTTCTGCCATAGCGGAAGATGTGTGAGCCTCCTCCCCGGGCTCTCAGCTCCAACTGAGCAGACACTGACAGAATCCAAGCTGTAGCTGATTCAACTGATAGAGGGAGTGTGGTGGTTTATTTATGGAGACATCTTTGACATTAGATGGCCTTAGAAAACACTCCTGCCCAAACTGTTGTTGAAGGAAATAACAGTCTACTGGATGGAATGGGCTTATAAACCATATGAAATGACTGAATTGTGCATTAACTTGTTTCAAATCCTCATCCACTTCCAGAATTTGACTCCTCACCTTCTCCATTTCACTCTCCTCCACTCTGCTTAAATGCTGGAGGCTGAAACCTCCGTTGATCAGAAGTGGAAGAGGAGAATAAAAAACGGGGACAAATTGGGGGGTTGTAGAGGAGAGAAAAGAAGAGGACGGATGAAGAGAAGAGAGATGGGGAGAACAGAAGGGGGAGAATGTGGGGAAGTAGAGCAGGAAGAAACAAAGTATGGAGGGTGGGGGGTGCTTTTGTAAAGGACACAGCCTAGTTTCCTACATGAACTTGTCACACTTTGTTTATGTGGACGTGTTTATCAGAGAGTTTCAACATATGTGTTACTCACACACAGAATGTTTTGGAAATGACTACAGGATAGTTGTTGTTCTGATGCTACTGTATATTTGCCCTTGTGTAATAAGGATGTTCATTATAGAATTTGTGGTTGTTTACAAGGCACACACATTTGTGTGTATTTATTTGATGTGTGTGTAAGCATGTGTGCGCCGGCATTGATTTAAAGGCCTAGACCAAGCAAACCCCCTCAAAGTGAGTTGAGCAATCTATTAAATGAAACAGTTGTATTTAATGTTCCTACATGTAACACACAACCTGTGTTCCTTAAATGCAGTCAAACAAACATTCACACTTAAGCAGGTCCTTGATGCTTATGTTCTTGTACTTAGGCTGTGTGTTTTTACAGGGGTCATAATAGATGAGTCCATTAGTCTAAGTAGCAGGGGAGGCTATTCTTCACACCCCGACTCAGAAAAGTGTGCAAGCCATCACTCAATAAAATGGCTTTAAGAGCATCATCACCTTATTTGATGAATTGTGCTGGGCAGCACACTCATACTACTACTACTACTCTCAGCAAAGTGTAGTTACTGAATAGGAAAAATAAGCGAGCTTATTTTGTCAACGCACACAACTGGCACTTCCTTTCAACTGTCAGTTGTTTAGTGAAAGTGGGTGGTGAGTGAACAGTGAGGCCAAGGCCTGTGGTTAAGAGAGAGAGAGAGAATAAAAACAAAAAGGAGGCAAGCTAAGAAAGTGCCTGTGTGTGCTTGTAGTTTTGCAACTCATGGTGGGTAGAAGGGAACTTAAGGAGTCTGCAAAAAAAGAAGCCACCTGGAACACGATCAGTGAGCCGTTCTCTGCTCAAACCACAACCAGAAACCTTCAGAAAAGTGTGGCTGTCCGTCTGATTTCTGCGGGTTCTCTTTCTGCATTGCCAGATCACAGAGCCCAGTTACAAAAAAGGTTTGACAGCTTCTTAGTTTTCCCTGACCAAATGAACCTGGAAGCTTCACTGTGTGTGTGTGTGTGTGTGTGTGTGTGTGTGCGTGTGTGTGTGTGTGTGTGTGTGTGTGTGTGTGTGTGTGTGTGTGTGTGTGTGTGTGTGTGCATGCGTGTGCGCGCGCGTGCGAGCACGCGTGCGTGGGTAAGGGTCTCCGCGTCTCTCTGCGTGTGAACCCACCAGAGATGGTGGCTTGAAACAGGAAAGACTGTGTAATTATAGGCAGCAGTGATTATTTATTTAGTCTAGATTTCATTAATGGGCTTTAACGCAGACCTGCTGGAGACACAGAGAAGGAGGGTGAAAGAAATGGAGACGGAAGGTGGCGACATGGGAGAAGACTTGAATACAGCTGTCCATGGGATGTGGGTCAAGAAGACAGTGGGATAGGAAAAGGAAAGGTTCTGCCGGGAAAGATGCGTGGAAGAAGAAAAAGTGTGAGAGGGTCTTGAGGAAATGGGTGTTGACAGAGGGCTAAGAAGGTTGGAAATATTCAAGCAGATTGACGGGAACTATTTCAAGTACATGTTTCTCTGAGCAAAAACTATCAGGAGTCTGTCTGTTTTCTCTTTCGCTCTCATTCTCTTCTTCCCTCACGCCTTGCTTGTTGTGATTGCTCCAGCATTTTACAACTCAACTTCATTATTTTCCATGTATGTTGCACTCTATGGTATATATCTCTACTATTTATAGTTAAAAGTAAATGTATTAGTTTAGCTGTTAGTATTGCGGCAACATAGGCAGTCCAACCTGGCCGCGAGGGACTAAACTTGAAAGCTAAAGATACTGGGACACGTGTAGTTAAAGTAATTGTTTCCATCCTAAGCCTTGCATTTAATACTTTATTATTTTATTTCGTAATCACTTCAATGAAAATAATAATTCGTAATCACCTTTCTGCGGTCAACAGAAAAATCTCAACTCCCGTTCTCCCCCCTCTTCCGGTCAGTGTCCAAACAGGTGCATGCAATCACCCATGAATACTACCAGCCCCAGTGAACTCACCCAACACCTGACAGTGACAGTACAGTGAGATATTATTTAAGTGAAATACAGGAGACTTACATATATGGCACACATACAGGTAGTGTAACAACAGTAGTGTTTGGCTAAACTTTCCTCCATATTTATCACATATGCCATTGCTAAGAGGGATTTGATTCGGTTTCTAAACTATGTCTACTGAAGGTTGGCTCCATTGAGTAATCGGCTTGTAAATAATGAAAGAGAGCATATAGGAGGGAAGGAGAAGAGAGTTGGAGGAGGAATAATGAGAGGGATTAGTCACAGAGCGATATAATAGTCGAATATTTGGCTCAAACAGATACATCGCCTGAGGAACTGGGTCTACAGGTCAAGATCAGAGCACACATGGAGTGGATGAATTGTGTTTTATATTGGTATGTGCTGTAAGGAGGCATACATTAGGACCATATTAAGGGCTGGAAAGAGGCTGGGTAAGGCTGGGTCTTGACTTAAAGGGTCAAAGATAGTGTTGGCTGGCATTTGGGGACCGGACAAACAGATCTAGAGCAGGGGGTGTTGAGAATGAAGATGCATGATCCAAGGGGGTGAAAAAAACAAGATCGGTCTAAAGCAAGGAGACGGAGAGGTGGGAAAGGGCTGTGGGAGAAAGATGGAGAAGATGATAGAATGCTGCACTGAGACTATTCTCCAGCCGCTTGACCTCTTCAAGGGAAACTACTTTGTGCCACTGGCTAAGATTAAGCTTAGGGAGTTGGAGTAATGCCCTCTAGGAAACCATACCGTCATCGGAAGTAACATTTCTTCATGAATGACTAGTATTTGTATGCGTGTTTGTGTGTGTATGCATGGTGTGTGAAGCATTCCGTTATGTATTGGTGCACGTCTGGATGTCAACTCATGATGAAAGTGTGTATTAATGCGTGTTTCCGTTGATAAATGATAGGTACTTTACTTTGGGTCAGAGGGTTGAATCCCTCCACTTGGAACAGACTTGACCCTTTACACCTCGGGACAAAACACAAACACACACACACACACACACACACACACACACACACACACACACACACACACACACACACACACACACACACACACACGCATACACACATTTGCTAAACCATTACCAGCACAGCAGTTCTGCTCAATACGTCCATAGTGGCCTGACCTGGTTCAATCTCCCACCAAACTCCCTCCCCAGTCCCTTCTGTACTGCCTCAATATTGAAAATGTGGATGTCATCAACCCCCCCCCCCCCCAACACACACACACACACACACACACACCCAGCACCCCCACTCCCATACTTATTAATTCCTCTTATTTATGAAGTGACCTTGGGTGGTTAGAAAGGCACTCTTAAATGAAAGTTAGTATTATTGTAACACCTTACTCCACCTTTCTTCTTAAGATGGAAAAGGAAGTGAGTAGGGTATAATTAGCTAGACTGTTTTATAACATCTTTGAGAGGAATGACCGACAAAGAGGGAGACCCATGAGCACTTATGTGTGTGAACTCCCTGCTGATTGTCAGTTTGTGTGTTTATGTGTGATCAGTGTGATAACGAAGAACAGAAAGTGCATGTGTGTGTGATAAGCCGAGTGTTTTAGGGATCGAGTAGCAGATAAAAGCCTTTTCCAGGGGCTAGTAGGGGACTGCACATTTTCTCAGGCACAGAGACAGAGAACGGAAATGGGAGTGTGAGTCACTGGTATTATTATTGCCCCACAATACCTAATCACTGAATAGCTACACAGAAGTACTCTGATGAAAAACACATGCACAGAGATGCCATCTACCATATTACCCTGTCCCATCCAGCTTGTAAGTAAGTATCACCGTAGACATCCTAGAATGTTCTGTCACCAGGACCAATGTGGGTCGCAAGGCTGCTGGATCAGGTTGCTGATTGGAGGTGATGACTTGTGTCTGGGCTCTAGAAACAGGAAGTTCCAGCCCAACAAAAGCGACACCGGACTGATTTACTGATTTCAAGGCCACATTGCCCCTGGCTTCACCAAAAAGTGCTCTGGAATTTGCAGAGCCTACTGAATCTATTTGTGAAACAGATTGTGCGATGATAGAAGAGTGCATGCATTCTCTATGCTAACTGGCAGACACTGGTTCTACAAACAGATGCCTGAGGCATCCAGTGTTAAACAAAAACGTCATCTCTAATTTGAATCGTCTCGATGCTGGGCTTTGTTTAGGACTGCGCTGTATAGGGTGGGCCAGTCCCTAAAAGGACCCTGGTTTGAGCTGGTCTGGGTTTACTGGTGTTCAGGGGATCTTTAGCTGTGAACTGTGATGCTCCAGTCTGCTCTGACTTTTAGAAGGGGAAGGGAAAAATGCTGGTGATGGCTCGGGAACTGATTCAATCCAATTACTGTGTATTTCTGTGTGCATGTGTTTGTGTGTGGGTATCAGGGGAGTAGAAAGTATTAGGCCTGAAGGCTATGTAACTCAACAGGCAGTGGAAGACATCAGGCTTGATTAGACGCTACATTTTCAGACCAAAACCACATATTTGAGTCCATGTTTGTCTGTAATATCTAGTTGTAAGTGTTTTGTAAACCATGCTATCATATGCCAGATGCGTATGGGGAATGTGAACTAGGGGTTGATATAGGGTGACGATCTCCTCAGCCTTCATGGCACGCTTTAACCCATTTGCTAACTAGAACCCTGTTAAGGGAACTGGTCTTCAGCCAGAACCATCAGCACTTCTCGAGTCCATGGAAACAGGAGGCGGGAGAGAGGCCTCTCCAGCCTGGGGGAGGATGAAGTGTGGGGGTAGATCCAGAGGAGAAGGGGTCCACCCCTGTGGGGTCAGAAGATCATTCATGTGCTCACAGGCATCCACGTACCATGACATACTCACGCACTAATGCACCATTGCAGAAAGGTTTGTTTGCTCTCACACACACACACACACACACACACACACACACACAAACAAACCTGCGTGCAGTCACTCCATTCATCATACCCATGTAAACTCCCGTTAAGTTGCTTGCGCTATAGCGTTTCAAACGAGCTAGCTAGTCAAAACAAATCTTCTAAAGGGAAACAAGATACTGAACACGGACTCAGTTACAACATAAAACAATTAGAAGTCTGTCTGGATATTTTGTAAAATATGAAAAGCAATAGAGAAAATAGCAGAAAGGGGATAGAGGATGAACAGTTGAAAGGTCTCCATGGCTAAGATGGGGTTCAGAAATAATCAAAGCTTTAGGATATTTGGCTGCAGCCTCCATCTTGAAAAAAGAAGCCTCATTCCGTGCTTGTAAATACATGTGAGTTTGTGTCTTCCACCTTCTGAGTAATGAATTGTAATCCCAACACAGTGTAGGGACACTTAAAGGCATGGCTGTCCTGGTTGGTCTACGGCATGAAAGGGAGATAGAGGATGAATGAGATGGCAGAGAGGTGCCATTCAATGGTGGTGCTTGGTGAGAGGGGGGGGGGTTCAAATGTGTGTTTGGTGAGAGGCTGTTCAAGGCCCCTGGTATTCTGGTCAAGTTTCTCCAAACTCCAGGACTTTTTGTACGGAAGAGAAGGGCCCCTGTGCCTCTTCATCTCAAGATGTTTACTTACTCTATTTCTTGCTGTCTCTCACTCGCAATCCTTAAAACACCTTGTTTTTCCCAACTTCTTATAATGTGTTCTCTTTAAATGTTCTCACCAGTCCTTCGCCCCTCTCGCTCTAATATTAGCTAATTTCACAGCCAGTTGTGCTCTACCTTTCTCGCCATTTCACGGCTGATGCTGGTGTCTGAGGTCTGATATGCTGTCAGGGCTGGTAATTAAATTCCTCCTTGTTTGACACAAATTCCTGTCAGCAGTGATGTGTTTTTTCAGGTTTTTTCGCAGAAGAAGAAAAAGAGAAATAGATTGGGTGATGTCTGCCAAGCTTGAAAACCTAACCTGTCTGTCTCTCCCTAACCTGTCTGTTTGTTTGGTACAAAATGCGGAGGAAGATTCGACATCGAGGTGTTGTATAACTCACTGGATTTTGGTTTCTCCCCACTGATATGTCAAAAGGAATTTAAGATGAGTGACTGACATTATTTTAAATTCAATTATCCTGCATTTGTTTTACACACATGTACAATGATAATTTCATGTTATGTATGTGCATGTGCACACTAGCGACTCTGTGTGTGTGTGCGCGTGTGTGTGTGTGTGTGTGTGTGTGTGTGTGTGTGTGTGTGTGTGTGTACAATAGAACATTGCCTGTGTCCCCAGACAGTGTGTGAATTCACAGAATTGACGTGTGTTTGTACAGTATGAGCGCCTGAGACCCCAGAATTCGTTTTTCCCCTTCCTTTGCAGACGTGGGCAAAGGAAAATAAATGGTCTCTGACAGCTGCTGGGCTGTAATTAGGCTCTAGGTCCGGTCGGAGAGAGGGAGGAGAGCAGAAGAAAGAAGGCAAAAGGAGATTAGAGATGAGAGAGGGAGGGAAGAAGAAGAGAGGAGAGGGGAAAGGAAATTTTGTGAATTACAAAACTTGAGAAACGTATCCTCTTGATCTTGTTGAGAGTACGCCTCTCTGCTTTACTGGACACTCATCCATGCCATTCTCTGCCTTCCTCCTTCTCTCCATCTCTTTGTCCTGGCCGGGCAGCAGAGGTTATAATTAGCTGAGGGTAGTTGTGACCCAGGGATACGCCAATGCCATATTGCAGTGTGTTGTACTGTATTGGCCATGGGTCAGTGGGTAGATCTGGAGCCATGCTGCCTTGCTGCCAGATGGAGCTGATTTACAGACGGTCGAGGATGCTTTGTTTCAATGCTCTGGGTCATACGTGGGATGCAGTGCACAGTAAATATCAGGCTGTTGGTCCTTCGTGACTTTCTGCTGCTCTCAATGGATTGTGGGGTGGAGGAGGTGTAATCCCTAATGGATTACCTCATTTTGTTCTCAGTGGCTAGGAGTTAAGTACACACTGTGGTAGTTGGTAGTAGCAAATTGTTGGATGTCTGATTCTTTCCTTTTGCCAGATGGTTGATGAGTGTATTTGTGAGAGAGTGAGTATGCAGTTCTGCATTGAGGACAAAGGACTTCACCTATGATGAGTTAGTATGTCTCCCCTTCTAAGAATTGGAGCGTTTGAGAGGAAATAATGTCTTTGTGTGTGCGTGTGGGGTTTTGAAAGAGAGAGAGAGAGAGAGAGAGAGAGAGAGAGAGAGAGAGAGAGAGAGAGAGAGAGAGAGAGAGAGAGAGAGAGAGAGAGAGAGAGAGAGAGAGAGATGCCCCAGCCTTTAGGACCAGGCTTAGGGGGAATGAATAGGGTTCATGACCTTTGACCCTCCAGTCATCCTAGTTGTCTCCTTCCCATTACCGTGGAGTTCAAAACATTAACCAGAGTTGCTGGTACCAAACACACATACACACGCACACCGCACACACCACACACACTTTCTTTCACAGTTGGTTGTTTGACCTGTCCGGAGGGATTATAAATTTGATGAGCATGAGTGTAATTAAATAATAGACCCTTATTTAAACAAATCTGTCATCTACATTTGTCCAGTAGCCAGTATACATATCATGGAACATGAATGATCAATACAGTTTTGCTATAAGAAGAGTCTGACAGATTTATCATATAATGTTATATTATATTACCATATAACTTGGATGACAACTTATTTATTTCTTTTTGTATTATCATTCTGTTCATTTGTTTATAGATCTGGACGTTTATTGTGTTTCTTTCAATTCTTTATAGGGATTAGACTGCTAAGCTCCAGACAACAATGCTTTTTGTTCAAACTCTATTCAAGTTGGGTTTTCGTGAGAAGGCACCAAAAAGCTCTTAAAACAGCTGATAAAATGTGTTTTTGTACTTTCACGTTTTTACAATTGAGCCAAAGTTTAGTATGGCAATCTTGATATTTTACCCATTGTGAGAGAATTCCCTGCCCATCCTATGTGAGTGCATTGACAGACAACTTCAATTAAAAGTAGGAGCCTTGACCGTGTACCTAAAACAATAGCTGGAAGGGGGGTTTATTATATTGTTGTTATAGACTACCTCGTGGGAATACCATTAGAAGTATAGTCTGCCTCTCCGCCTGAAGTTACTCACCTTAATCACACTGAGGTGTGCTCAAAGAAGTCGACATCCAGCGTGATTACATGGTCAAACTGTATGCTCTCCGACCATGGCTATGCTCCAGTTGTTAGTGAAGAGGTCCTGACAGGCTCCTGGACTCAGCTGACCTCTCCATCTGAGGGGTGTGTATATGTGTGTGTTTGAATGTCTGTGTTGTGTATGCACTCTGTGTTTCCGAGGCAGAAGAACGCGTAGGTGTGTGTGTGTTGAAGCCAGCTCATATCTGGCGCTGGTCTTTCTCTGTCTGCGCCTGTGAATTTGTGTGTGTGTTTTGTGTAATGTTTCACCTTACCCCATGACTCTAATACTGACCACATCACAGACATAGTTGAAGGCCCGAAGCAGGAAACCCCTACCTTGGAGACCAGTTTCTACGACAACCACTCTGTGCACTATGAACCCTATGCCAAATTCCATCTTTCCAAGGGTGTCCAAAAGTGGGAAAAAGGTTCTCCTGTTATAAGAGCTGCTTGCTTTTTTCTCCTTCTCTCTTTCCTCTCTCTCTCTCTCTCTCTCTCTCTCTCTCTCTCTCTCTCTCTCTCTCTCTCTCTCTCTCTCTCTCTCTCTCTCTCTCTCTCTCTCTCTCTCTCTCTCTCTCTCTCTCTCTCTCTCTCTCTCTCTCTCTCTCTCTCTCTCTCTCTCTCTCTCTCTCTGTCTCTGGCTTTTTCTCTCGCTCTGCTCTTTTTCATTACTCCCGCTCCCTTCAACCCTGACATCAAGTCTTCCCCTGCTGTGGTTTAAATGTTACTATGAAAAGAATTAGAGGGGCACGAGTGGGACTGATGGAAGGCTAGAGAATGAGTGGGACTGATGGAAGGATGGAGAATGAGTGGGACTGATGGAAGGATGGAGAATGAGTGGGACTGATGGAAGGATGGAGAATGAGTGGGACTGATGGAAGGATGGAGAATGAGTGGGACTGATGGATGATGAAGAAATGGAGATGAACAAGGGACAGGTGAGGAGGAGTGTTTCATGAGAAGAAGATTAGGGTATCTGTCAGGTGTTCTCATACTACAGCAGAAGCCCATCTCTCTCTCTCTCTCTCTCTCTCTCTCTCTCTCTCTCTCTCTCTCTCTCTCTTTCTCTCTCACACACACACACACACACACACACACACACACACACACACATACACAGTTTACTCACAGCCCCCATAAGCAATCTGTCGGTCTATTTCTCTGTCTTTGTGTCCTTCCCTCCTTCCCTTCACACATTACGTACACTCCAAACCCCTCACTCATTGCCTCTTATGTGCAAAAAAGAGATTGAAGTAAGTTGGTATCCGTCGATAGAAAACTGTTGGAGTCAACTCTGATGGTTTTGGCTCTGCTTCCTAAACAATAACACAGAACAGAATAGAGGGGACTGCAGAGGTACTGGGCTGTGAAACCTTAGACTAGTAAAGTGCTGATAAAGAAACACAAGTGCCGCCGGCAAGCACACACAAAGACAAACACAAATGCAGGCACACACGCATCCATGTAGGCACTGAACCCACTCCCTCTTCTCCTTTTACCCCCCTCCCCCTCACACACAGACACACACACACGCACGCACACACACACGCGCACGCACGCACGCACGCACGCACACACACACACACACACACACAAATTCAGACTTGAACTAAATCAACACACTAACACAATGTAAGGTACAGTCGAATGTAATGCTAAAAAGATTCATTTGGAGGAAGAGAAGAGAGGAGGAGAGAGCTCGGCCCCGCAGTTTCAGAACACTGTGTAAAGAGGGTTCGTTGAGCTAGCTAATAGAAAGGGAGGACGAGGGAGACAGAGTAGCCAACAGGTGCTGACCATGTGTAAGCTGTATAGATGTCACACACATTGACAAGACAGGGCCCAACTCACAGCCTTAAGTTGTGTGTTTGTTTGTGTGAGTGTTCAGCCCTCCGGAGTAAGTGTTTATTTACGACAGAGTGAGGTCTTAAATTCCTGCGTTCCTGCAGGGAACCATTTCACTTATTTGCCTTCACTGCACAAGCATTCATTCTGAAACGTGAGCACACACACGCACAATCAGTCGTTCAACACAAAACTTTGACATGCCACTCTGTGTTGCAGAAACTCAGAAGAGAGTTCAAGTGAAGAGATGAAGGTTAACATCTGTGTTTTGGTGTGTGTAGATGTGTTTGTGTGAGTGTCTACCTTGATGTGAGCAACATTGTAAGTGAATGGCCCCTGGAGCAGGGCAGTGTGCACAGGGGTAGCAGTAAACTCCTTAAATGGCTGAATTGAATGGCTCTATTGATGATAGAGATGGTGGACTGCAGAAACACTTTATCTCAACAACTCCTCTGATGAACACTAGGTTACAGGAGGAATCATGGTCGCATCTAAGGTGCTTTTACTGACTGCCACTCTAACCCAACTGCCAGAAGTCGTTTTTACGTAAAGTGAGCTGTATATCAGCAGAGAGCAACTTCATAGCCGTAAATTAGTTTTAACTGCAAGTTCACTTTGGGGTCAAATGTAACATCTTCTATCTATGTTCAGTGTGTTGAACAACACAATTTAGAGTTGCAAAAATGAAAAATGATACTGCGAAACAAATGAGGCAATGCCATCTCAGAGCTTGTTCAGGCAGGCAACTCAGACCAAAGCTGTTCTCCGCTTAAAACAGTTTTACTCTCAACATTGTCTCATATTGCTGCTCAGTGCTGTCACTCAATGCAATGCTTTTGCTCTGTTTCTGCGCGCCCACCTCCACCTGCTTCAGGTCTGTTCCTCATTGTGTGTCAGGGGAATCTGCACATACTATATGCTCTCTACCCATGGTTGTTCATTGAGTGTTTGAACATGACCTTGGTCAAGAAAGATGTTCAGGGCAGCAGACCCTTGACGCCAACTTTCAATATATTACCATGGCTCTGCTTGGCAACGTGATAAATTGTTGAACCTATTAAATTGCTCCTGCTGTGCGCTAAACCTTTTCATTGACTCATTGCGTAAAAATCCTTGTGAGTGTCACTGGTGATATGAGCCCAGTTGTAATGATTCCATTCAGACAGATACATGTGCAGGTAGACTTTAAGGTTTAATACCAAAGGGAGAACAAACAAACTTAGGCATTCACAAAAGGTACTACTTACAAACATGCCCAACAAACCAAAAACACAGGAGGCTTAAATAAAGGGCTAAACAAGACACAGGTGCAAATCATAAAGCCAATCAATAACACGGGGATGAGGAACGCTGGAGTGAGGGCGTGACAGTACCCCCCCCCTGACGCGCGGCTTCCGCCGCAAGACGACCGCGGCATCGAGGGCGGCCCCGAGGACGAGGGGCGGGACAGTCGGGACGAGCCCGATGGAAGTCTCTAATGAGGTTGGGATCCAGGATATCCTCCGTGTTGACCCAGGACCTCTCCTCCGGACCATAACCCTCCCAGTCTACAAGGTACTGCAGGCGACCGCCACGGCGCCTGGACCCCAGCAAGGACCGGACCGCGTATGCAGGCGTGCCCTGGATGTCCAGCGGCGGAGGGGGTTCGGCGCTAGGCAAAGCACTAGCCAGGGGACCCGGCGCCATGGGCCTGAGAAGAGAGACATGAAACGATGGGGAGATGTGATAATGTTTGGGCAATAGCAGAGTATACGTCACCTCGTTGACCCTCCCAACAATTTTGAAGGGACCAATGAACCGCGGGCTAAGTTTGCGGCAGGGCAGACGGAGTTTCAGGTCTCTGGTAGACAGCCAAACCCGATCCCCCACTTTGTAATCGGGGGGTCACTACGGCGCCGGTCCGCCTTAGTCTTCTGTTGCCTGATTGCACGTTAAAGCCGGACATGGGCGGAGTTCCAAACCTTCTCGGAGGCACGCATCCACTCGTCCACCGCTGGCACTTCGGCCGTACTGGGATTCCACGGGGCCAAGGGGGGTTGGTACCCGAGAACAACCTGGAACGGGGTGAGACCAGTAGACGAGTGACGGAGGGAGTTCTGGGCGTACTCTGCCCACGGTAAGTAACGGGCCCAATCATTCTGGTGGTCGTGGCAATAACTCCGGAGGTAACGACCCAGCTCCTGGTTGGTCCTCTCCACCTGGCCGTTGGCCTGGGGATGGTAACCAGACGTGAGGCTTACGGAGACCCCCAGGCGTTCCATGAAGGACCTCCATACCTGCGAGGTGAACTGGGGCCCTCGGTCAGAGACGATGTCCTCTGGAATGCCAAAGTACCTGAACACATGCTCAAAGATCACCTCTGCCAGGCGGAGAGCTGTAGGCAGACCGCTGAGAGGGATGAGACGGCAGGACTTTGAGAACCGGTCAACCATGACGCAGATTGTGGTGAATCCTTTGGAGGTAGGAAGGTCGGTGACGAAGTCAACCGCGAGGTGCGACCAGGGACGCTGAGGAACAGGTAGAGGCAGAAGTTTCCCAGCCGGAGCATGGCGAGGAACCTTAGACTGAGCACACACAGAACAGGACTTCACGTAGTGGGTGACATCACTAGGCAGACCCGGCCACCAGTACTTCTCGGCTAGCAACTTGGAGGTGCGTGTAATGCCGGGGTGTCCGGTTGACAGGGAAGTGTGTGCCCAAGTGAGCAAACGATCTCTTACCCCAGTGGGAACATAGATACGTCCGGATGGACAGGCAGGCGGAGCCGGTTCCTTCTTTAGAGCCTGACGGATGTCCTCATCACAATCCCACAGGATGGGGGCCACAATGTGTGCAGGGTGGATTATGGGTCCATACTCCACCGGGCGATCCTCAGTGTCATAGACCCGGGAGAGGGCATCCGCTTTGACATTCTTGGTGCCTGGACGGTAAGAAAGGGTGAAATTGAATCGTGCGAAGAACAGAGACCACCTGGCTTGGCGAGGGTTGAGCCGTTTGGCTCTTTGGAGGTACTCCAGATTGCGATGATCGGTGAGCACCAGAAACGGTTCGTTGGCCCCCTCTAGCCAATGTCTCCACTCCTCCAGGGCTAACTTGACCGCCAGGAGTTCCCGATCCCCGACGTCATAGTTGGACTCGGCCGCTGAGAGTTTCCTGGAGAAATAAGCACAGGGGAACATACGCTGTGGACTGCCGTGACGCTGCGACAGGATAGCTCCGACACCGGTCTCTGAAGCATCCACTTCCACAACGAACTGCCGAGCAGGATCTGGGTGCCTCAACACTGGAGCAGACGTGAACCTTGTCTTGAGGCGGGCGAAGGCATCTGCCGCTGTCTCGTTCCACTCCAGCTTACGGGGGGCGCCCTTGAGTAGTGAGGTGAGGCGAGCGAGCTGAAGCCTCGGATGAATCGCCTGTAAAAGTTTGCGAACCCCAGGAAGCGCTGGAGTTCCTTGACAGACTTTGGCTGAGGCCAAGCGCAGACGGCCTCCACCTTCCTGTTTTCCATGCTCACCCCCTCTGGTCCGATGACGTAGCCGAGGAACGAAGTGGAGGTTTGGTGGAAGCTGCATTTCTCCCCCTTTACATAGAGGTGATGGTCCAGAAGGCGTCTGAGGACTGCCCTGACTTGTTGGATGTGCTGGTCTAGGGTAGGGGAGTGAATCAAAATGTCATCAAGGTACACCACAACATGGCGACCCAGCATATCCCGGAGCACCTCATTCATGAACGCCTGGAAGACTGAGGGAGCGTTGGCCAGACCAAAAGGCATCACCAGGTATTCGTAATGGCCCGACGTGGTACTGAAAGCCGTCTTCCACTCATCACCTTTCCGAATCCGGATGAGGTTATAGGCACTTCGTAGATCCAACTTCGTGAAGTATCGGGAACCCCGGAGCTGTTCGATGGCAGCAGGCACCAGAGGAAGAGGATACGGGTATTTTACCGTGACAGCATTCAGCCCACGGAAGTCAATACAGGGTCGAAGCCCCTCCACTCGTTTTGGGACGAAGAAGAATCCTGCTGACGCCGGGGAAGTGGACGGCCTAATGAAGCCCTGCTCCAAGGCCTCCTGGATGTAGGCCTCCATCGCTCGGGTCTCCGCCTCTGAAAGCGGGAATATGCGACTGCGGGGAGGGGTTGCGCCAGGGAGCAGATCAATGGCGCAATCCCAGGAGCGGTGGGCTGGGAGATGGGCGGCCCCCTCCTTGGAAAACACCTCCCTCAGGTCTTGGTACTCCTTGGGGACATCGGGCAGGGAGGTGGCCGAAGGGCTCTCCACCGATGTAGTTCGGACACCAAGGGAGAGGCAGGACCCCTGGCAATTGGGGCTCCAGGCTGTAATCCTCCCCGTGGCCCAAGACACAGTGGGATCGTGCTGCCGCAGCCAGGGTAGACCAAGCACCACCTTGTGCCCGGGAGACTGGGTCACCAGCAAAGGAAGGAGCTCGTGATGCAGGATACCCACAGTGATATCCAGCGGTTCCGTGCAGTCGGTAACCCTGCCCTGGCCTAGTGGTCGGCCATCCAGGGCCTGGATAGGAATGGGGGCATCCAGGGGCTGAAGGATTAGATTAAGAGACCGAGCAAAGTCGCCGTCGATGAAGTTGCCCGCTGCTCCACAGTCCACCAACGCTGGGAAGGAGACAGTGGGAAAACTCCCTCTGAGGGAGACAGAAACTTGTAGCAGTTCTAAGGAGATGTGAGGGACCGATGAACTCACCCCTGGTTGTGGAGGTGGGCCTTGCAGCCTAGCTCCTCCTCTGGTCCTTGAGGGGCGCCCTGGACACTCCGGTACCAGATGGCCAGCGCCGCCATAGTACAGGCAGAGCCCCTGCTGGTAACGGCGCTGTCGTTCTGCTGCGGGGAGGCGTGAGCTGCCCATCTCCATGGGTTCTGAATCAGGGAACGACCCCCTCTGGGGAGGCAAGCGGCGTAGGCGCCGACGTTGGTGGAGCAGGCCGTCAAGCCGGATGGCCGTAGCAATGAGAGCTTCCAGGCTCAAGTTGTCGTCCCTGCAGGCCAGCTCAGTCCACACCTCCTCACTTAGACCCCTGCGGAAAAGGGTTAGTAGAGCTGCCTCATTCCATCCACTAGCGGCAGCTGTAGTACGGAAGGAAAGGGCATAATCAGCTACACTCTGTGAGCCCTGAGTCAACTCCAGCAGGCGGTCACCTCCCTGTCTCCCCTCTGCGGGGTGATCAAACACAGCGCGGAAACGCGCTAGGAAGTCATTGTAGCTTGTGCCGTCTCTACTCACGCTCTCCCAGGTTGCGGTGGCCCACTCCAGGGCACGTCCTGTGAGGAGGGAGACAACGGTAGCTATCTTGGAGTGGTCAGAGGCTTGTTCCCCTGAGTAGTGAGCAAAGTAGAGAGAGACTTGGAGAACGAAACCTCCACAGTTGGTGGACATTCCATCAAACTTATCAGGGAGGGAAACCCGGGTGGTTACCGGGGCAACAGCCAGGTCAGAAGGAGCTGCGGGACCACTGGGTGACGGTGGCCCGGTCCCCTGGTTCAGCTTACGGAGCACCTTGTCCATGGCTCTGCCGAGCTGACTCAACTGGTCTCGATGTTCGCCGAGGAGGCGGCCCTGTGCGACAACCGCTTGTTGCAGGCTAGAGTCTCCTGCTGCATCCTGCTTTGAGGCGTGTTTCTGTAATGATTCCATTCAGACAGATACATGTGCAGGTAGACTTTAAGGTTTAATACCAAAGGGAGAACAAACAAACTTAGGCATTCACAAAAGGTACTACTTACAAACACGCCCAACAAACCAAAAACACAGGAGGCTTAAATAAAGGGCTAAACAAGACACAGGTGCAAATCATAAAGCCAATCAATAACACGGGGATGAGGAACGCTGGAGTGAGGGCGTGACACCAGTGATACAAAATTTTCAGGCACTAATTCAGTTAGTGCCTGTGTGTGTGCGTGCGTGCCTATTCGTGCCTGTGTGTCTGTGTGTGTGTGTGTGTGTGTGCGTGCGTGCGTGTGTGCGTTTGTGCGTGCCTGTGCGTGTGTGTGTGCTTGCGTGCGCACACATGAGTGTTTGAAAACACGGGAGACGGCCAAAGCATTCCTCTGGTCTGGCATCGCCACAGACCAAAGAAGAATGTTGGTTGTGCTTGAACACCTTATGTGATGACAGGGTTCATTAGGAGAGGGGTGCTATAGAAGTATGCTATGTAGTCTCGTTCAAAAGACCATATCCTCACAGAGAATCACACAGAGGTTCCCACTGGTGGCAATTCAGCTAGACTCTTTCTTTCTTAATCTCTCCACAGCTCTAGCCCTGGCCCTCTCTGAAATTCCCTGATGCATATACCACCCCTGTTGCCCCTTTGCTCCGAGCTTGCAAAGAGCTCCACCCCCGGCAGGTTTTGATCGACGGGGGTGTCATTCTTTGACTTGGTGGGTCAGAGGAACCATGGTTTCAGACCAGAGGTTCTGTAAGGCTGTCAGGAAACAGACAGCCAAGTAGAACACTGTGTGCTCCACTGCCAGTCAATAACAGAGGTGTGTGTGGTCCATGGCACACCTCCGCCTGGCCTTATCCACTGCTCAAAGGAAGTGGGTCTACTGTTGAGGCTTTTCCTAAAGTTCATGCAATGTGGTTGTCAAACATCATGCAATGTGGTTGTCATTGTTCAAATTGCCACACAAAACTGGGGTTTGTGATCTCATGAAAAAAAAAAAAGTGTAATTGCATATTTTCAAAAACCTTGAGGGGAATGGAAAATAGGGAGGGGAAGGGGGAAAGAAGACACATAAGTACAATTACCCTGATCTCTCACTTACATTTTTGTTTGTCATTCTTTCATCCTGCATGGATGAAGTTCTGTAAATGAAATAGTTGGAGGCCTTTCCCACCATGCATGGTGGTGTGACAAATGGAGAACAAAGCTAGTGTTTGTGTTTAATAAATGAATGGAGAGGGAAAGAATCAAACAGAAAGAGATGCCAAGAAAAGGGCAAATGTTTAAGGAAGGAGGATGGAAGTGAGTAATCCTTTTTGTAACATGATAATACTCATGATCCAAACTTCCTCGTCATAGCCACAAATGGGCTCGCTCCTCTGCACGTCAAAATGTATGGAGCAGTTTGTTAGATTAGCGTAGCAAGCCTGTGAGGGAAGAAGACTGGACACACACAGTCAAACTCTTGGAAAATATTACGGAAACAGTAAGGGGCCAAAGCCAGATAGAGCAGACAATGGCCAGGGCATGCCTACACCAGTGCCCCTACCCTCAGAGCGTGTCGTTTATTCAGCCTCCTAGACCAGACCTGTGGGTGTCTTTGACCCACCTCTCAGCGAGGGTCTGGGAATTGCCTGGGTGTCTGGGAGTAGACTGAAAGACTGCTTGCATCTTTCCCCTGCCTTGCCTCCCTTCTCATGGTTTCTCCTTCCTCTATTTCTTACCTAATTTCCCCCTAACATCCAATTCTCCTCCAACCGTTGCCCTGTTTTCCAGGCCAACAGTGGGTT
>CM030174.1:19887921-19910421 GCA_017639675.1 Aplochiton taeniatus | reverse complement strand
TCTTTCTGGAATCTAGTTAAACACGCTTTAGGAGCATGTTTGTGGAAACACACACACACACACACACACACACACACACACACACACACACACACACACACACACACACACACACATCCATTGTGAAGACAGACTGTAAATAATAAATGCATCAGCAGGCCTTCTGTGCTCCTCTGTCTCTGTGTGCCTGTCAGGTCTTTCAAAGCCTCTGGTTAGTGAGAGACACATCTGTGGGGCAGACTGGGGGTCTCTTGGGACTGAGGCTGGTTGGATCAGCAGATAGAGACGTGAAGGACAGAGGACATGACTTTCAGCTTCACCAAAGAAGCAACTTATGTGTGTGTAGAGATGTGTGTGTGGGTTATACGGTATGCTGCGGTTAATAGTTAATGCAGATTCCACTCCTTTGTGTAACAGTTCATAGATTCATGTAACAGTTAATAGTTAAATGAGGGCTGTGTGTGTGTGTGTGTGTGTGTGTGTGTGTGTGTGTGTGTGTGTGTGTGTGTGTGTGTGTGTGTGTGTGTCTGTGTGTTTCATGCCTGTCCTGTTCTTTTGGGCTAGTGTGGGCCCTAAGCTGTCACGTGGGATAACAGTTCTCTGCCCTCTCTCTGGGTGTTCGAGGATGGCGATCAGAAGCTGACAGTGCATGCAGTACTGATAGGGCAACATCTGGTCATCAGAAAATAGAGATTCATTTCAACTCCTGTTTTACCATAATATTAACCTGTCTTTTTGAATGTTTGACATTGATGAAATAAGGACATTATTTGATGGCATTCTTCAATGTGAGACCTCAGCAAGCAAGTGCTGCACTAGTTGGCCAGTCATGAGATAAAGATAACACACATTATTAGCTTTTATAATTAAGTTCTTGGATAGTGAGCAGGGCAGAAATTAGTTTTTGTGGTCTGGAACCTTTTGGGAGAAGTGGAGCATAGTCCCACTGTTCATGTGAAAAGACCACACAGGGATTCCAGTATCTGAGTTTGAATTGCAAAGGTGCTCTCCTCTGTGATCAGACCACAATATGTATCAAAAGCAAGCTTTTCCTATGCATTGCCTGTATCCAGGCACTTGTATAGCTCCTGGCGAGTACATCCTACAAACAAACCATAGTCATGGACGTCCACTTTCAGGTAAAGAATGTTTAACATGCTATAGTAATGCAAGGACAATCACTGCTGCTCAGCAACCAACCTAAAAGCACATTAGGGGCCTGTTCAACTAACACTTTACATCATTACATATAGCAGGTTCCTTGTGACACTTTGAAGTATGTAGAGGTGATTTTATGGTCCAAGCACGATATTCCAGGATTGTGTGTGTGTGTGTGTGTGTGTGTGTGTGAATATATATATATATATATATATATATATATATATATATATATATACACACAGTATGTTTCTTCCCAGTAGTAGATAGATGTACCTCATAAAGTGAGGAATGTACCTCATAAAGAAGCTACTGACTGTGTTTATAGAAATGTTAAGAGTTGTTTGTTCATTCAGGCGTGCATATATGGAGCTCTCTGTCAGATGGATGGCTTTGTGGTCTGCAGTGTACCTGGTTGTGCTAATCTGTCATTGGATACTTAGTACCAGTGGGCTAGGGACCAGCCTGAAGCCACTTCATTGTGTGTGTGCGTGTGTGTGTCATTAAATACCTCCCAACCAGAAGTTCTAGAGATATACCCTACAGCCACCCTGACCTCTCAACAACCAATCGGAACTCACATTCCTCCATCTTCCCAGGATCTCCTGGATCCAGGGAGCATGGCCACAGGGCGTTGCCATGGAATCAAGGTGATGAGGTTACACCCCTGCAAGGGTTTTGATTTGATGAGACGGGGCAGAGGGAGGACGATGGTGGCATTCATTATTCAGCTTGAACTCCCACACTGACCTAAATGGTGCTCATGGAGAGAGAGAGAGAGGGTGAGAAAAGTGTGTGTGTGTGTGTCTGTGTGTGTGTGTGTGTGTGTGTGTGTGTGTGTGTGTGTGTGTGTGTGTGTGTGTGTCTGTCTTTAAACAGGCAGCATATGTCTGCCCCCGAGGCACCGCTAACACTACGTCTGCCAATCACTGCAGCCAATCCATCGAGAGCGACAGGGATTGTGTGAGGACATCAACACACACGCCTATCACATATCCTACTCCCTTTAAACACATGGTGATGGTTAGCAGCCCATAACTAAGTGTGAGTCTGTTAGCAGGCTGCCCAGGGAGAAGCCTATTGTAGGAGAGATCTTGGAGATAGATCGCCATGTCCAAAGTCGTCTGTCATTGCTCTGTGAAATCAGAGCATAGACACAGTAGCCATTACTAATCGAAAACACAAGCTGACATTTTGGATGACACTACGGTATAGGTGATCATATAGTTTAATGGTTCAGACAAACTCAGATAGCTTGCGCATATCCTACTCATAAAAGTGCACCTAATAGTGCATATTTTCCCACATACTTTGATACACTTTCGCCACAATCCAATTTGTGAAAATACATTTAAAAAGCTATAACTTCCATCTGAACATTCTTATATCCCTTAACCCGCATAAATTCATAAGGAGTGACTAATAGTTTCTCATCACTGATCCCAGACCAAAACCCCCACATCATTAGACTTGCGGAAACCCCCTGGCACTGGTTTCTGCAGGAGTTTCCGTTGATGTCTGGGTGAGGAGAGTCAAGTGATGATGTTATCAGGCCCTTGGCAGCCACAGTGAGTTGGAGAGAGGCTGGAACACCCACCACACTTCACAGCACTACTTTATTGTCATGGATGCATGAGAGCACACGGAGTGTTGTAACCGTTATTGTGTTTCTGTGACCTCTGTACTGTACACACAGAGCTGAGCACAGTCCACACAACCACTTACTGGATCAATACTGTCAGGGGTGAAGATGGTAGAGTTCTCTTCTCTTCTCTTCTCTTCTCTTCTCTTCTCTTCTCTTCTCTTCTCTTCTCTTCTCTTCTCCTCGCATTGCCTTAGCTTCCCTTCTCTTTGAATAGACATGACTTTATCTTAGAGGTTTATGACCTTCTTTATTTCAATCTTCCAC
Source organism: Aplochiton taeniatus (assembly GCA_017639675.1). Lineage (NCBI taxonomy): Eukaryota > Metazoa > Chordata > Actinopteri > Galaxiiformes > Galaxiidae > Aplochiton > Aplochiton taeniatus. Next base: position 19,907,354 of record CM030174.1, on the reverse strand, counting down.
ACTCAGATTTATTTTAATGGTGTCATTTCAGTTCAGGCACCTTTCAAGATGAAATACCCCTAATAAATGGAGTTCTCATGGTCTGACTTAACGCATTGGTGGTTGGGCTGTGATTCTGTTCATCTCTAGATCAAACCCTGATGAAGGTCGTTGCCCGAAACGTTGGCAGTTTCCATTTTAATTAAAAGTGAAGATAAAATAATCTGGGTGTGCTCGAGTGTTTTCTATTACTAAAGATATTGCCAACTCTGAGAACCTGGATTACGTAATAGGTGTGCAATCTTTGTGAGTAAGTTGACATTAAATTATTATTTCATATTTGGACAGATAGGCTGGTGTGTGTGTCAGTGTAAACAGAGATGTGCCGTGTCCGGGAACACAGGGTTGCCACTGAGCGCTCAACCTAAACGTTTCTATAGTATATCTGGTTGAGATTATCGAGGAGGTAACATGTGTTTCCAAGTATCGGCATAACCTTCTTTTCATTTGAAAACACACTCACCAAGTCTCGTAACGACTTTAAAATAAGACCAAAGACGTGTCTGCTGCACACACCCCATTTCTTTAAACCCACACAGACACCAAAACAGACAGACACACACACGCACACACACACACACACACACACACACACACACACACACACACACACACACACACACACACACACACACACACCCACAGCTGCCGAGAGACAGACAGCAGATAAAGGAGAGGGGTGATGAAGGATATACAACCAACCCTATCAGAGCCCCATCCACAGACAGCCGACAGATAGAGTGATAGTGATAGATCTACTAGCAGGATGTGTACTGGGACCATGGAGGGAGGCAGGGAAGAAATGCTCCGAGATAGTCATCTCTTCATTCTGTGAAATCACAGATAAAATATGCACAGGAATATAAGAGGGTGCCCTGGGAAGGGATTTTGGGAACTGAGTTTGCTGCAAACTCTCTCCCCTGTGGTTATACATGATCTAGTTGTTACAGTCTCGAGATAAGAACATGCAGTAATCCTTAGCTCCGCAGTCAGCTCTTATCCATGAATGTGTGTGTGTGTGTGTGTGTGTGTGTGTGTGTGTGTGTGTGTGTGTGTGTGTGTGTGTGTGTGTATGTGTGTGTGTGTGTGTGTTTGTGTGTGTGTGTGTGTGTGAGCGTGCAATGTATCTTTTAAGCTAACATCACCTCTTCCAAACATGATTACGTTGTCTTTCCATAACCACTAAAGGATGCAGGATGGGGTCACTCTCTACCTTTCCTGATCTCCTTCCCATTCTCCCTTAGTCTGTCTGTCTCTTTCTCTCTCTCTAACCCCCCCCCCCTCTCTCTCTCTCTCTCTCTCCCTCTCTCTCTCTCTCGCGCTTTCTCTCTCTCTCTCTCTCTCTCTCTCTCTCTCTCTCTCTCTCTCTCTCTCTCTCTCTCTCTCTCTCTCTCCCTCTATCCCCCCTCTCTCTCCCCTTTCCTCTATCTTTCGCTCTCTTACTCGGTCTCTCTCTCTCAACCCCCCCGCCCCCCCACACACACACGGTGTGGCAGGCCCCTATAGTTTCGGAATGATCAGTGGTGATTAACCATGTCCAAACAGAGCGTGCCCAATGTGGGTCGCTTGCAGCCTGCAGGTAGAGGACAGTAATTGGTTCCAGACTGACCCAGCACGTGTGTTTATGTCTGTGTCTATGTGGGCCTTTGTCAGGGCCAGACCCCAATCTGTTTAGTAGAGGCCAGCACAATCACAATCATGGCATATGCTCACGAACATGTAGTTCTCTGTTAGTTCACGTACATGTCATCCGAAGAAGATGCCGGAAGAATGTAGGAGTAAGGGATAACGTAATGTATATTACGATACACTTTCGTTTGTACAACTGTGTGAACTACTCTTTGTAAATTCTACTTCAGGGTCTTTCTCTTTCTTTCTCTTGCTCTCTCTCTCTGTTCATTCTCTCTTCCCGCATGCTGACCCTGTAATAAGAGGCTAATGGCCAGCAATCAGCCGGTAAGACCTGAGTCTTGCGCAGAGGCACCCACCAAGCTGCCATTCCAGGTGTGCGTCAGTGTGTGTTCCTACCCCAGACCTCTCAAAGCAGCACCCATATATCATACACTGAAAACTGGCTCCTTATTGAATGGAAAAAGGTGTTTTATATAAAATCAATGAACTTTCACTTTCGATTAGGTTTGACAACTTATTCCCTTGAAGATTTGGAATTTGACTTGTCTTTGCTCCTCTGCCCCCTCAGAGCCTTGCACTGAACCTTCCCTCCCAACTCCCTTTGACCTGCAGGGCTCGGGACAGCCCGACGTCAGAGCACCATTTATCACCAAGCCTCCACAGCTCCCTGTCTGCTGTGTCCACTCCCTCTGGGATTCCCCCGTCGGCCCCCCACCAGCCCTCCTCCCTCGGCAGCCCGCTCGGTCTCATGTCCGCTGTGGACACGTCCTCTTCCTCCTCACCACTCTCCTGCTCCTCTCCTCCTGTCTTCTCTTCATCTTCCACAAATCCTCCCTCCCTTCCCTCCTTCTTGCTCCCTGAGGCCTCCTTTAGCCTCCTCTCCCCTTCGCCTCCTTCCCGATCTGCTTCTCATCCCCCTCTCCTCCTCTCCTCCTCAGAGAGATGGACGATGCAGGGATAAATCAACCGGGTAGCGGTGTGGAGTAGCAGTGCCTGGGGTCGGGCCCCCAGGGGCCCCTCCATTACACCCGCTGGTACCCCTGGATTCAATAAACCTCTACAGTAGTCACATCATAATAAACACGTTTGGTGGTGAAGAGCACTTAGAGCAAACCTCAGCTGTTGAATTCCTTACTATTTGATTCACTCGATAGAAAAGTAGTTCCTGGTTTATGGTTATACAGCGAAAAAAAGGGATCACTGCCTTGACGTTTCAGGCCAGTTCATTTGTTTCCATGGTATGTTTATGTACAGTAAGCCGATGCAGGAGGAAAGCAGTGTTTGTTTGTCTGAGACGCACATACGACAGTCTCACCGTTCCCTCTGTAAGCCACAGCACCTGCAAACTGTAGACCTGTAAGCCCTGGAGACGGTCGGGCTACACATAACTAAGCGGCTCTGTAAGCCCTGTCAAGCCTGCAAAACGTAGAACTAGAGAGCAGAGTCGTGATTGAGAGCACGCTGCACCCCAAAGCCCTGGAGTCCCACAAGTCCCCCTAAACGTGAAACATGCACACCCCGACTGGCAACAATTTACCCTCCAAGGCGCAGACATTAATCACACTTAGGGTTCAATCCCTCCCTTGGCACCCCACTGTGAGTGCGAGAGTCCAGGTACAATGCCCTGGTTTGGAAACACGGCACTGTTGATTCACAGGTCTGTCGGCCCTTGACACCAACCAGATGATAGTCTCACTTGCAGGCCAGCAAGCTGCCTATAAATCCAGGCCTGCATATTACTCAACATTTTGGCATGCAAAGTTTGGTGGCAAGTTAATGGGCCGCACCTAACTTTTCTTATCAGACCTGGTTTGTTTCAAATTCTAATTGTTCTCAGTGTAAAGAGAATTGTCTTATGTGGCCCCAAGTACTGTTCCATTGTGTTCTTTCTAGTGGGGCATCGTAAAGTTGAATGTGACAACATTCTGTAGTCTGGTTTCTTTTTAACACGCATTCCTTTGGGATCTGTGGATGGACCTATAGAACAGCATCCCCACCCTGATCCTTTTGGAGAGGAAAGCTTAGGAATGCATGGTATGAATTGCTAAACCTTCTTTGAAGGCTGCTGTTGTTCTTGATGTTACCCGAAGGTCCCAGTGTGTGTGTATGTGTGTGTGTGTGTGTGTGTGTGTGTGTGTGTGTGTGTGTGTGTGTGTGTGTGTGTGTGTGTGTGTGTGTGTGTGTGTGTGTGTGTGTGTGAGAGAGCTGGGCATCCTACTGACAGGGAAATTGGTCTTCTCAGCAGGAAGGAGCATGGTTAAATACATGTTCAGTGTATCTGGGGAGATGATGTGTGTTTGTGTAAAGTGGGTCACCGAAGGTGGATTTGAACCTGTGTGTGTTTGTGTACAGGACTGCATCTACCATATAGGCAAATCAGGCAGGCTCTTCCCAATTTTTTTTTACACGATTTTCAAATTAGGACGGAAAATGTATTTTATATTTTGCTAACTTGGTAATTGATTTATAAATGTGAAAGACATATTGTGGGGTAAATGCGATGTGTTTGTAGTACTCAAATTTGCGTCAGTTTCTATTGTCATTAAAACTTTGCAGTCATGATGGGTAAAAAATCTAAGCCTGACCCATGTACAAGAGGCATGAAAGAAAGAGAGAAGCAACTTATAAACTGTGGCCAGAATGTATCCCCCCTCCCCCCTTGGGGTGGCAGATTGTCTGGTCTATGTACTTGTGTATTGTGTATGTGTGTGTGAATGTGTGTGCACATTTGTGTGGGTATGCGTGAGCGTGCGTGCTTTTGTGTAATGTGTGTTAATGTGTGGAGGTAGTTTTAGGTGTGTGTGAATCTCTCTGAGTACGTGTTGTCATAGATGTGTGTTAGTACCCTAATGTGTAGAGGCATGACAATACGTTGGAGGAATGGGCCTTTAATGCTTCCTGCCACAGTGCAGAGTGTGTGGACTATCCATGGGATTTGTGACCAGCTTTAGACACTGCCGTGAGAAATGGGTTTGGACTGGAGAGAGGGATAAATACGCATATGTCTGAATGACTGAGTGAGGAAGGGAAAGTTGAGCAGATCTGGAGCATGACAGAGCTTTTTTTAAGCACAGACAGAGAGCTTCTGGTTAATATAATCACGTCCCCCCCCCTCTCACTCTCTCGTCATCTGATTATCTGTCTCTTGCTAGTTTTATGTGTTAAGTGGGTATTGAGGCTATGAGTTTAACATTGGACTACACAGTTCGAGAGGTTTAGAAGTTTGAGTCCATATAAAATGTGAGCGTTGCTAGTTATTTTTGTAGATTGTGTGTGTGTGTGTGTGTGTGTGTGTGTGTGTGTGTGTGTGTGTGTGCGTGTGTGTAGTTGATGGGTGTAATCACAGTGGCTATCCTTGTCTTCGGTCTTAAGGTGGGGATTACCCTCGCTGACCCTGGAGTGACGACATATCCATTATAGATGAGCACACACACACACACACACACACACACACACACACACACACACACACACACACAGACACACCAAGGCCAAGGCCTGAGTGCCACAGTGAAGGATCTGGGCGGTTTATATTGAGAGGACTGGTGGTCCGACTCTGAAGTCAGCCTGATGGCATAAACACTCTTAAATCATCACATGATCTCATCGCTGGAACACACACACTCTCTCTCCCTTTCAGACTCACACACATGTATGACTGGACCCTGGTCCGGCTGCCTTTAGCCACTTATTGAGGAGGATGAGAAGGCTTAGTAAAAAGAGAAGAAGAGAAGAAGAGAGAGAAGAAAGGGGGAGAGAGGGAGATAAAGCTGCAAAAAGAGAGAAAGTGACAAGAAAGAAGTTGAAAGAAAGAGTTAGGTGAAGGGCATGCACTAGGTCACATGTGGAGAGAACAAGTGAATGACATGGAGGGGAGGAAGACAGAGAGGCCCCTTCATAGTCCATGCAGAGTCACCTAAGCAGCCCGGAGGAATTTGCGGATGAAGGGGAGAGAGGGGCTCTCATTGTGGAGGGAGCCAATCCAACAGTAGCGCATCTATCCACGCTCAGTTGTCAAAGCGGCAGACATGATGACTTACAGCCTGCGTTGTAATGGTAAATGGACTGCACTTATAAAGCGCTTTACAATTTAGGCCTCTCATTCACCCATTCACACACACGCCGACAAAGCTGCCATGCAAGGCGCAGCCATGCTATCGGGAGAAACTTATGGTTCAGTGTCTTGCCCAAGGACACTTTGACATGTGGACAGGGGGAGCAGGGAATCAAACCGGCAACCTAGTGGACGCCCCACTCCACGCTCCACGCTCTACCTCCTCCGCCACAGCTGCCCGTAATTTCGGACCGAACAATGTCTAAGGAGGAATGCAAAGATGAGAGACTTGGGAGAAAAAGGGGAAGGAGGCATGAGATGGGGGAAGGATAGAGATGAGAGGGTGGGCTTCTGCAGAAGGATGGGGCCCTTGATTGGCCCCTCCCTCCATCTCTTCAGCCTTCTCTCTCCATTTCCCCAGATCTTCCCTTTCTCTGGCCTCAATGTCCGTCCCTTGCTTTCTCTGCCTTCCATTCTTCCTCCTCCGTCCCTCCCTCCCTTATTTTCCTGCCTTCATTCAGAAACTTCAGGACTTTTCCTCTCTTAAGGGTGAGATCATCAGGACGAGAAGAGACTCCTCTCTCAATCTCTCTGCATTGTCCTCATTGCCCAGCACAATATGTTTGAAAATGAGAAAGACAACTTCAGTCTCTTCCTCGTCCTAAGGCAGCGAAACGAGGGATCTGAACTGATGGAGACAGATTTAATCATGAAGCAGAAACAGCATAGACTGTTTGAGGTCGCCTCAAAGCTCAGGCTAATAATGGAATCTATTTGTTGAGTTGAGTCTAGACGTGCGATTTACATTTTGAGCGTGAGGTGTGGCCCCTATTGAATCATTGGAATGAGTTCTCAACGTAGAATAGCAGGGTCCGTACTAAACCCTAAAAGGGAATGATTCTCCATTGTCTTTTATTTAAGCCAGAATAGTAATCTTTTAGATTTGAAATGGTATTGTTCAGGGGGGACGGGGTAATCTTTTGAAAGTTTGACAGCTATTGTTTGTCTCTCTATTCCCCTGTCTTGTTTTAAGTAGAAACTATAATCTGCTTTTAGTTTGCTCCCAGGCTCTGTCTAAGTGCCTCTAGGGAGAGGGGAAGGTTATGTGGGAAGCATTGAGGATTTAAGTCTAAGAAGAAGAAAAAAAACTGTTGTGAATGGAAAGTGAGAGGGACAAAAAGAGGTGAAGAGGTTTGAATGGGGGATCAAGAATGAAATACCACACAGGATATTGGGTTGGTGGTGAACAGTAGGAGATAGATCGTTAGTGTCTATTGAGTTGGCTGAGCTGCACAAACAAACACACACACACACAAACACACACACACACACACACACACACACACACACACACACACACACACACACACACACACAGATACACACACACACACACACACACACACACACACACACACACACACACACACACACACACACACACAAACCCTGTCTCAAGGCTTACGGCAGCCCAAGTCCCTGACCCTGTCCTGGCCAGCAGGTAACTGAATCCCCCAGTAGGACCCTCAGTGGTTTTAACCTCTAACCCTGTGACCCTGGCTTAGGCACCGCCTAGCCGCCTGTGAAAGCACCCGATACTTGTGGTAAAGTTGTAGTTAGAGAGAGATTAAGTTCGATGAGCCACCTACCCGAAGCGATGCACTTAAATATGAGCACTGATTGTGTCAGCTGGTGTACCACATTGTCCTTTCTCTATGCCATGGTGATCTGTTTCCATGACAAACTGCAATTCTACTCCAATTACAAAGTTGCTATTTCTCAGAGGACTGGAAACGAACCCTGAAAGCAGCCAGGAGGTAAAGTAGGTGGTGGAAGCTGGATGTGGAGTTCTGTGGTTTCTGGGAACCCTCTGGAGAGAGCTTTGCGGCAGACCTCTCAACTCTCACTCAGGGTAGATCTGAATGAGACTGCATGTAGCCATGCCCTGCAATGAAAAGGACTTTGGAGTGGGCCAAGCAGGGCCCAAACAAAGTTGCATAGTACAAGTGTGTGTGTGTGTGTGTGTGTGTGTGTGTGTGTGTGTGTGTGTGTGTGTGTGTAGATATGTGTAGAGATTAGTGGCTTTGGCCGGGGCTAATCTGTGAGTCCCTGGGGAGTCTGGGCGGAGTGTGTGGGAAAAAAAATAAGTTAGCATGAGTTTAGCAAGTCTGCTTTTCATTTTATCGTGGAATGTATATGCATAGAATGTGTAAACACTTTGCCAGTCTGTAGAGAATATGTCTGCCACCACATGCCTCAGCAAACATGCTTGCTTGTTTGTGTGTCGGTTGGAGCCTCCTGGTGTGTGAACAGGACGTCTTCTATTCGTTTGATGGACCCATTAAGGTCTAATGAAGACTTGGCCCATCGGGGGGGAAACAGCTGACTGCCTTGGGCTTCAGTAGGTCCCAGTGGGGGCAGGAGAATTAGGGCTAATTAAAGGAGCTATCAGCTCTATTTAAACCTCTGGTCGCAATGGTTTGGGTTTGTTTAGCTGTATTTCCACCTTACTACATTTGGATCCTTTTATTTCTTATTGGTAATAGTCATGGTCATGGTCATACAGATGAGTAGCTTCCTTCAGTTTCTGTATTTGTATGAGCTATGTATTTATACAAGAGCAAAGCTAGCCAGAGCTGAGAGTTGGCTGAAGCTTGAAACTGAAGGTTCAAGAATATAATCAGTGTTTCACTAGAGGGAAGGGGAGATACAGAGAGACAAAAAAAATTGGCAAAAGAGAAAAATAAAAAGACTAAGAGAAATGATATACCTCACTGCAGAGAGACGCCTCTTTCCTGCCATGTTTTTTACTTTTCTAAGTCTGGTTGAGATATGTTGAGATATGTGATGGGCGCTGTAACACTGCCATTCCCCAACTGCTATCTGATCTTATCTCTTGTGAAACAGAGAGTTTTGAGGCTCTAATGTTATTTCAGCAGAGTAACTGTGAGGATTAGGACTTGGCACCGCAAGGAAATAGCTCATTAGCCTGGGGATGAGGTGTGTGTGTGTTCAGGTTAAAAGACACAATTAACCAACATGCCAACAGAGACACATGCTTTTTCCAAAACTTAAATGCAGGGGCATAAGAAACTCGAGGCCCAGTCAATGTTGTGTCAGGGGGTAGGCTCAACGTGGTTTTGGACTGAGTTTTACTTTGGTACAGGCTGGTGAGATCTGGAATGTGGCTGTGTATATTTTTTTAATATTGCATACTTATTTTACTCTGCTTTGGGCTTCTATTCTGTTCTATTCTATTCTATTCTCTCTGACTCCTGACCTCATGACCCCCCCCCCCCCCACCCCTCCTCCCTCCGTCCTCATTCACGGGGCAAGTGTCTTAACTTCTGGCTAGGATTCATATTTATACTTACAAGGCTTAAAGGTTCTGAGGTTCTGAATGGATTAAAGGGGTGGTCTGTGTTTCATCAGTGAGGGGGGAAGAGGCCAGATCATAGGAGGCACAGGGCACCCACAATATCCAAACCATCTGGCTTACTGTAAAACGAACACCCCCGTGTTTACTTTGCTGATACCTGCCATTAGAGTCTGAAAGCAGACCTCCCCCATGGCTTCTGCCCAAATGGAAATGGGCAGTAGCTTAAAGTCTCTTCTTGGCTCCATAGGTCTTCTGAAGGTGATAGATAGACGTCAGGGGAGGAGGCCATCCGATTTGAGCACTGCCTCATTGTGAGCAGAAGAGAGCTTGAACCGTAGGTGTGTGGGAGCTTGTGCAATGTGGCTCTGCTGGTGTGTTTTACAGTGAGCAAATGGATTTGCAGTCCTGCCCTTATTGAAAGTGTAACTGCATGGACTACACCCTGAGAAATAGCACACTTCATTATACTACCCATGTGCTTTCCATACCCAGCCCTCCCTCTCCAACCTTTAGCTGCAAACCTTGCACCCAACGTTCAGGTGCACTAACACTGTGAGGGATGCAGTACAGACTGAGGCAGAGGCCCCAGAGAAGAGAGTGGGACTCGGTGCGAGTGGCTTTTTTAGTAGGTGTAGGCTCCAGGAAGGTAATTGGATTGGACACACACTGTAAATTGTTGAGGATTCATATACTGAGTGATATGTCACACACATACACACAAACACGCGCACGTACGCACGCACGCACGCACGCACGCACACACTTTCTCTTTTGAATAGATTGGTACCATATGAGGTTAGACAGTGATGGAGAGAGAGAGAGTCGGAGAGTCAAGAGACAGCAAGAGAGTGAGAAATACGGGTTGGACACACTCCTACCAGTCAACACTCCTCTAGCAGCAAAAACATTTATGTCAGACCACATTTTTATGAGCACTCTAATGTGGGTCTGGACAGGTTTTATGTGCTTGGTAAATACATATTTATGATCTGAGAAAAGATTGAAAAGGGCTTCTGGTGGACTTTGGGACAAGCAGACAGACTTCATGTGTGTGTGTGGTGTGTAGTCTGTGCAGCATCAGTATTCTGGATAAAAGATTGAAATATTCGATTTGAGAAAGATTTGATTTGGAGCTCTATGTGTGTGCGCGTGTGTGTGTTTTCAGGAGAGCCATAGAGTTGTAGAAAGGGAAAGACCTTGCAGATGGGCTGTAATCAGAAGAGTTCTTAATTGCTCAGCAGATGACCTCTCCATTAATCAGAAGATAAAGTAGTGGCATCTGCCCTGCCTTTCAATCAATGTTGGGGCACCACAGAAGAAGTACAGAGGCAGAGACTAACACTTCCTCAAAAATTCGCAGATTTCACTTCAAACTTAGTTTGACAATAGCAATTTATAACTTCACGTCCTGCACATTTGAAACGTTGCATCAGCATGCCACTATGTTTATAGGAAGGAAATGCATGAAGGAGTCATGGTTCAAACTGGTAAGTGTGGAGAGTTAATTGGGGAGTGAGAAAGAAATGGATAAAGTTTACCAGGGCAATAAAAAGGAGAGATGGAACAAGGTAAAAGAGTCTGGAAGCTGCAAAGCAGATAGCCGTAGTTCGAAGGAAGAAGAGGCCTTTAGTAAAGAAGAAAGAGAGGGTGAAAGGCAGGGAGAATTGAAGGGAGAGGTAGAGAGGTGAAGCCCCCTGGCCATTTTACAGTATTTCTAGTTAAGTTTGATACCTCTAACTGATCTGACCTCTAACCAACAATGCACCCATTCACCGACACGCTCACTGGCCAACAGACTCTCTGGAAAGATGCCATTCTGTGACTTGTTGGCTCCCTGGATGTATTGCTTCACTGGTTATGTTTGCCATGTTTGCATTGTACCAAAGCTTTGCCCTGCCCATCAGAAAGCACTAGCTTCTAGCAGGACTGGGCTGGGTTGGGTCTAAGAGGATGGACTTGGTGTGACAGCAAAGTTCTTTTTGTGATAAGTCCTGTGGCCTTGATGGGGTAAGGATGACATAACAGTCATCTCAAGGAGTATATTTTGGTCCAGATACCCTCCAACACATCACACTTTGATACACAACAAATGATCCACTGTGATTGGAAATGTTGAAAGATACAAAATGAAACCTACAGTCTGGTGCCGTAATTGTTTCATCCAGAACCAGACTATTCTTTGCGTCTATTCACACGTCTTCCAGCTGGTGGTGGGCTGTGCTGGGCATGCTCTGTAGCATCCAGTCAACCCCTGGGCAGGCGCTTGCGGTGTTGCCATGGGAGTGGAGTCGGCTTTTAGAGGAAAGGAGAGCCGGGGACGCTTGACTGACTTGCAGCAAAGCATGCAGCCTTCTTCTATGAGTGTTTATAAGTTACAGCAGGCTGGGTACAGAGTGCTGCAGGGAGGGGGAGGGTTTGAGAGGGGTTTGCCTAAAGGGTAGCAGTAGAGTGGCACTGTAGAAGAAGAGGAAGATATTGAGAAAGAATAGGAAAATATAGGCTATAGAAGGAAAGACCACTGTGAGTGTAGGGTAGAGAGAAGCAAATAGATAGCCAGACTAAAAAACAGACTCATTGAAAGAAGCCTGATATCGAGCGCCACGGAAGGAAAAATAAGAGGAAATGAAAAAGCCATTAAGGTGTTTGGGGAGTTTCGCCAAGCGGCCATGAGCCCTGATCACAGACATTTGAGGTGTTCATGCACACTTTCATCTCTTTCCTTTTTGCTTTATAGGTCTGTGATCACTTTGATGGGGCTTAAAGATAACACATAGCTGAGGTCAAGCGCAAAGACATTTTACGTCTCATAAAGTTAAAGGTGCCCGCTTGCTTTGCTTTCAATTACAAACGGTAAAAACCATTACAGGGCGAGAGTCCTGGATCTGGACAGCTTTTTCTCTGGATGAAAATGTTCTCTGGATAAAATCTGCTCGAGATCATTCACTATCCTCTCAAGGTTGGCCTAAATTATTCTATGTAAGCCAGTTTTGGGAAGAATGTGTTAGAGGTCTCTTGGGGAGGAGTGTGCCGTCTGCAGTAAGCGTGACTGTGTGTGGGTTTGCAAAAGTGTGTGTAAACGTATGATGAGTGTGTGTGTAAGGGTGTATAGTCTTGCAGGGAGCATGACGTAATAGTGACATTAATGAATGACAATAAATAAAATGAACAAACTGTGTCCTTACTGGCCTATAACATGAGGCTTCAACATAATACACACATCTACATGCACACAAACAAGAAGACCACCCAGACCTAAATATTGACATATATTGCAAGTCACTCCACACATTATTCTTGCTAGACTTGCAAAGACACACACCTTTGACAGTGATGATGGATATCTTTCACAACGGTGGGAGTTAACAAATAAACAGTAGGTACCATTATCTTTGGGTCAGAGGTTACAGGTCGCGGTCAACGACAATGTAACTCTGATCAGCCGTGTGGGGCCATGACCTTTAGAGGGAGGTCTTGGCCTGGGCCATGCTCTGTGAAACCACGGACGTCTGTCTCCCCAGAGTGCAACTAAGTCTGCATTATCTGTAACTGTTACAGAAGATTATAGTAGCATTGAATCACTTCTATTGCTATCTGGAATTTGTTCTTTGAGTCAGAGAACCGTCTACTACATTCCCTGGAGTCTTCCATGATGACAAAGGAGGATGTGGGGATGAGAGAGAGGGAGAGGGGTGGGAGCGGAGTGTTGTGTTAATTTTAGGGACAGAGAAAAGGTAGGAGGCCTCTGCTTGTGAAGACAACAAGAGGTTTAGATAAATAAATGTCACAGCGCACTAGCAACATTTGTGTTTTGAAAGTAAGTATGAACTTGAATAGTACATTCTTCAATGGATTAGCTTCTTCAAATCTTAACTGTATGCATGTATGTCCATCTATCCTTCCAGGTATCATTCCATCATGTATCTGTCCGCATCTCTCCACCCCGTCTGGTGCACATGGCGAATAGCAGTGGTCTGAGACCCATGCTGCAGTGTTTAAAATCCACCGGTCACTGCTAGGGTCAAGCCCTAATCAGGACACACTCAGGCTGCGGCTCCCAGGGGCCAGATCAGGTCTCCACTGCTCACTTAACGGTTTATGGGTCAAAGAGCGCATGCCAGGACGGTCACCCAGATGGTTTACAGGTGGGGGTGGAAGGTAACTGTCTGTGTTTGTTACTGCCACGCAGAACAGAAACGGACCTCTGACATCCAGTAGAGCTCATCTAACAGAGGCAGCGCTGAGGAAGCCAGGTTGTAGCTTGACCCAGTCATCCAAGAACAAGGGGACTGTCCACAAAAAAGAGGTTCCATTTCAATTACAGTTTCCAACATGTCCCCCTCCCTTTCTTATCTAGTTTCCCATCCCTCTCTACTTCCTCTCCACTTTCCTTGTTCCCTCATCCATCTCTGCTCCCCTGCGTCGAGAGCACACGCAGAACATTCACTCGGGTGCGGACTGTGGACGTACGGTTCAGGGCTGTCTCTCCAGGGAGAGCAGCACGTGACCCCTCTCTCCACTTTTTCCTTCTTCTTTCTCCTCTCTTCCCTATTCGATCCTCTCTCTTTCACTCTCTTTTGCCTCTTCTTTTTTCACCCTATTATTTTTCTTGCCTCCCTCTGTTCTCCCCTGCTCTGCTCTGATTTTCTTCATTCCCTATATGGCCACGCATTGTAGTGCCCTGAGGAAAGCTGAAATATTTATGAACCTCCCAGGCAAGGACTACAAACTGTGCCAGTGCCACATACACACAGGCACATGAACACACCCACATACACACACATACTGCACATCACACACTTTGCCTTACCTAATCATTACTCAAGTGGGACTTAGTCAATTTCAACGTTATACAATTTCAAGATGTCCTCAGATGGTTTTGCATTTTAGCCTAGATACATCTTGAACTGCTTGACTGAGCCCTAAAATAAGGCCTTGGAGGATGGGTGCATTCAGTCAGCCAGTGCAAATCACATCCATCTCCCATTCAACCAGGCCATTTACTGTAAAACTGCATGAAATTGTTGTTCAATGGGGTTTGTAAGTCAAATTCAAGTCCTTTTGGAGATTCTTGAAATTGTCCTACTTTGCGGATCAGCCAGCGTTAGACTACTGTCTTGGGTTGACATAGATTCTACAGTTTTTCACAGTTGTTTACACACAAAAAATGGAACTTGAAATGCATTCACTGAAACTTGAAACTCGTGGAACCAAATCCCTGAACCAAGTCTGCAAAATTGCAAGGACAATTTCATCCTTCCACTGTTTTCAATTCTAAATCAGAGTTTTTGCAAAACACTGCACACAGTTCTTTACATTAGGCCCAACATTCGAAATTAAAATTGCTTGTGTTCTTTTGGAAAGCAACAGCAATCACGATGCCAAGCTTTATTTACCAATTGGCAACACCCACTCCTCACAGATGTAAACACTAATGGCTTAAGTGGTCACTCACTGTGTGTGTTTGTTTATATATGAGTAGATATAAATCACTGTAACAATCTTTTACAACTAGCTACAGTGTAACACTGGAAATGCAAAAGGCATAAGCCTACTAATAAGATTTTGATAGTGTTTTGTGTTGAGCACATAAGTGTGTTGTTGGATGGTAGAAATATCTTTTCATATGATGGCGCACGCATGGGTATGATGAATGGAGTGACTGCACGCAGGTTTGTTTGTTTGTTTGTGTGTGTGTGTGTGTGTGTGTGTGTGTGTGTGTGTGTGTGTGTGTGTGTGTCATTTTGAATCAAAAACACTTTTGGACAAAGAAAACAATTTTCGAATGCAGTGCTTACTTCTGCTAGAGATTTGTAGAGTTTTGCATGTTGTGTTTATGGATTTGTATTTACAATTGTGAGAAAATGAGCACAAGACTCAGAAAACCTGTCAATTGTGAAAAGTTGTTACAAAGACAGAACTTGGTGTTGAGTGGGAGTTAGATTATTTGATGAGAAGAAAAGGGAGGTTCCATGACAACGCAAATACCTCTGTTCTCTCGTGCAAGACATTATATTTCAGGTTAATTAACCCTAATAATGGATGTTTCAGAATGCTGATTTCAGAGGCACCTGCTGTATCATTTATGTACAGATTCGATCAAAAAGCCTTTACTAAATAAATCAAGAATTTCTAATTATATTCAAGGAAGCATTCCTGGAAAAGTCGAGTGTTCTAAACCAATTGCTCTCATCCCTTTAAGGTTTCTCTAAATCACCCTAATATGCCAAGCAGGTTTCATGTAAGCGAACAACTACATTTTCCATTTTATGTCACGTGAATATTTGTATTTGAAATTCCAGATTGAAACATAATGCTGTAACAGCGTATTGCGTTTAGTCTTTGGAGCGCTCGCTCTAGCCAGCTGACTGCATTCTGTCACTCTCCTCTCTCTTCCCTCTCCTGCAAAAGGCAGGGTGGGACTCTGTCTAAAAGCCAACTTCTGGTGTGGCGTAAAAACTACAGTTCAGGACCGGAGCTGCTGGTTAGACTAGAGCAGGTTACCCACCTTGTACATTCTGGACAGATCTGCAGTTGGTTCGCGGGCACTTTTTACGCACAGAGAAATCTGGACGCGATTATTGGGAATCAAATATAGAAAGGCTCAAACCAATCCAAGTGTACGTTAAGATTAGTTCATAGGAATAGATGCATTCTTAAATTTCACACAATATACAACATGGACATTTTAGGAAGAATGAAGGAATTAACGGCTTTCAAACTGATGATTCTGGGTTCGTTGCTCTTGGAAACTGTCTCAACGACCAAATTGAACGTTCCACGACTGAGACTCTCTTACAAAGGTAAACTAAATAAAATATTTCATTTAATTGATAGATTTCAGGCAATCTTTCTTTTCACTTGAGTGATCACTGGTCATGATTAGGATTGAGTCATAATAAATGATAGGCAAGGGTGTATTCCTTTATTGCATTTTATTAGTTTTAGTTTCAAATGTAATCTAACTGTTTTTCATAAAGTGTCCGCATTTAAAAAAAAAAATGTATTTCCCCTCATTAACCCTTCGAGGTGGTCCTTAAATATGGCAAATCTTTGTGTAAGTAGCCAGTTTGATTGTATTACAGGTCAGCAACAGACCTTTTTTATTTGTGGATTTTGACACAGGTAGGCCTACATTTATTTTACCTTGAGGGGCTTTGGAAAGTTCTCAATCATGTTTGGGCACACCACAGATACCTTCATTCCTATGCCCTTATACATTTCTTTTTATAGAGATCCTCTCTATTCATGCATAAGAGATGGATACATAACCTCATCCATTAATTTGAACTCTCCAAAAGAAAAATTTGAACCAAAACGTGGGCACGTTTTCCTTTGTCTAATTATCAGAATTCCAGACTGGTTTTAGAAAAGGTGGTGTCCCATTGGATCTTGTTAACATTGATGAGCCAGGTTTTTACAGGCTTAGAGCCACATTGATAAAGTTGCTTACAACTTGGCCTGGAACAGAGTTTTTTTTTTGTTTGTTTGTTTTTTTCTGTCCTATTAAGACCTCTCTCTTTTCTCCACATTGTCATAACTGACTGGTCCTAATGGGTCTGCACACTTTGGTGATTACAATCAAAAAGAAATTCCTCCTGTATAGCTTAATGTTTTCATTAGGATTATACGTTTCAGAACCAGGGGTAATTGTAAGAAATGCAGATAGCTAAAACGAGGAAGTTTGTGTTTGTATTGGTGCTTTGATTCCCATCTGACTTGCCATAGCACATAGATACCTGTTTGGTTTGCCCTTGGTTTGAACCCACGTCATTGTGAATTTAGCTGGAACATTTGGATGGACTTCCTTTGCCAGGCTGGGGCTCTAGCCCCCAGGCTACAAGTCCATAGGTCTGCTTCCTGGTCAGAGGTCAGTTAGAAACAGGAAGACATTATCTCCTTTAATTAATTAGAGGTAGTTGCTCAAGAAAGGAATGCAAGAAAATGTGCACCCTTTCCCCAAATAAAAATCCTCCTTTTCAATCCTGCCACTCCCCTCACACTCTTTAATCCCTGCACGTACAAACTGCATTTATTCATCTCCTTTTTGCCTCCACCTTTCCGCCCTTGGCCGCGCTCGACACATACACTGCCCAAAACACTAAAGAGTGAGGTGGGTGATGTGCGTGCTGGTAACTATTTGTTTTTCAAGACCCCTGGCTCCAGGCTCTGCCTAATGCCTATACTGTACCAACCCCACACGTCTAGAAATTCTCTCTTATTTTGTCCCTACATGTTATCACTGTTTAGTTAACATTTGCTATCTTTCCCTCATTTGCCTCCTTATATTACAGACTTGTTCCATTTTTGATGTTTTCCACGTACATTTCTATCAGCACACAGACACATTCCCTCTCCCTTTCTCTCTCTCTCTCTCTCTCTCTCTCTCTCTCTCTCTCTCTCTCTCTCTCTCTCTCTCTCTCTCTCTCTCTCTCTCTCTCTCTCTCTCTCTCTCTCTCTCACTCTCTTTCTCTCTTTCAGGCAGAACACACAAACACACAGCTCCTCATACTGATTTTGAAAAGAATACAACCACTCAGAGTGCCACGTAGAGAGGGGCTTATTTGTTTTATTTTACATGAGTGAATGAATGAGTTTGTTTTCTCAGTGCTGCCCGATGAAGTTGGTTCAGAGAGAGCTTGATAATCTGTCACTGATTCGAAGGAGACCCCAGGGCAGCTGGAATGTAGGGTGTTTCCATGCTTTCATAATTTCATCTCTCGTTCTTTCTCTTTTCCACCCGTTTCTATCCTGCTTGTTACTAATTTCAAGTTTACTTTCATTTTGTTTTCAAGACCTTTTTCTACCCTCCATCTTTAAGTAATCCCAGTCTCCTGGAACAATTTAAACATCAATCAGAAAACAAACAAATAGAACAAAGAAGAAATTGTTGTTTTGGATCAGAAATGAAAGCAACATGTTCTGTTGGACTATAGAGAGTTAGAATGATGTGGTGTGGTTCTGTAGGACCATAGAGTTAGAATGATGTGGTGTGGTTCTGTAGGACCATAGAGTTAGAATGATCTGGTGTGGTTCCGTAGGACCAAAGAAAGTTAGAATGATGTGCTGTGGTTTTGTAGGACCATAGAGAGTTAGAATGATGTGCTGTGTTTCTGTAGGACCATAGAGTTAGAATGATGTGGTGTGGTTCTGTAGGACCAAAGAGAGTTAGAATGATGTGGAGTGTTGTAGAGGGTTACATGTCCGTGGAAGGATACTGTTAGTACCAGTCTGCTGTTGGAGACATGGGGGGCAGCAAGTAGGCAGGGCTGCTGACAGTAGCAGAGTTACAGGCACCTCAGAAAAGTCCTGTCTGCTGCTGTCGCACACAGAGTTGCCATGTGAGGGCGGAGGGCCAGTGAAGCATGGTGTTGCTTTGCCATCTAACGGGGCCAACACTCCTTTATCTGGCTGAGTTGTCATCTTATCTGTAGTGATGAGAGAATGTCTGACTACTATATTTGTGTGTGCGCGTGTGTGTGTGTGTGTGTGTGTGTGTGTGTGTGTGTGTGTGTGTGTGTGTGTGTGTGTGTGTGTGTGTGTGTGTGTGTGTGTGTGTGTGTGTGTGTGAGCTTTCTGTTATTTCGCATAGGTATAAAAAAAAAAAGAGCTGGAGTAAACAGGACATCTAGATGGAGGGAAAGAGGGAATAGGCAAAGAGGCATGGAGATGGAGTGACAAAAACAGACTTTTTAGAGTATTTGGTTTTGAGTATTTCATTTTAGAAAGCACAGAAGTGAGGCATGAGTGGCTGTGGGAGGTGCAGTAGAAAACTTTTCTTAAAATGTAAGGAAGAACACAAGCCATTAAACAATACATTGTATACATTATAGACGTCAATGTTAAATAAGCCCAGGAACCCTATCGGTTATCATGATTACTAACGCCCCCCCCCCCCCCCCCCCAGCCCCCGCCCAAAAAAGACTTACTTCAGCTTCCCATACCTTTGAGTGATCCCTGCTCTACTCTCTGCATGGCTATAATGGGTTAATATGAACTATTATGGGATACATAATGGGTTAGCTTTTTTAGGTTAGTCAGCTGCAGTATGTCACTGTGCTTACTTTTTGAATTTGATTTTTTGTCGTGGAACATTTCTTGGCGGAGTGAGTTTTAAGAGAACCCCGAGGGTGGTTTGTTGGAGCCGTAATGTCAATCAGCGGAAGCAGGTGGGTTTTCCAACGAGCAGATACAATCCCCCTTGTCCTTTTGCAGGCGAGTTCCTCTCAAAGGCTGATACCAGATCAGCAGATACAGCTGTGCTGTAAAACAAACATTCATAGACACAGTCACTAGTTAAGAGTTGGTGTGGCTCTAAACTGGTGGTAAATA
>CM030174.1:19872921-19882921 GCA_017639675.1 Aplochiton taeniatus | reverse complement strand
CCGGGAGGGCCAGACAAGGTGTTTACACTCCTAATCCACAGGATAAACACACTGCTGGATAAGGAGAGAGAGGGGAGGTAGAATGGAGAGGGGGAATGGGAGATGGATGAGGGCCTGAGGAAAAGGAGGATGAGGAGAGGAAATCGAGGAAAGGAAAGGAGATGACAAACTATGGAGGGAGAGGGCATGTCCCTCAGTCTGTCCCTTTGTCTTCTCCTTTTATTGCCACCTCACGTTATGTCTCCTTTCCTCCCTCCTACCTGACCAGGTGACATGGCTGACTGCTTGTGTGGCTCCTGAAGCTCTGTGTCCCATTGAGTCGGACCTCCTAGCCTCTTTCTATGAGGGTTCACTTCTGTCTCTGGCAGCGCAGAGCCAGGGAAGGAACTTGACGTGATGCACAGCTTTGAACTATCTTGGAATTCTCCTGCTGTTGCCTAATGGTGTCGGCTTCTTCACAGTTTCAGGAAACGACTGTGTAACGAATGTGTATTTACCAGTGGGGCAGAGGTAGAGATGGGCTGGGCTTGGCGTTTTGTCGGCGCTGTGATGTTGTGATGAGTCATGCTGCTCTGACAGGATTGGCTTGCGTGCTGAGGCGCTCAACACTCCAGTGTCTGCTATGGAGGATAGCTGTGGTCTGACACATGCTGTGCATCAAGCCCAGATGGATGGCTGTGGGTGGCTTTGCTTTGGAAGGATGCGTGTGGTTGGTTGCTGTCGTGTCCAAGACAAATGAAATGCAGCCACTGTGTCGAGACGAAACTCCCCATAGTTATGGTGCTGACGTGCTCTGTGTCAGTTATGGTTTATGAGGAGGGTACCAGTAGGGGTGCGTCATAGAGGACTACAGTTATGGTTTATGAGTAGGGTACCAGTAGGGGTGCATCATAGAGGAATACAGTTATGGTTTATGAGGAGGGTACCAGTAGGGGTGCGTCATAGAGGAATACAGTTATGGTTTTGGTAGGGTACCAGTAGGGGTGCGTCACAGAGGAATACAGTTATGGTTTTGGTAGGGTACCAGTAGGGGTGCGTCATAGAGGAATACAGTTATGGTTTTGGTAAGGTACCAGTAGGGGTGCATCATAGAGGAATACAGTTATGGTTTTGGTAGGGTACCAGTAGGGGTGCGTCATAGAGCAATATCCGGCCATTCTGTAAGTTATCTGTCTGGTGTTGGGTTAGGCAGACAGGGTGGGAGTGAGAGAGAGATGGAAATTAGAGAAAAGTGGAGTGTGAGAAAGCAGACAGTGGTATGGTTCCCATAAAGAGGCGTCAGACTTCAACAGTGCTAACAAGCTCCAGCTGAAAGAGGTTATTTTCCTCCCACCTTTTATGTGTGTGTGTGTGTGAGTGTGTGTGTGTGTGTGCGTGCGTGTGTGCGTGCGTGTGTGCGTGCGTGTGTGTGTGTTTGCCTTCCAAAATCTTGTTTGTATGCTCTGCAGCAGCCTCTTTTCATGCTACAGTGTGTTGTTTGCTTGGAAATAATAAGTAGGACGTGAATAAAAGGGAATATAACATTTGCAAACTATTTGTTTAATTGAAAGGGGGCAAAGCAAGCAGACAGCGGATTGTGGGCTTGCAATAGAAAGGGCTGTGCATCCTCCAAACACAGCTCACAATCTTCTATGTGTACACACAGCGTACAAGCACGCAATTGCGTGTACAGCCACCTCTTGTCACATTCTGTCAAAACAACGTGGTGACACCTGCATTTGGCAACCCAATACCATATCTGACATAGGCTTCAACACAAGCGCTCCATCTGTCAAAGCTCATCACCACTACTTGAGACCAAGAGAAAACCTTGAACTCAAGGAGACAGCTGGAAGTATGTTATGAAGTATGTCTTTAGAAGTGTGGCTAAAGACTTCTCCTGAGGCAAAATTCAGTTATTCGGTTATTCACTGAATCTTCCACCCATTTACAGTGTATACGGTGAATAGAAACTAAAGTTTTTTGTTTTTTTTGTTTCTTTTGCCTGTGGTGATATGTGCAAAGTTGATTAAATCACGTTATTAAAATACCCCAATGACAATGAGCAACATGTATTATATTATATGTCATCCCTCTCCATTGTCACTTTCGGCTTCTCTGAGTCTCCCCTCTTTATCTACTTACAAACACACGCACACACGCATGCACGCACGCACGCACGCACGCACGCACGCACGCACGCACACACACACACACACACACACACACACACACACACACACACACACACAGAGTAGAGCAGAGCCTCAGTCACTCATCGCTAGGAGGAGTGTGAAGTGAGTGATGCACATGGGCCCCTCTGTGGCACCGACACCCTGTCCGTCACAGGAGCCCTGCTGGGTTCTGGAGCGGTAGAGAAGTCAGGACACACCACCTCCTGTTGAACTTGAACTTGGATGGGAGATCATCACCTTTTTAACTTTGAAACTGTTGCCAAATAGTTGAGCACCATGTGTGTGTTTGTGTGTGTGTGTCTACAATGTGTGTGTACTTGCATATTGCTGAAAGGCTGGGAAGCTGTGATACCAGGGCTGTTGGCTCGGTAATACTCTCCCTCTGAGGAGCATGGCATCTACACAGACACAGACACAAGCCGGGCTGGCTTCGACGCGTGGGACACGACTGGTTTTATTGAGCGCCAAATGGCTGGTGGCTACCTCCAACAGTCAGGGATCAAACACTGGCCATGCTCGATTTATCTCTTTCTTTTATTTGTTCTCTTGAAGTCTCTTTCCATAACACACTTTCTTGTAGGGGAGCACTGAGGAGAGCATAGATGTCCAAACAAACACACACACTGACTTTGCACCCGACCAAAAACACCCAAATCAAACAACAATCAAACCCACAAATTCCCCCGGAGCTTGGAAGTTCTGGGCTCAGTGTGTTCCACCTCCTGTCTTTCATTTGGAGAACGAGATGTTTAAAATCTAGTTTGGCAAAACTTCAGACACAACAGCTCAGACCACAGACAGAGATATGGTGCCAGTAGAGAAGGAACAAATGGGCAAAAACTAAAGTACAGAGTGGGAGGGGAGGCACTACTCTTCTTCCTCCATCTCATTATTTCTTCTCGCCATAACTATATTATACATTTATTATAATGCCTCAGCTAAGCCTGTTTGCTATAGCCTATATACAGCAGAAGAGACCAAACTTCTGGCCTGCAAGACTATATTGGGAAACTCACTGTTAAAGTAATTTGTGTGTGTGTATGTGTATGTGCAACGAAGTAGACATGACAAAGTCCTACTCAGTCTGCTTCTTTCTTCTCAAATGTTACTATTTTGCATGGCACACACCTGTTTTCAGGACAGCTGTCAATCAAGTCCCCCCCCCCCCCCCCCCCCCCCCCCCCCCCCCCCCCCTAATGCATATAACAAGCCTTCAATTGAAGTACTACACATTATTGGAATTGTATATCCCACTACCATAAGATACCCTCGAAAACCTAAAAACTACAGCGGTCATCTGGCCTTGTGGCTGGAATGACACTTTCTATGAATGGAATCCCTATGTAAAGGGCTGCACATTATTTTGATTGCTGCTCCATGAAACTGCCTTTCTTTTCCTTCAACCACAAAAATATAAAAGGTTTTTCACTTTTCTGTAAGCTCTTTGATCCGGCCTGGGCTTCCCTTCACAGTGTGTGTGTGTGTGTGTGTGTGTGTGTGTGTGTGTGTGTGTGTGTGTGTGTGTGTTTGTGTGTTGCTTCACATACACACATACATACAAGTTCTACACACAACCAATAGCAAACAGACATAGTACATTCCAGTTTTAGGCTTAATCTTTAGCAACAGTGTGTCAGCGCTTTGAAGAGATTTACAGTTTCCCTGTATAATGGTTCTGGTTGGATTCATAGGAAATCTTTTTTTGCTCTTTCCCTCCCTTTCTTCTTTTCTTCTGTCTGTCTCTCATTATACTACAACCTTCAACCTTTACTGTATCTCCACATATTTTATCCTGCTCTAATTTCCTGCTATGGTTGTTTTTTTTCTCTTCACTCTCCTTCCTGTTCTTTAATTTATCTCCCTTCTTTCTTTTCTTTTCTTTTCTACCACTCTTCCTCTCTCCATCTTCAGACCTGCTGGCAACAAACAGGTCGTCCATCTTCAGTGGCCACCATGGTCAGCTGTCCTTGGCCTCGGTCTATGTGGACGAGTACCACGACCGCCTGTTCCTGGGAGGAAAAGACGTGCTCTACTCCCTCCGCCTGGAGCCCAACAGCCCTGCCGACTCCAAAGAGGTGAGTGCTGTGGCTCCACGCCCCCTCCACGCCCCTATGAAAACACAACTAGAACCCTTCATGTGAGCCCCAAACTGCCAGACCACACTTAGATTCTTATATATTTCGTACAACCATTTCACCCTCCAGAGCGAATCAGATGATCTCCCAGGACACACTCTGGATCCTCTATGTTTTATATACCCATTTCACCCTCTCGAGCGGTTCAGTTGATCCTGTACTTCCCAATGTTCCATGTCTGCACAAGTGGAAACAGACAAAAGAAACTTCAACATTTGAGTTGGGTTCTATGAAAGTGGCCCCTGCCAATCCCAAATTGGTCGATCCCAGGCCAGGAGGTTACGATCAACCGGTGAGCTGATTATGAATGATGTAATCACAACTCGGTAAAAGATGAAGGCATGATGGAAAATAAAAAGGGAAATAAGGGTGCTAAAAAAGCCATGAAAAAAAATGTATCTTTACAGGATGAAATGTGCCAAACTCAGCAACTTGTTTTATATTAAAACAAGCTTTCAGCTTGAGAGTGAAGGCAAACGACAGGCGCCAGTTTGGGGTGTTGATGGTGACGATGAGTCAGGGTGATGGTGATGATGAGACAGGTATGCTAGCTTAGACTACAGGTCAAGACAATAGGTGTCAGGCGTGCATAACACAATATAACACACAACGTTGCCTACGAACCACAATTTAAGTTTAGTTTCAAGAAATTGTGTGGCATTATGTCATATAGCGTAGACAATACGAATAAGTGCTTTGTAAATGCAAAATGGTATGTACAGTGGGGCCAAAAAGTATTTAGTCAGCCACTGATTGTGCAAGTTCTCCTACTTAGAAAGATGAGAGAGGTCTGTAATGTTCATCATAGGTACCCTTCAACTATGAGAGACAAAAATGAGAAAAAAAATCTAGGAAATAACATTGAAGGATTTTTTAAGAATTTATTTGTAAATTAGGGTGGAAAATAAGTATTTGGTCACCCACAAACAAGCAAGATTTCTGGCTCTGTAGACCTGCAGACCTGTAACTTCTTCTTTAAGAAGCTCTTCTGTCCTCCACTCGTTAGCTGTATTAATGGAACCTGTTTGACCTCGTCATCTGTAGAAAAGACACCTGTCCACAGCCTCAAACAGTCAGACTCCAAACTCAACCATGGCCAAGACCAAAGAGCTGTCGAAGGATACCAGGAAGAAAATTGTAGACCTGCACCAGGCTGGGAAGAGTGAATCTGCAATAGGCAAGCAGGTTGGTGTGAATAGATCAACTGTGGGAGCAATTGTAAGAAAATGGAAGACATACAAGACCATTGATAATCTCCCTCGATCTGGGGCCCCACGCAAGATCTCATCCCGTGGGGTCAAAATGATCATGAGAACGGTGAGCAAAAATCCCAGAACTACACGGAGGGACCTGATGAATGACCTGCAGAGAGCTGGGACCAAAGTAACAAAGGCTACCATCAGTAACACACTACGCCGAGAGGGACTCAAATCCTGCAGTGCCAGGCGTGTCCCCCTGCTTAAGCCAGTACATGTCCAGGCCCGTCTGAAGTTTCCCAGAGAGCATATGGATGATCCAGAAGAGGATTGGGAGAATATCATGTGGCCAGATGAAACCAAAATAGAACTTTTTGGTAAAAACTCAACTCGTCGTGTTTGGAGGAAGAAGAATGCTGAGTTGCATCCCAAGAACACCATACCTACTGTGAAGCATGGGGGTGGAAACATCATGCTTCGGGGCTGTTTTACTGCAAAGGAGACAGGACGACTGATCTGTGTTAAGGGAAGAATGAACGGGGCCATGTATCGTGAGATTTTAAGCCAAAACCTCCTTCCATCAGTGAGAGCATTGAAGATGGAACGTGGCTGGGTCTTCCAGCATGACAATGATCCCAAACACACCGCTCGGGCAACGAAGGAGTGGCTCCGTAAAAAGCATTTCAAGGTCCTGGAGTGGCCTAGCCAGTCTCCAGACCTCAACCCCATAGAAAATATGTGGAGGGAGTTGAAAGTCCGTGTTGCCCAGCGACAGCCCCAAAACATGACTGCTCTAGAGGAGATCTGCATGGAGGAATGGGCCAAAATACCAGCTACAGTGTGTGCAAACCTGGTGAAGACTTACAGAAAACGTTTGACCTCTGTCATTGCCAACAAAGGTTAGGTTACAAAGTTTTGAGTTGAACTTTTGTTATTGACCAAATACTTATTTTCCACCATCATTTACAAATAAATTCTTTAAACAGCTGGAGGCACTAAAGCTAAACAGGATTTATACGTTTTGGCTTGGCTCAGATCAGGCTTAGATCAGAGGCAACATCAGTAGCTCTTCCTGGGTGATGATAATAAGACGCCTCCCTGGGTGTACAGTCGATAGCTTAGGACGATGGTGGGTGTACATGGGATAATGTGCGTCGGATGATCCAATGTTCGCAATCCTGTGAGCTTCATCTGCACCCCAAACCATTCGATAGAACTTTCACAGCAGACACTATGAGCTGTCATCATCACCTCAGATTCCCCCAGTAAGCTCTTTGGGGTTGTAAATCATAGCCCACTGCCTTTAACTCAACACAGACCATACGGCGATCACAGGTCCGATGCAGAGAACTGATGCTGATGGCTTAGTACCATGAGGGTAGATAGAGGCTGTTGACTCCAGTGGTGCAGTGTAGTTTGACTCCAGCAGCAATTCCAAACCTCACAACTTACCTATGCACACAATCAACTTAACAGTAATTCTGATGGAAGCTCTAAAAGAAGCACTCACCTATCTCTTATAAAGGTTTCAAATTAGTATGTAAATACTATGGTGTCCCTGTGCTGAAATATATAATCAGATAGGATTACAGTTTATTATAGAGGTTTTGTTTTCAGGGCTGTTTTTATGTATTATGCCATAGTCTTATTTGGCGTGTCTTTCTAACATTCTGAGTAAATCAGTTTCTGAAAGTACACATGCCTTCACACGGACGCAGGCATGCCTCTGCGTCCTAAAACACTCTCC
Source organism: Aplochiton taeniatus (assembly GCA_017639675.1). NCBI lineage: Eukaryota > Metazoa > Chordata > Actinopteri > Galaxiiformes > Galaxiidae > Aplochiton > Aplochiton taeniatus. Next base: position 19,875,669 of record CM030174.1, on the reverse strand, counting down.
TTCTCCTTTCAATTTCCTTCTCTTTCTACCCCCCCCCCCCCGACCCCTTTTAAACATGGTTACACACACACACACACACACACACACACACACACACACACACACACACACACACACACACACACATGCATGCGCACACTATTAGAATCAGTACCAGAGATGGCGTCGGGCCCACACGTTCACTCTATGTCTTGTGTTGTGCTGATTATGTCCGTTTCCAATTGAAGCACATAAGGGGACGTTGTCTTCTGTGACCATCTGTTATTCAGGCCAACACAGGAACATGCTTTAGGCAAAAGAGGGGAAAGGCTTTCTTCATTCTGGACTGTGTGTATTGTGGCATTCAGTGCTATACCGCATAGAACATTAGATCTCAGTCCAATGACCTAGAGCTATGTTCTGATTCAACATGGATTAAAATATGGAAGACCCACCAAGAGCCCTTTGCTCTTTTCACGGCAGAAAATATATGGGGAGGGGATACAAAACTAATGAGATACAGTGTTGGATTTGTTTGCTGGTGTTATTGCTTTCTTTTGCTTGCTTGCTTGCTTTTGTATTACCAAATGCCACCCATTGCTTTATATTTTCCAAGTAAAGTTTCAGTACATAGGGAGAAAGGTAGTTGTACTGTGCTGCAAGCATGAGGCAATTCAGCAGGTGTTTGAAAAAATGAAGTGATCTTTTCTCTCTTCCTCTTCCTCCATTCTCCCCTGGCAGATCTACTGGCCTCCTTTGCCTGGAAACAGAGAAGACTGTGTGCAGAGGGGAAAGGAGCCACAGGTGAGTGAAAGACACAGCAGTCGTCCAACGAGCTTCCTCCTCTGCGTTTGATAACAATACGTAGTCGAACATAACTTTGTAGATGCACATCGTTGGAACCACATCGTTTTAGAATTGAAACCATCAGGTTCTATAACCCTCCGTGTAAAATTATTTCATCAACATTTGGAATAATGAATAAGTGTAACCCTTGGACAGTTTGGAACTTCAAAATGTTTTGGTGTTGACAGTCTAATTCAGAGGAGAGGAGAGGAGAGGAGAGGAGAGGAGAGGAGAGGAGAGGAGAGGAGAGGAGAGGAGAGGAGAGGAGAGGAGAGGAGAGGAGAGGAGAATTTTCCTGATGCCAGAAAAGAAAAGGAAACTGTGAGCGAGAGAGGAAAGGAGGAGGCAGGGTGTTCTCCAGACTAATGAATGGGGGAGGAGGACAGGTGAGGAGAGGGAAGGAGAGATGAGTTTAAGAGGATAGTAATGACGTCTCTGCTTTAATCTGCCAAACCTTTATTACAGTCCCTTCCCACGTGTTGCTAGTGTCCTTTCATGGCTTGTAGACATCTGTGGGCACATCTTAAACATGGATAACTGTTTTAAACACACCAACACACACATGGCCTTACATAACACTCATTCCCGATCAAGGCACATGTTGTAATAGCTTTATTAAAGTTGTTGGTCCCTTAGCTTGGGCTAAGGACGGAAAGTGAAACCATCCCCTCCATCTGGTCTGGGTTAGGAGGCTGGCTCTCACAGAGGTTGAAATACAACCTTAGGAAGATGTACGCTAGTATGTTTCTTTACAAGCTTTTCTAATCTAATCTGTCATCATCTCTATTCCTGCCTGTCTATGTGCAATAGTTCATTCGTTTGTTTTCTGCTCATTAGGCAGTGTATTATTGTGTGTATTTGTGCATGGGCAGAGGGATATGTGTATCCTCTGGTAGGATGTGTAAGTCCTTGTTGTCTTTGAAGTATCAGCCAAGGTGAGGTATGGGGTTATTTGATGTTCCCTCCCATTAGTATAGAGGGACATACAGGGACGTATTAATTAAGGCCAAACAAGTGCCCTGCCACTACACCAATTACATTTTTCTGGGTGCCCAGGCCCCCACCCCCTTGACTGAATTTCTTGCTTCAAAAATCGTTAGGTTTTATTCAATATTCTAGAAAATGTAATGTTCCTGCCCGCTAGAACGTGCACCCTTTGTTCTCTCAGTCATTTCAGAACCCACAAAATCACACGCTGCTTGAGCTGTCGTTTGGTCATGGCGTGTTCTATCCAAGCAAGTCTAGATTTCTTATTTAGGAAACAACCAGCATCTAATGATGCACGAAGAACTAGAGGCAAAAACATCTCCAATGTACTCCTCATTACAACTCATCATATATTACATTTGGTTACGTTTCGGGCAACCGCTACCCCCTACAGCCAGTAAGTGCCCTTTCCCAAACCGTGTTAAGCAACGTGGCTATGTCATCATCATTTTGATCAGATAGTTGCGAGAAAGCAGATTCACCCATCGCATGTGAATGGCGTCATTAATCTCTTGTCCCCGCATTATTTCCTGCTACCCTAATTCGAATGCGTTCAAAACCCGGCCGCTTAACGGGCTAAAACTTTTTTATAAACAAAGTTTGATTTATCCATTTAGTGGTCAGCCAGCAATGTGCAAAAGCTGTTCAGGTTCAGTTCTCTCAGGTCAGGTGCATTATTTCTCTTTCTCTCTCGGGCTATAATAAATGTGTAATAAATGTGTTGGAACTGTAAAATACGTCATCATATTGTAGGCCCATATCCAGCCAGTACGTTTTAAGCCCATCATGGGTCAAGGTTATCTCTGATGTGTATTCATAAAAATCAGTTCTTAGGTTACTTGGCATGGTTATTTTTGGCAGTAGTTTGATGTTCAGCCAAAGTTCTAGCAGACACTATCTGCTGTGTCTGAGCTGACTTTGGGCTCAGACCAGACG
>CM030174.1:19830421-19870421 GCA_017639675.1 Aplochiton taeniatus | reverse complement strand
ATGCAGGCAGTCAGCTCCACTGCGAGGCCCTCGATACAGCCCAGCGGCCCTCTGCGGGGTGTCATGTTTTCTGAATGGCTCCATTTAAAACGGGCTGGTAGCCAGTTCTATCACCACAGACCTTCACTGAGTTGCCCAGAGCTCCTAGTGGGCTTAGCCCAGCAGAAAGGGGGTCAAACTGAGCAATAGTGGAGCCTGGACATGGATATCTTGAAGGCTAGGCAGATGGTAGACTGCCAGCCATTGATTTGAGTAAAGAAGAGCAGGGTATTTGGTTCTGGCCAAATGTGGTGGATTATCTGTACGATCCAGGCTGTGTGTGCATTTGTGTGTGTGTGTGTGTGTGTGTGTGTGTGTGTGTGTGTGTGTGTGTGTGTGTGTGTGTGTGTGTGTGTGGGTGTAGGTGTGTGTGTGTGTGTGTGTGTGTGTGTGTGAGCCTGTGTGTGTGTGTGTACGTGTGCGTGTGCGTGCGTGTGTGTCTGTGTTTGAAGGACTGATTTTTTTTAGTTTATACTGAGTTATCCCTCAATGCATCAGTCCCAGTGTGGTTTGAACTCTGGGTAGAATCTACTCACATTGCTCTGCCCTTACGAAACAATGCACATTCCTTGTGGCCACAGTCCTTGTGTGTGTATGTGTGTGTGTTATGCCTGTGTGCGATATACCCGAGATGTGACATGACTGTGGGGTTAAGTTCTACACTGTGTGCTCTGTGTGACCCTGACACTCCCCTAGTAGAGGTGAGAAAGATGGCTGCGGACCATGGGGTTTTTGTGTGCGAGATGAAACACCTACAAAGTCAGGAGTCATCCCACCCAGGGCTGGGCCCTAAGGGTCATGACTTCTGATCCCCGAAGAAACAGGAAACACAAATAGACGTGTGTGTGTTCTAGGCCGGTTAATGACTGGTTAAATAAATGGACTGGTTCCCTGTGGTTCTGAGCAGTCCAAGGGGGCTTTGGTGCTTTTCACACACACTCACAAACAACATACAGACACACACACACACGCACACGCACACGTTCACGCACACGCACACGCACACACACACGCACACGCACACGCACACGTTCACGCACACGCACACGCACACACACACACACACACACACACACACACACACACACACACACACACACAGGGGTCCTGTGGTGAGTGACACAGCTGCCCGAGCACCACTAGAGCTAGGAAAATAAACCATGATGTTTGAATGATGACACACTGCTCAGGCCTCCTACACACAGTTCTGCACATAAACAGAGACACAAGCGTACAAACACAAATACACAAACACATGCACAAACAAGGTCCGGATCTGTTTGCTGTTTGCCGTGGTTGCCACACCAGGGGCCAGACAACAGGGTCTTTGATAGACTAGAGTCGAAGAAGTCTCCCTTTCCATTATACCTACTCCTCTCTGTTCCTCCCATCCCTCCATCTCTCCATCACTACTCCCATATATATCCCAGGAAAAGGAAAGTGTCTCTCACTCTGGTAAAAGAAAGAAAAGAGAACAATAGCAGCAGGACATGGGGAATGTAGGAGTCTGTGAAGGATGGAGAGTGGAGTTGGAGGACAGGGAAGAGGAGGTTGGCGAGGGCTTGGGGGCAGGCCTAGCTTCCATATAGGCCTAGTTTTACATCGAGTTGGCTGCACACTGTACACAGCCAGCACAGTAAATCTGTGCTAACTCAAACGTAGCCAGGGGAATGGAGCTGCTGGTGTCCCTGTTTGAGCTGATCAGGATGTCCAGGTCGTTTCATACTCAACTGCGCCAAACCAAATACTCCGGGACCCCCACTGTCAAGCCAATGAGAGTACTACTGACACATCCACAACCACACACACACACACACACACACACACACACACACACACACACACACACACACACACACACAGAAATGTTGCAGGCCAGGGAGCGGTGGTAAAACCAAGAATCAGCAAAGAGGTGATAAAATAGCATACATGACGAAAAGGAAAACAGAAATAGTCACTGAGGGAAAATGGAAATGGAAATACTTTACCCACTAAAGGTTTTCAACATTTTACAATCCCAAACAAACTTCATTCCCAATCCATAATGGTGTGTCTCAACCACAGTGTGGTATATTTCAGGCTACGGCTACAGGAAAGACCCCAGTGAAGTACCCAGAGCTAGAGCTTATGGGTGAGAGGGGCTGGAGATGAACTATCCGTTCCTATGAAGGCCTTTTCTGTCAAAAGAATAGCTTTACTGGAAAGAGCTTTAAAATGAAGGAAATCCGTGTGTTTTTCAATTATGACAATATGTGTGCGTGTGTATGTGTGTGTGTGTGTGTGTTTGTGTGTGTGTGTGTGTGTGTGTGTGTGGGTGTGTGTGTGTGTGCTGTGTGCATTTTCGTGTGAATTGTTGTCCAAGGTGTGGACGTGGGTCGGTATTTTTATCACATTGATTTCTATTTCCATGTCCTCATCTCCCCTGGGATTGCTGTGCTGCCATAGACTCACCCTCAGTAACAATGATCCATTGTGTAAAAGAGGAACAGAATAGGAGAGTTCACTTGGAGGACACCGAGCTAGGTTTCGTCCATGTCCAACGTTAACAGCAACTCTATCTGTTGCTACCTAGATGCTCGAGTAGATCGAAAAGGGAAGACATTAGAAGGGACAAGTTGGCACGAAAGTTGGAGCTCTTTCCGTCAGCCTCTTGCCCGAAGTTACGATCCATCCCTGAGAGCATACGAGTGTGAAGTGTAGCTGAATATGCATGTAAACCACACATCTCATGTGGTGCTGTTTTATTTATTACCTATTTTTTGTTCCTCTGTCTTCTTTCCATGTCAGCATGTATTCACCATGGACCCTACCAACGTAGAGAACGGGCGGGGGAAGGTCCCTCATGACCCAAGTCTTCCTTTCGCTAGTACATTTACCGGTAAGATAGCACTGCATCGGTTGCCCCAGGTGCATTTTATTTTTGGGAAACGGATTGAAAAGTGAATAGTGTGTTAAATCACGCATAATGAAGTTGTTTTATTCTGTCAAGTTTCTCTTATCATGTTCACTAAACCATTTTCGCCCTCCATATTTGTTTCATTAGATTTTACTGAATAAATGTGCTTATCCATCACATAGGAATGTTAAATGAATCCAAGTGAGATGATCTGTTTGCAATGTGGTGAGGCCTTAACCTTATGATATTCCCCTATTGTGTTTTGAGACGTGATGTCAAATCCCTGTTCGTCAGCGGGGAAGGTTTTCTGGCTCCGACTGGCGGAGTCCGTTAGGGTGTTCCTCTTAGTTTGTCATTAGATGTTTAGCTTGTGAAATATCGCTAATTTATTACGATGTCTAGCAATGAATATTCTCCAAGGGTGAAATAGTGTGTGTGCTAGCGTGTGTGTGTGTTTAACCTCACTCCGCCGACATATGACTGGATGCCTGAAACTCTGGTGTCCGTCCCACAATGCCTTGTTTCTGGCAGGCGGTCACCCAGGGAGAGCCAAACAAAGGCTCATCAAACACACTCACTGGTGAATCACACACCTACACAACTGTAGAGGGAAACTCGTTCTTTCCAAGAAGCATCAGAAGCAGTCGTTTCAGACTTCTGCCTCGGGTTTCCCCAGTGTTCCCTTCAACTTTCGTCCCTTCCTACCTCACTGCCGTCACCCAGTCTCCCTAGCTTCTGTCCAGGGCAGCACCGATAGGGGCCATGGAACCCCAGAGAGCCACACAGCCCGCTCATTCAGGCTTGGATCCACCGAGTGGATACACTGACCTTGTCGAACCAACTAGTGTCACTTAGCCGCCCTCTTTTCATTTGATCAGTTACACAGTTTGACAGCCAATAGTTTTTTTCTACTTCCAGGGTTAGTTGTTCTTGCATAGGGACCAATGACTCACACACTATTGGTCTACACTTTAAATCCTTTCTCCGTGCTAGAAGGTTGGGCTGTAAAAGAGTGACAGGAGACGCTGACAGAGACAAATGAAGTTCAGGATAGATGATCTCTTCTCAGGCCCCTCTCCGAGGAGACTTGGGTTCCTGCTGGTGTCTCAGAAGCCCCTATTAGCTATGTAATATTTCTTTTCTTATTGCCTCTTTCTTTCGTTCCTTAACGCATTTATTTTGTTTCTGTCATCTTTTATTTCCTTACTTTTCCATCTCTCCTCTCCTCTCCTCTCCTCTCCTCTCCTCTCCTCTCCTCTGCTCTCCTCTCCTCTCCTCTCCTCTCCTCTCCTCTCCTCTCCTCTCCTCTCCTCTCCTCTCCTCTCCTCTCCTCTCCTCTCTTCTCTTCTCTTCTCTTCTCTTCTCTTCTCTTCTCTTCTCTTCTCTTCTCTTCTCTTCTCCTCTCCTCTCCTCTCCTCTCCTCTCCTCTCCTCTCCTCTCCTCTCCTCTCCTCTCCTCTTCTCTTCTCTTCTCTTCTCTTCTCTTCTCTTCTATTTCATTCCTCTCTTCTCCAGGAGGGGAGTTATATACAGGGCTGACAGCAGATTTCCTGGCAAGAGACTCTGTGATCTTCCGTAGTCTCGGAGGTCGTTCCACCATGAGGACAGAGACAGACCAGAGACTGCTGCATGGTACCTCATGCTTCCTGCCCTACAAACGACAACCTCAACACCATACAAGACACAACTAATAACTTTATTTAGGAGCTTACAGTCGTTGCCATAGTAACTTGTTTTGTGTGTATTTATTTATGTTGTCATTTTTGCTTGTTGCTCCTCCCCTTTTGTCTTCTAACCAGACCCCAAATTTGTTGCGGCCCATCTTATCCCCGACAACGATGATAGAGACAATGACAAGGTTTACTTTTTCTTCACGGAAAAGACTATGGAGGCCGGAGGCAGGGAAGGAGCCATACACACGCACATCGGACGGGTCTGCGCGGTGAGACAATCTGTTCTAAGTTCATTGAGGGAAAACGCAATACATACTTTTTAGATTTCTGTGCACTTTATGCTGATTCATAAATGTTTTGGAATGTCTATGTACACATACCTATTATTATTCTTTGGAGAAGATCTGTACGCTTGATGTACATGGTTAAAACTGGGTGTAAATTATCAGTAGATATCCTGCAAGGTAGGTAAGAGATGCAGTATATATTGAGCTACACTGGGACTTTTCTGTATGAACCCCATTCTGGCCAGATACATTTCTCCGTCTGCGTCAACAGGCTAAACCCTGAGAAATAGATCTGGCCGGGGATCTGCGGACACTTCAGGTCAGTTAGCTATTTAGAACAGGGTCTGGTCAGAGTTTAGCTGCCTCTGTGTCTTGATCTAGATCATGTACCAGAAAGACTCCAGCGTCAGCAGCTATGCTCCATGGGCTCCCCCCTCCCTTAGATCATGGCATGGCCCTGGGGAGAGGATCAGGCCTGGGGAACACTCACTCCCACACTGGGGCTTGAAAAAGGCAGAGTTTAACCATTCGATAGGGTCACACAGATAATCAGTAGAGAACCATCTTGCCATTTTCGACCTCCTCTCCTCTAATGCTCCCTGCCACTGATGAGCTTTTACTCCATTGAACTCTCTACCAATCTTAAGTCTAAGCCATGCCCCATGCAAAGCCCTCCCCTTTCCCTGCCCTACCTTCCCCAGGCTCGGAGGTTTGGTGGTCATAATGCAATCTTCCTCTCCTTTGTCTTCCTCTATCTGGACTTCCCCACTGAGGTCAGGAAAGGCTGACACTGAAGCCAGCCATGGCTGGCTGAAGTAGTCTGGTACAGAACCTGATAGTGCCACAACCACCTCTCCCTTCAGCTTCTCCATTAGTCTAATCTAATAGAAGTAGGTCCCACCTGTCTGCCAAGCTTCTGTGGGATCTCCAAGCCTCTGCTAGAGAGAGGGAGAGGGAGAGGGAGAGAGAGAGAGAGAGAGAAAGAGAGAGAGAGAGAGAGAGAGAGAGAGAGAGAGAGAGAGAGAGAGAGGGAGGGAGGGAGGGAGGGAGGGAGAGAGAGAGAGAGGGGGGGGGGGGGGGGGGGGGGGGAGAGGCTTATTACCATGGCACACTGGTCATTCTGTCATTCCAGAATTAACAGCATCTCATTTCCTTCTCATTCAGGCAACACACACACACACACACACACACACACACACACACACACACACACACACACACACACACACACACACACACACAGACACACACTCACATTGGTATTGCTAAACACTATCAGATCCTACAGAACGCTTCCTGCCAAGAAACCTATTAACTCTAGTGCCTGCTAGCACATACAGACCCCCATACACTCACACACACACTCACACACAGACAAATGTGTGTATTATAAGTCCCTCTGGCCTGTGTTTTTATACAACTGACATCTCCATAGCCTCATGACCTTCGACCCTCCTCCAGTTTCCCCAGACAAGGTTTGAATCGGGAAAGAGCTTACAGGTGTTTCTCCAAGCCGATACATTCCAGTGCTGTGTAGATGTGATGGGGTGTGTTCCTCAAGGGCACAGTCATGAAATGAAATGTGTGTTCTTTAACCTCATGTCCTCCTCCTGTAGAATGATGCTGGAGGACAGAGAGTGCTGGTGAACAAGTGGAGCACCTTTATCAAAGCCAGACTGGTGTGTTCTGTACCTGGGCCACACGGCATCGACACACACTTTGATGAGTTGGGTAAGACACACACACACACACACACACACCTACATTCATACACACAAACAAAACATTTCTTATGAAAACAAATTTGCATATACACTACGCAGAATGTTAGCAATGTCAAATTCACACAAAAAGAGATGTTTGTAACACCAGCACATGGACAAAGTAGCTTTTCTAACTGATCTTATTTGTGTTCTAGAGGATGTGTTCCTGCTGAGAACTAAGGATGAGAAGAACCCAGAGGTTTATGCCATCTTCAGCACCATCAGGTAGCTCCCTCTTCATCTGACAGAAGGATACACACACACACACACACACGCACGCACGCACGCACGCACGCACGCACGCACACGCACACTCTCCAACACACACACACACACACACACACACACACACACACACACAGAACTATTTTCCATGCTGGCATTAAAGAGACTTTTAGCAAGTCACTAATCGGCTTGCTTTCCCTCCCTTCCATCTCCTGCAGTAATGTGTTCCAGGGTTTTGCGGTGTGTGTTTACCGCATGGCCGACATTCGGGAAGCTTTCAACGGGCCCTTTGCTCATAAGGAGGGGCCCGACTACCAGTGGGGGGCTTATGAGGGCAGGATGCCCTACCCTAGGCCTGGAGTGGTGAGTAGGAGCCCACCAACACTCACTCTGTCTCATCATTCATTCACGGGGGCATGTCTACTGTCGTAGCTTGATTTACAGTGAACATTTGTTAAACTCATTACCTCTGACTTTGAGAGAAGCCTGGCCGACAGATACTCGGACAACTAGACAGATTGGCCAACTGACAGACAGACAGACGGACGGACGGACGGACGGACGGACGGACGGACGGACGCACAGACAGACAGACAGAAAAAACATCCGACAGACAGGCAGTCCTGAAAACAGGCCGACATACCAGGAGACACTGTTATACACTTCTACTGTGGAAAACTTAAGATTCTATTTTCCGCTCAACAGACCTGTGTCATTGTTTCTCATTCATATCCCTGTAACATGGCAATGGCAAGCCGCTCCATGTAAACCCTAACGTCTAACGTGATAACAGAGCAGACACCTCGGTGGTCTCACTCCACAGACTCTCTGATTAAGAGGAATGTCTTGGTCAGCGCCAGAGCGAGGGAGGGGAGAGAGAGAGAGAGAGAGACAGGTTCAGGGAAGAGGTTACCCTGAGGGGGCGGAAGGTAAAAAAGGGAAAAGACAGAGGGTTTTGGCAAGTAAGCAACTTTCTCTCTCCAACACTAAGAGCAGGCTATAGTGTTGGAGAGAGAAAGTTGCTCTCTTTCTCTCTCTCTCTCTCTCTCTCTCTCTCTCTCTCTCTCTCTCTCTCTCTCTCTCTCTCTCTCTCTCTCTCTCTCTCCCCTCTCTTCTTCTTCTTCTCTCTCTCCCAGTCCCCCCTCTCTTTTTTCTGGATCTATCTCACATACCGTTACTTTCATGCGATCTTATTTCGTGGAGATTTAACGTGTAACTTGGCTTCGGTTAGGGACTGTGTTCTCTTTCTCCCTGGGGGAGCCTGTTACTGCAGATGAACACAATCTGTCTTGCTCTCGTTGGTCGGTGTCACAGGACACATGACCCATATGGATCCTTCACATCTATAGATCATAGATGTCTGCTGTATGAGTAACTCATAGCAGGATGCAGTCATATAATAATAATAATAATAAATCATTTTATTTATATAGCGCTTTTCTCAGAACCAAAGACGCTTCACAGAATCAACAGCGTGTCCAAGGCAGATACAGTCATCTCCATCTACGTCATCCTTACCTTCAGAACATGTCTCTTGGGAAGTGTGTGTACAATGTGCTCCCAGACCACACTGATTGTTAGCGTGCATATGTGGCCTGCCAATTGCAGTTACATTTCCCCCACTAATATAGAACATGTCCAGGTACTGTGGAGAGAGCACTCCTGGGGCTCCAAAGTCTAGGCAGATAAGGAAGGTATTGTGTTATGACTGCATCAGCTCTGTCTGTCAACACTGATCACTTAACTTGTGTGGAACAGATACACACTGCCAGATTCATGGAGCTCTAGAAACTATTTATTGCTTTTAGAATATTGCCTGCTAAAGGCTAAATCTATAGTTGACGGTTTTAACTTGATCGTTGGACTTCACTTTTTATGTAGTTTTTTCAGTTACTACGGTATTTTAAACTGACATATCACAGAGTCTATTTCTCTCTAAGACTCTCTTATAAAATGTCCAAGTTGAATGTGCAGTGAAAGTCTCATTGAAACAATGATATCTATTTGGCTCACCTTTACAACACCCCACTTAGATTTCTGATCTGGTCCCAACTCTTCTCATTCCCTCTGAGAAGTCTGGGAGATGTGTAATAACAATCCATCTGTAGGTAATTGAAAACACACAGACTGGTATGAGAGGCCTTTAGGCACACTGTTCAGGATTACTTTCCCTCTCACATGCACATATGATACCAAAGTCATTCACATACTATACTGAAAATCTCTCTCTCTCTCTCTCTACCCCTATCTGTTGATCTCTCTCAAACATACACACTATCTCTCTTTCTTTTTTTCTCTCTCTCTCTCTGATGTACTCATTTCACCTGTAATGTTTGTGTGGTTTCAGTATTGTATGTGAATGAGTTTGGTTTCCTGTGTGTATGTGAGAGGAAACATCTGTATTACATACATGTATGTGCATGGTAATCCTGTATAATGTCACTAACGGCCCCTCAAATACTGGGATTGCTGCATTTTGACATTAAGTAAAAAAAAAAAAAATCTATGTAGCTAAGAATAGTATAAGTATAACAATCTTTTTTTTATTTTTATTTTTTTCATCTGGAGAAATTTAAAGAATATTTTTTGGGGGCGTCAGCCTATATTTACTGTGGTTGGTTTGAGAGTAGCTTTCTGTGTCAAATCCTTACATAGCCTTGGTCTTAGCAATCTAAACGCAATCTACTGTCAAACCTACTTACATGCTGTAATTGAGTGGATCCGTTTCAATTTTGTGGATCTGCATAACTACTGTAATAACCTTTGAAGAAATATACTAGCCTGCCAAGGTAACTGTTTTAAAAGTATTAATATAATCTCTGTATCAACAGATTATTATAGTTACTGATAGATTTGGGTTTATTCCTCCTGGTTCATTTTGTACTTTCTGGTATTGGTAAAATATAATTCTCCTTATCAGAATGATAACTTACTTAAAAAAATAGATCATAAAAAGATAACCAATATAATAAAAAGATTTGTAAAGAAGTGTCTCTTAGTATGGATTATACTGTACTTCCAGTACAGCACTTTCCCTTGTTAACACCAACAGCCACACAGTGTAGGCAAAACACCAAACTCTTCTCCAAACACAACGCAGGCCCTTTTAATCTAATGAAACTCAAACAAAATGTCTAGCAAGATTAAAAATTGTGTAAAAACCAATGAATCGTTTCCTGTCCACAACATTTCTCTCTCTTTTCTTTATCCTCTATCTTGTCTCCCCATCAGTGCCCCAGTAAGATCACCAACCAGCCAGGCAGACAGTTTGGCAGCACCAAGGACTTTCCCGACTCCGTGCTGCAGTTTGCCCGTAACCACCCGTTGATGTGGCGCCCGGTGCACCCTGTGTTCCGACAGCCTGTGCTGGTGAAGGCTAACGTTCCCTACCGGCTCAGACACATTGTGGTGGACAGGGTCGAGGCCGAGGACGGCCAGTATGATGTCATGTTTATTGGCACAGGTGAAAAGGTTTCACTGTACAATTCAGGGAAATGAGCAATGACCTTTGCTATTATGCTGGGGGGCTCAGTAAATCTCGGCCTATCCAGCGTTAGTGTAAGAGTATAGTACAGTACTTGATTGGGTTCACAACTAAACAGCTATCTTTTATAAATACCTGCGTACATGGTACACGGTATGCTGACTAGACTATCTGTAGATATAGATCTGACTAGACCTGGCTATGTGTTTCAGACATTGGCACGGTGTTGAAGGTCATCGCTCTGCGTGGTGGCAACAACAACCTGGACACCGAGGAGGTCACCCTGGAGGAGCTGCAGGTCTTCAAGGTACAGCATCTGGTATCAGGCCACTACACAGCTCCAAGGGACTTGACCCACTTTGTCTCTGTATTTAGTTTCCTTTTTTTTCCCTTTATAGGCGCCGACTCCTATCACCTCCATGGACATCTCAGTGAAGAGAGTGAGTAAATGTTTTCAAGGATGAAACACACCCCTTTTGAGAGGAATTGAGTTATTTCATGACACCTACTTCCTATGGTTTTCATGGGGTCGTCGATGTCCTATAAACGTCTAACTCTGTGCCCATCACCGAAATAGCAAGCACTGTACGTTGGCTCGCCAACGGGTGTGGCCCAGGTGAGGCTGCATCGCTGTGAGACCTACGGGAAGGCCTGTTCTGAGTGCTGCCTGGCCCGGGACCCCTACTGTGCCTGGGACGGGGCCTCCTGCACCCGCTACCTGCCCAACAGCAAGCGACGCTTCCGCAGGCAGGACATCAGGCACGGGAACCCCGTCCTCCAGTGTGTGGACCAAAACCTAAGTGGTAAGAGAAGGGAGGTTTGGTGGGGTTGAGGAGGGGTGGAGAGGAAGGGAGGTGAAATGAGATGGTTAAGGAAGGGGAATTAAATATAGTAGTAGTAAATATGTCAAGTGTATGTGAAGCTCACCAGGGAGATCACTCATGAAAAAAACTGTGAAAACCTGGAGATTCACCAAAAAGAATTGCTAAACCATGAAGAACAAATGTCCAAAATATGAACTCCCTTTATTGTATGCTAATAAACTACCATTAATAAACAAACTACGCTACTCTCTCCAACATCAAACCGTCCAATTCTTCAGTTTACACTTATGTGTGTACAACCACTCTAGGTAGTTTGAAGGGTTGGATAAAAAGGTAATGTAACAAGCCGACAAGACAGCAGTTGAGTAAGCGAATAAAGAATAATATATATATTATATGCAAAATGTATGGTTGGGTGGACAACATAAACCATGAGAAAGTCATTATACGGGCGTGAGATAGTCGGGAAGGTTGAAAAACTGGAGCCTCACGGGTAAACCGTGGGGCTTGGCAGCTGTGTAGTAGTAGTATCATTTTAAATGTTTTTGAAAGTGCTCTTTACGTAAACGTATTGTTTCATTCAAAATGATGAAAGTTAGCCATGTGGTAATTCGGATTGAATTTGTCGTTCGGTCATGAAAGAAGAGCTGGGTCTCTGTGGTTTTAAATGCAACCTCTGAGAAATCAGACTGGAGTGCATATTCTGGCAGATCACATTGTATTGGATTGTGTAGAGAAATGCTGGAAAAGGCAGTGAAGTAGGATAGACACTCAGAAATTAAGGTGCTTTTTATTCCAATTCCCATAAATAACCTGCTACATCAATTTAATCTATGGGCTGTATAGGTCGTCTGCTGGGAGAGACAGGTTCTTAGTGAGCGAGGCCACTTAACCAAATCAATCTTGCGTGCTCACCAGGATCAGGAGGTGTTGGGATGAATGACTCTCTTCTTCTGGCATTTTTTTGGTTACGGAGAACAGAAATTCACTTTGCAACATAAGGTTCACAGGGCCGGTTAACAGCCTATCAACATACCCTTAAAGTGCATGGCGTGTTGACTACTTTTCTCCCCACCCCTGTCTTGTGTCTGTCTTCTTGTGTGTGTGTGTGTGTGTGTGTGTGTGTGTGTGTGTGTGTGTGTGTGTGTGTGTATGTGTGTGCACGCATGTGTTAAGTAGAGGACCTGGATGTTACAGACGACAGAATGGTGTATGGGACGGAAAACAACAGCACCTTCCTAGAGTGTGTTCCTCGCTCGCCACAGGCAACCGTCACCTGGCTGGTACAACGGGATGACCACAAAGAAGAGGTGAGAGGGCGGCAAGGACAGACGGACGGACGGGCAGGCGGGTGGGCGGGCGGGCGGGCAGACAGACGGACGGACAGACAGACGGGTAGGGTAGGACAGAGAGACATCGTAAACAGTAGCTTTCTGAATGGATGAGAGAGGAAAAGGCTGATAGATGTTCATATCACTTTGTCACTATGTGACTGATTTTAATAATACCTTAACTAAGGTTATATCTGAAGAGGAGAAGGGGAGACTAGTAGGAAAAAGAGAAGAAGAGAAGGTGCACACAGACTGAAGAAGTCCCTTTTTAGTTGGGTGAAGTTGTCCCGTTCAGGAGAAGGGCTGTTTCCCTCTAGAGGAGCTCTTTAGACAGCCATGGAGCTAATAGGAATTAGCGCTGCTTCAATTTCCCACGAAATGAGCATCTGATCACCAGCTGCCCCTTTCCAAAAGACCAGCTTGCTCTGTTTATTTTGGCGTGAGCAGACAGACAAGAAGGGGAGTTTCAAAAGACCAACAACATTTGGATTTTATGGTACATTCTTGGTGTAGCCACCCAAGCTGAGAAAACAGCACAAAAACTCAACCGTCCTCTCCCTTTCTTCACTCAAGTCTCTGTCTATCAAATGCCATCCAGTGACCCTGGCAACTCACCACCCACCTTGCCTTGTCTCTCTCACTTTTCCTTATTCCATCACCATACGCACCATAGAAACATTAGAAGCCACGGGTAAGAATTAGAGGACCCTGTAATATAAATAGATTGCCTAGTAAGTCCTGACCACTACGTTTCTAAAACCTTGACGTCCATTTCAGCTCTCATACCCTGTATGTTGTTTCTCTTCATCTTTGCCCTCCTTTTAACTTTTTCTATCTCATACAACTCCTATTAACTTAGAACCCCTATTTTCTCACTCCATATATTTGTAATGTTTTTCTTCTCAACACCTGGAACACCTTATTCTTATCCTTGTGTTTGTAATTTCACCACATCACAAATGAGTGTGCCTGTACAGTACAGCATCCACCCATAGTTAGTATTGTACGATAGATGTGAAAAAAATTCTGTTTTAGTATGAAGCAAACAAACCCTTTTTGTCCACAGGTGAAGCTTGATGAACGTGTCATGCGTACAGAGCAAGGCCTCCTCATTCGTCAGCTTTTCCGTCAAGACGAAGGTGTCTACGTCTGTCGCTCCCGCGAGCACGGCTTCACCCAAACTCTGGCCCGCCTTACCCTGGAAGTCTTACAAGGGGACACACTGACCGAGCTGCTAGCACGAGACGACGGATCCCTGCAGGCTGAATCAACCGGGATCAAAGACAGGTCAACAGGAAGCTACAGGGCCTGGCTTCCCTGTAATGCCTACAGGGGCGGGTCGACCAGCCAGCTCAGCCAATCACGATCATGGTTCAAGGACCTTGTGCAACTGATTGGCCCATCAAACCTTCCACATGTTGAAGAGTACTGCGAGAGGATGTGGTGTAATGACAAGCTGCGGAGGAAACACAAAAGCATGTTGGAGAAATATCGCCAGGCCCAGGACAGCGCTCGCAAAGTCCGCAGCAAAGGCTCCGGGGAACGCAACAGGACGCCGAGAGACCTTCGTGTCCAAGAGGAGTAACGTAGAGGAAAATTTAGTAGATGAGAGTAGGAAGGGAAAGATAAACTGCATGTGTTGAAGGTCAGGTTGGGAGACCATAGCGAGGGGCTTCTAGAAATGATTCCTTGTCCTCCCCTCACTGGTGTTTAAAATCTAAATTAATGATACTGTAGCTTAGCTGGTTCTTGTCACAAATACATTCTATTCCTTTCCAGTGGATTCTTTTTTTCTTGTCAAAAGGTATTAGAAAAAGAGGCAATTTCAGATTAATTGAGGGAAAGAAAGAAATTTACAACTACTGATTGATTGACAGACTGATTGATGGTGGAGAGGGAGGATGGGACAGATTCCAAGCAGTCATCATCTCTTTTCAAATGCGAGACCTCCACTGCGCACAGGACGTTTTTTCTCTCTACATCCCAATGACTCTGACAGAATGTACCATTCATAGATTCCTTCTCCTTCCATGTATATGCACCAGATCAATGTGTATGTTGTTGAACTGTACCCTAGTGTAAATAGTGTTCTGCAGCTGATGCTATCCGGAGAGTCCATCTCTCGGCCCTCCTTGACAACTTCGTCCCACCCCGAGTCCACACTCGATACCATTCCGAGCACAGGGTCAGACCTGGGGTCAGTGAACCCTGTCATCTTGCCTACACTTGAAATGGCCTGGTGGTCTTACATATGTTCTCGGTTTACTGCAACTGAAACCCTCTTGAATATGACAAGGAGACACGTGAATGCTTCCGCTTGTATAGGAACACAGCCCTCTGCCTCTACTCCTTAGGAGAAGCTTACACACCCCGCGTTCCCCGTAACCCTTGATCCAATAGCCCTGACTGGAAGTTACCATGAGACGAATGTTGACGGTTCAACAGAGTGAAATGCTCATCGCTTGGTTTGTGTCCACCACCATGCTCCGTTTGCCACCCTTCCTTTGTGTATTCTGGTCCTCCACTGATGATACTGCGGGTTAGAATCGCATGGGTCAGCGCTGTGACGGAGCATTCTGGGCCCTGCTTTGTCAACACTGGTTCATGATCCTAACACAGGATTATCCTTTTCATTGTTGTGTCTTCAAACTGTTGTTAGGGTGTAATCTTCACACTGTTTGAGTTTCAAAGGAGCTCCTGCCAAGCAGGCAGGGAGCGATGGACATGGTTGATGGACCGATAGATCGAGCCTAGAAACAAAGAGAGGGTGAGGAGGGGATAAGGCCCGTCTGGGGTGGGGATTGGGGGGGATAGAAGAGGAGATGAAGGGGGGGTCAACAGTAGTTTGCTGGAAAGGAATGCAGGAGGGAGTGGTAATAGGTATGGGCGGTAACAAAGGTGAATAGGGACAGAGTAGTAAAGCCCGCTTTTGGGTTTAACTTAAGTCAAAAGGTGCATTGGGTTACTGTGAGTGCATGCAGTAGATAGACTTGCTTGGTGTGGGCCATTTTTAGGGTAGAGGTTTGCCCTAACATACCAGCTTGGAATTATTTTGAAAGTAGAAGTGACCCTGACACGCTCTTTGGCCTTTTATGGCGTGTGAATGGTTACTCCAAATACTAGTGGGGGAGAGGAAAATGAAAAAGAGAAATAATTGACTCAGAAAAGATGAGAGAGAAGAAGATGAAAGACGAAATAATGATTTTCAGTATATTGGTTACAACACTTGACTGGTTTTAACAATTGACTGTAAATACACACTTCCTTTCAGATACAAATAATTTTCTGTGAAATATTTCGCAATGTGACAGATTCAGCTTTTTCCGTCTTTTTGCAAACACTGTAAAAGAAGTGCATGCATGACTTGGGCATGGTTTATTTACATGGATTGGGGAAAGTGAGAGCAATTATTAGACTCCAATCCAGTGTTTGCTGTACAAATATTGTTTTGGATCTTTATCAGTCAAGGCGTGAGACACAGGGAAATAGTACGGGGGTTAGAGTCTTACGGGCTCTGCTTTCCAGATTAGATCAGGATAGCTTAAAGACACGTTTCCCTTTAGTCCACAGACATCGCTTCGCATTCCGAACATCTACATCAGTATGCAGTGTGTTCCATTGCTCCATCAGAAACTGTATCAGTAGTATTGGTAATGATTTGACTGGTAAGGTACATCAGTGTCAGAACCAGTGTTAATTCGCTTAAATTACTGCACTTCATATTTTTCAATTAGACAAAACTGGGCAAGTAACAGATGTACCTATATATTAGGGTTACTGTAGTGTTACAAATGAAACTCAGAATGTCATGTACAGTACAGCCCTGTCCAATCCACGTCTTTCAATGTTCTACTGTATATTGACAACTTTGTGGTTGATTGAGTATTTGTTAATTGTAGCTGTTTGGGGGGTCTCTTTCTTAGGAGGAGACTAATTTAAACGTTGTTGTGTATTTATGCACTATTTAATTACCTTTTTCTGTGCACACTGTGTTTGTATGCTGTTTAACATGATTAAAGACTCTGTTTTTTCTAACATAGTGGAAGACCTCTGTCCCT
This sequence comes from Aplochiton taeniatus, assembly GCA_017639675.1. Lineage (NCBI taxonomy): Eukaryota > Metazoa > Chordata > Actinopteri > Galaxiiformes > Galaxiidae > Aplochiton > Aplochiton taeniatus. The sequence goes on along the minus strand of CM030174.1, from coordinate 19,853,842 downwards.
GTTTTTGTTAGCTGTGACTACATGGTTACTGTCGTTGGGGGGGAACAGACCGGCCAAATATGTGACCAAAATTAAGATAGCGCACAGCACTTCCTAACCGACAGATTGTTATTCATGAATGGATTTGCCAATCATTTTTTTGCCAACTTTTCACAGCTGTCTAAATCTCCCTCTCTACCTGCTGCCTTAGATTATATGATCAGTGGAAACAATAAGTAAATTTGTTTTAAGCTCCTATCCAGAGCTGTATGCAGCCGTGTCCAGGCTGCTAGCGTGTTGGCTCAATCCATAGGCAACACATCCAGATAGCCTGGCCATTTCTTTTCACACAGCACAGAAACGACACGCTCTGTTTCACAGTAAATCAGCCCAAATCAGACTGCACTTGCTTTCTCATGTCTGCAGTTTGCAGCCTTTTCACGTTTTTATTACCAATTGTGTGTGTGTGTGTGTGTGTGTGTGTGTGTGTGTGTGTGTGTGTGTGTGTGTGTAGAACCTGTCAGTGTATTGGGTCCACACCCTAACCCCTGTCAATTAACCTACCCATGCATGTGATTGTTGGATAATTGACCACCACCATATGTGAAACAGCTTGAAAGAACAATGAATGCTTGTCACTGCAGAAAAACAGACACAGGCTTGTAAAGTAAATCGAACCCCTAGAACGCCCTAACTCCCCCCGAAATAAACTACAGATTGCATGTTTGGACCACTCTGACACACACAAAACCCCACACAGCACTTATTAAGCATTAATGCCAATTCTGACGTCAGTACCAACTGTGTAAAAGGCATTACAGTGGCCACAATGTTGCCAATGAAAAAGTAGAGGGAACTCAGTGGTGGGGAAACTTTTAGAAAACATTTAAAGCATCAACTGCAACAGATCTACAGGGATCTAACGGACAGACTACATCCCCCATGGCATCTGTCTGCCACGCAGCAGTGGATGATGGGAAATACAGATGTTGGAGGTACGTCATTTAAGGGTATTTAACACCGGAGGGCTCTAAAGAACAAAGCTGATCCCATCTGTATTGTTAATTGCTAGCCTGTTTGAAGGCAGTTATGTGGATTTCAAAGAAGCACTGTGGGTCCTGCACAGGTTTAGGTGGAATATCTCATCTAGTTTTTTTCGGGTGCCTGTGTGTCTGAATATGTGTGTGTGTGTGTGTGTGTGTGTGTGTGTGTGTGTGTGTGTGTGTAGGTTTAGGTACAGTAGCAGCATTTTGTAGTGAATCTGTGTGTGTTGAAGTGGTTCCAGTCACAGCTCATTAGCAAGCAACAGGCCTCATTTAAAACAGGTGGCTGGGGCGCAGTGCTCTCATTCTGTAAAAGTGGGCTCTGTTTGAAATAAACCATGACTCTAACCAGACAGACACACTGATAGGGAATGTGGGACTGCTAGAGCTGTGTGTGAGCGGTTTCCTGGAGAACAATTTGACCTAATCTGAAGATGGGAATGTTTCCTCTGCAGTCTGTCCCTCAGTAACATGATTTGATCCAGGGATTTCCCAAATCCTTGCGCAGGTAATTGAGGAACAGTCCTTTAGTGAATTCAGGATGCTAAAGTTTGAGCAATTTAAGTGTTCAACAGTGGATGTGAATCTGATCTTAAATCTTGTAAACTAGAGGCATCGTTTGTTTGGATTACTAGAGAGTGTTGCAGTTGTCGCAGTAAATAGAGACTTAGTTTTTCACCCAATATAAAAGACACATACACATACACAACTTGTATAACAAAATGTTACAATATAATTGAAAGTTCAAATATTGAACCTTTTCTGGCCTGAATAACAGTACTGTGTACAGACACATACAACCCAACGCAGCCATATCAAACAACATTGGTCCACATATGATACAAACAGTCATTACAGTATATCTTATGACTTGCAGAGGGGATTTCGGTCAAGGCAGGCCAGCAGTATTTGATTGGTACTAAATTAAAGAAAGCCCAACCAAAGAAAACAAGACAAAAAGAACAGAGTACCAGCTAGAGGATTAAACGGGTTATTTAACACAGAGGTATTAAGGGTAGGCCAGAGTCAAAAAGATGTGTTTTGAAACAGAATTAAAAGATTGATATTGAATTCGAATTCTGAATTTGCTGAGGAGATTGGGGTCCAATTGGGGGCTGCCCTAGAAAACGCAAATTTCTGAAGTTTGGATTTGACCAGTTGACCTGTTGTGGAGGATGGAAGTGACCGGGAAGAACCACGGGGTTGGAGGAGGTTCGTAAGGTAGGGAGGGGGCCACATTTAAAAGAGCTTTCTGGGTGAGGAGAAGGATTTTGGAGCTGATGTGCTGATGAGTGACAGGGAGCCAGCGAAGGCCATAACCAGGGGTTATGTGCTCAGATGATTTAGTTGAGCTGAGTAGATGAGCAGAGTTTGGAGCCATTGGGAGTTACAGTTTTTCACAATTCTTAAACACATTTCTTGAAACCTTGACTCTTCTGGCAATTATTTCAGATCATACACACAGCCAGTCAAAATATAAAAAACAGAGCATTTGTTAGGCACTACATCAGAAAATGGAGAATACAGCGTCCAGTAAACACATTTTGCAAAAACAAAAGTATAATACAGTAATCATAACTTAGCAATCACAACATAGCGCAGTTACATTTTTTTCCAACTACGTTCAGACGTTTTCTGAATTTAGGTCAATTTTTTTACAAAATTCTTCACACAAATACACAAATATCACATACAAAATGTTATTGCCTCATGTCTCCTGCAAAAGGAAGTACTGCATCTCCAAATCAAGTATTTGCATCCAATGGCAAACACTTTATTCATACAGTAATAGTACATGTTATGTTAAACCATGTACACACTGTTGTTCTAAATCTAAAGCTCTTCTGTCTTTCATTACTATAGCTACATTTCCATACAATTCTCCAGAGAGAAGGTAATCTACTGAGAGGGGTTCAACTGTATAAAGTGAACATCAATGCAATGGTGAAACAGGAAATATTTATTTCTCCAACACATTGCTAAAGTTACTGTAGCACAATGTTGCACAGCATACAAAACAAAATCCTATACCATGTGGGAATTTGTACAGAAATTATAAACATATAACACTTCTGCTTCATTTCGGATATGATCTCTTATCTCCCTGTGCCTGATGACATTGTTGCGATTTTTACAGCCATCTCTTGTTCTTCTGTAAACATGCAACCTTGTCCTGCATGAAATGTGCAGTATAGGATTTTTTTCATTTGTTTTTTACAGTTGGCTCTATTGTCGTATGGTACTATGTTCATCCATTCCTACAATGCAGTGCGGTAATGGGGGGCATACAGCTACAGATAGTTACATAATACTACACAGTAAGACGTATTTTACAGTAATGCTTACGTAAGCAGCAATAACTGTTGGTAGGTTTTAACTATGGATGCCACTTTATTGTAAACAGACTCAAGTTGGGCTGGGCTCACAGTTCAACCTCCCTCGTAGACAGCTCTCCTTCCTTCTCTTCTTCGCCCTTGTCCTCTTCCCCCTCATCCACCACCTCTTATATGTCCTCTTCCTCCTCTTCCACCACCTCTTGCATGTATTCTTCCTCCTCTGCCTCTCAGAATGTTTCTATCTATTGCTGTTTCAACATTCAACGCACCTGTGCCACCTGGACACTCTGAACTGGCTTACATTAGGCACAATTGGTTTGATCACATCATGAGAAACAAGTGAGAACCATTTTGAATCGTTGTGTGCAAACGATAACAACTGTGTTGAAGTTGTGTTTAACTTTTGCCGCCAGTGTTTACCATTTTGCAGGACGTGCATCACAGGGCAAATTGTGTTTTAGAGAGTGAGAAATGTGTTTAGAGTTTTGCAAAAAGAGAGAATGAGTTTTGCAAATTGTGTCTAACTACCTAAACTTGTTGAGGGTTTTGACAAAATAAATGGGTTTAGGCCACTGATAATTTGGTTCAGAGAATGTGATTTAGTGTTTTACCAATTGTGAAAAACTGTAATGGAGTGATTGGCGCTGATGCCAAAGAGGGGAAGGGAATCGCAATAATCGAGACGGAAGAACATGAGTGAGTGAATGAGCGTTGTAGCTGCACCGTGGGAGAGGGACTAACTGACTTTGGCTAGTTAAAAGAGAGAGAGAGAGAGGGGGGAGGGGGGGTCTACTATTATGCCATGGTTGTGTGCATAAGGAGGGCGAGAGACATGTAGTGGCATCAATATATATATATATATATATATATAGAGAGAGAGAGAGAGAGAGAGAGAGAGAGAGAGAGAGATAGAGAGAGAGATATATATATAGAGAGAGAGAGAGAGAGAGAGAGAGAGAGAGAGAGAAACTCCGAACTTTAGGAGTTTTGGAGCTCAGTTGTACTGCTGTTGACTGGCTATATCTCCCTTTGTTCCAGTGGTACTAAGCATCGACCACAGTCGTGGAATCTTGCATCTCCTCATTTTCACCACATCTTTATTGAACATCCTCACAGCAGCAATCCAGGGCAAATGTCAACTGGATTAAGAAGCTAACGTGGCCTTTTTCCTGCTGGAGAACAAGTTATCTTAGGGGCTGCTTTGCGATATGAACGCTGGAGCCCTTTGGTGCAGCTGCTGGGGAGTGTCAGCTCCCCACAAACTGACTGCCAAACCGGCCCACTCCCCTGTCAAGTCTCTAGACGCCGCCAGTACGCCTGGCAGTGGGGCTCTCTCCTTTCCTCTGTAATTCCCCCAAACCACACTGGAAGCCAGTTCTCCTGTCTCTCCTCTACACCCTCCCCCTCCCTTTCTCCTTCCGTCCCTTTTCCCCTCTGTGCCAAGGCAAACTACATTGAAAGTTATAACAGTCATACTGTTGGTTCAGAGACCAGGGACTGAAACATGATCCAGGTTCAGGCTCCTCAACTGCCTCTCAGTCTGATCCACACCAACACTTCAAACATCCCCCCCCCCCCCCCCCCCCCCCCCCCCCACACACATACACATACATGGTCCGATACATCCATGAATATTGTGAAATCTTACAACATAAAGTATGTGTGCACCTTAAGTCAGATTTCCGAGGGAGATCTGACATGCCATAGACATCCTGGGGGAGCCTGGTAAGCAGCTAAACCTTGACTGTGACATATTGAGGTGAATCACTCAGGAGGGACGACAGAGGAATGGGATCAGATGATGGGAGGTACAGGTAGGGGAAGGGAGGGGGTTGACATGCAGATTGGAATCATTATGGGAAGGAAGATTGAGGATTACAAGCTATGTGTCTAAGTTTGTGTTTGTGTACTGTAGCACCATATTCACCTTTAAAACCCCATGTCACATCCTGTCTGCCCTACTGTAACACCACATTCACCTTTAAAACCCCATGTCACATCCTGTCTGCCCTACTGTAGCACCACATTCACCTTTAAAACCCCATGTCACATCCTGTCTGCCCTACTGTAGCACCATATTCACCTTTAAAACATCATGTCACATCCTGTCTGCCTTACTGTAGCCTCTCAACCACAGACTCATGACCGTCAAGATCATCAATCATCTGACCATCAATATTAGTGTTGCTGTCTACAGTGTAAACTCATTGATTATCTTATACTCTCTAAACTGTTTGTTTTATAAAGACATCAATCCTACTTACTGTACGTTTGTTGTGTAATACATCTCAGCTGTTTATCAACTCAATTGAACATTATTCATTTAAGTTACGAAAAACCTAACCCACTGACCAAGAGTTTAATTAATCGTAGTAGTAGTATTTTAACTGCTCATGGTGATCTATATTTTTATTCTCTTTGTCTCTCCTAATTCCTCTCTTTTTGGGGGAAACTGTGCTAGGACTTTCTTTGAGGATGCTTTTGTATGTACAGTACACACTGTAGGTATTTGTCGTCAATATTATTGATTCTATTAGGTTGCTATCCAATAAACCTTTCAATTCTTAATGCTTTTTTGTTGAGAACCTTTGACACTAACAACAAATATTGGCTCATTCGAACTGAGAACATCTGTCATAATTCATGAAACGTCTGGGATGATTGAAAGCCACAGGAGCATTTAAAGCCACTTGTAAAAAATAAATACATTTTGAATCATTATATGCCACCACAGTGACAGTTAAAATGGAAGTAGTTTCACTATAAAAGAGAGGAACTGATATTACAAGCCCCCGAAGAACAGGGGAATGTCCCAACCAGATGTTGCTGTGGAATTGTTTCTCATAGATTAAATCTGTGAGGTCTAGCTAGGGGGAGGGAGATGTCCTTTATTTAGAGTTGGGAACAAACAAAAAACAAAACCATCAGTACACGTGGCACTTTAGTTATGTATGGCACTGTTGAATACACACAGACTCACAAATGGACAAATTGATTAAATACTCCCACAGGAAGTCTGGTCGATAACACAAATACCTCCGGTTGTTTTCGTCACACACACTTATGACCCACTTCCTGATTTCTTCCTGTTTAGGGAACAAAGCTCAAGTGGGATTGGTCCTTTGCCAAGGCACCTTGGTTTAGTCAGGAATAACGAGTGGACTGGGATAGCCAGGGCAGGAACACACACAGGCGGTCTGTGTGTACACGAGAGAGAGAGAGAGAGAGAGAGAGAGAGAGAGAGAGAGAGAGAGAGAGAGAGAGAGAGAGAGAGAGAAAACCCAGGCATGTGATAACCGTACCAGCTGTGTGAAGTAATAACAGAATGGCCCACCTGAGAGAACCAGTCTCTCTTTTTTTCTCAGTCTCTCCCTCTCTCGCACCTTTCTTTCTCTTTCTGTCTATCTTTCATTTTCAGCCTACATTCTTTTCGTTCTCTCGTTCTCTAACTACACACATAAACTGTGCTGACCACTTAGATGTGGGAAAAGGGATTGAGACTCATAAGCAGGCAATTATTAGCTCTGCTGTATGTTTTATTAAGGCTTAACCCCTGTCACTCTGTGAGCAAGGGTAATTGAATCAGCACATTGAGCGGATGGTGTGTGTATGTGTGTGTGTCTGTGTGTGTGTAGGTGTGTGCATATTCATTTGCACATACTGTATGTGTGTATATGTGTGTATATACAGCATTCATTCAACCATTCCCTAAGCTCAGTTTTACAACATTCACTGGAAGTGTGTGAGGTGTAGCGTCACTTACTTCCTTGCTGTGGCTGTTGTCCCACCACGTCCGGAGAAACAGGAAGTTCGTTTGACAGTTCAGGCTGGACTTCCTGTCCTGGTAACCACAGCCACAGTCCACAGTCGGACTACCTAATGTCTAAAATCGGAATCGAAGGCTGACTCATAGTCAGTGGTGGGTGGGTGAGATTGATCAGACCGGCCTGTGATGCTGTGACAGAGAGACTTGACACAACAGACCTACAAATCCTTCTGCGTTATGTTTGGCGAGCCCACAGTATTTAACCAGCATTCATTATCCCCTGTCCCTCCCACTAAAACACATATTAATCACCTCTTCAAACCTATGTTGTTGGAAGAATAATCCCCCCCCCCCCCCCCCCCCCCCCCCTCACACACACACACACACACACACACACACACTGCTTATTGTCTTCCAGTCGCTCTCTCCTTACTCCTTGCTCTTCTCCCCTCTGTCGGCCTTCCTTCTCTGCTTGTTTTGTAAAGCAACAGTTTCTGTTGGAGAGTGTTTGGGTAGTGGAGGTGGGCTGGATCCATCAGCACAGCAGGCCACTGTAGTCAGGGAGAGAACCAGCATGTGTCGACGCCCACAACGCCTTATGTGTGTGTGTGCGAAATGATATGTTCTTATTCATGAAATTAACTGCATTGTTGTGCTGTGTGTGTGTGTGTGTGTGTGTGTGTGTGTGTGTGTGTGTGTGTGTGTGTGTGTGCACTCACACAAACATGGCCATGTGCAAACAGTGCATCCAGCAGAAAGAGGCTAGCCGCTACCACCCCAGGTGTGAGTGTGTGTGTACCCCCCACTGTGTCAACAGTCCCCACTAGTGAGAGCTTAATCATGCTGCCCAGAGAGGCAATTACTGCTAATGACAACCATTCATCACCGGAGCTGTCAGTCTGTCTCTCTTCAGGCCTCTGTCTTTCCGTCTGGGCCTGCTCTGACGGTGGCCATGAGCCCTACAGGCGGTCAGAGAAACCACGGTGTCAACAGGCATGGTCTCCAGATATTACTCTTTCTTAAGATTAAGACATTCTTAGATTGCACAGGAAGCACAACATGGTATGTTTTCCTTCGTCCTTCATATAAGCGCATGTCGATGTGCCAGACTTTGTTATGTTCACTGCAGCCCATGCTATCAGGTTACACACTGGGGTCCACTGTGTGACCCCTGGAGGGGTGTACCCCTGGAGTCAGTCCCAGTGCACACAGCCCTCCATAGACACTCAGCAATGGTATGAGGCACATACACCTGCATACAATAGACACTCACACACAGGCAAACCCACCTTACATTACATACACACACGTAATCCCAGCTACCTAATAAAACAGTCTACGGAAATGAGCCCTCCATTAAGACTTCTGGACTCCCTAAGGACACAGTCAAACACACACACACACACACACACACAGACACGCACACACACGCACACACGCACACACGCACACACGCACACACACACACACACACAGACACACAAGCATACACACACACAGCAGACAGCACAGGTCTGAATGTCTCCCAGCAGGCAGGGCGTTAGGGAACAAAGTGGGGGAAATGGGCTGCCAGTGTGAGTAATACGGCCCAAATGTAATTTCCGATAGCTATGCGTTTAAGACAGGTGACCGCATGCTGCATGCTGTCGTGTGTGTACATGCGTTTTAAATAAGTCATTTTTCGAACTAATAGTTTATCCGCAATAATCTTTTGTGTGTATGTTTGCATGTGGGTGTGTGGGAGCAATGGCAACTGACTAGACTTGGCTGGGACATGAAGCACAGGGTCACATACACTGATAGATTAGTAATGGATTATGGAATGCGGGTCCTAAAATGTATTTTGCAGTTCCAAGAAAGAAACAAACAAAGAAGGAAAGAAAGAAAGAAAGAAAGAAAGAAAGAAAGAAAGAAAGAAAGAAAGAAAGAAAGAAAGAAAGAAAGAAAGAAAGAAAGAAAGAAAGAAAAAAAGAAAGAAAGAAAGAAAGAAAGAAAGAAAGAGCATATGGCTCGTCTCCTAAAGCAAGGCTGTCACCTTGTGGTTGAAATGATTCATTTATTTTATGGATTTCTTTTATTATTCATACACAAACTATGGTAGAAGAAAGTGTAGAGGACAATGTAGCCTGACTTAATATAGAGTTCGAGAGTTCAAGAGTTTATTTGCCATGTGCAGCAATTACTACTACATTGGAATTCTTATGGAAGGAATGCAATAGTCAATGTTAATACCATACAGTTGAACAAATGTAATTTGTTGTGGTGATTATACTTTTTATTACATGATCTCCATCCATACTCGTTACTGCTAATGCAGTTCAAACAATGCACATGGTGCAGTTTTCCATAGGCGATTCATTCAGCTTTTAATTTATAAATACGCGTCTGAGGAAAATGTAATGTGTAAGTATTGTGTCTAGTCTACAGTATACAGGCTAAATCTATGTTCACTCCAGTGAACACAAGTGAAAACCAAGAAGTGATGTTGAAGTAACAGGGTATTTTATTGTGTTAATCAAAAACAATCCGAGACAACATTTCACCACAAACTCTGAAACTGTTACATTGCACCATGTCAGCTCTAGCCGCTAAACCTAGCCCTTCAACATGCACCTGTCCTTAGCCTTGGGAACTCTCCTTTCCCCACACCACATGCACAATGTCACATTCATAGACACCCAGACAAACACACACACACAGACACACACGTTCACCGAGTCCTTCAGCTGTTCCAGTGGGGCATGCCATATGTCTGGAATTCAACATGGATGTTAATTTGAGGGATGTGTAAACAACAGTAAAGGTATAGAAAGTTGCTCCCAACTGCGTGAGTTTACAAAACAGTCTGCAGAATGAATCTATTTTGAAGATTAGACCGATAGCAATGAAAATAAATCTACAATAAACCTGAAAACCCACCATGATATTATCAGCTTATTGTTGCACATAAATAGAGGAATCATATATTCAGTGTGCTTTTTATTCTTTCTCTCACTCTTCTACTGTTTTCCTTCGCTCTATTGTCAAACGCTTATAGCTACTATAACATTGGTCATGCAAATCGAAAGAGCACAGAACTACAGCCTGCTTAGGAGGCTCAGTCAGTCAATCAGTTTAAAGAGTTAATTACATCTTTATAAAGCAGAAATATAAATAACAAGACTGGAATACCCTACATCTAAGTTCACTCTTCGAAATATCTTAAAAAGGATAGAAAATGAAAATATAAAGCATGTTTTATTTACAAAGACCCTTGTCTACTTTAAAGACAGATTGTGAAGAAAAGTTGTGGTCAAGTACATTTTAATCAACCAAAAAGGCCAAATATATAAAAACAAAAAATAACTTTAAAATATCTGCAGTTCTAATGATTGATCGTAGACAATTACTTTCCAGCCATATTCATAAATAAACTAAATACTTTAGTGTGGACAATTTATTTCATGACTGACTTGAAGGGATTTGACCTCAACCTCAACTAGAAAACATCATCGTACCACAGTCTGTCATGAAACCAGGCCTATCAAGACAATGGACACTAGGGAGCAGTCTATTCAACACAATGTTACCACACAAACGAGCTGTTCTGCATTTCAGAGCAGCAAACATTACAGTATTACACAAACACATTATGAAATGGGCCTTTAGACACAGGATATTGTCCACATAAAGGTATGGTTTTGTTAAAATGATTAACGATGATTCAATTCCACATAAATGTACTTTGTTGTAATAAGAGTGATGATAACAGTATACCACAAATGCATTTAAAAATGAAAATTAGAATTTTTTTACCCATGGCAACATGAAGGTGTAAAGTGTCACAAAACACAAAAACTACATTGGCTAGACCTGTCATTAGCTAATCTATCAAGCATCCATAGACAAAGGACTACATGTGTGTGTCATACCTTATGCAGGAAGACACTCGTTTCAAAATCATTTGCATATATCATCAATATATAAATAATATATGCAAACGTGTATACGAACATTGAATAAAAGTACCATTTGGAATAAAAAAAGTTTCCACTCTTAAATATCATGCTAATAATAATAACCCCCACAATAATGGCCTGTTGTCGCACTCCAGACTACTTATCTTTGATGTTGAAGGGTATGTCTATTCTTCTCTCTTCAACCTCCTCCTCTCTTATCACAATAATAATGTGTTATGTTACAGAGCCCCCACCAGACTCCTTGTCAATGTGTTTTCACACCTTGCATGTCAATACAAACAAGTGATGAAACACGTAGCAATAATTAGGGACTACAATTACATTAAACTCACATTGTTGCATCTTAGGATGTGCCATAAAGGCTAATTTCAACCAACACTCAAAAGTTTGTACAACTTATTTACTTTCCCTAAAGATAAATAAGATCTGCCGGTTTCATCCAAGGAAGATTTATAGATATTGCATTGCTCGTCTGATTATTGGAATAAATCGAATCCTTAGTTTGATCAACAGACCGATCTTTGCTGTCAGCTTACAGAAATGTAGCCCACCTTTGCCAACGTCTTTAGATCACTCAAGTGTTCACAGTGTTTGTGTAGGTTGGTGTCTCCGACAGGTATTCTAAACTCAAGGCTTCCTCCAGTTTCAAATTCTTTGCTATCTCCTCTCTCATATCTTGGATTTGCATATTTTATTGACAGTGGTCTGTATCAATAACTTTTGAACTTGTACTAATCAAAGTATCCCATGGAATATCTGCAATGATGCGTTGCGTATATGAAACGTGCAGAACAAAGGGGAAATGGGAATCCTTTGGTTAATGTGCTCTTGAAGATATGCGGATGGCATTACATACATACATACTCTACGTAGATCCCAGAGCATTGATCATCGTTGGTTGGGTTCCATCAAAAAGGGATCCAAGGTGGTCCGTGTGTGTGTGTGGATGTGTGTGTTGGTGGAGGGGGGGGTTATATTGTATGTAATGCTTCAATGTCTACAGTCCATCAGCCTTGATTCAGTCATGAAAATTCCAGTTGTAAGCGGTGATGAATGATGATTGACTGCTCTCTCATGAGACAGTGGTTTGGTTGAAGTGGTCAGGAGATCAAATTCACAAAAAGGATAGGGCTCAGTGTGGTACCAGGGGCCCAAATGAAGGCAACAGGACCCAAACGATAGGTTATTGTCATCAGGAGGCAAACAGGCATTACGAGCAGGGAATGTTCTAGTGGTATTTTCTCAGCTGGGTCGGGGGTGGGTAGTGGCATGGGCTGAGTAGCAGCATGGGCTGATGGGGTACAAATATGTCGGCGTGTCACAAGATAAATATTCACAAAAGTGTGGATGACGCGACGTCTTGCATGTGCATATCTTTGTGTGTGTGTGTGTGTGTGTGTGTGTGTGTGTGTGTGTGTTTTTGAGTGGTTGTGTGCTTGCTCTGTGTATGAATGTGCTTCACGCTTGTGTGGGCCTGTGGTGCAACACCGGCAGGAGTCCTTTCTCACTCTCAGTCTCAATCAGTCATTTACGTCCTCCTCCCTTCCTCTCCCCTCCCTCTTCCTCTCGTTTTTTCCTCTCCGCTGGGTTACTCCCCCGCGGCCCGTGGGGAGCGAGGGTTCGGTTTCCCGTCGTGGGTCCGGCGGTTTCGACCCTTCCGTATCTCCTGCAGGTGCTTCCATTTCTTATTAGGAGGCCGGACCGCTGGTCCAGGTGGAACTTGCTTCCCGGGCAAGGGGAAGCTCTTTTCGGATTGGTCCGGGGCGTTCTTGCGCGCCCAAACTTGCTCACAGATCTGATCAACGGTGCTCAAGTTAGGATGGTCTACCAACTGCATGAAGTCTCGGTACCACAGCTTTTGGTTGGTCGACGGGGGGCCGCCGGCACCACGAGGGTCCAATCGGACGGGAGGGTCCGAGGGAGAGCTTGAGGAGGGGGAGGTGGAAGGAACTACTTCCAGGGTAATGCCCAGGAGGGTTTGGGTGAAGCCATGCTCCATAGCGTGACACTGGTAGAGACCAGCATCTCGCTTTAGGACCCGACGCACCAGCAGGCCTCTGTCTGTTTGGAGAATACGGTCGTCCAGACGCAGCTGGGATCAACAAAGACACAAGTGACAAATATTAAGATATTTGCAAATTATAAAGAATAACACTTTGCGACCAGGAGGCCAAAACTATTATCACCGCAATGTGAAGAGAAAGGGAAAAGAGAGAAATGGAACACATTTGGGATGGATCACTGATCCCCCTGCACCTCTCACAACACTGTCAGGATTTCTATCGTGAAATTACCCCCCTCCCTCAAAAGGCGATGCCTTTTGCCATGCCGCCATTGCAAATAAGAATTTGTTCTTCTTAACGACTTGCCTGGTTAAATAAAGGTTAAACAGGGCTAACAGTTTAAACAAATTGAATAAAAATGTTGTGTTCATGCATTCATTCCCGTATTCATGTATTCATCACTACACTGTGATCCCTCTTCCTGAATACTTCTCCTCATTTCATCCCTCCCCCCTCCCTCCCCTTCCTTAAACCATACTCCTACCCATCTCACCTCTTCTCGGGGGTTCTGCGGATGTTTCTGGAAGGTCCAGGTGACCTGGGCCTGCAGAGACTTGGAGATACACTCCAAGAACGTGCTGCTGGCCTCCACCCCATACAGCTTGCGCTCTGCCACGCGATGCTTGTGGTGATCTACAGGGGGCGATAGAGGCTAGCAGGTGAGGTTCATCATCCTCCGTAATTCGCACGACGCAACCAAACCCCTGGTCTAACAAACAGCAGGTGGAACAGCTTGGAAAACGTGGACTCATCTGGCTAAGGATGTGTAGGCTTATTGGTCAGCAATAGAATGCCTTAAATGTGAAACAAGTTTCCTTTTCTATTTGATCATTGTTATCCTGACGTATTAGTCAGTAGGCCTGCTGTGAGGGCGTTAGTACGGGAAAGTTTTAACATCATGCTCGTAGACTTCAGCCAGGAAATCGTATTCTATTGAGGTGGTTCTGAGTATTTGTGGGAGTTGATGCATATTTGCCAAACTTGCGACACACTGTAATGCTCAACAACAACTATGATTGTCTCCTTGTCCCTATGGTCTCTCACTGCCTTCCTTCACAATGGCTGATGTTCACAAAGGGACACAATCACTTTGACATTTGCCTCTGTCTCACACATCAACAGTTCTCGCACAGTGAATGAGGTAATTGTTACACTGCCCGGTCCATTCTGTTGTGGTCATTAGTCAACCTCAGTAATGTGACTGAGCGACAAAGAGGCAGAATGCTGCAATTGTGGTCTGGCAAGCAGGGGGTCACAGGCCAAGAGGATGTGGCACTGACCCAAAGAGAGGGAGGGAGCGGGGCTGTGGCATTTACAAAAACCTCACTGAGTGGAAGCCCTCCTCTTTAAAGCGTTAATCCTGTCAGCCTTATCGGTGAGACGTAGTTTTTTATTTAAAGTCTCGTAGGCGTGTTACACAGCCACAAGTTTCCTCTCACCTCCTGAACACAAGGTGTTGGGGTCTCCATTCCTCACATCCTGTCGACGGAAACGCCTGTTGAAGAAGAGCTTGGTTTTAAGGGACTCAAGATGGACAGTATTCACAGTATTTTGGTATTGGGTCAGCGCTGACATGGGCTAGCATGTTGTTGGTGCATCGTTACCTCTTGCTGTTGGGCAGGTAGCGGGTGCAGGAGGTCCCGTCCCAGGCACAGTAGGGGTCCCGGGCCAGGCAGCACTCAGCACAGGCCTTCCCATAGACACTGCAGCGGTGAAGGGGCACCTGGGCTATGCCGGTGTCCGAGCCCACATAGAGTTGTTGCTACAGACAGAGGGACAAAAGAGAACTTTAGCACATGCTCTATGTACGAGTTAAGATCGGGGCAAGGTATATCACATCAGAGTACGATTTTACTCAAAGTAGAGTCAAACAATCAAAGGACATACCCGTTTTGAAGAGATCTGCATGTTGACGATCGAAGAGGCATCCTGCAGAAGAGTACATGGTTACACAATCTCACTGTCATTCATCACAACTACAATATACATTCCCCAAGGTGAATTCTAATGGCCTCTCAGCATCTACACTTCTGTCTTTTCTAAAATGGAGCCGACGTGCAGAGTCAACTCCACGTAGCCTGACAGTCAGTCTCACCTTGAAGACCTCCAGCTCCTCCAGCAGAAGATCTTCCATATTGTTCCAACTCTCTTTGGGCACAGAGATCACTTTCAACACTGTTCCCTTATCTGGAAGGACACAACACACTGGTTGAAATGGTTTCCAAATACTCACAAGCTAGGGAGAGAAAGGGAACATAGGTCTAAACCTTCAGGAAATAACACAATGGTGTAGAGCAAAACTTAAACATGGTTTACTTTGTCTTTTTATGTGACCAAGGTAAACAATCATCTCTGATAGAACAATATTTTCTTCTCGTAAAACGGAAAGGTGAGGTACCTGTCCCTATAAACATGACATCATACTGTCCGTCGGCGGCGCCCACTCGATCCACAGCGATCTGAGTGAAGCTGAAGTCGACGTTGCTCCTGAGGAAGACGGGCCGGCGGTTCAGAGGGTACACCGGGTTGAACATCAGGGGATGGTGCCGTGCAAACTGGATCACGTCGTCAGGGAAACCCTTGGTGGACTCGAAGCTGCCAAACGTCTTACTGGGGCACTGCGGGGGGAGAGGGTTGTTTATTCCATTGTAATGTTAGGCATACAGGCATTTGTTGAAGAGAAAATGTTGTTGTGCTCATGCGTAACTTTATGGCATATGGTTAGTTTTTCCTTTGTTTGGGTCTTTTTTTATTGCTGCCACTAATCCTTCAATTTAAGATCCTCATAAACATTTTGATTTGGGTAATCAGGCCCGATTGGATCACCCGACAGGATTACAGCACAGTGGCCTACAGTGTTGCTACTTAGGTCATTAAGCTAGGGCCAGAAATAGCTGGAATCGACTGTAAAGTACAGTATGTGTCACACTATTACATAGGGTGTATTGTGTGGTGAAACACCTGGCCACGTCTCAGCAGAACACACAAGAACGTACCGGAACCAGAGGGGAAGAGCAGGTCAAACTGACCTACTGTAAGACCACAAGGGGGTTTGTTCTCCTGCTAAAGTTAAAGAACTTGGTTTAATCCTGCTGGCACTAGAAGGGGGTGCTCAGCAGACTGCAATGGCTCTCACACAACCTGGCGTTACACAGACTTGGTGTTAGCAGAAGAAGACGTGTGTGTGTTGTACCCTAAATGATTAGGGCACGGGTTAAATGTGTCTCATTTCATTGAGGTGTGTAAACCTTTGTAACCTTATGTAAAGTATAAAACAGTCTTTGGTTGTCACTGTGCATGTCGATGAACATCAGTAGAGTGATGGTCTCACAACGTACCATGCCTGGGCGCGGGTAGGGCACCTTGCCCTGGAAGGGGATCCACTGGTAGTTGGGCCCCTCCTTGTGAGCAAAAGGCCCCAAGAAAGCCCTGCGGATGTCGTTCATGGTGTAGATGCACACGGCGGATCCCTTGAACACACTGCTGCTTGGAGGCAGGAGAGGCGGCAGTTAGCACGTTCCCGGTACGCATGGATAGACTGTTAATGAGAAATGCCAATGAACTCTGACCTGGAAGTGGAGAAGACGGTGTAGACCAGGGGGTTCTTCCTGTCTCTGGTCTGCAGCAGGAACACATCGCCTGCGAGGCGCACACACACACACACACACACACACAACACAACACACACACACAACACACACACACACACACACACACACAGGTCAGAGGTCACAGGTCAGAAGACAAATAAACAAGCCCCTGTCCTTCTGCTCTAATAGGGTCATACTGGGGACTGGGCTGGGCGGATAAAGCCTCAGGTAATGTCAGAGAATCCTCCCTAATCTGAGCACTTACTGGTGCCATTACTGACTAAAAAATCTCCTTCTTCTTACTCAAACAGGCTTTTTGGTGGAGAACCCTGAGGGGTACTTTCTGCGAGACGCAAACCACATTTCATTGTACTATTACTCAACTCTCCATCTACAGCCATGTCTGTGAGTTGCAGTATTATTATTAGTGTAGTGCTTTGAGAGTCTGATCTAAGCTGCCTAAACAGCAGCCTCATCAATGTTGAGGCGACAGATATTTTGAGGAAAATAATTAAGCTTAATTTCTATTCCTTAACAGAAAAGACTGGGATACACAGTACAGTGTTTTAAAGTGGGAATCTTCTACTAATTAGGTAACCAACATCAAACTCACATAAATCACCCCTCTGTTACTTTCTATTGTCTTCCATTCCACAGAGAAGGGAATGAACTTACGTAGCTCGTCAAAGTATGTGTCGCTGCCGTCTGCCCCGGGAACAGAGCAGATGAGACGGGTCTTCAGGAAGGTGGTCCACTTGTTGACCAGACTACGCTGGCCACCCATGTCATTCTTTGAACACAGAGAAGCATTAGTTAACACATAACAACACTAGAATACTACTACTACTAGAAATGAGAAAAATCCTTTCAATTTTGTATTACATCTAGTGTCTGTCAGCGTGTTTGTTTGTTAGTTTCGCGTCTCTGTCTCACCCTGCAGAGCTGCCCAATGCGGGAGTAGGTGGATTTCCCCAACCCCTGGCCCTCCACAGCTGTCTCGCGGAAGAAGAAGAAGATCTTATCGTCGTCAGGGTTCTCGCTCTCAGGAACCCAGAACGAGCCCACAAATTTGGGTTCTGGAAGGCAACAAGATGGAGTAACACACATGAAATCTTTTGACCTGGACATTTTGGGCAAATAATTCTCACTCCCTGACTCCACAGACACACACAGACAAACACACACACACACACACACACACACACACACACACACACACACACACACACACACACACACACACACACACACACACACCATTAAGCCAGCGGGAGTCATGTTGCTCGGTACGTATGGAAGGGCGTCTCCCCAGACTCCTGAAGATGGTGAAGTCCCGACCCATCAGGTCTGTAGCCACGCCCGCATATAGCTCATCCCCTAGGAGAAGGAAATGTTATGTTAAATGTCTCTCTAGGCAGGGAGCTTTCATTAACATAAACATGAGGATGCTTCAAAAGAAGCAAACAGTTATTTTTCGGTAGGAAAATGGAAGAGCTTTGATTTATCCAAACCATGTTTTAAGCCTCCCTCTCAAAAAAGCTTCTTCCCTACTTTTTGCAGGGGCCACTAATATGTTGTCCACCAAAAGCTTCAGGGCGGCACTCTAAAAGGTACCACTAAAAGGCTCTGTGGTTCAAAGCTTACAGGGCTGAGAGCACAGGACCCATGGGGCTAGTGTATGACACGCCTCACCTATGAGAACAGAGGCCACAGGGTGACGAGGGTCGTAGGGACTCTTCCCTTTTCCATCCTCCACCTTGGAGGGATCGATCCTGAACACATGGTCCTGGAAAGAATGGGCCGTTAGTTATGTGTCTGGCCTCTCTGGTGTGCCATTGTGGCTCTGTGTGAGAAACAAGGCAGCTGTTTGCTAGTTGGGCTCTGCGTACCTCCATTTTCTGCCCCACTTCTACAAAGGCACAGGTAGGATGGAAGGCTCCAGTTCCACATGCATACAGATGGGTCCGGTTATAGTGGTGAACAATCTTCACGTAGTTCACACAGTCATTCTGAAACACACAAAGACACAAACATAATGGTTTGGTTTCTAAGATCAACATCTTTGAAAGTGTTACAGTACTGAAAACCTACACTTGCCAAAACATTTCACTTTCATTGCACCGGTGTCCTTTAAACTTGAATGGGTGCCTTCAACCCTCTCTGGCGACCTTTTACCCCTCATCTATTTAATAATACTCATAAAATATAGTATTGTCTTCCCGTAAAACCATATACCATAACCCCCCCCACACACACACACACACACACACACTTTTCCCCACACCCTATCTCTGGATCTGGCCCCAGTTGACCCATTTTAGCCCTGTAATGGAAACTTTTATAAGGATCAAAAGGCTGTAGTTTCACGGTCTACAGGGCTACTAAGCAAACCAATCTCTTCCCTCCCCTATTTTGAAACACATGTATCAATCCCTCCATCAGCTCTCTTTCTCCACACCCTCACCCTCTCCCTCTGTCCTCCATCTCCAAGTTTATGGAACCCCACATGTCAGCTCTGCAGATCTGGAGGCTGTCTGGAGGATTCTTATTTATCCACATCTCCTCACTCTCTCCTTTTTACCCTGACCGCTTGCCACTCCGCACAAACCGCCACCTCCCTCCTCCCCTAAAGGTCACTGCCTACAGATCCCGGCTCTCTCCTCCTGACCCCATATCGTCTGGTCTGGGAGTCAGGTTACTTCTCCCTGGTCCCCACGGGACCAATGGAGCAGAGGTTTACAGAGTAGTCAGACCTTGAACTGTACATGGATATCCTGTGTGTGTGTGTGTGTGTGTGTGTGTGTGTGTGTGTGTGTGTGTGTGTGTGTGTGTGGTGCAGCTACAAATAGCTCTCCCCTCTTTTCTCTCCGCTCTCTTTCCTGTCTTTATTCCCGACTTCTTTCTCTCCCTGCCCCGCCCCTGGTGACCGACAGACAGACCGGCTTGTGTGCTCAGTGACGCAGACTCCTGACGCAGCCGGAGTTCTGGCTCATTAGCCCCACAGACACACACTCACCCTGTCCTGTCCAGGAACAAAGGATTGTGTGTAAGGTTAGCCCTAGCGAGGACCAAAGGAACAGAGCAGGGACCTCGTTTTACCCCGGGGGAAGAAGCATTGGCCCATGCACCTGACACCCCCTCCGCCACTAAAGTGCACAAAGCCAAAGCCCTAACAACTCCTTCCTCTCCTGCCATTTTCTATCCCTGTGTCCTCTTCCCTATCACACATCCATTAGACACTGGATAGAACCCCTCAAAGTCTCCTCCATCATGACAGCACTCCTCCCCTCCCAGCCTGGCATGTTCCAGCAGCCTTTTCTGTACCAGGCAAACCCTTACCATTCTGTACCAGGCCAACCCTTACCATTCTGTACCAGGCCAACCCTTACCATTCTGTACCAGGCCAATCCTTACCATTCTGTACAAGGCCAACCCTTACCATTCTGTACAAGGCCCGCCCTGACTCTGCCAGTTGACGTGTATCCTGGTAAGCCCTGAATTCCCCCTCAACAGTTTTCCTCCAGACCCCTCTCTAGCCAGCTTCACTACTTCTTCTGCCTCCATTCCCCCAAATCCAGCTCTGTTCCTAGAAATTCGAATGACTCTAACGAGCATTCAATTAGTGTGTGTGTGTGTGTGTGTGTGTGTGTGTGTGTGTGTGTGTGTGTGTGTGTGTGTGTGTGTGTGTGTGTGTGTGTGTAACAGGGGCAGAAAAAGGTTAGGCTGTCACCAGGGCAGTGGCTCATCAGAGGGGACCCTTTGATGTGGGGCTCTATGACAAAGGGTTGGAAGGAAGAAGAAAGGAACAGAGAGAGCGGAAAATCCCAAAGAGATGGAATAGAAAAGGAGTTGGGGGAGGAAACAGTGTACGATCCAAGTGAAATGGTTGTGTGCGTGTGTGTGTTTGTGTGTGTGTGTGTGTGTGTGTGTGTGTGTGTATGTGTGTGTGTGTGTGTGTGTGTGTGTGTGTATGTGTGTGTGTGTGTGTGTGTGTGTGTGTGTGTGCTTCAACCCAGTCGTCTCACTGACACCCCTCAGCGGGCTCCTGGACCACCTCTGACCTCTGAACGTCACATTAATTAAACGGCCATGTGAAGGAGCACATGCATGCTGTCACTGAGGCCACAGGAGCCTACCACAGCAGCTCCAGGGCTTGGAGTTAGTGGCCTGTTCTGCCCTTGTCTTACACGGACCAGAAACCTCACCTTCCTGAAAGCACGGACAGAAATCTGCCAAAAGCACGCCAAACCATTTACTCTCCACCACTGTTTGCATTTAGTCTTTGTCTGTTTTCTTCTCTCTGGTCAGTTCTTTTGGAGAGAATGACGACAGAAAGAATAAAATCGAAGGAAACTCCATTTATAAAGTTAATGTGTGTGAATCATTGACTGGCCCCAGCTGGCCCAGTAATTGATGGACACAGGACTTGGCCACTGAATGGCTGCTGGGGCTTTGATCTCAGTCTCCAGCTCGGAGAAGAACACAGGCCGTGGCAAATCCTCTTAATCATTAGACTAATTCTACTCCTGTTAGTTGACTGTTACCATCTGAAGAATTTGAACCAAGGATTATTTGTTCCTTCTGTGATAGGTAACACAAAGGCCAAAGTGAGCGTGTGGGCGAGTTATTAGGCCGCTGTGAAATGTCCTTGTTCTGGAGTAGATTGGGAATTTGGCTCCACATTCAATTTGAGCGGTCACCCAGAACAGCAATGCGAATCCAAAAGGTCACGGCAAGGCTCCGTTGCAGGATGTTGACTGGTAGTGCTGGGTGGCGGTGCTGTGCAGGAGGGCATCGGAGGTTAAAGAGAGGGCAGTCTTTTTGTCTGTGATGAAAACACATAGAACTTCAACGGAGAGAAGCTGACAAAAGGGAAGAGGAGGTTTTGAGTGACCTGGACTGGATCATAAATTAAATGAGACCTTGCATCACAAAACACACCGAAACAAGGAGGGACCCATGAGAAGGGGGCGAGAAAAGGAGAGAGGGGAGGAGGACAATTCCTGACTTAGGCATTACCCTTCAGAGAGACACACCGCTCCATAATTACGGTCAAAGGAGAGGTCACCGTGCCGCCTGTGTGTATTTGCGTGCGAGTTGCTGTGGGGCAAAGCGGGGAATGGAAGATGGTCTGAGAGTATCGTTGGCTACTAGACAGTAACCCTTCCACCCCAGCAGAATGGCAACCGAAGACCACTGCTTTCCAACACAAAGCTAATTAGCTCAACCGCTTCTAGCACCCTCTTGCTCCTCATTCTCTCTCCGTCTCATGAATTCTTCATACAACTCTTCTAGTGTTCACTTAACATCTTTTATTTAAGCACACCGATAGACACACACGCACACACACGAACACACCGACGCACTGTTGATCAGGTGAAACAGGAGCCTTTTCTGTGGTATGAATGGAGCTCGTTGTCTGTCTCAGGCAGCTGTGTAATCAGGCTGTTGAGGGGTTTCTGTTCTCTCTCTCTCCACACACACTCACACACACACACACACGCACACACACACGCACACACACCCGCACACACACGCGCACGCGCACGCATACACACGCACACGCACACGCACATACACACACACACACACACACACACACACACACACACACACACACACACACACACACACAGACACACACACACAATTACCAAGGCTCTCAACTCAACAACTTTATACTCACTGATATAGACACACAGACACACACACACACATTACTCTCCAAAAACCCAAAGACACGGTATATACTGCCTTGCTAAACACATACACTTACACACACTCAACTTTTACCCCAGGCCTCACACACACGGCCTCCAGAGCCACCACACGGCGTGTCTGGTAGCCCTGTTTGAATGAGACAGATGATTGTGCTGAATGGAAGTCTGGGTGGTCCAGGTCTGCTGGTCCTGTGACCTGGTAGCCTTGATGCAGACTCCAACTTCCAGTCCACCCAAACAGCCCGACGGGAGAGGGAGAGGCTACAAGTGGTCAGACAATCTTCTCCCTCTCTCCACACACATGCACGCATGCACGCACACACGCACGCACGCATGCACGCACGCACCCACACACTGCAGTCAGAAAAGGTTGGAGTCCCAAAATAATGGTCACTCTCATGGACACAAACATGCACACACACACACACACACACAAACACACACACACACACACACACACACACACACACACACACACACACACACACACACACACACACATGCACACACTTATACACACACTAATTGATTGCTTGTCAGACTGAAGTAATTCCTAGGAACAGAGCTGGATTTGGGGGAATGGAGGAGAGAGCCAAGGAGTGGTCAGTTACAATGGCACCTCCAGGGTCTCTGGATAATTACAGGAAGTGAAGAATAACCTGTATCTCCCTGTCAGCCCCTTAGTCCACAGAGACACTCCTCTCTGAGCTGTGTGCGTTTGGCATTTTTCAACAAACATTATTTCTTCAAGAAGATTCGGGATTAAGCAGATGTTTCATTTGGCAGGTGTGTAAAGTGGGAATATGACTCTTAGGCTCCAGAACAGTAGGACACAGCAGGGCTGGGTTGGAGAATCAGAGCAGTCGAACAAAACAGAATGTCACTCACGTTGATGTCTTTTCCAGCCCAGTTGCACTCTTCCCTCCAGTCAACGGGTGCAGGCCAGTAGATCTGAAATACAAGGT
>CM030174.1:19817921-19825421 GCA_017639675.1 Aplochiton taeniatus | reverse complement strand
ACACACACACACACAGAGAGAGAGAGAGAGAGAGAGAGAGAGAGAGAGAGAGAGAGAGAGAGAGAGAGAGAGAGAGAGAGAGAGAGAGAGAGAGGACGGGGATAGCAGGGAAGTTCTTTTACTGTTCGAAAAACTATATAAAAGAATGGTCCTGGACCCATTGTCCAGCAGTCCATTGTTGGGGAATTTGCCCCCTTAAGGGAAATCCATAAGAATCACACCCAGCTAAGAGTGAGCACACACACACCTCCAATGAAACACACTAAGTCACAAGCAAAGAGATACACACACATAGCATATGGACATGGCTCCGCTCATTCACATACACAGGCTTAACAGAGCGATACACTGCATGTGCACTGTGTGCACACTGAGTTAACTTTCCTTATCCCCCTCTCTCTCGCTCTCTCTCTCTCTCTCTCTCTCTCTCTCTCGCACACACACACCCTCTACCACACACTACCTAATGCATCTTAATAAAAGCCATTGGGCTGCCTGACACTTGCATTCAGTTCAGCTTCAATAGGCACGTAGGAGCTCCACACCAAGAGGGAGTGGATTAAAAATAAAAAGAAAGAGAGAGCGAGGGCACAAACGAAGAAAAGAAAGAGGGACTCTTAGCTGCAGACTGACAGGAGAGTGGGGACAAGCTGCCCTGTCAAAAAACACCCTTCATAGACAAAGCGTTGCTCCTCTAGGGTAAAGGCTACTTTTAGGGAAAGTTTTAGAGTGTAACTATGGCACAACAAAAGCAACCGTTAACCTGTCGCCCCCGACAACTCGGGGTCAGGGGTTTGGAGAAGGAGAGGGGGAGAGACAGACTGAGAGACTTCGAGACAGTTCTGAGGTAACTAGTGTAGCATATTGAGTAAGTGAGTGAGTGAATGAATAAATAAATACATCGGGAGAGAGGAAGAGGTGTGTGTTGGTGTGTGTGTGTGTGTGTGAGAGAGAGAGAGAGGGGAGGGTTAATAGAATGCTATTAGTGGTGGTTACAGCATGGCCTCAGCCTCACCGCCTATCTACATGCGCTATTGGAGAACGGGAGGGGGCAGAGAGGAGAAAGGGAGAGAGGGAGTAGTAGAGAAAGGAGCCGATTGTTCTGCCTTGAGGGAGAAAGACTTTCTCTGGCCTGAGACCAACATGTCTGAGCCACCCCGCGAAGGAGGGAATAAAAGATGTGGGGTGGGGGTGGGGGGGAGCAGGGAAAAAGAGAGCGGAGAAAAGAGGACAAAGACGCCTCCAGTCAGACAGCACCCACAGGGAGACGGCAGGTAACTGGTTACTTCTGGTCCTGGGACAGGAAAGCGAGAAAAAGGCAGAGGGAAGGGGATGCTGGACCTGGGGGTAAGAGCTGAAGGGGTACCCGGGGTTAAGAGCTGAAGGGGTACCTGGGGGTAAGAGCTGAAGGGATACCCGGGGGTAAGAGCTGAAGAGGTACCCGGGGGTAAGAGCTGAAAGGGTACCCGGGGGTAAGAGCTGAAGAGGTACCCGGGGGTAAGAGCTGAAAGGGTACCCGGGGGTAAGAGCTGAAGAGGTACCCGGGGGTAGGAGCTGAAGAGATACCCGGGGGTAAAAGTTGAAGGGGTGCCAAGGGGTAAAGAGCTGAAGAGGTGCCCGGGGGTAAGAGCTGAAGAGGTGCCTGGGGGTAAGAGCTGAAAGGGTACCCGGGGGTAAGAGCTGAAGAGGTACCCGGGGGTAGGAGCTGAAGAGGTACCTGGGGGTAAGAGCTGAAGAGGTACCTGGGGGGTAAGAGCTGAAGGGGTACCTGGGGGTAAGAGCTGAAGAGGTACCCGGGGGTAAGAGCTGAAAGGGTACCTGGGGGTAAGAGCTGAAGAGGTACCTGGGAGGTAAGAGCTGAAGGGGTACCCGGGGGTAAAAGCTGAAGAGGTGCCCAGGGGTAAGAGCTGAAGAGGTACCCGGGGGTAAGAGCTGAAGAGGTGCCTGGGGGTAAGAGCTGAAGAGGTGCCCGGGGGTAAGAGCGGAAGAAGTACCCGGGGGTAAGAGCTGAAGAGGTGCCTGGGGGTAAGAGCTGAAGAGATACCCGTGGGTAAGAGCTGAAGAGGTGCCTGGGGGTAAGAGCTGAAGAGGTGCCTGGGGGTAAGAGCTGAAGAGGTGCCCGGGGGTAAGAGCTGAAGAGGTGCCCGGGGGTAAGAGCTGAAGAGGTGCCCGGGGGTAAGAGCTGAAGAGGTGCCTGGGGGTAAGAGCTGAAGAGGTACCCGGGGGTAAGAGCTGAAGAGGTACCCGGGGGTAAGAGCTGAAGAGGTGCCTGGGGGTAAGAGCTGAAGAGGTGCCTGGGGGAAAGAGCTGAAGAGATACCCGGGGGTAAGAGCTGAAGAGGTGCCTGGGGGTAAGAGCTGAAGAGGTGCCTGGGGGTAAGAGCTGAAGAGGTGCCCGGGGGTAAGAGCTGAAGAGGTGCCCGGGGGTAAGAGCTGAAGAGGTGCCCGGGGGTAAGAGCTGAAGAGGTGCCTGGGGGTAAGAGCTGAAGAGGTACCCGGGGGTAAGAGCTGAAGAGGTGCCCGGGGGTAAGAGCTGAAGAGGTGCCCGGGGGTAAGAGCTGAAGAGGTGCCCGGGGGTAAAGAGCTGAAGAGGTACCCGGGGGTAAGAGCTGAAGAGGTGCCTGGGGGTAAGAGCTGAAGAGGTTCCTGGGGGTAAGAGCTGAAGAGGTGCCCGGGGGTAAGAGCTGAAGAGGTGCCTGGGGGTAAGAGCTGAAGAGGTGCCTGTCCGTCAGAGGGAAAACCAGCGGAGCATGTGGCCCGGGACACGAGGCGGCTGATCCGAGGGGCCCGGCGAGAAGACTGAGAAACGACCCGGGGACGCGTGGCTTAGCTGTGTAGCATGAGGGACAAGGACGCAGTACAGGGGGACAGGGGAGACGTGGAAAACAGCAGGAGGGCTGTGGCACTCCGCCGGGAGCGTCTCCACAGCCCTCTGGCCCAGGGAGCCTCACAGAGCCACACCGCCAGGTCCGAAAGGGCCTGGGACTGTCTGAGCTACGTCTGTGTAACAGAAAGCATGGGACACTTCAGTGAAGCAGTGTGAGCCACGCACAGCAAACAGAATCTGAGTTCCAGATGATGTATGAGCAGTCTGAGCAGGTCTGAACACAGAACGGGGCAGTTGGTATTCAGGACCTTCAGGAACCACATAGACTTTTGCACAAGTTGAAGCCTCATTGCCTAATACTACCACCTCTGAGCCTCCTTGCTGTTTGTTGTTTCAATAAGCCCAAGAAAGATATTACTATCGGAAGGTGAAAACAATGTTGAATCCTGTCAGCCCGGTACTTGCAAAATTCCCCCTCTGTGTATATTCAAAAGGTTTGCTGGCATGACAGTAGTTAAAAAAACCTTTTAGAACGGACCTGAGTAGCGCAACATCCTTCTCATTTAAAAACTCACCTCTCTTTCTGTCTCTTGGGTAACTCAATTCCAACAGTGTGTTCCAACATTCCAGGTCGGGATCAGTGTCCACCTGAGCCCAACATGGTTCTTATAGCGCGGGGCGTTTCCATGGATACGTTTCTCTTTCGGATGCCATGCAGATAGTCCATCACAGGACATGAACAACGTCTTAGCTTATTTCAGTGTCCCTGAATATCCCTATAAAACACGGTGTCACTCACTGTGTATACAATATCAACTTAATTTCACAGACACACACACACACACACAAACACACACGCACACACACACACGCCGTTTCACTTTAGTGTGTCCAGTGTGTCTTTACCACAGAACACCGATTCCTTGTAGTCAACTGGGAGAAGAAAAATAAATCCTCCGTTTCAGAAGGTCCTTTTTGTCTATCAGAACAGAAAAAAAATATAGCAGCGGAAATTCTGCTGGCGAGTCGGCAGAGGTAGGTCTCAGAAGTGCCCCGGACCGCGGAGCAGAAAGCGAGCAGCCCAACACTCTCAGGGGGGGACAGACTTTAGGTATTCCCAGGCCAGCCGCACTGAAGGACTCCAAGCACTACCACTTAGAACGGAAACACATGCCCTCGAACCCGCGCGCGCACACACACACTTCACACACTGACACACACTTTACAGAGATCTCTCAGGAACCAGGGTAGGAGTGCTCAGGGGGAGAGCAGGCGGGAATAATGGACTTAATTCAAGAGAGCGCAGAGAGAGAGAGAGAGACAGGGGGAGGGAGGGGAGCGGAGCGAGGAGGAGAAGAAGGTGGGAGGTAAGGAGAAGGGAGGGGTAAGGGGGAGGGGAATTGCTGACCGGTTTGGTGCGAGTGTGTGTAAGTGTGTTTGTGTGTCTTTGGGCATGTGTGTGCGTGTCTGTGTACACGCGTGTGTTTGTGCGCTCACACAGGCGATCATATCGGTACTCCATCTTAACAACCCCAGACTAAATGTGTCCCCATTCAAACAAGCATGCAGTCAGCGGACACTTATCATAGGAAGCCCATATTCAAACATCATTACGAAACTCATAACTGGTATCTGTGCGATCCAAGCCATGGCCAAAGATATACTTACTGCACCCAGCGATGTGTATCTGAATGGATACACAGATCATTGTCAGCCCATAGACATATATAGAGTAGATAGGCACTGACCGTGCTCCTACACTGGTGATAATGGAAGGTCTTCTGACGCTGACTGCTCCACCTTTTAGGGTGTATTTGTCAGGGTCTGAGCACACCGAAGCCAAGGCTAGGTCACCTATTCACCATGGCACATGTTGTCACCGTCCATCAGCCAGCTGAAGGGTAAACGGGTGTTTTCACTTTCACCGAAACATATGCTTTTCCGGGCTTGCGCTTACACGGATCGGTGCTCATTTATCTCTGTGGTGGGTGTATGTCTTTATGAATGTGTGTGTGTGTGTGTGTGTGTGTGTGTGTGTGTGTGTGTGTGTGTGTGTGTTGGCAGGAGCAGCCCTGGCCATGCTGATGCAATGAGCACTCTAAGGGGAGGATGGCTGGGATATAGATGGTGCTAAAGCCCTCTCCCACCCTCTCCTCTCATACAAACTAGTTGTTGGTCCTGTTCTTTGCTGCATCAATGAACCCCTGATGTGTGACCTTTCAACCTTTCTCTTTCTCTATGGAAACCCCACCCTGGCGAGAAGATTATATGTGTGTGTGTGTGTGCGTGCATGTGTGTGTGTGTGTGTGTATGTGTGTGTGTGTGTGTGTGTGTGTGTGTGTGTGTGTGTGTGTGTCTGAGCATGCTCTGATCAAAACTTTAGTATGGGACCTCCCCCACTGACTCTCAGATAATAGACATCGACCCCTCCATCATAAAGCAGTCTGACCTCTCAGCGTTGGGAGGTGATGTTGGCTAGACTTCAGGCTAATGCACTAAGCAACAATGATACAAATACATTGCTTAAGTGATCATGCGCCATTATGCTACATATTGAGATTTTACCTATATGACCAGAGTTCCCGGAAACAATTTTTTTTCCAAAACAAATCCAACAGTGCATTCACGCACTCCTGAATTTATGAATTCGTAGCAAAATTGGAATTCAGATTTGTGAAAGGTGTGGGTCAAGGCAATGCATTTTCATGACAATCAACCCCAACTAGAACCTAGAGCTGGTTATGTGATTCCACTACTACTGTAGAATCTGACTGTAGAAATCATGTGCTTATTTACAATGTTTACGTAATGTATGTGTTATATCATTACCCTCACCCTGTGACTGGCACACACCCAAATCTGGATTGCATTAGTAATGTACACATATGTATTAAAATTCCAAAGTACAAGGCAGAGAGAGATTATCACCTGATTTCCATTGCAATGTGTGTGTGTGTGTGTGTGTGTGTGTGTGTGTGTGTGTGTGTGTGTGTGTGTGTGTGTGTGTGTGTGTGTGTGTGTGTGTGTGGGTGGGTGGGTGTGGGTGGGTGTGTGAGTGAGTGAGTGAGTGAGTGAGTGGGTTAGAGTTTCTTTGCAAATGGGTGTAAAATATGGCAACAAAAAAAATGATATATATATATATTTCCAACTATCTTTTTGAGGAGAAACGTAGGTGAGGGTGAGAGAGAGGAAAGTTGGATTGAATGCCAGCTACTCCACAACATGGTTACCATAGCCAGGTGCCTCGTTAGCATACCAATCCCACCAGCACCAAAGTCAGTGGCAGCGCTGTCTGGCTAGCATTCCAAGAGCCGCCAGTCTAAGCCGCGACTAAAGTCCATAACTGAATGGGACACTGACTTGACATAAAACCAATTTCCAAACTAGGGGATCATGGTTGCCTCCAAGACCACAGCAACCTTCCACCAGCTGCCTAACTCTGCATTAATCTCCTTATTGACGTCCTGTCCCTGGACCAAAGGACATGGAGTGTGAGACACAGCTTAGTTTCAGCCATGACAGGGACAGGGCCAAATGGGCCAGTCATGAATTACATATCTGACATTTATGGTGGTGAGGCTGAGTATGTGTAGGTATGTGTGAGTGTGAGTGAATGTGTGTGTGTTTTTACAACTGCTAGTGAGTTCACCCAGAAATAGATTGGTGAATAAAACAGATGAGGTCCCATTATAGGTCGGCATTATACTGTACGGAGAGAGGGAGGGATCGAATTGGCCGAATGGTAGGTGAGGGAGAGAGTCTCAGAGAGAGAGGTGGTTGAGTGAGTGAGTGAGTGAGTGAGTGAGTGAGTGAGTGAGTGAGTGAGTGAGTGAGTGACAAAACGTGACAGCCAAGAGTCAACTAGAGAGAGAGAGAGAGAGAGAAAGAGAGAGAGAGAAGGCTATAGTGTTGGCCCTTAGGCTGATCACTTCCTTACCAGGGTCCCTCTCCTTTCCTGAACATTACCTTGTCTATTGGTGCTTGGCCACACCTGGACTGGAGGTAACCCCCCCCCCACCACCACCACCACCACCCTCTCTCTACTAGTTTCACTGTTCCCACAATAAAGACTTAGACCTGGAGCCAGGCTCACACAGCGTCCCCCAGCCTTGTGGAGGTCATCCAATGCACGGTCCCCCGAGCCCGGCCACCAGCGGATAATAGCACAGAGAGAGAGGGGCCCGGCTGGGGGCCAGGCTGACACAGCCACCCTGGAACCGGCCGCTGGTTCAAGAACCACTAATCCCCTTGTGTCCCTTTGATGGGATCACGCTGTGAAAGGCCAGGGGGACGGGGTGCAGGGTACCAGGGAGGCCAGCAGCCTGGTGGGGACCAAGAGCCGTGTCCACTTTCTCCACATTTAGGCAGAACCGGACTAGCACGCACGCATGGATGCATACACCTCACTGAGCAGGTACCTCACTGGGTGGATTAGAGGACCTTGAGACATGACATGACATGAGCTTACACACACACACACACACACACACACACACACACACACTAACTCCCTCATTCTCACAGGGGTGGGGAAAGTAGCTTGTCCACTCTGGAATGCAGATCAGTCATCAAACATGCAGCTGACCCTCTTTGTAGGGTTGTAAAGGAGGTTTTGGGAACACGATCTGATCCAACCAAAGTCCACAAACCAGAAGCGATCATGCTCGTAGCACA
>CM030174.1:19802921-19815421 GCA_017639675.1 Aplochiton taeniatus | reverse complement strand
GGATATGCCCATTCTTAACAGAAAGAAAGAAAGAAAGAAAGAAAGAAAGAAAGAAAGAAAGAAAGAAAGAAAGAAAGAAAGAAAGAAAGAAAGAAAGAAAGAAAGAAAGAAAGAAAGAAAGAAAGAAAGAAAGAAAGAAAGAAAGAAAGAAAGAACAAAGACACAGTCGTTCGGACCATGACACAACGGAAGGCTCAAGATTTATGGTCACCAGGGAAACGCCCCCTTGGGAAATACCCTTTTATCAGAGAGGCAACAGCTGTCATTAACAAGGTCCCAAATCACAGAGTAAGTACACACACACACACACACACACACACACACACACACACACACACCTAAACTACAGACAGGTCGAGGTACACGTGGTGTGGCATAAAAGGGGACATATCTGTATGCACACACACACACACACACACACACACACACACACACTCTTATTTCATCTGATGCCAACGTGAATTTGAGATTGAGAAAACAGATTTATTTTCATTACGAGAAAGCCCATAACATACATCAGAACTGCATATGTTATTCAAGTGTACACTAAGTAAACATCTGCCTTGAAACAATCTCGGCAGCTGAAACACCATGTGTTAAAAACATGTCTTATTGTAACTGCAGTTTTGCTCTGCCCCCGCTTTCCCCAGTTTATAATCTCTTTGTTTCTCTCACTGTCTGTCCATGTCTCCTTTCCTCTTCTTCCATTGTTCCTCCCTCTTTTCTTTCACCCTTCTTGCTGATGTTAAAGGTTCATACCAACCAGCCAAGAAAATTAGGGTTCTCATCGATAGCCTGTGCCAAGCAAGGAATGAAGCAGACGGAACAAACACATCTCTCTTCTCTCTTCTTCTCTCTCCACTCCCCCTTTCCACTATGCGCCAACGTGTCAGGGGAAAAACAAAGCTGTTCAAACTCTGGGCAGCCACCAGCAGGAAACTGATGTCAGGAGGGACACACACACACACACAAATAAAAACAGTCTAACAGAGTGTTAGACTAAAGAGAGATCAGGCTGGAGGAAAGAGAGAGACATCCCAGAGTTAGGGAGAGGATCAAGATATTAAGAGCAGACCCACTTGGAGACAGCCAGTACTGACCACAATACATCCTCATAGGGTCAATAGCAGCACAGCCAGTCAGCACACGTCATTGTAAAAGAGGATAGACTAAGCACAGAATAACAGGGTGTGGGTGCACACTGACAACAAACACATAGATAGACAGACAAATCTCTTGACCATTGTCACAAATGTAAACCAGGTTAATGTTCAAAACGGCTTCTCTTGCAATGCAACTTTCTCCCAGGCAATGTACTCTGTTTAAATGGATTAAAAATAGAAGGAACTGTTCTGTATTTTCCATGGACTGTGCAGAAAGGAAAACACAATTAGCGTTTTTTTTTTACACTGAACTGGGACTACCCAGTGTGTGTGTGTGTGAGTCTGTGTGTGTGTGTGTGTGTGTGTGTGTGTGTGTGTGTGTGTGTGTGTGTGTTTGTGTGTGTTTGTGTGTGTGTCCAGCTGACGGGTCTGTTGTTGTTTCTGTGCCATTGACACATCTGCTTTTCATTAGTGGGATTCCCCTTCTTAATCATACTCTCTTAAACACTCTCCCAGTCTCTCTTTTACTGTCCGTTTTCCTGATCTCATCCCCTTGTCCTTTATTTATTGGATTATTTTCCTCTGTTGACCCCCATTTCTCTTGTGAAAATAAGTACCACACGTATTCCTTTCCTTTCTTATTATTACTACTTATAATAATTAATAAAACATAAATAAATTAGCCCCTCATTTGGGGATTTGTCCGAAACACAGATATTATTCAAGAAAAAAAAAGAAAGGGATAATTGAATTTTCTGGGTGTAACAGAGACATACTGTACAGCACCCAGGTGACACAGCAAAAAAAACTTTGTACTTCAAGCACACACCAGCGGAGGAAGCAGGAGGCCTTACAGGCCCTGACCACAGGCTGGCCAGGGGAGGGCTGGGCTCGTAAACCTGTAGATAGGTTCAGCGGTGCGTTTTACATTGTAAACCTGTAGATAGGTTCAGCATTTTTACATTGTAAACATGCGGTGGCGTGCATTGTTGCCAAGCTAGACAAACGGAAAGGAAAAGTCGAGAGAAATTACGGGGAACGATGTCAATGCTGAAAATGAGCCGTGGTATGTCATTGACGGCACACGGCCACAGCAGAGCATCATTCTTTAGGCCGACTACGATGAGAGGGGAGGAATGGATTGTAGATACGTGTCCTGTCAAAGGTCTACCCGGTCTGACAAGCAGGATGGGACAGCAGGAACACACACACACAGACTGACTAACTAAAGCTGAACAAACACCGTGCCACAGAGTAACCTGCAGCCCAGGCCAGTGAGAGACACTGGGGAAAGAGCCTAGAAGAAGACACTGCTGTGCTGGGGAAATCAAACGGAGCCACGTGGACTGGAGGGACACGCTGACCAAGTGGCAGTTCAAAGGCGAGGGTGTGGCGGAGCGGCGATTCACTACCGTGGGGACCGGAACCCAGACAGACTGGAGAGAAGACCGGCACAAGCTACCGGGTCAAAGGGCAACGGAGCTTCAAACCAGACAAATGGCCGCATCTGGCAGAAACACAGAGAGCCCCGTGATAAATACACAGGGCAAAAAGGAGAGGGAAAAAAGAGTACTCGCCACACAGGAAAACGCTAAATGGGTGTCTCACAAATCACCTGAGATCTCTCCTCCTTGCCGACTTTCACAATCCCTCCATCCTCCATTCAGATTTACAACCCTTTCAGTCCACCTCTGTAATATCAAAAGGGTTCATGAGGGATCTTCTTAATCTGATCTTAGGGCAGCTTACACTAAATCAATAAATCCATAGTTTGAGGTATGTGTGGACCTTATATAGGTGTGAATGGTAAAACAAGCTGAGGGAACCACGTGGTGCGACGGTGTTTTTCCTGGAGTCAGTTGACCATTGAGCAGCGACACTGGGCGCCTAGTGGCCTGGTGAATAATGAGTGGAAACCCCCATCGGACCATCTGCCTAGAGTCTGTGGTTAAACCCGCTCTGATGACCACCACCTCCTCCTCAGACACAGACACACGAGAGAAACAGAACTCCCATTCTCCCTCATGTTAAATATAAATAGAGAGAGAATGGGAGAGTGTGTGTGTGTGTGTGTGTGTGTGTGTGTGTGTGTGTGTGTGTGTGTGTGTGTGTGTGTGTGTGTGTTTTTTGAGAAGCGCCAGAAGTTGAACAGCAGTGTGTCACGGTCACGGTGAAAGGTATGACTCCGCCTGAAGACAGCCATGCAGTCTAAGCCGGTGTAATGGACGGCCCCAGTCCAGGCCCATGATGCCCCAGCCAGCCAGCAGCATGGTGGAGAGATCAGGCTGCTCATGACGCCAACACACAACAGGCCTGCTCCTACATGACAGAGCTCTCCTACCACATTGCTATGCACCCAAACGCCTGGGCCATTGTTTGCAACCCTTGCCTCCTTACTATTTAGATCGAGAAAGAAGTTTGGTTTGCACAGTCTAATGCATACCAGCCTGATGGCCAGGCTCTCCTTGACCATGTGGCATCCTTACCTTATGGTGAGTCAGCGTTTTTCTCACATTCAATATCGGGAACAGCCTTGTGCCAGAAACCTATATTTAGCAATTCAAAACATCAAACCACAGAACCGGTCTGCGGGCAGATCTGCTTTTTATTTGTGTTTTCTTTTCGTTTAGTGCACTCATTCCCACAAGTTTTACATACAGCATTTCATGCTGTAGGTCTGCCGATACATCTGTTCAACAGGAGACGCCATTGCATTCTCAGATGACATTTTGAAGTGGTAATCTTTAACATCCTCAGTTAGACTTGATCCTGGATCAGGATGCTGATTGGCCCTGCCACTAAATTGCAATTGTTTCCTATTGGTACTTGGCCCGACAGATTGAAACAAAACGATAGCTCATGTCACGGGGTGAGCTGATGTAGTGATAGGATGAGTGGATCACTAGCATAATTAGGGCACAGCTGCAATATATTTCGGTGATTAGCAGGACTATTGGCTGCCTTATGCTTTAAAAACCCTGTGCTCTTAGTGTTTGGGGTGGGGTTGAGCAGGGAATGTTTTGCTGCCCGATCGGGCCTTAGAACGTCTGTCCCGATTGAATGCCCTAAGGTCAGCCAACGTCGGAAAGGAACGCTGTCTTCCGTGACATCCCTGTCTTTGTGAGTGAACGAGTGAGCTTGTGCGTGAGTCTTTGTAGGTGCGTTGGTTTGCTACCTCCCAGTACAGGACGGCTGAGGAAGCGAGTTGGTGTGGCGAGACTGGGCTGGTGGGGGCGAATCGACGGTCCGATAACCAGGAGATCCATCCAGGCCTGCGTCAAGGGGACGAACCTGTTTATAACATCACGAACCGGCGTTCCAGTGCAGGACAGTGAAGGCAACGAGGAACTCCAGCGGCCGGAGTCTACATCGGGGGCGGAGCCATTGATGACGTCATTGGGCGGCGTTCCAGAGTAGCTGTGCTGGTCCTGTGTCAAGGTCCCGAGGACGCCTACAGCCTTATTTTATTGTGGGGATCTGGTTCTTGGCAGTGGAGGAGAGCAAGAACCAATCCCCACCTTCTACCTTCTGTTGTGGTGTCTTGTGCGTCTTTCTCTCAGGAAATTTCACCTATCCCCTTAGCTTGGTGGTTCCCCCTAGAGGTGGGTGGGGTCATAGTGGGAGTGCTTCACCTGTGTGCAGTGTACTGTAAGGCAGTTTGGTGGAGACGTCCTCCTGTGGCAGTGTTCTCCACCCTAAATTGTGTGCAGTGATATCCCTTATTGATATTCTTATTAGGATGTGCGGTGCCATCCTTGTTACCCCCAAGGTAAGACTGGACTTTACTGGGAAGAGGGTTTGGATTTACCCACTCGTGAAAAGCTCTGTCCAAATTCGTGGGGGGGGGGGGGGGGGGGGGGGGAGAGCGAATCAGTGCTGGGGAGAGAATTTGATGTCGTTGTGAAATTGTAATAAAATATATATTTTTTTTACACGCTGCTTGTCCTGATCATCTGTGTGAGGGTGAGTGCTGGAGAACTTTAAACCCTGTGTTGGCTTATTAGGTGTTCACCTAAACCGTGACACTCAAGATTAGTCAGGTCTTTACCGGACTATAGTGACACCGCCACCACAACTCTTGTACATTTACATTAAAAGCAGCTGTATGGAGTGGATGATACATGTCAAACACCTACTGCCACCTATGTTCCATGGGAAAGTAGGATTTTGCCAAAGTCTGGCATCCCGAAATTTCTCACCACTCGATACGATAGTCGCGGCAACTGGGACGCACATATTCCTTTTGTTTGGGTCCTAATCAAAACAAAATCCTAGTCTATCCACATGACCTGATCACAAAAACAGATCAGCAGGTGGGAACTCTGCTGTCACAATAGCATCCCAAAAACCAAGCTATAGAGCGTACCGTCGCCCCACCAACTGGGACGGACTGTACATAAACACAGAGAAACACCAACGCTAGCAGGAACCTGCCATCATCACCAAGGCATCCCAGACACACAGCTCTGCTCCCTGAAGACTGAACCAGAGGAATTCGACAAACGAATCTCTCACGCCACTGACGTGGTGGTTACACGTACC
This sequence comes from Aplochiton taeniatus, assembly GCA_017639675.1. Classification (NCBI taxonomy): domain Eukaryota; kingdom Metazoa; phylum Chordata; class Actinopteri; order Galaxiiformes; family Galaxiidae; genus Aplochiton; species Aplochiton taeniatus. The sequence continues at coordinate 19,809,776 of CM030174.1, read as the reverse complement.
ACATCCACGCACGCACATACACACACACACACACACACACACACACACAGGCCTTAATTGTGTCTCAGTCTCACATTCATTTGGGAGATAGTCTGGCAGCATGGTGGGAGTGATCATTCTCTCTCACCGTGACCAATGAACTAAACCTCTTAATGAGATCATCCAGAACAAGCTGATGATTAAGTGAGCTTGAACTGAACCTGAAACTGCTTATCGGCCCCACGCTAATTGACTCTTTAATTGGTCCTGTGCAGTTAATGAATTATTTAGCTGCTCCAATTTCCGAGCTGATTGATGGATCCAATGCATTTAACATTGAACCAAGTTGTAGAAACAATAATCATATTTTGAGTCACCAACCACAGAATTTGTGATGAGCCCTGGCCATGTGTACTGTATGCTGTAGGTCATATATAAGTCTCTGGACAGATGGTTAGGGTTCATGTAGGACTCTCCAGACACACACAGCAGGAGTCCACTCTACAAGACTGGGGGAAGCACCGATGCACATGGATGGTATGGATTTATGAGCACACATTCAACCACATGCACACAGACACACACACACACACACACACACACACATAAAAGTCAGGACATTCCAGCATGTTCCCTTATAATGCATTGAACAGAAAGACAGACAGACAGAAGTCAGGCGGGGGGAAAAAAGCATAATTCTGTAAGGTTAATTGGATGTTTAGGGAGAAAAGTTAAGGAAGTGCTGTATGTGATTGGTTGCTTGTTGGACATCTGCTTCATTGAAGATCTGATGGAGTCACTGCTGAATGAATCAGGTAAGAGGAGGCGCTGAAGGGAAAGTCAAGCTACACACTGTTGATAAAGTCACACGCAGACAACAGGACAGAAGATGATAAGAGTAACGCTCCCTCGGTTTGGTAATGTGGCAATCCTGGAAACGTTTGTTAAAATGTGACCATATGTGGCGATATGAGTCCTCCATTAAGAGTGTAACAATGGAAGGAGATGGAGCCATTTTCTCTTGAACATAATGGGATCAGAGGAGGCAGGAAATATTAGAAAGACTCTGGAGGTCATGGCTGCCCTGGTGTGGCGCTGTCATGGTGACCAGACACACGACTGACTGGCACACTGACACACATTCACACACACACATTCACACAAACAAGCACATGTACTTATGCAGAAAAATACACATCCAGAAACACACACATGCACCCACACAGCTAAACACACACACACAAGTCCCAAAGGCCTGACAGCTCGGAGAGAAACAGCAGGAGTGGTTAACCCAGCTGGCTGCAGCCAGAGCGACAGGATTAGAGGGTATCAGGTGTCACACACACACACACACACACACACACACACACACACACACACACTGCACACACATGCAATGTGTGGCGACGCAGAGGTGTGGTAAAAATGCTGAATCCACACTGCAGTCAAGACATAATGACGGAAGGAGTGAGAGAAAAGGAAGCAGGAAAGACAGCGAGGGGGTTTAACTAGACTCTCCAAATAGGAGCACAAAGGAGAAGGGCGGGAAAAGTTGAAAGATGCACAAATGGCGAGGACTCGGAAAGAGAGAGAGCGGAGGCCACGTTCAGCACTCAGCTTCCACTTCATTGCTGTTGGTGGGAGTTTTCATGGGAGGCACAACGGAATGCAGTCAGGAATTCTTTTAATTGTCCTAACTTCGCCTCGGTGAACAGCCTACCCATCCGTCCTCACGCACCCAAACACACACACACACATGCAATAACGTACATATTCATACGAGCCACTCAGGCCTATGGAATGCTTCCATGCCCACCTCCATAGAACTCCATCACTTTGGAATTCATTGTTCTTTGTTCCCGCTCCCCCCTGCATGGCCCCCCTGGGTGGCCCCCCTGCATGGCTCACTGTATACGTCAGTGTCATAGTCACACACTTGTCCACTGGCTGTCACGGAACTCCTCATAGACGTCCTTACAGTGCCAGGACCTCCATTGATAAGCTCTTGGTCTCTCTTTGCTCAGGTGTGTGTGGGTCTGTGTGTGCGCGTTTGTCAGTGTGTGCGTGTGTGTCTGTGTGGCTGTGTGTGTGTGTAAGTGTAGTATTGCGTTACAGAGGGGCCCCAGCCTGAGGCTGTCTCAGATCTCAGCAGATCAATGAAATGAACACCGGATAGTTGACACTCTGCTGTCACTTTGAGCTACAATAGGTGGTGCAAGGCATTTTGTCCTGTGCGTCTTCTGTCTGAAAATCATTCAAAAAGAATACGTCACTTGTGGAGAGGGCATATTTTTGTTCACATGGACGTAGTATGAACTGCATACAGAAAAGTACATGTATGTCATACACATGTATACATACATTGTGTACTCTCTCTCTGTCTCTCTCCTTTGTATGTCTCTGTCTTCCTGTCTTCTGTCCTCTGCCTTTTAGTTCTTTCTCCTACTGATAGTGTTCCACTGCGGAGCTCTCTCTCTCTCTCTCTCTCTCTCTCTCTCTCTCTCTCTCTCTCTCTCTCTCTCTTATAATTAAGTTTTTTTTTAAGTATGTGCATTCATGACATGGCCTTAAATGGGAGGAGGTGAGGGAAGAGCCTGGAGGGAATGATTGTTTAATTATTATTAATAATTTTTAATTGCATTGTCTGGCAGTGTTAAGCCTCAAAAGAGAGTATGTCAGCTACTGACGCACTCAATAACATTATTTAATGTTTGCATTATTTCTTTCTGCCCATCCCCTCTTTTCTTCCTTCTTCTGTCTCTTGTCCTTTTCTCTCCTCTCATCTTGTTCTCTTGTCTTCTGTCTCTCATCTCTTCCTGTCTGCTTATCTTCTTTCCTCCGTGCTTTATAATTTAGAACCTGTCAACTCCGTAAAATACAACTGAGAACCTTGCCCTTCAGACAGGCTGGCACAGCAGACAGGCACACAAGATTGCACACACACACACGCACACACACACAAACACTTATAACTAGAATGTCACACAGAAACACACTGCCTGTGACGTTCACATACTTATGCCAACATGCTCACCCTCAAAATTCTGACGTACTTATAAAGTGATGTTACAAACACAAACACACACACACACACTCACACACACTCACACACACGCGCCCGCGCATGCGCATGCGCACGCACACACACAGCCCTTTACTTCAGATTTTTCTGACAAGCATTAGCTAACACACATTGACGGCTAGGGCAGCATCACTACATCACTTAATAACTTTTTTATGTCGGAGAGAGGGATGAGGGAGGAGGGGAGGGGCAGCATGAGGACAGACATGGAGCGCTGCAGTGGACTCCTCCCCTCCTAGCCTCCATTCTCTCTTTTATTGTGTGACAACGCAACTTGTCTCTTAAAAGATTTCTCTCAGAAGACTTAGAAGACTTTCTCTCGGCTTGACGGTCAATGGCTGGACTTCCACTTGCTGCAGAGTAGGTGTAGAAGCCCCCTCTGCCCCCCTCCCCGAGTAAACACAAACTAATCAGTTTGGGTGGGATCCTCCACCCAAGGGGACCAGCTCATTGACCCTAACCTGCACATGATATGTCTGAGTGGAGCACCCCGAAGCAGAGACCGTCTGACACATTGATCACAACATGGCGTCCTGTATCCGTGGGCAACACTGTCAGCGCTCTATTCAGGGCAAGCTGGAGGGGACCAGGCTGCACAGCAGCTAGCTAGGAGGCTGAACTTTAAGCCCATATTGTGCTGGATTAGCACTTTTGCTAAGATATTATTTTGGAATGGAAACTAAGTAATTATGAAGCTAGTGTGGGTATGCAAATATGGGACTGTGCATGTTGGTGTTAGTGTGCGAGGGGTTGTGTCATGTATTTCCATGTAAGTAGGCAGGTTGTATGTGGGTTATATCAACTGGCTGTTGGTAGACAAGTCCAAACTTGTCCTTGACGTAAGTTTTAAGCCCTAAGCTGCAAATCTTTTCTGAAAGGTCACTCTCGCTCTCTCTATTCAGACACCAGGGTGGAAAGCAAGAGAGCGGGGGACAAAATATAAGGACGATGGAAGAAAGAATGGTAAGAGAAGAGAGGGAAGAGAGACAGATAAATGAGGAGTTTGTGTGAGCACTAGGATGCTGGTTCACGTCGTGTGTAGGTCTTGTAAATGAAGGTCAGATCAGTGACACCAATCAGACTACTCTGTGTCGTCCATCTCTCTCTCATCTGTCACTGTCGACAGAATGGTGCCTCTCTTTCGTTTCCCTCCCTCTCTTCCTCTCCTCTTTATCTATTCAAGCCCTCCCCTGCACCACAGTCAGCAGACACATTCCACGCATAAGCAATACAATGACCCACGCTTCTGCATGCACAAGCACATGAATACACACACAGAGACAGAGAGCGGCGACTAATGCACATTCTGGACGGCCGTCAATCTCAACTCCCAACAACCCCCCTCGCACACAGACACACACACTCACTCATACACACACTCACACACATACACACGCACACACGCACGCACACACACACACAGACACACACACACACACACATACACACATACACACACAGCTCCTGTGAGCCATAGTTAGCGAGGGGTGCGACGAACGGTAAATAAACATGGGGGGCTGAGATATAAAGGAGGTCAGTGTTTAAAGCCTCCCTATTCCCAGCCACCAGTTTGTCTATTCATGCACTAACGCCACAGGACATACCTCCCCATTCTCCACACCCCATCCTCTAGACCCCATCCTCTCAAACCCATCCTCCAGACCCCCTCCTCCAGACCCCATCCTCCAGACCCCCTCCTCCAGACCCCATCCTCCAGACCCTATCCTCTCAAACCCATCCTCGAAATGGGGTGAGAAACTAACTCCCAATCTGTATCTTAATTGATCCCTTACTGTCTTGTCAAAAATAATGCAGACACTAATTCTTGAAATTGATTTATCCATTGTGGAAACCTGGATTCATATCACCAAAAAAGAAATCCTGGATAGTTCATTTTTAAATTGAATGTAGTTTTTTCATCCCAGATGCCATGCCATTAAGGGGTCAAGTCAAGTCACGTTTATTTGTATAGCACGCTTTGGATATGTTTTACTGTTTTTGAAAGGTCTCTAATTTTGGAACAAGAGACTCCTGCTTGGTGCTGTCATCAACCCCCCCCCCCCCCCATCATTCGTAGCCCTGGCCTCTGTTCCCCTGCCTGAGGGGGAAGCTGTTATCAGTCCATTTGCAAATACCTCTCCATCACTCTCATATTGCTGCTACATACCCTCTCTACAGTCTGTGGGCGTGACGTGGTCAGACATCCATTTGATTGGCCTATTACACACCAACTGGACTGTGAGGTACCCACTCTTCTGGTCAGCTTTATACAACAAAGTTGCAGCTGTAAACTCCACATACAAACTGTACATTTACCAAAAATGATCTGATTCCTATTGTTCATGTTCTGTTTGCTATAGCTACACAATCGTTTCTCATTATTTCTATTCTTGGTTTGCCTATCTTTTGTGCCTCATAATTTCTTTGTCCTCCCATCTGGCCACAATCTAGAATGAATCGAGAAGGATTCATTCCATTTGACACAAAGACATTTCATGAAGTATTTTCCTTAATCAGCAGCCAGCCTATTTAGAGCTTTACAGCTTATCTGCTGGTTTGCACCCCACCTTAGGTCAATTCACTCATGGACTCTGCCTCCTATGACTCAAGTCTAAGAGGGTTCTCAGTGCGTGCACGCACACACTCACGCACACACACACACACACACACACACACACACACACACACACACACACACACACACACACATACACACACAAACACACACACACACACACAAAGAAGGTCTAAATACATTCTTGGGTAAGAACCATAATGGTTGAGACTTTTGTTGAAAACAAAGAATACGGTAATAAAGTGCTATACAATATTTGTATATGAAAGAAAAACAACAAGTTCAATATTCTACTTGAGGTCTGCAAAACCAATTTATGCATCATCCCTACTAGCAATTAAAAAAGGAGATCAATAAAAAAATTCTTTGTTGTCAACTGTCCGCTTCCCTGAGTGCCAAAGCCCTGTCTAGAGATAATATAGCCCCTTCCCCATGTGTTCAAACAGTCTCAAAGCCTCCACCCCTCTGCCTCTCACCATGGGGTTCACGTTCAGAGAGCCTTTCTCCCCAAACTGCACCTGGGGATGGCTATAGGTGTGTGTGTGTGTGTGTGTGTGTGTGTGTGTGTGTGTGTGTGTGTCTGTGTGTGTGTGTTTATTTAGCTCTCTCTCTTCCTGATAAATAGAGAGAAAGAGCCCTGCCATGAAGTGAATTGAGAGAAGCAGATATGTTGACCTTTGGTTTGTGTGTGCATATGTGTGTGTGATATGTTGACCTCTTGTTTGTGTGTGCATATGTGTGTGTGATATGTTGACCTCTTGTTTGTGTGTGCATATGTGTGTGTGATATGTTGACCTCTTGTTTGTGTTTGCGTATGTGTGTGTGTGATATGTTGACCTCTGCTTTGTGTGCGAATGTATTTCATATTTTAATCAATGTAGGTAAAGCATCAAGGTACAATCCCAGACTAAGGTCATCATTCACCTGCACTGAGGCACATTTTACCTGACAACACTAAGAATTTGTGGATTACCTTTTGTGTCTAGTATGATTTTGTTTTGTTATTTTGTGCTGACGATGCCTTTTTGAACGCATGGATTCCAGCTTCAGATTTCATTTTTTTATATTTTTATATATAAGTGTGATTCTGAGTTACTTTTTCATCTCCATGTGTGTGTGTGTGCGTGTGTGTGTGTGTGTGTGTGTGTGTGTGTGTGTGTGTGTGTGTGTGTGTGTGTGTGTGTGTGTGTGTGTGTGCATTTGTGTGTGTTTGTGTGTG
>CM030174.1:19692921-19797921 GCA_017639675.1 Aplochiton taeniatus | reverse complement strand
GAAAGATCTCGACAGTTACCTTTGGCCCCTAGTTCCAGCTTGCTCCAGGAGTTCCTGTGTCCCTCTCCCAGTCCGCTCTTAGCTCCGTCTCGCTACACCTCTGACAGGTGCCATGGTCAAATAGTCCACAGCCACTGGAAAATGCTATTCTTCCAACAAAAAAAAATCTGTTTCACGCCCTCTTTCTCTATGTTTCTTGAGTCACACAGAGCCACAGTCAGAAGATTTGGATTTCCAACAGAGAAGCAGCAGGAATGAATGTGTGTTACTCCACAGGATCCGAATTCCACTTCTTCAATTGCACAGCAAGAGCGAGGGTTTCCTCTGTCTCTTTAGTTGTGCTCTTTTTCTTCTCTCTCTCTCTCTCTCTCTCTCTCTCTCTCTCTCTCTCTCTCTCTCTCTCTTCTCTGTCTTTCCCTTTCTTCCTTTCCCTCTCTTGCTCTCTCTCTCTCTCTCTCTCTCTCTCTCTCTCTCTCTCTCTCTGTCTCTCTCTCTCTCTCCTGGCAGAGAGGAGGGAAAGATAGTTAGTGGGTGGGACAAGGCACAGGGGCAGCTCTCCAGCCAACTCTCTCTTTCTCTCCCCTTTTTTTGTGTCAGTCTCCCTGTCTTCTGCCCTCTGCCTTTTGGTTCTTTCTCTGACTGATATTCTTCCACTGCTTTGCGGAGCGCTCTCCTTCTCTCTCTCTCTCTCTCTCTCTCTCTCTCTCTCTCTCTCTCTCTCTCTCTCTCTCTCTCTCTCTCTCTCTCTCTCTCTCTCTCTCTCTCTCTCTCTCTCTCTCTCTCTCTCTCTCTCTCTCTCTCTCTCCTTCTCTCTCCTTCAGTCTCAAACACACTCCTCCTTTTTTCAGAGCCACTCCCTCTCCAACAGTCCAGTTGGGCACTTCCTCTTTCTCATTAAACGTGTGTATGCCCTTTATCTTCGACATCATCCTGTTCATTCTTATTCTTTCTGTATCTATGTGTGATGTCCAGATATCTTGGCTAGGGTTCAGATTTAGGAAATATGAAAACATGGGTCTAGCCAGTTCGGGTGCAGTTCAATTCAAGTTCAAGTCCAGTCACACAATGTGTGTGTGTAACACCATTCTTGTAAACGCCATACGGTTGACCACAATCAGTAACACCAATGTTGAATTGCTTTTAAACCTGAATATCGATGTGTTTGTTTGGTCTTTCTAACACTTTTAACACAAGCTCAATGGAGCTGTACAATTCGGTAATGACCTGCGTACTCAGCCACCCATACTGTAGGCTGTGGATAGCCAAGTGCACAGTGTGAACAGGACCAGTTCTGTATGGGTGCAGGTTAGGATTTTAGTGTCACAGCAACTGTAACCAGGTCTGTACCACTCTTAGAACCCTGTCCCTGAAACGCAGGGCTTTGAGGCGGGGGTTGGCTAATGAGTAACTCAAGAATGTTATACACAGTCAAGACGATCTATATTACAACATTTGTACCTTGGGCAAACAAAGAGCAGGAAACACTATAATTCGCTCAATTTGCAATCTCCGAAGCCCGGTATTCTTTGCACACACCTGCCAAAATGCTTCAAACACACAGCAAAAAACACACATTGTGCCGTCTGGCTGGCGTCTGGCTGACACCATTTAGGAGTCTTTCTCTAGAGGGTGTGGAGGGAACCAATCACAGCTGCCAGTTAGCAGGTCTGATTATCACACCACACACACACACAGACACACACACTTAAACCCCACATTGTGTGTCCTTGGAGACCATGTCTGACGATAGATAACCAAGTCTTGAGCCCTGCCTAAGCGTGGCAAGGGGAGAATATGAGTGGCAACAAAATAGAACAAAACAATAGAAAAAGTGTTATAGTATTAATAAAATACAAAGTAGAGAACAAATAGTAGCCACAACATGACCTCATTTTGTTTGTTATGGATGGTTGCTGGTTTGTGTAGGAGACTTCTTGACCTTGGACATGAGACACACAGTCAACAACCAGTGTCATAGATAGACTTCAGTCCTCTCTCTCCAATATGTCATTTTCTATTACTCTCTTTGTCTCTTCCTTCATTTCACAAATGTAAAAATCACAATCACTAATCGTATGTGTGCGTGCACGTGCCCATGTGTATTTGTATGTGCATGTGTATGTGTGTGTGTGTGTGTGTGTGTGTGTATGTGTGTGTGTGTGTGTGTGTGTGTGTGTGTGTGTGTCTGCGCGCGCGTGTGTGTGCGTGCGTGTGTATGGGGCGCCAGCCGGCCTTATGATATCCGACACCGGACACATAACTGATAAGCCTGGTGGAACCATCTGTGATGTCAGAGAATGGACGTCAGCATGGGAAAAGGGCAAGTGGTGTTGACAACAACAGCTAACCAACCAAAGTATGACCATCACCCCCATACACCATACTCACACATTCCCACATTTACCAAAGCAACCACAAGCTCCCCATAGCAAAGAAACCCTCAGGAGTAGATCAGAGTAATCCTGTTCCATTTTAGGGCTGATTTTAGGGCGAATATTTTCGATTTAAAATAGAAAGTGCGATTTGAAACGATGCGGTTGGTACATCACAAAGGCTGCGATTTAGGATATATGGTATGTAGCTCGTCTGACCCAGGGTTCACAGTCAATGCTTTGACAAATGCATGCCGTCCTCCAGTGACAGTCATGCTCACCAATCAGAAGGGCCGTGCTCCTTGTATATCAGTTATGCTCACCAATCAGAAGGGCTGTGCTCCTTGTATATCAGTCATGCTCACGAATCAGAAGGGCCGTGCTCCTTGTATATCAGTCATGCTCACCAATCAGAAGGGCCGTACTCCTTGTATACCGGTCATGTTCACCAATCAGGAGTGTCCTATGCGTGTGCCCAATAACAACAAGCATGTGAAACCCAGGGAAAACTACATTCAAGTGCGGAAAAACGGCCTATGCGGGCTGTAACAAACTTTGGACAGTTTAGTCCCGCTGTAAAGCAGCACTTCGGTGGAATGGGACTATTTTGGGTTTGAGACGGTAGATGTGCAACAAATGAAGACATTGTGCTCTGCCTGTCGTGGAACAGTCGCCAGATCATGAAGCAACATCACAAACCCTATAGCAGCACTTAAAAAAGCACCACAAGCGTGTCTAAGCCCAAAAAGTCAAGTGAAAGTACTGATGCTTTAGCCCAGTGCAAACAAACTACTATTTCAGAGTCGTTTGCAACTGTTACTCAATGAAAAGGTCTCAAGGCACCGTGAGGTAATGTACGGCGTAACGCACTACCGCGATGAAGACATGGTGTCTATTAACGCCGTGACCAAAGATTTGAGAAATATTCTATGGTTGATCTGAGCTAAATGCTTATAATGTTATATTGATTAAAGATTATACAATATTTTGATGCTGCTCCTGATTTTCTTCTGTAAGACCAAATTGGGAAAATCCTATCTCAGACACTTCCTATCTTAACTTAAGACTTAAGATAGGAAGTTTCTGTAACGTGCCTCCTGAGCCATGGCCTAAGTGAATGATGTTTGCCACAATATTTCAATGTCAGAAATTGTTTACAGAAAGTCTATCATTTTCTGATTGGAATCGTTTTATTTTTTATTGTTATTGCTTTATTTATTTAACTTCAGTCACATATTTTGTGATAATTGTTCTATGTCCGATTGTTCCAATTCCAATTATACATTTTTTATCCTCTTCCTCATCCTTGCATTAGAATATAGCTTGTGTTGTTCATATTTTGATGGAATCTCATGTGGTAATGCTTCAACGTTTTACATCTATCACACAGTGAAAATTCAACTGATGCTTTACTTTAAAATATTATAAAGCAAATCAAATTGGAATCTATCTGTCAGAAAACCTGCAGTAAAATATTTTCCCCAACCATTCAGCCCTATTCCGTTTCTCCCCCCAAAAGCAGTCTTTTTGTGTATTTGGATGAGAAACATATGACGCATACTTTTTAGATGTTTAAGATTAAGATGCCTAACCGCATTTATTTCCCCAGTCCCACCCTTCTTTGCTGATCTCATGATATTTGTCTATTCTTACTTCCTTTCATTTCCCTTCTTGTTTCTGTTCTGTTCCTTTTCTCCTCCCATTGCAGCCCCTCCCTCTCAGGTCTTTACTGTGTTTGCTCAGGGCCTCTTCATCAAGACCACTCTCCTCCCAGCCCTCACTGGGTCATTTTCAATACAGATGTCTGACTTTACACAGACACACAGATTAATTCATTGGCAAATACACTTGCTCTCACTTTGTCTCTCTCTCTATCTCTTTCTTTGTCTCTCTATCTTACCCTGGTTCTCCCCTTGGCTATTTTTACTATCTTTCTCTCTCTCTCTCTACCCCTATCTGTTGATCTCTCTCAAACATACACACTATCTCTCTCTTTCTTTCTCTCTCTCTCTCTCTCTCTCTCTCTCTCTCTCTCTCTCTCTCTCTCTCTCTCTCTCTCTCTCTCTCTCTCTCTCTCTCTCTCGCACTCTTTCTTTCTCTCTGAACCCCTTTGTGTTTTTTAGTAATCGTTCCATTTACACTCCACCCCTTTGTTATTAACCTTTACATCCAGCCACATATTCTCGGGCACGCAGACCTTCTAAAGCAGACACCCACACCCACACATGCACACTCTTTGAGGCAGGTTGCATGCCAAGTTCACACAAAAAGCACCCCATACTTGGCCTCTATTCAATATTGTATTCAATGGTTGGGGCATGGAAACGAGGGTTGAAAAGCAGGTGGCAGCCTTAATACAACAGGGCCAAGCAAAAGAGTCCTCATGGGAAAATGAACCGATTAGCCCCATAGTCTAGACCTTTATCCTTGCTTACCTGTTTACACACCCTGTTTAACCTTTCGCACCTCTCCCCCTCATCCCAAGGCGCCTCCTCTACAGACAAACCACCCTGTTTTCACACTAGCTCCAGACCTGTTATCTCTCTCGCTCTCCCTACAGAGGTATAAATAATTCTCTTTCAAAACTTAAAAAGGGAGTTTCTTTACACTTCAAAGGGGCAGCCTATGCAGGGCTGCCTACTGACCAGGGTGGGGCAGGGAGGTACATACTCCTCATTAAATATGGATTTTTCGGGAAGGTGAAGAGGAGGGAGTTGGGTACACTCTCCATAACAGATTCATGGGTACACCCAAACCTTCTCCGTGTTCTCCAGGATCTCTTTTATGTGACAGATGTACCACAGGGTTCACGATTTATTGAGCGCTGATTTGGGACCATTCATTAACTTCATTTGGCCATTTCATTCATGATAAACTGCAAAGGAACTGTCTTGAGGTCAGTTTCCAAAATGCATGCATGCCCAGCTCTGCGTTTTGTAAATGGCACGAATTAACAAACTTGTCCTTCTTACTAACTCTAAGCCAACACCTGGCCTGTATTTTTTAGGGGGGTTTCTTTACTATGTCATGATGTTTTCTATTCATTAGTTGTGTACAGAATGTTGTATTTGTCTTTGGTAATAGCTGAAGTTACTAAAATGGGCCTTTCAGATCCAGAAAAAAAATCAAAGGACCACATTTTGAATCTGTTTATCGGTACCTCAAACAGCAAACGTCAAAGGCTAAACAGAGCTTTACTCAATGGTGCTGACTTTTTCATAAATTCACAATTTCCCAGTCCCAAGCAAATAGTGTACTTTTGGAGCTCCACCTGTCACACATTCACACACGAAAGCATATGTATGCCTACACACACTCACATATACAGACAAACACACACACATGCCCATACACAAACACATTTATGGATATCTACACACACTGGTCACATGGTTTTCCCATAGACACAGCTGTGTGAGTGCCAGAGCCATAAAAGCAAGTCCCCTCTTTGATGGTTTTAACACACCAGTGAACTCTGGAACACTATCTGGTTACAAGACCAAGGGCAGTTTGCGTGTCTGTCTGTGTGTGTGTGTGTATATTGTTGCGTGTGTGTGTGTGTGTGTGTGTGTGTGTGTTTATGTTTATGACTGTGTACATTTGCGTGTGAGTGTATGTGTGTGTTAAATGTGCATACTGATACATTCGATCTGACACTGCATCCGGTGGGCTGGTCCAGCACCTGCTGGAGTAATGTCCTACAACATTAACCCTCAGCCGCCACACACAATCACCCAGAATGTTTCCCTCAAACTCAAAGTGTTACACTTCCATTCCAAAAATACTCCAAATAATCTGAAACGGATTTTAATGAGCTCACTTCATTTCTTGGTCAACATCCGCAATCCTTCGATAAGTCAAACAGGTTCCTATGTCAGCATTATTAGCTGTAGGACAGCTGTGTACTCCTCCTCCTGACCTGCTCTCCTCACTCCATTTTTAGCCCTGTTTCTTCTCCTCTATGTTTGCGTTTAATTAGTCCTACTGGAGGGCTTATCTGCTTCCCTGTCAGCCTCAGCGGGGAGTGACGGGAGAGGCTAGGTGCATATCCATCTTTCTGTTCACTCCCCTGACTCCGTCTTTCTCCCTCTCCTGTGTGCGAATGAGCTCGGATATCTCTGAGAGCCACACCGACAGAAGGCCAGAGCTAAACAGGATCCGGAATGACGGTGCAATACAGCAGGAATGGCTTTACCTCCCTCGCCTTGCCCTCCCCTTTCCCTTGAGGGCCTTCTTCTTCCTCCCAGGACCCCTATCTCCTTTCCTCTCTTACCATGGCCCCTTAGTCCTAAACCTTTCTTTTCTGTCCTTCACATCTGCTATTTGTTTGATTGCACACACATTTATCACATGCACAAACAGAAGCACAACATCAGAAATTGATGCATTTTCAATTATACAATCAATGCTTTTGGCTAAGGACTTCCATTGTCTTTTCTGGTATCATAACCCAGCAATATTTATAATGCATGGCAAATGCTTTATGACATTTGAGCATGTCTGTCTGTCTGTCTGTCTGTCTGTCTGTCTGTCTGTCTGTCTGTCTGTCTGTCTGTCTGTCTGTCTGTCTGTCTGTCTGTCTGTCTGTCTGTCCATTTATCTTGAGGATCTGTGCTCTCTCCCTCTTCTTCCAAAAACAGAGCATCCTGAACCTTGAGCCCTAGACATAAAGTCCCCCATTACCCCCACAGAGTACGGTAAGGAGTGATCTCTTGGTGACCTCTTGGTGACCTCTTAGTGATCTCTTATCTTCTGGAGATAGAGACGAAAGTCTTTCACAATGTTGCCCACTGGATGTAAGCCATTCTTGGACCTATAAACAGCTAGGGGTTCTCTAGGATTATGTATGTAATATACTGTAGACCGTGGGAAGCATCAGAAGAAGTGTGCATGTGTGTGGGGCTGAGTTTACATGGATGCATCCCTAAAGCTGTCTGTGTGTAAATCATGCTATGCTATTGGCTGCACCTTACTTGGATAGAATCAGGGTACCTGAGGGTGTGAAATCTTTTTGTGTGTTACTTATCAGTGTTTTGGTGACCTTGTCATACACTTGCACATATAATTCCGCTCATTCACACACACACACACACACACACACACAGCCTTATAAATCCAAGCTGGCCTTCCCAGGCTGACGGTGCATGGAGTGCAAATGGAGATAAAGTCATGATGGCAGACTCAATGACAGACCATAATAAGAGCCCACTGAACAGATAGAGGGTAGTGAGTCAAGGACAGAGAGAGAGGGAGAGGGATAAACAGAAGGAAAGTTAATGGGGGATAGAGAGGGGGAGAGAGAAAGAATGGTATTACCGTATAGGGTTGAAATAAAGAACAGGGGGTGTGGAGGAGCTAGAACACAGAGACAGAGATAGTGTGGCATCCTGCAGGGAGGGGGTTGAATCCCAGAGCTCCAGGGTCTCTATGTGTTTGCTGGGGGTGGGGGGCTTGGCTGAGGGGAAAGGGAGATGAATGGGACGATTGGAAGAAAGCGGCTTGCGGATGGGGGATAAGACAGCCCCCGAAAAGAAAAGAGCCCCTGCCAGACGGGTAAGGCAAGACGAGAGAGAGACCCAGAGACAAAAAAGAGAGCGGGGCGCGCTGCTGGGGAGGTAGACCTGCGGCAGCCCGAGGTGGTCTGAGCGGGGACGTGTTCTAAGGCCGGGTAAGCCCTTCTGGAGGGCTGGAGGAGGCTGTGAAAGGGATGAGTGGGCGAGGGATAAAGGAAGGAGAGGAGGGGAGGAAAGGTGGAGGGAAAGGAGGAAAGGAGCGAGATGGCGAGGATTCCCAGTGAGGACGTGTAAATAGGCTTATGTAAGCCCCCCCACACACACACACACACACACACACACCCACGACAACGAGTGCTGGGAGCGCAGTCACAGTAGTTTACTTCTGTTCAAATGCACACACTTACACACTCACTCATATACACACATGAGCTCACAAACACACACACACACACACACAGACACACACACACACACACACACACACACACACACACACACACACACACACACACACACATGCTATAGCGACTCCCTGGCCAGCATCCCAGACAACTCCCCTGGTAAAGTAAGACTCACATAAGCAGACAAAGACATTAGAAGACACACCGACGTCCATGCATAAACACCAAGGCATGGCTCTGATGTTGGTACCGTAGATCCAATGTGGGCGAATACACATGTTCAACTCACTTCCAATTCTAAACCGCGTCTGGAAAAGTGTGTAAAAGGTAAACTTCTTGGGTCATAAACACCCTGCAGCAACCCCTTACGAGAGGAAGAGCACTTCAGACAGGAACACGCGTGCACTCTGTTAACCTTTCGCGGTTACGATGGGAACGCTTTATAAATAAAGTGTATAGCCTTGTTATAACATAATGGATTAACAGGACAAAACACTAGCTGTAACATGAAGGCTCCCTCCTCCACAAAGTGTGTCCGTGCGCAATATAAAAGTGAATGCTCCACACACCAGTCAAGACCAAATTTAATAAGAGGCCTTAAAAACCCTGTCCTAAACACTCATTTAGTAGGAAAACCAACATATAGTCCCAGGCGGTTGTGAATTCAATTGATTTGGTTTTGTTGACAGCTGCACAGAAATCAATCATTCTGGCCAGCTACAGTGAAGGAAATAATTATTTGATTATTAGAAGGGTTTCTCCACCAAGTACTAAGTCATGTTGTGCTAGGGGATCAAATACTTATTTCACTCAATCAAATGCAAATCAATGTACAGTGCAGGAAATAATTATTTGATCCCTTGCAGATTTTGTAAGTTTGTCCACTGACAAAGAAAGGAAAGGTCTATAATTGTAATGGTAGGTTTATTTTAACATTCAGAGATAGAATAAAAAAAAAGAAATCCAGAAAATCACATTATATAAAATATATACATTGATTTGTGAGGGGGACTAATATACCCTGCCTGTGGGAGCCAGAATTCTTGCTAGTTGGTAGGGGATCAAATACTTATTTCACACGATCAAATGCAAATCAATTTCGATATTTTATATAATGTGATTTTCTGGATTTCTTTTTTTCTATTCTATCTCTGAATGTTAAAACGAACCTACCATTAAAATGATAGACCTTTCATTTCTTTGTCAGTGGACAAACTTACAAAATCTGCAAGGGATCAAATTATTATTTCCTTCACTGTAGGTAACTTAACTGCCAGCTGTCATCGCTTGAAATCATGAACAGTCACCATGTGGAGACAGTAACCATAGACTCCTCTCCACTTCTAAGACAATGCCTCTTTCAAGGTCGCTCCGAAGTCTCTCACACAGATACACAAACGCACATTCACCCCGAAAAAGACACAGAAACAAAAGTGAATGGAAACCTTGCTGACCGTTCAATAAAATAAACAGACGCAAATGATGTAATTCCATTTGCGTTGAGAATGAGAAACAGAGGAGTGTGAGGGAGGGGCAGAGAGAGAGAGAGAGAGAGAGAGAGAGAGAGAGAGAGAGAGAGAGAGAGAGAGAGAGAGAGAGAGAGAGAGAGAGAGAGAGAGAGAGAGAGAGAGAGAGAGAGAGAGAGAGCAGGGGGTACTCATTACTAGGTAAAGACTACCATCTGTGGTGGTTGAGAGGAGAAGGCGCAGTGAGATTCAAGTCGGACCAATATTCAACTGCAGCCCTCACACACAGACGCAGACACATTGAAAGTGCAAAAACACACACTCGAACACATGCACACACACACACACACACACACACACACACAGGCTACAAAGAATTAACAGATCATGAGATGTTATCATGGTTGATAAATGAAGGGGTCATAGCTGGGAAGAGTGAGAAAAACTGATGACAGAATACTTGAATAAGTGATAAGGCTTTTATCTTAGTTCTTTTTGAATTTGTACATTTGTGGTTATGAGTGAGTTCATTGCACAAAAGTCACCTAGACAATTACTGCTGACACCAAAGACTGCAAGTAACAAATGCATTGCATTTGACCAATTATAAATATTCTTCTAAACATATGAAAAGCAAAAAATAGGTACACAAAGACTGGATGTGATGATTGGGCATAAGCATTGCAGAGGCTGGAACCTCTGACTACATTCTTGATCTTTCAAACAGTGAGTTGAAAATGTGTGCATAACGTGTTTGGCTTTCCCCTGATTTGAACCAGTCGTCTCATTGATTTTCTCAAGGTTTCTTTTACTGCCTCAATCATGAGGATCTATGCCGTTTGTGTGTGTGTGTGTGTGTGTGTGTGCGTGTGTGTGCGCGTGCGTGTGTGTGTGTGTGTGTGTGTGTGTGTGTGTGTGTGCGTGTGTGTGCGCGTGCGTGTGTGTGCGTGTGTGTGCGTGTGTGTGTGTGTGTGTGTGTGTGTGTGTGTGTGTGTGTGTGTGTATGTGTGTTTGTGTGTGTTTGTGTTTGTAGTAGGGGTGTGTTTGTGTACCCACATAAATCATGTTTTGAGTGCAGCATTTAAAGATGAAAGCTGTTTTGATTTGTACTTGCGTCCCGACGCCAACCACGCACTGCGTACTGCATGGCTCATCCCTACTCCCTGTCTCCTCCCCTCCTCTCCCCATTCTCTTTCATCCCCGCAGCCCACCCCCAATCATTCTACACCCCTCCACCATTCCCATTTTCCACATCACTTCTTTCCCTTCCATTCCCTCCTAATCTTCCGTCCCTTGCCTATCTTCCTGTCTGCCAAAGCCCCCGCACCTCACCCTCCATTCCTCCACCTCATCCCCCCTGTCTCTTTTCATCCCCACTCTGTTACCAGCAGGTAACCATGGACCTGACACCCCACAATGCTGCAAAAGACACAGAGCTCTCCCTTCATCCCTCTTTCTTCCTCCATCCTCCATCTCTGCTCTCCTTTTTTCAATCTCTCCCGTCTTACTTTTTATCCATCAAGCCCCTTTTTTCTCTCTCGGTCCTTGATTTCTTTTCCCCCCCTGAAGGTTCCCTTGAATATCTCGGCACACACAATCCTTTCTTCTCTCTGGGCTTCTTTGATGTGTTGTTCTTAATCTCTTCCAGAGTGGAGCCAATAGGTTGGGTCTGTTCCTGGTACAACATTTGGCTGGGAGACTACGTTGGGGTTCTGGAGATTATACACACTCAGCAACCTTGGCTTCACCCCTGCACTAGCTCTGCCCACCATGTTGCTGCTAATATTTTAGCCTAACCCTCCACCCCAAGTCTCCTCCTATCTTGACCTCTTATCTAAATAACGTTTTCATTCGGATATCGTCTCCTCTATGGAAATATCAGTTATCAACTAGCCGGATCCAAGGAACATACAACATCAAACAATCATCCCATCAACCCTCAGTCATCTTCCTGATCGTCCTGGTGATAGCTGACAAGCCAGATACCTGTGGGCCAATTAATATGAAGCTCCCCAGAGACTAGGAAGAAAGGAGCTAACCTCCGACCTTCAGGAAGCCATCATCCCTCATTTTCCAATGAGAAGCAAATATGGTAGTTGTGCAGGTTCTGTCATCACCATTAATTGTACATAACTGATGTTTCACAATATTACTTACAGAAACACACACTCACACAACACACACGCACACCCCCCCCCCCACACACACACACACACACGCACACGCATACACACACACACACACACACACACACACATCTGTAAAAGTTTGATTTCTTCCTTAATGACAGAACACCTGGTCTCCATGCATCTCAAGAAATTAGAATTTGTCTTATACTCTGAAACATTATAGTATATTGACAAGATACAAGGTCTTGGGTCTTGCTTATATTTAATATTTTTTGCTGTGTACTTTCAATGTCTCAGCCTTAGTGTCTGCCGTTTACAGAGCTCACATGCAAACAGTCTCATTTTCATCTCTCTCTCTCTCTCTCTCTCTCTCTCTCTCTCTCTCTCTCTCTCTGACACACACACACACACACTCTCACTCTGTCTTTGTGGGTTTTTGTGTTTATTGGTTCAAACTTGACTCACCCACAACTCAACCCACTAGCACATGCAAACAGATTCAAACGTCGATTGCGCCTTTCCATTTTAAAGGCCTGTATCACTGGAGGACATGTGTTTAGTGTTAGCATTTCAGATCATCTGTGGCTGATCAGGTGGTACTGCCAGCAGGATATTACATTTCCCCTTGCCCCTGGTCTCTGCTGGCCCCTGGCTGGTGGGTGCGCATGTGCTTTCTGTCGCTTTCTAAAACATCTTCTGTGCATGGTTGGGATGAGGAGCGTGCCATCCTGCCTTAAGGATCCACTGGAGTCTGCAACACTTATGTGCAAACATATACAGACTGGCCAGGGGGAGGAAGGCTAATGAGAGGCATGCAGATGCTCCTGTAGCAGACGGTTACACACACACACACACACACACACACACACACACACACACACACACACACACAAACACACACACACTTTAATTTTTATAATAATGATAATAATAATGCTACATTTTATTTGAGGGTGCTTTTCAAGAAACTCAAAGTTACCTTACAATAAGCAGATACGCTTTCAGTATCTCTCTTTCACTATCTCTTTGTTGTTTCTACCATATGCACGCTCCACACGGTAGTGTACTGTACCTCTTAGATAAAGTCATTCGGAGAGCCCTTGGTAAACTTCAGGACAGCCTCAGGGTGAGCATTGCATGAACCCCTGTTACAGGACAGTACCGTACCAACACATTCAGACACGCAGGCATTCTAGAAAATGTATAAATGAACATACCCGGACAAACCAAGCGCTTTGAGATTGTTCCTACAATGTAAAGCGCACCACACACACATTATTATTAATATCATTATAATTAAAAGTATTGTGTGTGTTGGGTATTGTTAAGCATATGATACTACACACTTTTCCTAATCATCCTAATCTTTTCTGTCTTCAATCCAAAATCCCTGGCAGATCACACCTCTGACCTTTCTTTATTAGTATCCCTGTGTCAGTCTATCCCTCAAATCAAATAAATAAGACAAAATAGTGAATAAACGTTAAAACATATAAATCTGCAATTTGTGTTGCCCTAATCATTTTAGTTTGTAATCATATAACATTATTGCCTTGATATCACGTTTCCTCCCTACCACTCTCTTTTTACTTTTGACTTACTTTTTATTTAGACAGCGTGCATGGCTTTTTCAAAACCACCGGTCTGTTCGAGCTGTGGTAACAAGCAAGCCGACATTAATTAATGATTATCAAATCATTCATCCATGAGACTGTGGCACTACTCATTTCTATTTACCATTTACATGAATAGATGAGGCTGTGTCACTACTCATTTCTATTTACCATTTACATGAATAGATGAGGCTGTGTCACTACTCATTTATATGTACCATTTACATTAATAGATGAGGCTGTGTCACTACTCATTTCTATTTACCATTTACATTAATACCCTCATGACGTCAGGCTACTCCGCCTCCACTCTATGCCGTTTTACAAAAGCAACCTTTTCTTAAACACACACAGATAACATGACTTAAAGCTGAATGATTTGTGGTATTCAGTGTTAACTGACCGTTACATTGCTCTGACCACACACACACACACACACACACACACACACACACACACACACACACACACACACACACACACACACACACAAACTGAACGTACATTTTTTGTCTGAAGCTGACAATGGAGAGGGCAGAGAAATTATGTTGATGAATGATGATGATGAATCCAACAAAAGTACTAGAAATAGAACAGAGAAGGTAAAATAAAATGTTTACATACAAAATGTTTGAGATTTGATTCAAAGCACAAAACAAACATTTCACATTTAGACAATATGATGAAAAAAGCTATATTTTGACTTGTGGAGATATTGATTTTGAAACTTCAGCTCAGATTTAGGAAAGGTACAGCCAGTATTGGACTAGTTAAATCCTTTGCCAAACGACGGTCTACAGAATCAATATGCATGTGTGCTTATCGCAGACGCTGAAAACATTAGCGTAAACTGAGAGGAGAGACACTTTGTCCCAAAGAGAGACACATTCCTACGGCATTCCAAACACATTCCTTGGACTAATTCCATGTAGCTCTTTTTACTCAATCCATCCCCATCTATTCAGCAGCAGACTGGGTAGTGGATGGGAGGTCTCTCTCCAGGTATCCCCCTCTATGGACGGAGGTAGATCTGACAACCACCGTCCCCAAATGTATTGCTCCTCTCACCCTTGAAGTAAACATGAACTGCTCCATTGAAGCTCCTGCTTTCCTTCCTTCCGTCCCTTTCTCCGTTCCCATTTTTTGTCGCCTTTCTCCTGGGGTTCTGCCCTGCTTCATTCCCTTTCTAAATAAGCATTCAGAGTTTCCTTTTCTCTTTTCTGTTGCTTTTGAAAGGAGAACTTTTTCTCTCTGGGGTGTGCAGCCTCGCTGAGTGTGTCTGTGCGCTGAACCGCATACAACTCACTACCGCTGACAATATGTCAAATTAGCAAGGAGCAGAATATAACTCAGCAGTCATCGCACCTGCTGGCTTCTATGTGTGTTTCCCTTTGTGTGTGTGTGTGTGTGTGTGTGTGTGTGTATGTGTGTGTGTGAGCGCCAATCAGTGTTGGTGCATTTGTAGGTCAAGACTCACACACGTACAGATACACACACAAATGTAGGAGCAGAGAAACACCTTGACCCTGTAAGTGTTCATGTAAACAGGAAATAATCATTCAAATCTCAATCCCTGCTCTGTTTCTCACATTCACTCCTCCTCTCTTCTCTTGACATCCCCTCTAACACTACTTAACTACATTCTTCCACTTTTCCATACAGCAAAGTGGATGGGCCACGGTGCCTCTAACCCCCCCTAAACTGATATTTTGGTTCTCTCCTATCTCCCTTCCCCCACCTTTAGCCTGCTCCCTGCTCTCATCTGCTCTGCCCTGAGGCTAGAAAGTCCTGGCCTGTGCGGCGCAGAGCACCTAATGAGAGAAACAGGGGCGAGGGGGCCGTAGGGGGAGGAAGAAGACAGAAAATTGTGGAAGGATTCTTCAAGCAGACTTCTGACCTGTCTCAATAGAGTTTAACTAATGACACTCACCGTCATCACATTCCACACGCATTGCCTTGGGTTATAGCGGTCCAAGGTACTGTCGCAGGAAGTGGGTTACTTCATTTCATTTCACTCAACCCTCCCTCTGCAGTGGATATTCCTTTTGGGGATGTAAGGTTAGGTATAGGTGTGTAACTTCATCCATCACTCATGGCATGGCTACCTACTGAAGCTAACCCAACTGCCTACCGCTTGATCCCTTATTCATACTATAACAGTAGCACTGACTCTTCAACAGTCCCACTACTATTTGTGCCATGTAATATTGAATGTCATGAGTGTCATTCTTTCATTCCCGTATTCAGCTCCATAGGGGCCAGTGTGTGGAGCAGTCGCTGGTTTCCCAGGGCAGGTGTGGGCTTGTCTTATGGACAGGAGATGGGAGGGACAGGCTTTATCTTTGAACTCACCTTGCCCAGGGCTAGGTAACGCTAGGCAGGAACCTTAGCACATGACTTTTGAGGTGAAGAGCAGAGGCTAAATGGGGAAGGGTTAAAATAACCAAATAATACGAAGGAGCAAACAGAAAATGATAGTGGACAAAGACTAGAGGGGGGAAGGGAATAACATATCGTGAGGTAAATTGGTAAACGGAAAATAAAAACTGTCATTTAAACAATACTATTTAAGTTGTTGTGTGAAACCAGGAAAATGTGAATGGAGCTTTCCTGCACCCGGTGTCAGGGGTGAGGGGGCATTGTGAGATGTGCTGTAAAGATGGACACAAACAGGCCTGCCTCCAGGCCCTCTTCTTCACCCTCACACATCCACTTCCACAAACGCAACCTACTGGCCAGTCACAAATACACATGTCCCCCCATGGTCAAGCTGAGCTTCACAGGTCAACTCTGTAATCTATACCATCCACCAAAAGGTGAGGAAATTCTGTCTCTCTGTCATTACACACTCATTCCCCACTTGGTTCCTCCCTCTTATGTTCCCGATCTCTCCCCAGTGCCCTCTGTTCTTCTCTGCTCACATGATTTACGAGCCAAAGCACTACAGAGAGCAGCACAAAGAGAGAGAGATGAAGAGAGAGAGAGAGAGAGAGAGAGAGAGAGAGAGAGAGAGAGAGAGAGAGAGAGAGAGAGAGAGAGAGAGAGAGAGAGAGAGAGGACAAAATACATAAACAGCCTTGAGAGGAAGACAAAATAGTTTCAGTGGAAGAATAGCTGCAAAAGGGGGGGGTTGCATTATGAAGAAGCGGAGCTGGACATGGTATGCAGGCCTGGGGCTGCTGTTGTTGGGGCCTGCCTGACCTACCAGGAGTCGCTCATCATCACCAAACTATGCCCTGGAATACCAACAACAAACACTCATTAATAGGCAGAGGTATACTGCCAACATGCTGACATATGCAACCCAATGGGCACATGGCTGCACCCTGAGATATAGGGCATGTAGATAAACTCCATGAGCAATTTCCATGCAGTGGTCTCTGGGCCTGGAGGAGATGCTTGTTGTAATGTCAAGTTAGACTTCCAAACCAAAGGTGTGAATCATGATCAGCCATTATCTCCACCATCATCATCATTAATGTGAAGACTTATTCACTAGATCACAACGAATGAACCAACATCGCCCCAACACCAGACAGACTTTGAATGTTTGGGTCAAGCAGTTCAAAGGTCACCCGGGATGTTTAACCTCAGGCTCTGCAAATACTTAAGACAGCTCCCTCTAACTGAATAAACATTGATGACTGACAGCTGGGTGACACTGTCACCACGGTGACTGACTGGGGTTGACAGACACATAATACGAGTAGGTTTGAAGGGACTGACCATGGAGAGGTGCGATTACATGGTGAACGGAGTCGGAGCAGTCATTTAACCTCAATATCCTGCCACATACCTCAAACCACGGAACTACAAGCTGATCCTGGTTCAAGCTCTTTAATACAATCTAACAGTCATACTTTTTCAATGCATAATTGTTATGAAGTCTCTGGCATGTTTATGTGTGTGTGTGTGCACCTGTGTGGGGTGTGTCTATTGCCAGCTACTTCCAAATGGGTGTGGTTGAACCTCTACTGCTGTGCCAACCTAGCTGGCTCAGAATCAGATCCATTTAGCTGAACAACCTGCCCAACGCATCCAAAAGGCACTGGGCTGAAATACAGACAAAAACAGCAAGCTATTCACACAGAGTCAGCAAACAGATTGGATATTGTCTGCCTGGAGATTGTGTGCCTTCCTAAAGCCCGGCTCCATATTTTCCACTCTGTTTAATCTGTTTATTGTCTGTTTTCCACCCGTCTCTTTAGCTCCATTTCCTTGCTACATCTGTCACTCATAATTCTCTCTATTAAACCTTTTACCCACAAAAGCTTCATATTTGTATGTCTGTTCTGATCTCCCACATTGCGTAAACACAGCAAATACCCATATGCTTACATTACTTACTTTGTCTCCCCAACCCCCCTGTACTTTCCTCGTCAGTCTGCATTTTAGATTGTGTCCTCCCTCCCTTTCTTACTGCCAATCAGGAAACCAGAATAACTATAAAAAATATTATAGAAGATTATTTGTTAGTTAAAAAAAAGTTATGTCTTAATCCCAAGCATTTAGGTTCTACTAAGCCCTCTAAAGGACTGAGGAAATGACAGGAATGGAGTGTGTGTGTGTGTGTGTGTGTGTGTGTGTGTGTGTGTGTGTGTGTCTTTGTGCACTCGTGTTACCACACCAATTAAATCCCTCTCCTAATAATGCATTGCTGGTGGTTTCATATCTTTCGTTTCTTTACGGACCAATGAGACGCAGGGTCATGACTTCTCTCCATCCACCT
The DNA here is from genome assembly GCA_017639675.1 of Aplochiton taeniatus. NCBI lineage: Eukaryota > Metazoa > Chordata > Actinopteri > Galaxiiformes > Galaxiidae > Aplochiton > Aplochiton taeniatus. Next base: position 19,779,695 of record CM030174.1, on the reverse strand, counting down.
CATTTTCCTACTCAAGGGGAGGGGCATGGCTGTAGAGTATGGGCTGATCCAATCAGTGCAGAGTATTGGAAGAAGGTGACAAGGTTGCGAGACAAGAAAGGGCAAGGAAGGAGAGAAGGAGGGAGCTGGGAGAAGTAGCAACTCCGTAACCTCGACAAACTCTGGTGGAGAATAATCAGGAAGGAAGGAACTTAGGGGGATTGGCTCAGAGAAATTGTATTTTTATTATTAGAATGTATTTGTTTAGCAGATTACCTTATCCCCGTCCAAGTTATGGGTATCATTATTTTATTACGCACACCCCCACATGCCACACCACTATTTGGGAAACTGTTACCATGGTAATAAAGTGTCCTATGTTTCCCATGCCTCTATGGAGCATGCAATCAATCTATGGACTGCATGCAGTCACAGATAGGCTGCGTCCAGTCAAACTCAGGGACCTTTTCCACAAGCCTGGTAGTAGAACTAACATGCCCACGCAACCTTCATCAAGACACCTATCACCTCCTGTTTGACTATCCAACAGAAGGAGCTGTGTAAGACAAGACAAATCTGGTACTATACTATTCAGATGAAACCAAGCCTGCCACCAGCACACATTACCTGCCTCAAGACGCATTTAGACTGGCAGACAGCTCACCCCAACGCCGCTTCCCACCCGGGTGTCAGGCCCCGGGCTATCTAGCCTGTTTAAACATGTATTAAGAGACCATTAAGGATTTAGGCATTCAAGGAGGTAGATGAATAGATTTGGGGTGGGACTGAATCACAAACAGAGACGTGCAGGAAGGAGTCCTGGGTGGGATTTCAACCCAGTCAGCAGTCACAGAGTAGAAGACGGTCAGCTCATCATTCTCACGCTGGACGTTGATCATGAAGGAGCTGAAACCGTACATACATCATCCATACACCATTTTTCCCTAACAGTAATTGGACCGTGATTATGACTGTGCACAATGGCATTCAGAAAAATAAATAAAAAAACACATATATGAAGAAAATAAGGGATATATTAAACAATGAAAGAAGGAAGTAAAGTTGAGACAAATAAACTTCTATCTAAAACCACACACTATACCTGGAGACTAGAGAAAGGAGGGAGGGTTACCAGGCCTGGGCTGTCAGGGAAGTCAGGCTGGAACAGGTTGGTGATGGCTGAAGTGCAGATCACAATCCAGGGACTAGGACTACCCTTGTTCCAAAGGAGTCGTTTTTACGAGAATCGTGGCCCAGTACATACAAGGCACAGAGTGCAATGACTCAATGAACTCATAGTGTAGGAAAGGAACTTCAATAGGACACAAAACAGGTGCAAACGATAAAGTGGTTAAGGCAGGTGTAAATCATAGCAGTAAGAGAATCAGGGCTGGCTGGAGAAGCACCCAGGCCCTGAAATGGGCTCTCTTTCCCTCTTCCCTCTCCTTCCCTCATCTCAAGGACAACCTCATCAAACACAGATAACCGTTAGACACAGCCTCGTTTACCCTCTAACACCCTCCATAAATCCATATTTAGATTCAACAACCCTGCAGCGCGCGCACACACACACACACACACACACACACACACACACACACACACACACACACACACACACACACACACTCACACACACACTTCACAACTTCAATATCCTCATTTGTCTGTAGATTGTTTCCAGGCTACATGTGTTCGGGCTAGAAGAGCAGCAAGGACAGGTAAACACCTAGTCAAACAGCTGTTCCCCTTCTATCCTTCATTCCACACTCAACCTCCCTATCCCTCCCTATTATGTTCTCTCTCTCTTTCTCTCTAGCTCTCTTCCTCTCTCTCTTTCTCGCTCTCTCTCTCACCCCCCCAACCACACACACCCACACATAGACCCAATCCCTCTCTCTCCATTCATCTATCCAACATTCTCCATGTGTCCTTTTCCGTCATACCGTGTTTTCACCTTCCTTGACTTCCCCTTTTGCTAAATATTTGACACTCTTGTATACTCAGTTCTTCATAATGCAACCCCCCCCTTTTGCAGCTATTCTTCCACAGAAACTATTTTGTCTTCCTCTCAAGGCTGTTTATGTATTTTGTCCTCTCTCTCTCTCTCTCTCTCTCTCTCTCTCTCTCTCTCTCTCTCTCTCTCTCTCTCTCGGAAGGCTAGATGTGTGAAGCTGGGGCACCTAATGAAGGCCAGACACGCTTCAATGGACAGGTTGGGATAAGTTATCCACATCAGGTCCTGCAGGCTTCTAGCTAGTTTGGTGGAGGAGGTGTGTGCGTTCCTGCCAGGGCCCCTGAGAGGTTTTGCTGAGAGCCCCACTCTGTCTGATCAATGAGACGATGAATGTGCGTATGTTTTCCCCTCCCTGAATGTTGCCCCTGCTGTAGGGAAATGGCAGGAGGAGGAGGGTCTTTCCTAATTCTTTCAACCTGAGAGTTTCGTGAATTTGACTATATTGAAAAAAAGATTTATATCAAACTTGTATAAAAGTATCACACCTGTGTTCTCTAGCGGGGGTGAAAGCGTTAAGGTGTTTTTTTTTGGGTTTGGGTTTTTCCCCGAAGGTCTACTGACGGTCCATTTACAAGCCTCCGTTGGAGAAGAGGACAGCCGACCTACAGTGGAGGATGGTGCATGGGGCTATAGCGACCAACTGATATCCGGCACACCTGGACCCAGATAATGGGGAGGAATGTTCGTTCTGCTCTGAGCCAGAGACCCTGTCACATTTGTTTGTACAGTGTCCAAGGTTAGTGGGGCTCTTTTGAAATACTAGAGAGATGGTGTGTGGGGCTTGGGGAGTTTTTTTCCTTTCCTTTGTTCAATTTTGAAAATAGATTTATTTTTTACCCCAATCTTAAAATATTTTAAATACTCAGACTTCAATAAAACACTCTCTCAATCTCTGTCCCTCTTTCTAAATAAGTAGCTGAACCACTCATGAGTACCTTGATAGATGGTTTTTGTTCTTGCACACACTCAGCCATAAAGCCACAAAATGTCTTAGGCAGCCCTTATACAGAAGCACATAAGCAATATTATACTATACACACAGAGGATTTCTGGAACAAGGAATACCTACAGAAGTACAGAAGTGGCACGATGGCTTCTTTTCAGTCTATCAATTACTTCTCAAACCCTCCCCCATTTACACCATGATATACAAGCCATAAAATTGGAAAAAGCTTCTAATATCGGGGAAAATGGATCCTGTTATTCAGAGGCATGTTTAAGAGTTGTGTTTTCATTCCTGACCTGGCCTTGCGAGGTCAAAACTTGTGATTTTGGGAAATACTAGACTCATGCAGGTCATGATCATCTTTGCCATGTTAATTGCAGACATTAGAGCACACCCACAAACACACACACACACACACACACACACACACACACACACATTCACACTAAAATCAGCATACTGTTGAGACAAGTTAGAGAGACACACTATTCGACTGAACAAACACTTTCCCATCCCCAAGTGCTCTCATTCAAGCTAGACTTTAATCTGTAAAACCAATTTAGTGAGACGATTTCCAGGCAAGACCCTAAACTAAGCAATCAATCTGCATGCCACACCTCTGCTGAAACAACACATACAAAAATACACAAGAAACACTCTCTCTCTTTCACAAACATACAAACTCGTTCTCTTTCATTCTTCTTTTCCCTCTCATTTTTGTTAGAACTGTTTTTGTATCGAGATTGGTTTGGTGAGACTACCAACCAAACCATATTAGGTATTTAAATACCTATTACAGGCTGACTACCAAATATATTTTCTGGGCATAGGATGTAAGAAGGTGTGGGCAAAAGCCTGGTCCTCGTTAAATTATTGTATGTTATTATGTTGTTGGTTATTAATAAACAAAGGCAAAAACTTTCCCTCTCTACCTCCCTATTATGGGTGGCATGGAGTCTAAAATAAAATGTTACTTTCTCCCCTTAGAAAACATTCAGGCATACTAAATTCAATAAACTGATATCCCAACTCGTCATTTACAAGGCCATACCCAAGATTTTAGAAATTCAGAGGTCCAGAACCGAGCTTACGTCCTCAGCTAGAATCTGCCTGAAATTGTCACATAACAATAACATCTGAAAACGTTGACATTGTTTAACCAGGAACAGATTTAGATTTATGATTTTCACTTCTCCATCCAGTACTGCTCTGCTTGATTGGTCTCTCTCTCTATCCTCTCCCTTTTTGTCTCCTGTGCTCTTTCTCTACTAGGCAGGTCAAACCTGCTCAGCACAAAGTAGACACCATGGAAGATCTATAGCACTGCGGTCAAGAATATTGCTCTGCGTGGCGTTTGAACACTATTTGAGTCAACGTCATTCAAGAGTAATACTTTTATTTCTAACCTATTCCCATCATATTTGAGGGTTAATTTGAGAATAAACCCCCTCTCCGGACATTACCTTGAGTGAAACAACCAATCAGTCAAAACATTTCATTTCAAATATATGTTATGCTTCACTCGAATTGCGACTAAATGTAAAAAATCGGAACTAGCGATTAGTGCCTTTCAGGTCTGACTAGACGAACACCTCAATGAGACATTATCAAAAGACTGGAGGCATCGATCCTAGGCACCAAACCAAATGTTCATTTAAAAAAACACATCAAAATGCATCAGAGTGAGGAGCTTCCATGTTATCTGTATGGGCACACGCCGCTTGATGTGACCTCACGGAAAATCCACAGCTAGATTAGCCTTTTATCTTCCTCAGACAGGTAATTGACGCCTGACATTATATAGCTATCTCCATTTTAGATAGCAACAAATTGACACACTGACAATTTATTCATTTGTTTTCATTATTTAATGTCAACTAAATAAGTAAATAAATCAGAAAATTTGCAAACACAAACAAAACGTGAAAACGGGTTTAAAAAGTCTAAAGTTACTGCAGTTCCCCCACCTCACAACAGAACAGGCGTTTCAAAATCCAACCACTCAATATATGAGAGCAGTTACAATTTTATTTACCCTAAACTAAATTGCTCAGGTCTCTAGATGGTGAGTGTGAGTAATTTTCTGGTACCATATAAAGGTAGTGGAAAAGGAGGTCAGGTAGTTCTGCAGCTCCCACTCACCGCAGCTGCAGTAGCAAGTTGTGGAGATGTTGTTAAGCATTCAGGACATGAGCTTCCATTAGCACCGCGCTGTCAGGGCAGAACATTTCTTTACTAGGATAGCCTGACGATCATGCTTACGAAGCAATACTTTATATGCACAAAACACAGACTAGTATGCAATCAAATAAAACCCATAAGAACACTCACACACACAACCATACTGCATTAATTCCACCCTCCTGTGTCTCTGAGAAGGGGGGGGGGTACAAAATACACAGCAGCAGCTTGTGATGAGCAGGGAAGGTGGTGGGTGCACAACCCACCACAATTGTGGTGCGCTATACCGCACACCACAATGAAAGGGATTCATAAACAGGTTATCCGTCCTTATTGGGTGTCACTTTTGAACGTGTTACTGGGACTGAGGTCCTGCACCTTGGTTGAGCTCAATGAGATTGATTTGCTGTAGCTCACTTACCAGCCCAGGTCTGTGTAGAGGAGTGTTTTGTTCAGGGCTCTCCACGGTAAACGGAAGAATAAGAATACCAAACAAAGTAAAAAGACGAAAAGAGTTTGGAAGAGGGGTTTTCAAAGAGGATATTTGCTGCATCTAGATGAACTAGCTGAATGTTTTTTTAGTCCCAACAGTTTACTACAGGGGTACTCTGGTGGTACTCCAGCGTTCTGGTGGCTCAGCAGTTTGTGGTGATCAGGAGTTCAGAGGGGGGAGGAAGACTGCAATGAAGTTTAAACAACTCATGAATAAACATAAGAGGAGACACGGTATGCATACACTAAAGCCTACAGGCCTTGACAGCACACATCACTGTCAGGCTGCAATACATCTACATACACTTACTGTATACTCAAACTGTAAGAGGCACACACACACAACCACACCCAATGCACTCAGTCTATACGTACATAGACACACACACACACTCACACACACACACACACACACACACACACACACACACACACACACACACACACACACACATATATACAGTAGTAGCAGTATTTCCTTCATTAAATGGGACTCCTCCTCATGTTAGTCTTGGAGCTGCTAGGGGAGCAAGGGTAATCCTCAATTTATGAAAGACACACACGGACATCCACAAATGCTGTCACTTTCTAAACCCACCATGCACACACAATGAACGCACATCCCCAATCCCTGTAACAGGCGCAGACGCTGTTGGCAAATAGTTGCTGCCCTGCGGTGAAGGTGTGGTGGACTTCTACCTTGTGACAGCAGTTTAATCTGTACTTAGCTCCAAACAATGGAGTTATTAAAGAGGAGACAGACAGTGAGGGGTGTGAGAAAAAAAAGAAAGGACGAAAGAGACATAAACATACATAGCTTGAAGCACTGTAGCTGTACTGCAGTCTACATTATGAGACCTTTTGTCATTTGACCTCAAATCTGTATTGAGTTATGCCCCATTCTGCTGAACATCATTTCACTATAGTGATGACAGTGAGTAGAGATTTCAAAGGAGTACTGTAAGGATGCCTATCTTTTTCAATCGGTGAGAGGGCAGAGTGCACTGCACTGTACATAAATCACACATGATAAAACACACTTTGAATATGTAAGGGACCCCCAATAGTTCATGCACATGCAGACATATGCTATCTCTCTCTCTCTCTCTCTCACTCTCAAATAAACTCGTTTATTTTCATGAATATCTGGGTGATGGATGGGTGTGGCAGGGGATGGAACCATCACCCCAGTGACTGGTTCTTCTAATGAATAAGCAGTCTCTTCTCAATGAATTATGCGTCACACAGAAGACACCCTACCAGATCAGTTATTAATGCACACATACACACACAGAGACCTGTTTGGTCATTTGACCTCAAATCTGTATTGAGTTATGCCCCATTCTGCTGAACATCATTTCACTATAGTGATGACAGTGAGTAGAGATTTCAAAGGAGTACTGTAAGGATGCCTATCTTTTTCAATCGGTGAGAGGGCAGAGTGCACTGCACTGTACATAAATCACACATGATAAAACACACTTTGAATATGTAAGGGACCCCCAATAGTTCATGCACATGCAGACATATGCTATCTCTCTCTCTCTCTCTCTCACTCTCAAATAAACTCGTTTATTTTCATGAATATCTGGGTGATGGATGGGTGTGGCAGGGGATGGAACCATCACCCCAGTGACTGGTTCTTCTAATGAATAAGCAGTCTCTTCTCAATGAATTATGCGTCACACAGAAGACACCCTACCAGATCAGTTATTAATGCACACATACACACACACTGCATACAAGCAATAAAGTAATTTTATCCAAGGTGAGGGAATTTTGGAAGACAAAAGATTGTTTTCGTTTTTTAAACACGTTTTACACACCAAACTAAATTTTCACCCTGTCCTTATAGTATTTTGTCAAGTGCAGGAAAACAGATACAAATGAAAATGTATTGAAACCAAAATGAAATACACTTCATCCGCACCCTCCTAGTCTAAACCCTATACATCTGAATGGTACAGAACACACACACATACACACACATCACACATTCCTGGTTAGTGCAATGCCTCACCTGTCATTAAACAAATATGTGTTGTTAGGGGATCATCACAGAAACCAAACATGCGATTGAAGATTACCAATTTAATCTGGAAAAATAAAAGGGAATGTTGAAATAAACTTGATCAACTTGTTTTTCATTTTTCTTGTTTTTAACTGACTTCGATATCCACAGTGTGCAAACAGCAAAAGCATGCAGTATTAAATTAAACATTTAGCAGAGAGGTGCACAGAAGATTATGGTATTAATGTTCCACATTTATATTATGTCAATGACCCCAGAAGTGAAGATTGTAAACCTGCTTTACATGTTTAACCTCCATAACCAAAAGTAATTAAACCCTAGCATACACACAGTCATCCCATATAGCTCAGGTCTGTTGAGAGAACAAATAGGGTGAAGAGTCCAGTTGGTCATAAGTGGAAAAGCGGCAAGCAAAACAAAGAATTTCGTCCAGATGTCAACAATGTGACCATTTGAAAGTGAAGCACAATCCTTATTTATGGTGGTGCCATTTACCTAAAATCCTGGATACTCCAACACATAGAAACAAAGCAAATCAAAATGTAAGCATAGTGTGTAATAATTGTACGAATGGAGCTTTTTTTAATCAATCCAATTTAATGCCACATCCTAAACGGTTGTGGGAGACAAGGACACATATGGTTTGATAATGACAAAAGGATAGAAAGACAGATATGGATAAGGCGAAGATGTATTGAGCATAGGTGGAGACACTGATTATTCCCTAACATCTGTGTGCACATGCGTAATAATCCGATCTGACAAAGGTCCCACTGCAAAAAACAAACAAAAAAAAAGCTGTTTGAAAGTCCTCCCATGTTCCATATTTCCTATTCTAATGGATCATTTTACTCTCATCCCACTGCTAACAAAACAACCTACCTATACATCATTACAAAAACACCAGATTCATTCTGAGACAACATAACTCTAATGCTAACATTCTAATAACACATTCTAACACTGAGAAACCAGGCAAGTGTTCTGATGCCAATTATCATTAGGGCATAATACCCAGGAAAATTAGAGAGAAACGAATGAAAGAAGAGCAAAGGCCATGTGACATGGAGAGCTGACAGTACTCATTTATGAATGAGCTGGTCTGTCCCAACAACCTTTAAAAGTAAAACAGTGAATCAAAAGACTGCTGTTAAATGGGGTTCCGATGTTTCCCTGGTGTTCATAAGGTGGAGAAAAGTGCTGTGTACACACAAATGTCATTTGGTGGGAGACAATAAGAGGAGGAACAGAAAGAAGGGCAGGAACTGTGCAAAGAGGGGACAGAACTAACCCAATGAACAGGATGTTGTGGTTAAAGCCATTGTGGCTCTCTGAAACAACTCAGCCTCCCTACCCAGGCCCCCTGCTAAACACACACACACACACACACACACACACACACACACACACACACACACACACACACGTCATCCTCCCCACCCTATCCTATTCACTGCATGGGATTCTTAATCTTTGAAAGAATCAGGCTTGCCTATACCACCCCCAACCTGCATCCCCTTTTTGTCTGCACATTCAGACAGACGCACAAACACACCGCCCCCACTATCATCCAACGCCTCCTCGTCCAGGCCTTAGGTCATTGCCCTGAGGTGTAGGGAACAGGGGATGAGGGTGCTAGATAAGAGGGAGGCTAGGTGTATGTGGCACTGCCTCGGCAACATATAATTAGGGCTACACTATACTGGGCTATACTGTGGCCCTCCTGAGGATTATGACGCAAAGACCAGACCCTCTCTCTTTGTTCTCGCTGGTCTGATCTCACTGTTCTGTTGGATTGCATCAACTGCACCCTGAGGGAGACCCAGCCCGGTCCACCAGGGCTTTTGTTTTGTTCTGTTGTGTTCCCATCTGGTTAGTCCGGGTGAGTTCAGAAGAGAGGGGAAGCCCAAGAACAATCCATATTCAATGGATCTTTGTTCTTCAACAGTCAGAGACTCTGTTCCTCTTCCATAGCTGTCCTTTACCAGCAGAGAAGAAAAGCATTATTCCACGTCTCTGTGGTCCAGCTTATATTAGACAAAACCATGACTCTGTCCATCTCCTGCCCACTTAGACTATCCTCTCAATAGACTTCAGATCGATTAATAACGCCCTCTTCAATTGTCATGATCTGACCTACAGTCCCTTTATTCCCTCTCAGAGCCTGAGGTGCAGACCCCCTCCTTCAGCGTAAAGGTGGGGAGGACAGAAAATACAACTATTAAGATTGTCCTCATAAGGTCATTGTTTTTTTCTCCAACCCACACAAGCAGGACAGAAAGGAGTTTTAAGAACGTCCCACTGTATCTGGCGTGCTCATTCTACCTGCAATAGGGAGCAGTTATCCTGTGCTGTGTCTGGTACACACAAGGGCAAGAGTGCTGGCTCTAGGGGTAAGGACTGTGGTTGGGGTGTTTTGGGTAATACGTCTTGTTATAAAAAAACATCACTAATAGACTCGCTCCATGATGTTTAATGGCAGTTAGCAACTCATTCAGTACATTGTGTGCTAGTGTGCAGATACTGCCACCTGTTGGATAATGTGTGGAGAGATGTGCTTGATAGTTGGTATGGCTTATTTAAATACACAGTACGTTGAATAGCTGTAGAGTTAATCATAAACCATTGGTGTATAGTTTAAATGCAGGTAAAATTATCAGAAAGAATGCCACTTAATAGGCACCAGTGCTGAACCAGATGGTTTTCCTCTTCTGTTAAATCAAAGCAATGACTATATTCTGACCATTTCAGTCCCTGCACATTCCTTCTCTTTGGGGGGAATTGTGGAGCCTGAGTAGAGGTCTTAACAAAGTTATTCTCCTGGTTCCAGTAAGTGAATGGAAAATCCACAGAGGAGGCTGCTCCCACATCCCCCTTCACATTCAAGGCCACAAGTCCAATCTCAAAACACTTGTCAGTGGATGTGCTCTTGATGATGTCATCTAAGAGCGCGGCAGGCATCGTTAGGACAGGCTCCATGTTTCATCAGCTGAACCACATGAAAACTAGGACAGAAACACATTATCTTGTCACCATCACCTGTAGCTGTTGCAGCTCCCACCATTCGCTCAGCGTACAGGCCACAGCCAGGTAAGGGTGAGTCTCCAACCCTGCCAGGGTGTTTAAAAGGGACGCCTGAGGTGGACACAGCAACAGTTATGTTTCCCATTTTGTCCAATGCAATTAACCCCAGTGTGTCATGTCCTCTTACACTCTGCTGTTGCTCCAGAAATTCCTGATAGGCCTTAGTGGAATGTGGAGTGTGAACTCAGCATGCTCTCATTGGATTCTACAGTAAAGCCTTGTTCCCTGGCAAAGGCTACTGCTCCCTCTCCTACCAAGAAACTATGTGGACTTTGGTCCATCACTCGACGAGCCACCCGCACCGGACACCCCACCCCTCTTAGCGCTGCCACCGCCCCAAACCTTCTATCAGTGCCTTCCATGATTGCAGCATCACACTCCACAACTCCCTCTCTGTTAGGAAAACCTCCTCTTCCTACTATGTGACGCCCAGTCTCTGAGTCGTCCTCTATCTCTGCCATGGCTTCCTCAACAACGTCAGTAGCATTGCATCCAGCAGTGATGAGGCACCGCAGACGCTCCACTGCAGGTTCAGAGAAAGCCCATGTACCAACAGCTGCCATAGTAGTTGGATTTTTATTTCTGATAAGTGAACCACTCGACTGTTCAAAGAATACGCTTACTGTTCTTATCAAAACTCATGAATATCAGTAGGAAGTTGAAGCTACCTGGAATCTTTCCAAATAGTGATGACGTTTACGGATGCGGAAATGGAAGGTAGAGAATAAACAAACAGCAGCGAATCTATTCTAGGAAGATGGTGTACGTGGCTAATGGTGAGCGGTGTTTAATATTTGGACCTATGTGGTGCTGAGTTTTAGATATGACTGTCACATTTGGATTCGAGATTTGATTTTAACATTGACGATGCAGAATGTTTGAACATATGAGTTGATGAAGTTGGGGTAACGTTAGCTAGCAAGCTGACGCTAGTACTAGTAGTACTAGCTGACTGGTCATCCGAATAACATTGAAGTGACGTAGGGTGTATCGTTCAGAATTTTAAGGCTAGCCTCAACAAACCAAACTCAGCTCTCTGCGCAGATCTACGCACGTTAGTTCAGAGCTGGGTGGCTTTCGGAGTCGCCTAAAACATTAAGCTTAGACTAGTCATATCATAGGCTACTCAAATGTTATTTTACTGGTGCGCCTGTCCCGCGCGTCTCAATATGTTAACTGGAAACACAGTTGTCTGTTATGTTTATTATCACCTCTTTCTTTAACCTCTCCTAGGTCAGGTTCTGGACAGCAGGACCCAATCTCCATGGCGACTGTCCTTTCTAGCAGACCTGTTTTGGGGGGCAGTGGAGTTCATTGGTTTATTGTAAGTAAACAGTGGTTTATTTATCTGATCACCCGTTTTTGGCTTCAGGGAACAACAAGTATTGCAAAGTATCGACAAATCCTTTCGAATTTCTGTGAAGTTGCGCATTTGGGGAATTTTTTAATAATACAAATTCTATTGGGCTTATTTGAATCTCAAGCTATGTATGGAAGCGTAAAGGGACCAATATTCAAATGAAAAGTCGAACTAAAAAATGATTAAGCAGTAATGTTTCAAGTTATGTGTGCATACTCTGGGTCATGCAAAAGTTGAGTCTGTATTTTCATTTCAGTGGCCAATGTATGCAAAATGAAAACGCACCGTCCATTTGACTTTTAGTTTTACATGTAGGCTACTGTACGCAGTTGACTTGCAGTCAGTGAAAATTACAAAGTGCTAAAATGCTCAAATGACAAATCAATGTTCACTTTGGCATTTCCTTTTCTTATTGTTGTTGCACTATTTGTGACAAATCGGTCTAAAACACAATGTGACGTTGATAATGATCTTTCTTTGCCAGCAGGGCGTTAAAGCCACTCAACTCGAAAGCTAAAACTTTATTCTCGGTTGCAATTTCTTTGCCTGAGTGCCCTGCTTTTTTGCGTACAGGACATGTAATACTAACAGTCAAATGGGCATTGCCTTTTCATTTTAAATGTTGCATACATTTGCCATAGGCTGCACACCAACATGAACATGAAAAAACAAACTCAATTTTTGCATTTGGATTTTAATTAATAATGCACACTGAACTTGAAATAGCTTTATCATTTGGGGGTTTTACCTTTTATTTGAAAATTGGCCGCTTTAAGCTTTCATAGACATGAGACCTTTTCGGATTTTTATTTCCTCGTTCAATGGTGGTCTCACACTCATGGCCTTTAGGCTACTTTTGGGCTTGCAGTGTATCAGACAGGCTTTCTATAAAGTTTTCAGACTGCCAGAACAATATCTGTGTTTGTTCTAAAAAGTAGTATCCCTTTTGATTGGCACACTATTCATCCCTCACTGATGTTGAACACAGGCCAACCACCAGTCGACTCACAACTACTACTAGTGTCCCATGTTAAACCAGTCATGACAAACATACGCTGTCTATTGTTGGGTAGTTGTAACTGGTGTGATCTCCACCATGCGTAATAGAATTACAGTTGAAAAAAGGCATCAGTACTATACATGTTGTATTTCAAGTGAAGACTGATTTCTGAGATCATAATTTGTACAGCATACATTTAGGCATATTGAAATAGAAATTGGCAGTGACACTCAAGTCACAAGTATTCCTTTAAAACTGAACAATAGCAATGTTATGCAGTCTGGCTATAATTTATAACTGCATTTAAAAGATAAACACAGCCTGCATGTTAAGCGTCCCAACAAATAATTTTCCACTTTTGTGTCAGTTTCCATGAATTCAGGTGTACCCGTTTATGCCCATGATACGTTTTTTCTTATAAAAATGCATGGGATTATTCAAAACTACATGATTTTTCCGGATTTTTCCTGCCCCCATGTATCCTATGTGTGGGTTAAAGTACACTAAAAGACATCTGTATAGCCAGAAGGCTGACTGGATATACAAGTCTAAGAAATATTCCGGCAAACTTGATAATGTATAAGATAGCAGGTGCTTCAGAGTGAAAGTAACTGAAAAAAAGGGGAAGGTCCCACACTGTCTAAAGCTTGCAAATAGATCTTACGATAAAAGTTAATAATTCTTAGCCCTGGCACCCACTCTAATTGCCTATTTTTGTGGTCAGTTTTCAGACGCTGGTGCAACCAGATCTGTCAAAGGATGGAAGATCAGGCTCGTCTTCTCGTTCCAGTGATGGCCGAGGGTACGTTAGAACATATTGCTCCTCTTATGCATTGTTGAGGTAGATAGTTAAGCACACAGGGGTTACAGATTTTAAAGGGGTAGGATTGATGTACGGGTATGTATGAGTTCAACAGCAAGTCCTGTTTCGAAATCTTTGCTACGACCATCTGACATGCGTACCAAATCTAACAACTCTTCCCTGGTTGTGTGTGCAGCCCACCAGGGCCCCCTGGTGGCAGGAGGAGAATGGGCAGGATAAATCATGGTGCAGGCCCTAGCGCTCCACCCATGGGAGGAGGAGGATGAGGAAGGTGAGAAAGTTTCAGATTGTAATGGAGGCTGTAGTTCAAAATCAAGCACATCAAGGATTATCATAAAGATGACTTAAGTTCATAAATCGAGAAGGGGATCATAATGGAAATGTAACCTGTTTCTTGGTCCGTCCCTTCTTTCCTCCAGGTAAACGCCTACACATCGTGTGTAGGCATGGGGCATGGCGCGTTGTACATTAAGGCCAGGGAAATGGCATCGTACAAGCCCCCTCCTCATTTGCTGCTTCCGCCTTAGTGGCAGATTCATGACGTCGTCCTGGGAATTCCTACATTTAGGGGCCAGGAAGGCCGATATAGCAGCTCACTCCATTTTCTCCCATCCACCCTGTTTATCACAAGTCTCATAGTGAAGCATCAGGTTCCTGTGCGCTCTTGCAATGCAATAATGTCTTGATTTGTATACCAATATGTAATAAAGTTGTTCTGTTAAACACGTTCTTATTCAGAGCACAACAATGAACAGTGAAACAAATGTAATATTGATTTATTCTAGCATCCAAACATTTAATCAAAATGGTGAGGACACTCAAGTGAACATGCACAAACACAGTAGAACCGAATACCACGATTTCAAGATAGTCCTTCAATGTGGTAGATCAAGTCAGCACAAGGTGCAGTAATATACTGAAGGTGTTTTGCTGTTGTCAAGGTGGCACTAGTTTTGGCACACTTGACCCCAGAGCCATAAGAAGCTATGTGATTGTTACTGGTATAACAATAGGTTCTACAGAATGTCTATAGGACTTTTGCTTTTTTTACCTATTAACACCAGCAGACCTCATTAGTCCCAGTGTTTTACAAACAAGGAAGAGCAGAGAAGATTTCCTCCGATTGCTTTTCACCAGACAAACGCAGCTCTCTCCCGCAGCATGCGAACTCCGAAACGCTGCCACTCTCTGTTGTGGATCCACATCTCCTGGGTGGTATCGAGGCAGGCCAGCAGCGCTCCGCCCTTCCACGAGATCAGACGGGGGTCCGTGTCCTGCCAAAAGTACCATACACATGAATCGTAAACTACACCTACCATGAGCTTACACTTCCAATACCCAGCCTTAGCCACGGGGACAGCGCATTCCAGTTTACCTTGGGACGTGTAATGACCTCCACGTTGTCGACCAGTCTTCTGAAGGAAGGCGGCATCTTGTTAATGATGCGATGGAGCAGGAACTCCTGAGCTCGACTGAACATTAGCCCTCCTCCTACAACTAATATGGAGCTGTACATCTTACGCTTGGTCTCATCTGACGCTGTAAACAAAATCATGCATATAACATCCGCAGTATAGCATTGTTTGCTCTAGAAACTCGCAATCTGCATCCCTTCAGCCTTACCACAGCAGTCGATGCTGTGCAGTATAGCCTTGTCCAAGCCAAGCGCCTTGCCCTCAAACTGGCTCATGATGGCGGTCTTCCTGGAGAGCAGCGCTGAGGAGGGCTCTTCAACCTCGCCTCCCCCCATCAGGCACTCGCTTTGGGAAGACCCCAGCTCCATCTCCTGGCCGCCGCCGCCGCCTCCACCACCCCTGGCAGAGTCCGAGGGGTCGCTGCTGGCTCCGCCGTGCCCACTTAGTTCTCCTTCAAAGGCCCCTCCTGGTTTGCAGAGGGTCTTGCGATCCACAGAAGACTTGGAAGACTGGGAGAAAATAAATGTATTACGAAGGGAAGGGAGTAAGTACAAAGTTCTGTGCAGGGTATTGGCAATTTTGGATCAGCTAATGTAGCTTTAATTCCAACCATGTATGGTGGCCCAACTGGCCATCAAGATTTAGAGCTACTAGTAAACAGGACACCATAACCTTCTATATAACATGGAAGGAACTGCAGACATTGGATAACCTATTTAGAGCAGATTGTAGGCCTTGTGTGCATGGAACCGAAGTGCAGCACCACTGCCAACTGATGAGCCACTATAAAATGTATAACAACATTTGCTATGACAAAATCCTCACCACTTTCAGCTTCTAGCATTTTAAGCTATGTGAACTAGGACAGCATGATTAAGCAAAACAACGACTATTAGGAATATATATCTTATTAAATGCATATTTTAATTAAAGTGTCCCATTCTAACAATCTTCAATTATTTAGACAGGCAGCATTCCAACATCTGCCAGATCTCTCAATTTTAGGCCTTTGACAACAAGTTTCAGTTAAAGAAGATCATATTTTAGAATATATTAGAAAAGCCATCTTAACCCACAACAAATCAAAAGTATTGTGCTGCTAATGGCTTTATTTGGCCCAAAAATTGCTCACCTAAAGTACTAGTCACGTTATATACCTCTACATTGTAAAATGTGATTTAATGAACACTTCATTATGGAAAAGAAAGCCAAAGAATAGTTTTGAACTTTTGATAAAGGTGATGCTCAATTAAAAGCTAACTCTTAACTTTGTTCTAAATGTTGAGGCATTTAATCAAACCCTCATTTCACATTTACCCCTGTTACAAGCACATACAAATAGGCATCAAGGGGAGCCATCAGAGCCATACTGGCGACTGCGGAAACACCAAAAATCTCCCGGGTAGCGCATGCTGTGCTTGTGCAAACAGCAACACCGCTACTGGAAATACAAGAACTACTGAGCGTGATAAAGTGGGGTAGAGTGAATGTGTCTGTCTAGGATAAAAGGCTGCAGTCTGACCTGGTCTTGTTTGCTCTGGCTACCCAGCAGGTAGTGTTCATCATGTGGATCCTCTGGGTCACCTTGTGAACGGTACTGCAGTGAGGTCATCTTCTGACCTATGATGCCAAACATGGTTGGGTAGAACAAAGCCATAGGAGCCTGAACAAGAAGGACCATTACATTATTACATTAAATACGTAACATTATCATATATTCTAGAATATTACGATGCACCTACAGTGAAATAATTCCTTCTGATTAAAGTCAAGTTATACAAACACAACCTTAAGTTGATGATTATGTTAAGTACATTGTGGTTAGTTTGGTTAAGTTTATCTTACCTGCATTTTCTCATCTCCTAATCGGAGCTGATAGAGGAGCGTAGGGGATTCTGGGAAACGCGTGCGAAACTCGTGGTCTTGTAGTCCTGACATATCCTAAAAGGGGAGGGGAAGAAGTAAAATTAAAACAATCGTTCCTTAAATGATTGCCTTTCCTGTTCATGCAAATTAAGAATCAATTGAAAAGAGTTGCACCTGGCCGGTGAGAGGGCCATACCTGGTCGAGGTGGCAGAATGTCTCTTTGAGCTGTTGGAGAAGCACACAGTCTAGCCTGTTAGACAGCTGACAGTCTCTGTAAGGGAAGCCTGCCCTCTGGAGAAGCCAGGAGAAACATCGCGTAACGTCTGAGCCTCCGTATGCCAGGCACAGCCTGCAAAAAGTGGACACCGGAGCACAGATCATAATTATATTTACTTCTCACTTTGATGCAAATGACAGACTCCTAGTGAGGCCACATTGCATTTGGTATCAGGCCTAAATGCCTGAACACACATTTCTGTGCACCCACAGAAACCAACCTGGAGTTGCGGTGAGACACTCCGTCCTCCACACAGCAGAGGCTGGTCTTCTGGTCTCCCACATCTACCACACAAGCACTGCTCAGGCCACTTCCAAACGTAGCACACACAGACTCCTGGTGGACTATGATCGCTGAGGATAAAGGGGTGAGAGTCAGTGTGTGTGTCTGTTGGAGAGGAAGAGGCTACACCAAATACTAGAAACTGACCAGCAGGAGGATAGCTGATGTGACGGCTGTGTACTGTGTGTGTGTGTGTGTGTGTGTGTGTGTGTGTGTGTGTGTGTGTGTGTGTGTGTGTGTGTGTGTGTGTGTATGTGTGGGGGGTGCTCTGTGTGTGGCCTACCCGAGAAGCCCATGTTAAGTAGTAACATGTTGACCAATTCTTTGATGTGCTGTCTGTTGTAGATGTCGGGGACCAACAGGATACACCTGTAATACTGTAAATAGCAGGAGTTATTAAAGTGAGTAACAATCTACTTGTTGTGAACTGACTATGGTCTTAAGATGTTACAACCTAGATTTATTTGCCAAACAAAAAGACGTTTAATTCAATTTGGGGGGAAAAGTTTAATTAATAAACTGTCAGAAAGCTACCATTTTTACTGCCAAGAACTCTAGTCGTGTTCGCGCCCACCAATAGCTGTGATAGTGAATATACTACTTAATCTTCTCTAATGAACAATTATCTAAATCTTAATCCCAGTCATGTTTAACTTACATATTGACACGGTGTCACTTTCATTGAAATGATTTTGTATGAGAAGAGTTAGTTTGCTAGCAAAAGTGGTTATGGTTTTATGGTTTTAGATTGGGACAAATTAGTTTAGAAAAAGGTGGGACAAATTGGGATGAATTTGTGATATGGTTTAGCAGTGAGCTTATTATCAGTTGTCAGTTATTGTGTGTACACTACACCGCTACTACATTACGTGGATGTATATCATAGTTTGAAAAAATAAACTCATAGTTATAGTTTGTCGATTAAGAAACTTTCATTTAAAAAGTAAATACTGTTTGTCTGCTTACGTTGCCTTAATTGGATTTTTTTTTTTTTTACCTTACCCTTTGTTCAAGGGAACGTTAATACAAATTGACATGAGAATTAATCATAACAGACAACAATACCAGCATTTTCCTACCTTGAGGTCTTTCAGAGGGATCTCCAGGAGCTTCTGGATGACATGGCACCAAATGGATTCCAAGTCAGCCAGGACAGCAGTCAATGAGGCCCCAGGTCCAGAGTGCACGTTGAGCTGACCCCTGCAGATTGGCCAGTGCACGTTGTAACTGTCTGACTGCTTCACGTACAGTGCCTGTGGATAAACAGTGAGGGCAGAGACAGAAGGATGTTCACAACAGCATTGAGTTTCCTGCCAAAGTCTTAAACCGGACAAATTGTAAGCCCAAGGAATTATTCCCAAACTGAAATTTTCTCAACACAAAAAGTGTAATCTTATCACATAATGGAACTTTAAACCGTTCTGTCAACAGTGCACATCAAAACACATGCAATTAAGGCTTATTCCAAAAGTCTGCATATGCATCCATAATGTCAAACAGAGGTAGAACTACTCACATCCTCTCCCACCAGGATTTCAGGTCGGTGGCTTGTGTTGGTCCATTTTACTCTGGAGCTGGGGTCATAAACTGCTGGCCGAACCTGGCGGTTATACGCTCTGGCCTGAAAGTATCAAATGAAGTAGGCTGAACAAGCACACGATGCGAAAAAGGAATCGAAGAAGATATGTGAAAACACACGCATGGAACTCCAGGCTTTTATACTGTGTCCCATACACACCTGCTCAGCAGACACGGGTGTCCTTCGTACTCCATTGGACATCTTTTTGGACCAAATGGCCTGATCAACCATTTTAAGGCCGTTTTGCCTTTGCTCAGAACTCTCTGGTTTCTGGGTTAAAATAAAGAAACAGAAATCCCAGGCATATCATCTAACAAAATGTGACAAAATATTTGTATTGCTAGAATACAAATTCTAATATTGCAAGAATTATTATAATTATAATAATGTATTGACATAATTAACATGTTTGCATACATTTCTACAAGAAGATTCACAAACAAAAATAACAACTTACATTCAACCCTTCTCTTACTAGCCACGAGTCTTCATATTTTGGCTGCCCACTCTGCTTATGTCTACGAGCAATTGTGTGGGGGACTGTCACGGGAAGGGTATCAGTTGCTCTGCCGATCCGTAAAGTTCTGGACCCAGGGTGAATCACTACGATGAAATTGCTTTGTAGTTGCTGTAAAATACGTTGAGATACGTCTTAGATCGCTAATGTCTAAAACAAAATGCTGAAGAATCAACCCCCCGTACTATACCCGAACTTACCTCTTGAAGGGGTTCGGGAATCGCAGGTGGAGCTATGGGTCTTTTAACACCACGCTGCTGTTCCTTTTCTTTCTCCTTATCTTTTTCTTTATCTTTTTCTTTACCATTTTCTTGCTCTCTCTCGGCTTGTGTCATCGTGAACAATTTGTGTTATTTACTAGCTAACGAAAATCTTGCAGTGGTGGACCAAGGGAACACATCAGAACTACGATAAACAAAGCGGCATCATACACACTATTCGTCCTTCTTCCGTATTTGGTCACGTGCTCCTGAATGGACCAACAAGATCAAAATAAAGACCTCTCATTTATACTCGATTATTTGGAGTTATCACCCTCTCTGGTAATAAAATGTAGTTTGAGTCCCCGAGTTTATTGCGATTTCTTGACAGCAATTTCACAAAGTAGACTAATTGTTGCTAGCCAATGGGCAAAGAGGGCACTTGAAAGTAAAAGTACAATGAAATAGTAATAGAGTGGTTCCTACCCTTACTGGGCAACAATTTGCTACTGCAGAATATGAATGTGATCTAAGGTAATTTGGGTGTGCGGATTCCAAATCTGGCCTCAGATTTTTCCCAGCACGTCAGGATTTCAAGATACGATATGCACCTGATATCTGCATATTCATGACTTTACTGTTCTAAAAGTGTACAGACCATGTTTGGTCAAAGCAAAGAAATCATCCAAAATATTATACACATATGGACATGAATTTAAATGCACACATGAACCATCTCAAAACTGTTCAAAAGTAATTCAGGCATTTGTTTTTTTCACTTGTGATTGCCAGTGGCTTCTCGTAGAGAAACCAGCAGTAATCCACCATCATATTAGGCTCGGACCGTCCCTGGTAACGTGTTTCCATAACAGAAATGTGCTAGTAAAACCTTTCTCTGTGTTTATCACTGACATTCCCCAGATTTGGTGGGGACAAAATCTAGGTGAGAGAATGTAGGACATGCATTTTCAGGGACATTCTACAGCCCTAGGCTTCCAGCATGTTTGTCACAACTTGAACATAGTTTTCAGCTCTGTGATTCCCTTGAAAGTTCTGAACAACCTGTACAAATATTTCCCAGGCTGACTATTGAAGAGGTGATAGTTTGATACAGAAAACAGGATCATGAATCAATTCACAAATCTGAGGACCCACAAAAATTCCAGCTTTAAGTTTGGGATCTTTTAGTAGCCTACTGCTCCAAACTTTTCTTTCAGGTACTGGACAGTGGAAGCCATCTCCATTGTGGGTCATTGCTTTAACAGAATTCTTCATCAATCCAAGTTTAAGGTGTAGGGGTAGAATAAATACTTTCAATGGATCAATCAATGGTACATGTTGCACATTGTACCATTCCACAGAGATTTAAGCTCTAGCAGGCCAGTCTGTTAGTTGGTAATGATTCTTGACATCATGGCTATTTCAAAGGCAAAGAAAGCACATGTGTTTGGTAAGTTGCAGGCCAAGAAGTAGAGAACCCCCTTTCAGATCACCACATATATTCCTATTGTTGCATATTGTATACTATCACAACGTGTGTAACTTAAAAACAGGACGTGCTAGACAAATTCTGAATTCGTATTTGGAATCAGCACCCTAAAATGAGTCTAGTAAACATATTAGTTTCCCAGTAGCAACATTTATGTTGACCAGTGTGATTAACTATTGTTAATTTGATTTTAAAAGACACATTTTATTAAGCAGTTTATAAAGTTATGCTCCCTTTGTCAGGAAAATGCTTTCAAAACACTTAAACATGGTTAAGTTGCCATAATTAATGTTAGCAGTGTAATGGTTAGATTTTGTACATTTCTGGTTATCTACCTAGTTATTACAGAACTGTTGTATTAGAAGGGCTGCATTAGTGTTAGATCTGTGTTCCTAATACACTTGAAACTAACTATATGTGAATAAGAGAAAACATGTCTGAGAGAAAGGGATCAAAGGGAAGTGACCTGGCTCAGGTTGGTCAATATCTTGATAGTAGGCCTATGCACACATTTAATATCTTACCATTTTTTGCCTGTCTGCTTAGGAAGAAAAATAACAACCCCTTGGGCCCTGGTTATGTGCCCAGCTTGTTTGCACACACTTCAGCTGAACAGCAACAGAAAAACATACGTGCCAACAGCAGGTTTGAGCATACCCAGCAGATGAAATGTACTTCTGCCTGTACGTATGGTGTTGTCATGCTTAGTGGCATTACTGATCCTGGAAGGGGCCACAGTCGCATGGTCAGTGTCATCGCTGCCAGGGGCCAAAGTCTCAGTCTTTTTACGTTTCATCTGCTGGGTATGCTCAAACCTGCTGTTGGCATATACACCACCTGCCTCTAATATTGTGTAGGTCACCCTCGTGCTGGAAAACAGCTCTGACCCGTCGAGGCATGGACTCCACAAGACCTCTGAAGGTGTCCTGTGGTATCTGGCACCAATACGTTAGCAGCAGATCCTTTAAGTCCTGTAAGTTGCGAGGTGGGGCCTCCACGGATCAGACTTCTTCCAGCACATCCCACAGATGCTCGATCGGATAGAGATCTCGGGGATTTGGAAGCCAAGTCAACACCTTGAACTCTTTGGCATGTTCCTCAAACCATTCCAGAACAATTTTAGCAGTGTGGCATTATCTTGTTGAAAGAGGCCACTGCCATCAGGGAATACCGTTGCCATGAAGGGGTGTACGTGGTCTGCAACAATGTTTAGGTAGGTGGTACGTGTCAAAGTAACATCCACATGAATACCAGGACCCAAGGTTTTTCAGCAAAACATTGCCCAGAGCATCACACGACCTCTGCCGGCTTGCCTTCTTCCCATAGGGCATCCTGGTGCCATCTCTTCCCCAGGTAAACGATGCACACGCACCTGGCCATCCACATGATGTAAAAGAAAACGTGATTCATCAGACCAGGCCACCTTCTTCCATTGCTCCATGGTCCAGTTCTGACGCTCACGTGCCCATTGTAGGCGCTTTTGGCGGTGGACAGGGGTCAGCCCGGGCACTCTGACTGGTCTGCGGCTACGCAGCCCCATACGCAGCAAGCTGCGATGCACTGTGTGTTCTGACAACTTTCGATCATAGCCAGCATTCACTTTTTCAGCAATTTGTGCTACAGTAGCTCTTCTGTGGGATTGGACCAGAAGGGCTTAGCCACCGCTCCCCACGCACATCAATGAGCCTTGGGCGCCCCGTGACCCTGTTGCCGGTTCACCGGTTGTCCAAGGACCACTTTTGGTAGGTTCTAACCACTGCATACCGGGAACACCCCACAAGACCTGCCATTTTGTAGATGCTCTGACCCAGTCATCTAGCCATCACAATTTTGCCCTTGTCAAAGTCGCTCAGGTACTTATGCTTGCCCATTTTTCCTGCTTCCAACACATCAACTTCAAGAACTGACTGTTCACTTACTGCCTAATATATCCCACCCCTTGACAGGTGCCATTGTAATGAGATGATCAATGTTATTTACTTCGCCTGTCAGTGGTTTTAATGTTTTGGCTGATCGGTGTATGTTTTTCGGTCGCTGTCCAGGTGAATGCAAACAAGCTGGGCACATAATCAGGGCTCAAGGGGTTGTTATTTTTTCTTCCTAAGCAGACAGAGGCAAAAAAAAAAATGGATATTAAACCAGTGCATAGGCCTACTATCAAGATATTGACTGGGGTTGGGCCGATTATCAATGACATCATGACGCTTTGATGTGGCACCACATTGTGATGTTTACATTTTGTATCATGCTTGAACAGTTCAAAATATATAACCACAGTTATAATTTCCCTTAGATATTATAGTTATTTTAAGCTAGTTTATGGCAAAATTACCCCGGCTGAGCTAGGCTAGAGAATTTTTGAACTAACATGAAATTAAAAACGTAATAGTTGCTGTTGCAAATAAATGTACAGTGGGCCAAGGGAGGTTCCTAATGACGTACATTATAAGATATTGTAAGATATTTCGTATATTATAAAAGCCATTTGAAAACCTTAATCACATTCTTTAGTAACTTGGGGCTGTAAACGGGACATATTTGAACTGTTTATTTAGTGAAACCCTGCCGATTAAATGTTTGGCATGGCAAGGTAGGAAATAGTTGATAATAGGATTGTTTCCTGTCATTCAGATTGTTCGAATTTTATTTGAAGGGCTTGTTGATACAAGAGGTTTAGAATGTTTGGGATGGTAACACTTTGCTTTCCAGTTTTATTTTCACAAACAACACATTTGTCATCTGTTTTGGAACTTGAGGTTTTGGGGTCTGTACTTCTTGTTTACATACTTACAGATTTCAAAGCTCTTTGTACTTTTTCCTTGCGGTAGGTTAAGGAGTCCCTCCTCAAGGAGTCAGGAAAAATAATAGGAAGAGGTTTGATTATCATATTATACATGTCGCCAAGGGATTAAAAAAACGTTCCTCCAAAAAGTCTGGAGGCTTGAACATGACCAAAACATGTGGACCCAGGTTGCAGTGGTACTAATATCAATCACAGGGGGGATTAATGTTTGGGTATATCCTTGATATCCTTGCCGGTTTCTCCTTAGTGAGATGGAGACAATCAACTATTTTGAATTGTATTAGACCCTGAACTATTTTGAATTGTATTAGACCATGTCTAGCACAAAGGAGAGGCGTGTACTAGGTCAAGAATTGAAGCCCGTGACAACTGTCTGAAAAGGGCAGGCCTAAGGGATACATGGGGGTTGTTCAGGGAAAGGGTGGTAGCCTTTTTGTAAGAAGAGCCTAATCTGTGCACGGCAGTGCAAGACGCCTGAGTGTCTTCACAAAAAGAAAAGAATCCCTAGAGACCTTCCCTTTGGTTTAAAGACAACAGAAAACCCTGTGCCACAGATTTGCCGCCTGATCTCTAGCAACCAACAACATTAATTACACGGGCAACAGTGTATGGCATTGATGCAATCAAAGAGGGTATCATTGTCCCAATATAAAAACAAATCATTTTGTTTTATATTTATAAGGATTAGTTGTTATGGAGTCCTTTCTCTCCAAATTGTTACATGTTATCCCTTTTGAAAATTAAAGCTAAAGGATGTGTACATCAGTTACAAGACAAAAAAATGCATCATATTTAATTGGAACACAATATATGTTTTTCTTTTCTCTAAGGGGTTACTGTAGTAGTTAAAGATTGTCCAACCTGTCAGAATCATGTCCGCTTTCAAGAGTATGAGACTGGATTCCACAATTACAATGACCGTGTCCTTCTCACAATACCCCTCTGTGCACTGCTTATGTCTGCACTTACTGTAAGTTATCAAAATTCTACTGTGCATATGATGTTTTAAGCATAATTATAGGTTAGATTAGATACTTTATAGACATTTTCCAAGGAAATTTCTTTTCACATTTGTTGAGCCTCATATACAGTACATAGACACAGAGATTTACAAGATATCTAACACACTGCGCGACACATGGGGAACCAATCTGCTGTTATAACTTGCCAGTTTCCAGATCAGACATCTCTATCGGCGACCTGATGGAAGCAGTATAAAAATGGGTTGAGGGGGTGCCTGGGGTCATATGCAATAAAATGTGCTCTGTGTGTAATACCTTAACTGGTGAGGTCTAAGGGGTTAGGGTGGGGAGACTAATCATTATGGAAGCATTGTGTGTGATAGGTGTGAAATTGCTATTTAAATAACTTTATTTAGTCTGAGAAAGTTGCACATTCTTTCATATTGCTAATGAAAGTGACAAACAACACCAACACATAAAAACTGAACAGTCATTAAACTTTAGTTTTATTGAGCTTTACAAAATACACACCTGATTGAAAAAATTATAATTTTGATTGGCCACTATTAGACTTTGAAGGCAAGTTAAAATACATTTTCGCTCAATATCTAATTATATACATTTAGCTCTACCATATGGAAAATCACTCTTCATAGTACAAAACCTGTGAAATATCTTATTTTTTATTTTATAGAACAACACTGCAAATGGAAGAATGCTGTCAATCCTGGAATTTTGGAAAGATGTCTGTTTTCATCACCAGACAGTAAGGAAGGCCTTTCACCACTTCCTGTCTATGCTGGACTGTGACTATGACTTTAGCTGCTACCGCTGCGGACATAATCCTCCAGCTTTAATTGCTGATGCCAACTGGAAGCTGGCTTTTGACATTCCAGGTAGATAAACCTTATTATGTGATCTGCATTCTGCATCAATATTGATAGAGCAGCTGTGTCCATGTATCAAGAAGGTAATTGCGTCAACAATTACTATTTGGCTTTATTCGTCCAATAGTTGGGACTTTTAAAAGGCCACTCTTGGAGAACATCACAGAAGATGATCTGTCCATAGACATTGAGTCCGCGTGGGAAGATCAAGAAAGGGAGCTTATCGCTGATGGCTTCGTTGCTGGTTTGAAACAATCATTATTCTTTACTGTGATTCCTTCTTTGTTTGAGTGCAAACACTCTTGAAAGGATTAAAGCATGGAGAACCCTTTGGGAAAAGAAGTTGGCAAATCAAAAGCCATTGTTTACATTAATTGGCCACCTTATTTAGTACCTAATGTGCACCATGTGTGTCTACACATGGCTTTTAAGATGCTGTAATTCAATGATTTTCTCTTTAGGAACTCCTATAAAAAAAATCCCTACCGCAGGGAAGTTAGTACAAAATAGTATTTCTATGTTTGTGTTGTTTTAATGTTCTGTGTTCCACCAGCGGTGCCTGCGGAAGGCGCATAGTATCGTCAAATACCGCAGTCCCCCAGCATGGAGTCTATATGGCTGCAGGCACCACCACCCTCAAATACAGTTTTTCCCACCAGGCCATCAGGCTGTTGAACAAAAAAAAATTGGTTCCCCTCATTGTGTTTATACTGGCCTGTCTACACATATCATACAACCTGGCGCTATACATCCTGGTCCGATACTTACCCTGTGAAATATACTAATATACTTGTCCTTTTGTACTTATATTTTGTTTGTTATGAGTACACTGCTCCAAAAAATTAAAGGAACACTTTTTAATCAGAGTATTGCATGAAGTCAATTAATCTTCTGGGCTATTGATCTGGTCAGTTAAGTAGCAGAGGGGGTTGTTAATCAGTTTCAGCTGCTTTGGTGTTAATTCAATTGACAACAGGTGCACTAGAGGGGCAACAATGAGATGACCCCCAAAACAGGAATGGTTTTCCAGGTAGAGGCCACTGAAATTGTTTCCCTCCTCATCTTTTTGGACTGTTTTTCACTAGTTTTGCATTTGGCTAGGGTCAGTGTCACTACTGGTAGCATGAGGCGATACCTGGACCCCACAGAGGCTGCACAGGCAGTCCAACTCCTCCAGGATGGCACATCAATACGTGCCATTGCCAGAAGGTTTGCTGTGTCTCCCAGCACAGTCTCAAGAGTATGGAGGAGATTCCAGGAGACCGGCAGTTACTCTAGGAGAGCTGGACAGGGCCGTAGAAGGTCCTTAACCCATCAGCAGGACTGGTATCTGCTCCTTTGTGCATGGAGGAACAGGATGAGCTCTACAAAATGACCGCCTGCAGGCCACTGGTGTGAATGTCTCTGACCAAACAATCAGAAACAGACTTCATGAGGGTGGCCTGAGGGCCCGACGTCCTCTAGTGGGCCCTGTGCTCACTGCCCGGCACCGTGGAGCTCGATTGGCATTTGCCATAGAACACTAGATTTGGCAGGTCCGCCACTGGCACCCTGTGCTTTTCACAGATGAGGGCAGGTTCACTCTGAGCATGTGACAGACGTGAAAGAGTCTGGAGAAGCTGTGGAGAACGTTACGCTGCCTGTAACATCGTTCAGCATGACCGGTTTGGTGGTGGGTCCGTGATGGTCTGGGGAGGCATATCCATGGAGGGACGCACAGACCTCTACAGGCTAGACAACGGCACCATTAGGTATCGGGATGAAATCCTTGGACCCATTGTCAGCCCCTACGCTGGTGCAGTGGGCCCTGGGTTCCTCCTGGTGCACGACAATGCCCGGCCTCATGTGGCGAAAGTATGCAGGCAGTTCCTGGAGGATGAAGGAATTGATACCATTGACTGGCCCCCACGCTCGCCTGACCTAAATCCAATAGAACACCTCTGGGACATGTTTCGGTCCATCCGACGCCGCCAGGTTGCACCTCAGACTGTCTAGGAGCTCAGTGATGCCCTGTTCCAGATCTGGGAGGAGATACCCCAGGACACCATCCGTCGTCTCATTAGGAACATGCCCGGACATTGTCAGGCATGCATACAAGCACGTGGGGGCAATACACAGTACTGAGTACCATTTTGAGTTGCTGCAATGGAATTTCAGCAAAATGGACTAGCCTGCCACATCATTTTTTCACTTTGATTTTCGGGGTGTCTTTGAATTCAGCCCTCTGTAGGTTGATCATTTTCATTTCCATCAAACGATGTGGCATCCTTTCGTTGCTCACTCATTACCCAGTCCATATCAGTATAGATATCCAGCATGATTTTTTTCAAAGTGTTCCTTACATTTTTTTGAGCAGTGTATAATGCTCTTATATACACATTTGAATGTTAACATAATATATGTATTATTTATTTACCATAATACATATGAATAATTTCAAATACATCCTTTATTCTCTAAATTATACATTTTTAAAGTATCTATTATAATAGTTGCTGCTGCTAAAGTTGTTTTTGTTGTTTGTTTGTGTTTTGTTTTGGCTGCTGTGCTGGCCTGACTCGTCCTGCACATTTCATTGTATTATTAACCCTGACTTAACCTACATGTGACTAATAATAAACTAAACTAAACTTAACTAAACAGCTTTCAAAGAGTGACCTAGCCGAGGCCTGCTGTGACCTGGGAGTGAGCGATCAAGGTTCAATCACTGACCTGGTAAACAGACTGGAGGAGTTGCTCAACTTTAAGGATATTTATCCAAAGTTGTTTAGGAAAATTCAAAAAGCGGGAGGTCAGGCTGTACTGTGTATGTCATGTATATGCCTCTCAATAGCATTTAAAGACTATATTTAAAAAATATATTGTTCTACTGTCTGAAGCCATACTAATACAGTATTATGCCTGTTCTAAATGTCTGTACTTATTTAAAATTAAGTTTTGCGTGACTTTAATATGTTTGCAAAAGCCTCTTTTCAAAATGCAAAAATTATGCTTTTTATTGTTCTAATTTGTATCAATCATTATGTGGTCTTTTTAAATGAGAAGCTCATGCAAGGAATCAAGATCTGAAGACATGCAATTATTTGGGCAACGTACACAACAAGGCATCACAGCAAATGTGCAAACAGCAAAACACAGAACAAGGCCACCTCCGCTGTAGCTCTCCCTACCGAGAACGCAACACAATGAAGCTGGCCCTAAACACTTGTTAAAATAAGCTATCCCTCGCCAAAGCACTACGTAGGTAATCCTAACACTGTAGCAAGGCAAAGCAGCAGTGGCACACCTACGATAAAAGGATAGGGAATTTAAAACCAGGAAGTCGGCTACATGAATGTGTCAGTAAAACAGTTAAAATCACCTCAACAGCCTTTCGACACCATCTGTCACGAACAACGGCCAGCAGTGCGCACCAAGACCTTCCTATTTCAGAATGTAACTTAATATTGGCTGTCACAATGTTTAAGGCCACACAACATAAAACAGGGAACTGCATACCTTAAATGTCGGACACGGAAGTAGAGCGAAGCGGCGGCGCAACCAAAAGGGCTTATTCCGGGCGCTTTCCATGACGCTAATATACCCAGACAATGTTTAATAGAGAACGTGCTCACCGGATACCCCTCCTGATACATTCGCAAAGATTGTTTCAGCCTGACGACGGCCGGCTTTGTGAAGACAACCCAGAAAATCTAAATCTAGACCAAAACAAAATGTTAAATTTGAAGTTTCCGTGGGTCAGTCGACTTGGAATGCCACCAACAGCCTGTCCACAGATGGACCGCTTTTCAGCCCCAGCGATATTCATTGTATGACAGGTTTCATAAAAAAAACTAAAGAAACCACAGGAGCTACTGAGGTATGTCCGAATTTGCCCTGACCTGCGTGCTGAGTTGAACACCAGTGTGGCTGAGCAGATTAATAGGGAACTGAAAGCTATAAGATACTCTCTATGTGGAATGACCACTTCAAGTGCACTGTGCGCACTCTTTTTAAAATGCTGTTAAGAATGGGTGTTCAAATACCCTTCTCTCATCGGGTCCGTTGATGCCGGTGAAGAGTCAATCAGAGACAGGTATTAGTCACACGAATTTTATTGTTCAAAGCATAATTAATTATTATCTGCGCACTTTACCTTAGCTCATATCCTGCAAAGCTGAATATAAGGAGAGTGGAGAAGACTGTGACGCCCCAGTTCCCTCTACCAGTCTGATGTCTCTTCCTTTGTCTCTAGTATATATAGTTTAGCGCCACACTCATTTGCACCCCACATGACCGACACCAGATGTTTCTGTTGATCTCTTAAACCAGACGCTTCTTCGTTCTCTAAGCCCGGGTCCCTCTTTGACCTTGGGTCACAACTCCCCACAGTCTCCCCCTGGCCCCGTGCTCCTCTGCCTAAACAGGCCTCTCCTAAAGGCCGGGGGCCTCCCAGATTTACAACCAGCCCCTCCTTTACAGCCCTCTCCTTTCCTCTGCAATAGACTAGTTGTTGTTCTCACTCACTCTTGTTCTTCTGCTACAGACGTCATTAATATCACACAATTACTAGATCACACAACTAATAGGTCACACAATTAATGGATTACATGATGTGTATGCAACTATATCTTGAGCATGCTATTAAATCTGACAATGCACAATGAAAAAATCTATTCAGAGTTCTTGAAAAAAATGATGGCGCTCCCTCTCACCATTGGGAGACAAGGAATACCAACAGTGAGCTCCTGCTGTGGGTAAATTAACTTTCCCACTAAACCCTACTTTCTATAGCAGATCTTTCCCTGAAATGGTTTATGTTCATGTACACTTTATGTCAATTGTGGGGATGTTGTATAGCTGGAACTGATAACCAACCACCAACACGTGTGCCAGTGAGCCCGACAACTTTGCAGACACCCACTGCACAATCCTCTGTGACATTGCAGTTTACAGGTTGGACTCACCTCTAAAGTAAAAAAAGTGAACCACAGTCAAGAGTTCAGCAACAACTGTTTGGCATTATCCTTTTTATATTGTACGTTATAGGAAAAGCTGCAGGAAGTACTGAGTGCACAGGAGGATGGCAGGTTGTGCCATCTGTGGGACTGAGGCATCTGAGATTGACGGACCTAAAGACCATTTGCCCTTGTGTCTTGGTCACTGATGAGTTAAAAAAAAAAAAATCTTACACCCATGGCTCACTGCAGATGTAATTACATATCAAACATTTGGAGGTAAATGTTGTTCATTTGTAAACAAGAATTGCTCATGCACAGTTTTTTCTATTTACAAAGGCTGTTGACACACGAGTGGAGCAGGTGTGCCATTGGCTGATGTAAGTAGGCCTTTAAACAAGTCTGTGGGAACAAATTATTTTCCTTATAGTCTAGCATTAAAGTTATTTTGAGTGAATAACATAACAGGTAATGGAAAAGCAATAAGTAATTAAAAGTTTGAAGAAAACATACATAAAGCAGGCAAAAATGTAAACATATAGTAAATGTGGTCTGAAACAAACAAATTAAAACAGTTGAGCAGTTATTTAAAAATACAAAACAAAAATGTATTGGACATAACCCTTTAGAATCCACATGCTATAAAAAAATAACCCTAAAACATTCAATATGCAGGTCAGTGCAATTCCTACAACCATTTTCACATTGTGGTGGAGAGAATGGGGAGAAACAAAGTCTATCAAGGATCGATTGTTGTCCTGCCTCCAGGTATTTCTAATGCCACTTGACCAAGATGTACCTGTCGGCTTATCTCGTGGGAAAAAAATTATAAGTATTCTTTTTTTGTCAGTAACCGGCAATGAGAAACTGCTGATGGTTCAACGTGTGGGACACCGAATGCCAGAAACTGGAAACCACTTTGTGTTGTGGGTGGGTCTTTTGCAAAAGCATTAGTGATATTGTACTGCCAATACTACTCTTTTTGAAATATTCATTAACTTGCATAATATTTAGGTTTTTGATGGGGTAACACACGGTGTATGACTGAAGACCAACAGCACAATAGACATTGAGTCTTGGGACATTTTTAAGTATGTACATGAAATGGTATACTGTGTAACCTTGATACTATAAGTATATTTCCGATTGTTATAGTATATTGAAATAGTGTATTAAGACACAAATTCCTGTTTTTGTTAGACAGTACACAAAACACATTTGTGTTTACGTTTGACTATTGAATATGCTGTATGTTGTGTTAAAACTCTGACACCCAATATGCATGTTGATTAACGTCTACTTTCAGGAGTGCTCTGAATGTGTGTGGAATATCCAGACATGGTCTGTGTCTTACCCCCCACAATGGCAACAAATTGATGGAGACAGCTGTGGGGTGGCTGTTTGCTCGGTAAGATCAAATAATAGCTTTATGAAACCCCATATATTTTATATTAAATGTGACTTAAATTTTAGGCTGCTGAACATGAGGTAAAGAACATTCAAATGACCGATGCTGTGTTGAGCAAGATAGAGTGGAGGTAACTCCGTATCTACCATGCTGCATGTCTTTCAGATGAGGTGACCCAGTCATGTATTGCTTTAGTTTGTTTGTATTTAGCTTACATAGCATCAATAATAAAGATTGTAAGATCAACTTCACATTTTATGCGTTTTTTTCAAAACAGATGGACCGCAACAACATATCGTTTTTACTGGTGTGTAGCAAACATAAAGGAAGAACCTTTAAATTTGGCCTATTTTGTATTTTGGGTAATTTAAGTTATGTTTTTTTAGAGATTTTTACCTCTCCAAAGAAAATGAAAGTGCTTGACAGGGATAAATCTGTGAGTTACCAGGTGGTAAGCAGTTCAGTAATTTTATTTGGACCTTTCTCACCAGTGTATTTCATACACATTAATAAGTTGGAAATATGAACTAGTAATGATCATGCAGTCCACAAGATAATACTGATTTCTTAGAACAAACATAATATACGCACGTAGATAAGGCTATGAGCGTTAGTGTCTACACACTACAGTGATAGGATGGACCTCGAATCAAGAGTGGTGAGTTCAAAAGATGAAACTGGAATGCTAAGCAAATATATATATCTTTTTTTTTTTACCAACTAGGTTTGTCGTTAAATAATTATGTTATATATTGAAAAGTCTTCTGATGTTCTTGCAACAGATGGCTGACGCCCAAAGGGTGGTAGATAATGCCTGTTGTTAATCTACATGTTAAAATGAATCTATTAATTTTTTGGAGTCTTCATAATATTAATAGTTCATATTGATTTTTGTTTTATATAAATTAAAAGTGGACAGAGTTATTGTAGTTCTAAGCACAAATCTGAATAAGTGATTCATACTATACATATTCAGTTCAATATTCTTTGTAATCCTGACATAGGAAAAATAAGAGAAACGTTTTGGGGTGCTCTATTAATAAAAATTCTAAAGGCCAATAAGCCCAGTGCAACACAGTGAAAATATTATGACTGTCATAACATTTTATGTTTAACAATTATTTTTAAATTAATTCACAGAATCCGCCAGTCAATGAAAAGTCTAAGAAAAAGCGCCTAGGCAAGGTATACAAAAAATCTAAAGACTGTATGTAGTATTGATATCATAGACAATATGTAGTTTACAAACAAATGTTTCTAAACTCCATTTAAGAATGTTTTTTTATTATTATGTTTAGCAGAACACAAGGTGCATGTCTTTAGACATTAAGCCTGTGTTTTTCAGCACCAGACAAATAAAAGGAAAAGGTTTGAAGATTAAAGTATGCCATATGCGATGAAAGCTTGAAGAATAGTGATAACATTTCAATGTGCAACTATTAATGCTGTCTGATAACCTGCTCCTGAAGATTTCATTCAGCGCATCGATTGCCAGAAAAGCATTCACGTTGCGTGTGCAATCGTATCTCAGGAATTGCACTGTGGATGCAATCTAACTACTGCTTTTACATTTCAGAGGTGAGTAATATTACCACAATTGCATTTATTTCTGAGGATCAAACAGAATGGAATAAAAACTAGAATGTGTCAGCCCACTTGAGTTAAAGTACTTTCTAATGCCTTGCTATGGCCAGGGTCAAAAGAACTGATGAAAGACCAGACCTAAAAAGTGCTTTAAATTATTCAAACTAAACAATGCTACTTTTATATACACCATTCATTGTCATTCTTTGTCAACATGTTTCATGTTTATATTGTACATACTCGGATCTAAAGAAGCCTTAAGCAACAGTGGACTGAAATACCTTATTTCAGAAACAGAAATCAAAGTAAGTTATGTTTTATAAAAGACAAAGCATGAAACAAAGATTAACTCGAAACCGTTTAACTCAAAGCATTTAAGGTAAGACACTTAATAACATATAAAATAATTCAAGTTAGCATTATTTAAATTGGATGTTTTTGAGTGAAATAATGTCCATTCAAGCCCTGTGGTTGTTTAATAGTGATATGTATTAACTTCTTATGTATTTAGGAACATTACAACTAAGAGCCTACAAGCTGAAATCCACATCACTTTTCAGAGAATTGACACAGACCTGAAGAAGGGGAGAATCCTCTCCCAGAGGATTAACTTGCACAAAAACAACACTGCAGAAGCCCAAAAGATTCAAAGGCGTAAGATGGGCTTGTTCAAAATGTTTGGGGAGGACACGGTAAATGAACAGCTAGCAAAAAATGGTGATGTGTATGTAAACTTTAAATTCAGTAAGTCATGATGTCTTTTTCACCTAAACCGAACAGACTATTTATAAAATTACTTTCCTATGCTTCATGATTACAGATCTGAAATGAAGGTGAATGTGAGGTTGTTTCTTATTACCACCTGTAATAAGACCCACTGTAAGACCCACAACAACAAATGTAAATTAATTGAAAACTTCTGGATAACGTCTCTAGTGAAGCTTGATTCATTGTTTTAGCATACCACTAATACTACCTGGAGTTAAGCTAGTTGTAGAAGTTGTCTTTAAACCTCTTTATTATATAGCCACTTCCACCACAACTTGTCTTTAGTGATTGTGGTCCCAGGCACTACCAAAAATAGACACCTGCTAGAAATAGTGAGCCTAGCAGATGTCAGAATACCTCAAAAGCTGTAACACTTTAGTTTTTGTTTTACTAAAATGTATGTTTTACGCAATCTGCAGATTTACAATTTCATTAAAATGGTGGATGTTGCTATAAAAGCAGACAAAAAAGACGTCCTGGGGGGGTACACTCTAAACGTCATGGTACCTGAGGTGAGCGAGATGTATTGCATGTATTTTTAGACCTGAACCTGTTAGCCTGGAGATTAAGGGGATCAACAAGGTAAAAACCTGCTTTAGAGAAGATAAGTCTGTTTTAATTACTTTTCTTATGACTCCTTTCTCGTTATGTGTTTATTATTTTATGTCCTCAGTGTTGCTTGTCCATACTTCAAAAAATTGAAGGCTTCAGCAGGTACCAAGCTGAGGGTTACCTTGGAGTTCCAGTCCTCCATGAAGGAAAGCCAAAATAGTGTAAACTATTTTTATTTTCATTTGTTTTAACTGTAAATATAATTGGGCAGAAATTAAAAAAAAAAGATATTGGTTCAGCATAGTCATATCTTTAAATGCATTTCTTTAAATATTTGAATGCAACAATTAATTCCTCAAATGTATAGGCCTAACTGAGGAATGCATTCAATATCAGAATTCTATATTAAAACAGACATAAGCCTTTGCCTTTAGAAAATAGGACAATTGTATCGTAACTCAAGTGATATCTAAATTGCATGTCTAATACTATTATACTGGTTCAAGCTTACAATAATGTAAAAAAAAGTATGTATAATAATTGTCTAGTTAGACAATGGATTGAAAAAGATTACATTGATTCTAGGCTTTGAAACATTTACAGTCATTATGTATCTTCCCCATCAAATAGGGCTGTCAGGAGTGTTGAGTATAGCCCAAGTGCTGACCCAGAACCACTGATATCCAACACAATACGAACCAGAAACGAGACACAAGGCAGGTTTTGAATAAACTCCGTTAGGAGACGTAGGGTGTTTACTCACAGCCAGACAAATCCACAGCAACCAGAAACAAAGCAAATAACGGAACACAGGTAAACACAAAACTGGAACTTAAATAGCCTGCAAGAAGGCACAGGTGAAAAAAATCTGAATCAGGAGTCAGGAACTCTCACTGCCCCCATCTGCTGGCCGAATCCCTGTCACGCTTGGCCCGACTGACAAGGGCTCTGTTTCTGACTGGCCAATATAAGAGTAATCGAATCACCTTTATCATTTTAAAGTGCAGGGACTAGACATTTATCTTGTTGAAAATGTAACATACAGACACACTTTTTTGGTTGAATTGGCAATGAAGATAATACGTTATTTATACATTTTTTTGCTTTGTTATTATAACATCTCATCTTAGTTTTGATGATTTGTGAATTTCATACATCTTAGAATTGTAATAAACCAATAATTTACTGTGTCAGTTTTGAACGCATTTAACTCTGTTGAACAAGATATCTATCATGTCTGGGCAAAGTTTGGAACTTCTAAGGCAAGGGGATGATAAAGTGAAGTGATGGCAAGTATAGCGTTAAGGGTTAACGCTAACCTGGAAGTGTTCCAAAAAATACATTTAACTACACTTTGCACTCCTTTGCAGTCAGTTAATGCATCACTAACGTTAGAGCTAAAATATTACTTTAATTAACAATTGATAGGGCCGCAGATTTTCAGGGTTTTCAGTACCGTCAGAGTACTGTTTAACACCAATTTAAGCAATCAGAGTTTCTCAAACCTGACTTTCAGTTATTACCCTGAATTACATCTGAGTAGGAACACCCTTCGTAGTACAGGCCTATGGGGGTTGAGTCTAAAACTAAGAGTAATGATTGCAATGTTGCGCTTTAATTGATTTATATTTGAGG
Organism: Aplochiton taeniatus; assembly: GCA_017639675.1. Classification (NCBI taxonomy): domain Eukaryota; kingdom Metazoa; phylum Chordata; class Actinopteri; order Galaxiiformes; family Galaxiidae; genus Aplochiton; species Aplochiton taeniatus. The sequence goes on along the minus strand of CM030174.1, from coordinate 19,742,619 downwards.
AAAAGGTTCAAAACTCAAACAGTTCGATTCATTTTACATGAACTGACTCTAATGAATCGACTTGGTAAAAAGAGTCGAACTGCTCATCACTTCTTGTGAACTCAGAACTAGGAGGCGTGTCCCTTAAAGCCCTCCCACTGGTCACCGTTACTTCAATAACAGTGCAACCCAGTCCCGTACGGTAAGCAACATTTTTGTTCCTATTTATCGCTAATGCAAACCACGAATTTTAATAGCAAATCTAACAAATATACTTTTCTTATCGGGTGGATTAGATTAATTATGTATTAGGCCTACTGGAAACTTCAATACTTTAGATCATAACTTTCTCTGATTCTTTTTGTTATTGCAGTTAAATTGAATCTTTACCTCCTATAGTATGCAGGTTTTATATGTAGGATACACATTAGAATTGTATTGCTTTGAATCCAGTTATTTTCTGCTATTTCGGTCTAAGTATATTGAAAATGTATAAACAAGTTTCGAAATTTGATAGGCTATAAGCTCGTACTTCATCAACCCCAGTGTCCATAAAGTTTGTATAACCTACTTGCCATAAAGTCACTGAGAAATGTTAAGATAGGCCTAGCTAGCGCCTTTCAGCTGGCGTACGTTCAATAGAACTGGTTATACAGTATACCAATAGATGTCCCAACAGTGTGACCCAATAGTAGGTGTTATGCAATATGATAAAAACGTAGTTGTCAATTCTAAGAAGTGGGTGCAGTTATTGCTGCTTGTGGTAGCATAGGCAATCACTTTTTCACACAAGGTTAATCGGGTGTTAAATAACTTTTGTCAAACAATACTAAGGTATCCTTTTTGTGGTAATAGATTGAATTTTGAATGAACATCAGCCAATTTTATAAGAACAATTTGTAAAATGCATACAATGCAACAGGGCAAAGAATATTTCACCTCAGTATATGTTACAAAAGTTTGCAAGTAAGTGTGTGGCTTGCTGCTATGGATTCTAGACATGATCAGCTTGGTTTAAGAAAAAATCATTTAGCCCATCACTTTTGGGCAGATTAGAATCATAAAGTCTACCTTTAATCCGTACTAAATGTTTCTGTTCTGTATTTATAGCAGCATAGGCTTTACGGAGTTCTGCCAGCCTGGATGAAGAAAAAACTTACTAGCAAAAATGCTAGTCAGAGTTGGAATCAGTATGACAGGGATGAGGATGGGTCTGAAGGGGGGAGTTGGGATGGGTGAAGGCCGATGTGCCTCCGCCCGGTTACCTTGGTCCACCAATATCCCTCCAACACAAAGGGGGGTTCTCCTCTCCTTCCTTTCTCTGTCCCCAACAAGATGCCTTTGCACCTCAGGAGCCAGTTGGAATACTTCAGCATCAGCTGGAACACCTCAGAGAACCCCCTCTTACAGTTACATCATTGTAGGGGCAGGTTCTGCAGGTTGTGTCTTGGCCAATCGGCTATCAGAGGATCCCCAGGAGTCTGTATTACTGTTAGAGGCAGGACCAAAAGACTTGTTTCTGGGTAGTACGCGCCTCTCCTGGAAGATCCACATGCCAGCGGCATTAACCTACAACCTCTGTGACGAGAAGTATGAATTTCTTTCCTGCAACAAATCTTAGACTGAAATGTCTTTTATGCTCTTATCTTTCACCAAGGAAGATTAATTATATTAATAAACTCACAAAAGCTTGGTTGAGTAGCATGTACATTCTAATGTTAATGATTATAGAGTATGGTGCCATAATAACCAGTTTCTTTAAGGTTTCTTTTTTTTGATTTAGCTAGTACTTGCATTAAACCTTTTCATTGATCAAATCACACTCCCATCCTGTTTGGCACAAAGTAGCCGGCTAGTGAGATTTTCTTTTTCAGTGCCTATTTTGGTTGCTTTTTACATTTATTTTCAATTTTGGTTTGGGTTTAAAAAAAAAATCTTGTGAACCATATAATGCATAGAATGAACTGTGCATTGCTGATATAACCCCATGCCCTGATAAGTTCTATATCTTATTTCAATATGTGATTGGTTTATTTCTTTTAATTTTTCCAGATACAACTGGTTCTATCACACCTTGCCACAGGCCCACATGAACAATCGGGTCCTGTACTGGCCAAGAGGTCGAGTCTGGGGTGGATCTTCGTCACTCAATGCCATGGTTTATATACGAGGCCACGCCGAGGACTATAACCGGTGGCAGAGAGAAGGGGCTGAGGGCTGGGACTATGACCACTGTCTGCCTTACTTCAGGAAGGCCCAGTGCCATGAGCTGGGAGGTGACCGGTACGGTTCTATATTCAAACAATACGCTGTAGAAATACAAAGATAGTTTAGACTGGGATTACACACACACACAAAACGTTATTAAATCGTTGGTAAAGCGACACTTTTGATAATATTTGAAAATTCCGTTTGCCACACTGATTGTGAGGTCCTGTCTTTCCTCTGAAGTTACAATCTAGGGTAGTTGTACATGAATTTGAGATGAAATGTATAATCTATGTTTAAAACCGTTTCCTTTCTATGGGTTTTGTGCAGCTACCGTGGAGACAGTGGCCCACTTCATGTTTCCAGGGGAAGGACAGAGCACCCTCTTCATAAGGCCTTCATTGAGGCAGGCCAGCAGGCTGGTTACCCCTTCACTGATGATATGAATGGAAACCAGCAGGAAGGACTGGGGTGGATGGACATGACCGTACACATAGGTAAGGGGAAATGAAATTAACTGAATGAGAAGGGGCTTCGATAACAACCATTCCGTGGCGTGGACAGATGATGGGGATAGTTGCTTTCTGTCAATATTTTCTTTTCTTTACTTTTTGTCTACTCCACTCCCTGTTCCCTTCCTGTCTCCAAGGGAAGAGGTGGAGCACAGCCAGCGCCTACTTGCGGCCAGTTCTGAACAGACCCAACTTGACAACGGAGGTTAAATGCCTGACCACTAGGGTTTTGTTTGAGAGCAACCGGGCTGTGGGCGTGGAGTACACACAAAATGGACACAAAAAGAAGGTAGGAAGAAAAACAGAACTTTAGAAGTTAATGTATTTGAAATGTAATTTCTGAACATCATTTACTTTAACAGCACATCTCTCTGTTGCTTTTTCCCGCTTTCCTTTTTCTTCCTGACAAGCTATAGCTGTAGTTCACTATTTGCCCTTTCACGCTCTCCAGCTTAACTCTTTCTTGTACTCTCTGTCCTCCTCTTTTACCTGATTTTAGGTGTTTGCAGAGAAGGAGGTGATCCTCAGTGGCGGGGCCATCAACTCCCCCCAGCTGCTTATGCTTTCTGGTGTGGGAAATGCAGACGATCTCACCCAGCTAGGAATCCCTGTGGTGCAGCACTTGCCAGGTGACAGTTGAACTACACATGACCTATAGATTTTTCAACCTTGTGGAAGGGATTCAATATCATCCCCTGGAATGTTGCTAAGTGTTGCCTGAGCTGGTCAGCTGACATTGGTTTTTTGAACGTAACGTAAGCATTACCATAAAATCTTGTAGACAAAGGGGCCATTGGGAGAAATCTTGCCCTAGATAACACTCGCTTTATCTTTCTTATCTCTAGTTCTTCAAGTGAAGCATTTCAAGTTATGTATTTTATTGTTTGTGTGCTTGTGTGTGTGTGTGTGTGTGTGTGTGTGTGTGTGTGTGTGTGTGTGTGTACGTTTAAATCCAGGTGTTGGCAGTAACCTCCAGGACCACCTTGAGCTGTATGTCCAAAGACAGTGCACTCAGCCCATCACCCTGTACAAAGCCCAGAAACCCTACCATATGGTGAAGATAGGCCTGGAGTGGCTTCTTAAATACACAGGTACATGTAATGTGCATGTAGTGTAAGCACTATTCTAATAATTGTTCTCATGGTCATTATTCCTTTTCTAATTAGAATGATATTATGATCTTTAAGTCAATGATTAAATGTAGATTAGTGTTGCTTTGTATTTTACTACTGCCAAGCAGGTGGCAGAAATGGGCCCACTCTGCTTAAAACAACTTGTGTGGTCCCTGGATGAGAGGCACTGTGACAGGTTAAGGTGAAAGGTTTAGCCTACAACTTGGAAGTAGTAATTAAACTGAATGTATCTGTTTTTTCCTTTTTTTGTCATTGGAAAAAAAATTGCTTCTATTGATGAGAACAGGTAAGTTAACCTCGTTAACAAGCAAAATATAGTCTATTACAGAACTTTTTGTTTGTTTGCAATATCAAACTTATGGGCTGTATTGAATGGCTTATAGACTTACATGGGAAAACATATCATATTGAATAGACTATGGTTATTTCCTGTTAACCTGAACATCTATTTTAACTGTCAATTGATCAGCTATAGATTTTCAGCCTTTCCAAATCTATAACTATTTAAAAGGTTCAGAATTCAGATTGCAACAAGGCATGTGATGACACAAATTACTCAGCATGGTCATGGTGTAATATATTTTATTTTTACCAGTTACGTTAATCATTAGTTTGTTCTTCAGTGTTTAATGGTGCTTGACTTATTCCATGCCTTTTTTACCTGAAGGACACTTTAAGGGTTTCCTTATACCACACCAATATAGTATTTTATAACTTGGCTTATCAACCTGTCCACTCTGTTAGAAATACTAATTGAAGGAATCTTTCAATCCACCGTTTCATTTCACTTAATGTGTAGAGTTCCAAGTTTAAAAACCTGCACACATCATATCTGTATGTAAAACAGTGTCTTTATATGAAAGTAACTATAGTGATACAAACTGTTGCAGTTCCATGGCCACTGGCATGTACTGGAGTCCCTCAATCCTAACATGAGGTGTGTGACCATTTTAACTCTCTCCTAGGTTACGGGGCGACATCCCACTTGGAGAGTGGGGGGTTCATACGGAGTCGTGCTGGCGTCACACACCCTGACATTCAGTTCCATTTTCTGCCATCCCAGGTCATCGATCATGGACGCATCACCCCTAAGATCGAGGCCTACCAGGTGTGTGTATTAGGGGATAAGTCAGGATTTATCCAAGATTTTGATTGTTGGGAATGTAATAATAGATATTAACAAACATACAGTATATGTACTATACATAAACTTAACAATGAATCCATAAAATGCGTATCCCCAGTACAAGTTTTTACATAATTTCCTGCAACCTGATCATAAATGGACCATTACATTCATGAAGCTTTTCATAACAAACCTAAGCACTTCGGAACAACTCTGATCCCATTAGTAGCTACACAAGCAAAAGCTGATGATTATGTTGTCCTGACATTCAATGGAAGCGTAGTTATTATGTCTTAGCTGAGGTTATTGGGTTTGACGGAAATGTCATAGTCTTAAATGGTTTAAAACAATACATTCAGGGAAATACTTGCAATATTATGATTCTCAGAAGCTCTAAGGAATTCAATAGGGTATTGGAAAACATTGAGACTTTGCTGGAAATGTAAAGGTGACAGTCAAACTTTCCCATTCCGTTCCGTACAGTCAACAATTTTGGCTTCTAAATGACAAGGTGACACACGTTACATGTTGGTACGTTTTAGGTACATGTGGGACCGATGAGGAGCACCAGTACTGGCTGGTTGAAACTGAAGAATACCAACCCCTTGGAACACCCTATCCTCCAGCCAAACTATCTCTCCCAAGGTGAGCTCCAATGGCAGGACTGGCATGTAAACCTGTGGACATTTTACAGTTAGTTATAGTAATGATTTACATGAAGGCACATGGCATTTTATGTTTATACATTTATACATTTAGAAACAATGATAAACACACTGTGCAACTTACAAATCAAGTATCTGCGATTGCAAGTTGATGTTTTCATTCAATCCTATTTAGACATTGATGTGTGGGAATTCAGAGAGTGCGTCAAACTCTCCCGCGAGATCTTCAACCAGAAGGCCTTTGAGCCATTCCGTGGTCCTGAGGTCCAACCAGGACCACAGGTCCAGTCCGATGCTGAGATTGATGCATTTGTTCGTCAAAAATCAGACAGCGCTTACCACCCGTCCTGCACCTGTAAGATGGGCTCCCCTTCAGACCCAATGGCTGTGGTTGACCCGACCACGCGCGTGCTGGGCCTAGAGGGTCTCCGAGTGGTTGATGCCTCAATTATGCCAAGCGTCGTCAGTGGCAATCTGAACGCTCCAACCATCATGATTGCAGAGAAAGCTGCGGACATCATTCGTGGGCGCCCAGCACTGCATGACCCTGGGGTTCCAGTGTACCAGCCCTCCTCACTGGAGACCCAGAGATGATGTGAAATATAAACTCAACCTCTTTGGGCTTGTAGTGCTTCACCATCAAGCTCTGATTACATAAAATAATCTTAAAGTGCTAATACTAGCCAGACAGTTTGAGTGTGATAATAAATGCCTTTCAGCTTTCAGTCAATCAATAGGGGCTAAGAGATGTAGTTGCATATACAAAAGAAGTTTGATTTTAATATGAGCCTCAAAGTGCTTTGCAGGGGTGCCCTTTCTGCGTACCACATTTGATAAAATGATTACTTGAGTGCATTGTGGCCTACCTGGCAGTTGTAACTTATCTGGCTTTTCTCATCTGATCACTATCTAATTAACAATGTGTTTTTCGCCCTCCAAACCATCTGTCACAGGATTTTCTTTTTGGGATAACATCCTTTGTAAACCATTTTGAGATGCTGGAATCACAGGGTTTGCCACCAGCAAACAAACAAACAAACAGTAGTGCATGACTATAACATAAATTAGGTCAATTAAATGAGTCTTGCCAAACCATAACAACAATACAGGACTGTAAACATTGTTTCCACATGCCAAAAAATAAGCCTGTTGGGCATGTTTGCACATAAGTAGCATTCAACTATTAACCCATGGTTATTTTGTAAAATAGCAGTTATGATTGCTAAACCTTTTATGGACTGAATGTCTATTGGGAAGTGCCTTAAAATACTAAATATTTGTATGAGATAGACAGAATGAAAAATATGGTATAGTTATTAGCCATTTAGTATCATATCTGCATTTGAAATGTGTTGTGCGCTTGATTGTAAATTATTATAGCTGTACTTTAATATTGAGAGTCCAAACTTACAAGCACAGGGAGTTTAACTCCCAATATTTTGAACTAATTATGTTGTCTGATATAATGAAAAGTGTCACTCATGTCTTAACATTTTTATCTGGAGTAAGAAGGGGCTCTTCTAAATTAGCAGTGATTGTGAAAATATTATTACGTGTTTATTAAAAACCTGTTGCTAGTAAACATGTTGAAATCATCAGAGGCCATCATGAAACACTAATGCTAGCTTGTCAGTTATCAGAATGTCCCACAGAGACAAACAGTACGTACCAGAGAGTTTATTCAGTGGTCATCATTACAAAATCAGCTGCTGTGTAATTCCAACTCACAAAATGTATAAAACATTTTTTTTTTGTTTTTGTAAAAAATCTACAAGGTACAATACCAATTATAATGCTACAAAGTGGAATAAGCATTCACGTTGATAAGCAGGTAGAGAAGAGAATTATTCAAGCAAATTGAATCAATGTATACCTTTTACAGAATCTACAAGTTTTTACACCGGTCAAGTTATTTTTATAAACTGTTGAACTCTATAAAAAATAATAAATCTTTGAATTGCACTAGTTGTCAAACAAACCATAAAAATGTGTTTACCATAACCATAACATTTTATTATTTTCTTTCTATATTTTTGTGTGGATTTAACTGTTTACCTGTTCTTGATTATAATTGTGGGGAAATTTAGATTCAAGCACTTTACAAGAAATTGTGAGATTGTAAGATCTTGCCAGATCTTTAACCAAAATGAAGTCCTACGGGACCCTCAGTGAATAATAACATCAGATCTTGAAAAAAGCAACTCTCAATCCCCCTGTGTAAAAATGAATGGCGTCTTAGACTTAACATTAGGTTAAGCCATGAGCGGCAGCAAAAACGAATCATCTGCACTGATCAGTCTTTTACAGTACCGTTGGGAATTTTAGCCATCTCCGAAAAATTCTAGAAGACCTCAGGAAAGACTGTTTGGCCCAAAAATCTCGTGGCCATCAATATTCCTGGAACAATGCCCTATAGCCAAATTAGTCAAAAGTAAAAGGCTTTGTCAAACTTAAGTTTCCACTTGGCTACTCTGTAAGAATCCCATTTCCCCCTGTGTCTTTGTGATGGTGGACTCCTGAACACTGTTGTTTAACTAAAGTGAGTGAGGCCTTTGGATGCCGGAATATTGTTCTAGACTTCTTTTAAAGTTCCTGGATAATTTTAAACCTTGCTTTTGAAGACATTTTAGTAGCATATTAGGTACTGCCCAAAACTTCTTCCATGTGGACTATATAACCTACTGGCTGGTTTGGTGCAGCCTCAGAGGCTTAGAATTAGTTTTGAAGGCCATTCCAGACAAACTGATATCTACAGATATGTTCCAGAGTTCCTCCTGAATTTTTTGGTGGTTTGAGCATACTGTTCATCAAGAACTTGTGTGCTAACCAAAATTCCTACTGGTGCAGTAAGTAACTAATCAGAAACTGCTGGAGGCATTTGGCTGCCATTATTTTCCCTAATTGTGTATGGATCTGTTATTGTGTCAAAGGGAGGAACACATTTTTAACACAGAGTATTGGGATGTTAAGAATATGTGAATCTAATTGTTTTGGTTGACACTAAAAGACTACATTTTCACTACCAAAACTACAGATCTGGAAATAATTAAGAGACCACTGCAAAATGATCAGTTTCTCTGGTTTAACAATTTACAGGTATGTGTTTGAGTAGAATTTTAAAAAAGAAATGTTATTCTTTAAATTGCAGAAATGTCTTCCAAATTCCAAATAAAAATATTGTCATTTAAAGCATTTATTTGCAGAAAATGCAAGAATTTGCAAAAACTCAACACCAACAATTGATTTGTGAATTTGGGAGAAATGTCAGTAATTTATAGGCTTCTTAATTCTTTCCAGAGCTTTATATTGCAGCAGATGGTCTCAGGGGCTGGGAAAAGTGCAAGCAATTCATGTTATTTAAAAATCACGGCCCTTGAGCAACATACAAATGTATGCCTTAGAGATTCCCTAAACTATACCTGTCTCATAACTAATACTGGCCTTTGTCAGTCTGAAGCTGATAGTTTTAGAATTTGGAGTATTTGGGGCGTATAAGTGACAGTTATCACTTATTTGGGAGTCTTAGGAAGTATCTACCAGTGTATCTGTGTACTATCTGATAACGCAAATGTATCTGGAAAATGCATAATATACGTTTAACAGTTTATCTGGAAACCAAACCCGTACAACAATTTTAGGAAGAAGACTAAATACAAGTTACCTTTACATATTTTTGATAAAGCCCTTTGATTGTACATAACATGACCATGGACATGTTTTAATTTTCGTGACTAACAAAAGCACAGTGAAAATGTTTTAGCATGCCCTGTTACTGTAAAATATTATGTAACAAACAAAGTTGAATCAAAGGTGACCTGCAAATATATTTTGGCTAGATACAAGGCTGGTAAGTGGCAAAGCAATAGTTGCTTTTTTGTTGTAACTAGTTTAATCTTGACAAGTAGACTTGAAACATGGACAGTTCAGTGCACGCCTCAGAGACCTCAGGTAGTTTGGACATCAATTTGTAAATTATTGTATATCCTTCAACCTTCGTTTAGTTCCATACTGCAATATATTACTTTAAAAAGGCAAAACATAAGGTAAATTGAGCAAATAATTCCATAACAATTTTAAATAAATAATTTAAATATTCACATATATAATTCAGTAATCAAAGAAAAATGTAACAATATAGATATAGCTATTTTTCACAAACTGAAATGATCCAGGGGCTTAAGCATAGAGCTATTACCTGTACGTCTGTCATGGTACTAGCTATGGCAACATTGTTTGCAACAAAATGCTTTACCGTATTGGTTGGATTCAAGATGTCAGGCTACAGTGGGTATTTGTTTGTGCTATAGAAGTGGCTTCCAAAAAATTGGCCTGTTTGAGTTTTGGTTTAGTTTCAGAAAGGGGCCTGGAATAATAAGCTCGTCATAAGACATCACTGATTAACCAATCAGTTCTATCAGAACAGGTAAGGCAAACAGGAAGGGGCAAGGGTACATGTATGAAACTTATTTTCATGTGACTCACCCGATTAGGACATTTGTTGGTGTGTGTGTGTATCTGTATGTAGAGAGGGTTGTGTGTGGAATGCTTAAGAGTGGAGATATGCCTGAGGAGAACAACATCAAACTCCACTGATATGTAAATTCCATATCAAGTCACTTTTTTACAGGAATAATATATTCATCAAACCAGATTTCTGACCCTAGCTCATGTTGCTAGAGAATAGGCATCCTCAAACCATTAACTCTATCATAAACCATGATTTGAGAACCAAATGTAAGAATCTCTGAGAGCCTGGACAAATAACTCCCTCCTTTAATTGTTTTATCTCTTCTTAGAGTATCCCTCGTGTTAATCCAATCCTCCATTTATAAAACAAGTATCCATTTATTGAAGCCATCCAATACTCCTGTTTTGCTAGCAGTGTATCCATTATCCATCTGATAGAAAAAAGAAACAAAGGCACTTTTTTGTTCTGTAGTCCATCAGTTTGTTATCGGAATAGTCTCAATAGTCCTGTTTGAACCGATGCTATAGCATAGTGATGCATATCATCTCATCTGCTAAGTCCTCCTCACGACTTCCTACAACATCTGGCTCTTCGTCGCTGTAGTCATGGATACTGCGCTCCCTGAGGCTCGCTACAGCGAGTGTGTTCGTGCTAGCACACTGTCCCTCGGCTCCACCATTACCCAGAGTGCCGTTCAGCAGGTTACTAGCTGCACTCTCCATCTCATCGATTGTCATCTCACAGGCATCTGCAATCTCATGTTTTGCTGCCGTTACAAACTTTGGGTCTTTGGCATACTTTCCCAGACCCTCCGATATCAACACCTTGGGGATGGAAAATATGTGTACAAAAAAGAGGCTTCAGACAATTCACTTAAATACCTCCTGCTGCAAAATCAATACATTAAATTCAATAAATACACAACCCCATGACGAATTCGAAGGGCGTTTAACATCATATCTTGCTCATATCTTTGGTTGACTGAGTTTGTGGATTTGTGTGTGTTTGAGTGCAAGTGACTGTAATCCCACTTACTGCCTCCACCAGACTATTGGCGCTCCCCCTCTTTTCTAGGAGGTTCCGTTGACCTTCTGGTGGTAACTGGAGGGTGAAGGAGGAGTATGTTTGATTGGGAGGAATTTCCAGTGCATCTGTGTACCACGAGCTACGTCGGGTCATCCCTGGGGTACTGCTAACACTGCCTGGACTACGCCAGTCCACCTGGATACACAGACACAGCAATACAGCAGGCTGTACAGTGTGTGTGTGTGTGTGTGTGTGTGTGTGTGTGTGTGTGTGTGTGTGTGTGTGTGTGTGGATCTTTAGGTTTCAGAGATTTACCTAGAGATTTATTCTAGCAATGCATTTGCAAACCAGAAACCAAGAATCCATAAATTGCCCGCTTTTGACAGGGCCAGGTTTAAATATCTGAAGCCCTTCTTCAGATCTGCTGACATGTTCTGGCAAAGGTAGGCAAATGCTAAAGAAGCTGAATATGGGATCTTCAACTAATATTTTTGAATAAAAAGCGAATTGGATTTTATTTTAACTCAAAATAGTTTACAGTTTAGTTAAGTTTACAGAAATGAAATTATCGTTGAACTGTCATTTGGTAAAAATAAAATGCACGTTTATAGATAAAAATCCTCTCTCATTATTCACAAAACAAGAGTCTACGAAGCGCTGTGATGTTTCCATAACTATGCTCTATTTTGAATAAATATAGCCGTGCCATAAATAGGATGTATTTTAGCAACAAGCTTTCATCCACAGGTCCTATTACCCATCAACATCGAATGCAAACACCATTTGGCTGGACACGTTACAGATCCCAAATGGTGTAAAGCAAATGAATGTGTACGTTTTGAGTATGTGCAAACAAATACCAAAATAGCAAGGGAACCAGGGTGACCTGTATGAGAGGTGTGTAGCTGGGTGAATGGTGACGGCTGATGGGAGAGGCAGGGGGTGTCGCCCACGACCGTAGCGAGCGCGTAGGAGACAAATGCTGGATCCTACTGCTGTCCAGTCCGGCCACAGCCATCACCTAGGCAACAGGGCAGATGAGGTCAGGAGCCATGTTGACAGAGAAAACGTGTAACTGCCATGTGTCACATTCCTGTGTGCATACACTGAGTTTTTGTTTGAGTGGTGTGCACGTGTGTGTTACCTGCTGCTGCATGAGGTGCAGTGGTAAAGCGGTGCGGAAAGAGGGCGTTACAAAAGCATGGTCCTGACTGCTCTGTCTGCGTAGACACTCGAAGTTGAACGAAGGTCTGTGCGGTACTGGGGGTTCAAACCAAGAAGTCATCGCTCTCTATTATAAGCATATTAACATGGTGCAATAGAAAAGACAGCAGAGAACCGTTGCTGGTTTTCAGATGAGATTCGAACAAATTCTTAGAATTCACATTTTAAACTAATAAAATAATAACTATATAACTTAACTAATAATACAGACTAGTTCTAGGACAAACAGCTGATTATCAAAGTACTGTAGGTTAGCCCTAATTTATTTGACTATCCATCCCCAGTGACTGTGGACAAGGCAGCTTTACCCTGGGGGGAAGGTAGCAGCCTTCTCTTAGGGGACAGCTTGCCATCCTGGTAGATGGGCTCTTTGTCATTGTCGTTGAAACAATCGGGTTGGTTAGAACCCCTGAAGGATTCAAGGTCAAGGTTATCCTCAAAGTCATGAGTGTCCCCACTTCCCAGCCTTCAAGAGAAAGAAAGCAATGCACAGTAAATTACATATCCTAACATAGTGACTAATTACATTTAGGATGGTACTCTGTGGTGTCAAATAAGTAGATAAAAATAAAAAAAGTTCATACTGTTTCAAAAGATATGTTGAAGGTTAACATTTTAAATGATAAATGTGCCATTTGTGCTACTAAGGAGTTGTCGTTAAAATGATGGTACCTGTCCCTGGCCAGCATGATGTCATCCTCGTGAAACTCCTCTCCACTGTAGTATTCCCCCGATCCCCTGTCGTCATCGCTGTCCCCACTCCCTGGTTCCTCTCGTCGAATAGTTGGAAAGAGACCACCCCCTGCCTCTGACCTGATGGTCAAGTGGAAAAAGTTTGATTACATGAACCAAGCTATGGCTTGTGGTTGGCAAACTTGTTATATTTCCCACTACAGTAAAATGTGTCTCATTTAAAATATAAGTAGACTAAGATGCTACAATGTTTCGGTTCATAGAGATAGCAGCCAGCACCCACAACGTCACAAACTTAAGATTGTGTACAACAAAAAGTGGCCCAAAAAATGCATGGAGTCCCAATAATCTATCAATGTTATGGGTTTTCCATAGATGGATAACAGAACAGGAACCAAGCACAAAATATGGCACAAATTGTAGAAGAAGGAACCGCTTGAAAACACAATCCTCATCCACACCCCATCCAATTTCAACAAAGTAAATGCTACTCCAAGGAACGTCCAGCCATTAGTTTTATACCTTTTGTCAATCTTCTTGCCATTACATAATAAACCTTATATAATTTATGCCTCCTCCATAACATCTTATTTTCTATCAGCAATAATGATACCTGATTCTAAGAATGTTTTCATAGGAACCGCCATATCAAATATTGGGTTTGGGATGTTGTGCTCATACGTTTAAGTTCTTTTACAGTGTGTAAATGAGATTTCACATAAATACAGTGTGCAAGCCATAACATGAGCAATCAATGACATGATGCAATTTTTTTTTTCTAAATAATCTGACTCATGTAAACTCAGTGCTTAATCACTCCATGCATGATAGTATTAGTTTACTGTATTACTGTAAAATGAGTAAGCCCTCTTGGTGCACCACTCACATACCTGCTCCAGTCAGAACAAGATATGGGAGAGGACATGACAGGGTACATGCAATGACAAAGGCCAAAGTACATTCGTCACTGATCAGAATGAACAAATCCAAAATATACAAGGTCATACAAAACACAAAACAAAGACAAATAAACATTGGGTATAAGTAAACCATGTCTGTTGCATCTGAATATATGGTTGAAATAATGATGCAGGTGCTTCCATTACTTTATAGAGCTCATTCTACACATTCAATAACGTTTTTACTAAAATAACCATAACCATTTCTTATAATAGGTGTGAGAAAATACATCCCTCGCAGTGTTGAAATGTATAAACATTAGCATATGTGCTCAATGACAACACATTGTCTGTTAATTTAGTCACAGAGAATGTGGAACCTTTTTTTAACACACCCGATATGTGGGTTCAGGGAAAACAAATCATTTCACCAATTTAAGTCCAAACATACCTCTGTTGGAACTAACACTTGTGTTAACTATTGTACTGTAAAAACGTGTGAAACTGGAATTCACCTCTTTTGCAACCCCTAACATGATCGGACACTAATTAACATATACAGTATGTTAAACGCTTTTTTTTAAAACAAACTGTAAAAACTAAAACCAATTTTGTCCCAGAAGTCACAACACACAAACTGTGTTTTTTAAACACAGTGTTTAAAAAAGAGTGTTAGAGTGACGAGCTTTGAATCATTCTATGAACATTGTGCTAGATACATGTATTAATGCTTTCTCACACAGCAAGACTGTAATCAGATGACCCAGAAATTCACAAGCGATGAGCAAAAGGATAAAACGTTTAGCTCATGGTCAAAACTATGAGTAGAACAAGGGATGTGGATGGACAAACCTTGTAGACTGGGACCTCCATGGAATGTCATACTCTTTCCTGCTGCTACAGGAGGAGCCAGCAGATGCAAGTGCCCCATTGGTAGATGAGTGCAGCCGTTTCCGACGCAGCGAATGCCTCCTCTGTTCTCTGTTGGTCAGCGAGAAAACTACCGGCATGTTGGCATTGTTGAGGTTGGCATTGGAGGACATAGGCAATTTGCGGTTGGTAGAATTGGAGCGTGGGAAGTCTAACTGGTGACAGGGGCGGTAGTGGTGGTTGCACGGCAGAGGTGGAGAGCTCCCCTGTCGTGCTTCATTGACACTGACTCCTCTGCTGACGTAAGGTATGTCCACTGAGGCCTGCCAGGCAGGGGGGGGCACTTGGAGTGGTCGCTGTGTGACAGTGCTCAAATGGTTGTCACCCCCATCTTCAACATGGTTGACATGGTTACCAAACAGACCCCCATTACGCTGTAATACATAGGTGGATACAATGAAATTGTATTACATTAACCAGATGAGTGCGTTTTTTTCACTTATTACACAAACAAATTGCACTGCATCTTTTTCTTGGGCATGTACCTGCAGTTGTGTTTTTATGTATTATGGTTCTATTTTACACGACTGAAAACAACCTCCTTTTGGGCAGGCTTAGTTTCTCTGGTGATACAATGTACAAGTGTATGACTATAAGTCGCACATATACAGCAGTTACCCTATATATCTCCTCTTCCTCCTCTCCATTTACGTCTACTAGCCCCTCCTCTTGTAGGTCACAGGATATGACACGTCTAATCTCTGGACCAATGTCGTGTAGTGTGCGTAGGCCAGCCTGCAAAACCCCAAGACAAAAGCTGAGTCAACAGAACAATGGCCTAACTCCCTCAAAGATACATAAACAGGGACATATGCCCACACATTCACATAGAAACATGCACACATTCAACCAACCAACCAGCATACAGTACTTACCAAACCTACCCGCCAAAATAATATGTACAAAGCAAATGTAACTGAATAGAACAGTAGTGGTAAAGAACATTACAGTAAAATACATTTCTAAGATCCCACTGAACACCAGTTGGCTCACCTGTAAAGCGACTGCTGTGTTGAGCCCCTCCCACGAGTGTCTTCCAACAAGGCCTTGCTCTTTACGTTTCTTGAACTTCCTGAAGTAGTCCTGTATCAGGAAAGTGGCATAGAACTTCCCCACCGTTACCTCGTCATCTGAGTGAACAGACCACGCATTCGCACACACAAGCATACCCCCGAGATCAACATCAACATCATCTTATGAGACCTCGTTTCAAAGACAGTATATTTATGTATAAGGTTCATTTCTGCAGCAAGCGTTATGCAAAGTGCCAAGTTTAAAGCATGGCAAAGATCAAGGCTGACAATGCTAGATGTCAAACAAAACTTCTAAATCTAAGGGCTACTAATCCTATCAACATAAAAGGCTATGCCACATTTGTTCTCTGAAATACTTTAGCAAACACTTTGATTTCTTTTGTGAAAGAAACGTGGAGTACTGACAAACTATTCCTACACTTGTCAGTCATTATGAGAAGCAGCAGATTGCATAAAAACTTTTCCCTTCATTTATGTCGTGTCCAAGATCATCAGTATCATTGCCATACGTTGTAAATGTGGTCAACTACTATGATGGGAAAAATGTAATTTAGCCTTAACTACGAAATGTTACTCTGTGTTTTTCCTATGAGTTCAAACAAAGTTCCCCTTTGCTAGTTAGATTGAACCCTTGGGGTTAATCTTTTCACCTAACAGTCATCACAAGTGACTTAGTGACTTATAGGTTTGTGTATTCTCCCTGTTTAGGTAAGATAAGATGTTAGACTTTAGGACCGGTCAGCCTGATGGCATTATTTATTGCCCTGTGCAATAAACTCTTTGATCTAGGAAGGCCGAAAGACAGGAGATGCTGACTGCAGTTGCACTAATCAACATTCCTAAGGAAGCGTGTATATAAGGGACGTTAGGGGGTGATGTGATTTTGTGCGCACCAGTTATACATCCTCATTTTTTGTATGACTTTAGACTGCAGTTAGGGTTTTCTTTTTATCGGATCAGTTTTATTTTGTTACTTTGTGGTTGATATATTGTATATCAACCCTGTTACCTTTTTACTCATCTCCATTAAAACCACTAAAAGCAAGCGGACGTTATTTCTCAAAGTATTTAATTATTTCGATCTCACTGGAGTGCGGAGACATAAAAAATCCGCGACACTACCAAAATAAAATACATGAGGGAAAATGATTGGCCAAAGCCCAAATTAAATAATCTGCTGTAATGGATGGAGCTAACAAAATGAAGAAATCTATGAACATTTTCTTTTGCATCTTGTCATAGAAAAAGAATAACATGAATATCACTAGTCAGCTACAACTACATGATAATGTAGATGGGTAAGCTGGAGTATATCTATGCCAGTAATCACTTGCGGGGAAGTGGCAAAGGAGAGACTGTACGAAAGCGCTGATCTGATTCACTCAGACTGTTAGTAATGCAAACTGGGGACACACACACACAAGAGCGCAAGAGAGTAAGGTTCTGTCCAGAAATAAGCCCTTTTGTTTTCAATGTAACCCTGAAGAAGGCCTGAACTCAAAACATCTTTGTCACGGCCGGGACTGTTTGACTGTGATTTTCAGTTCATTAGTTGTAACAGTCCGGACTCCAGGACATTTAATAGTCAATTCTTTGCACCTGCTCTCTGTCATCTTGTTTATGTGTCTCTATGTTCATTGGCTCTTGGTTTGTTCTCTATATGTATGTAAGCCCTGTCCTAGGTTTGTTCTCTGTCTTGCATTATTTCCTTAGGGTTTTTCTGAAAAGTAGAGTTAAGGGATCAATCATCCCTGTTGTTATCCTTCTTCCTGCATCCTCTCCAGTATTTGGGTCTGAACCCACACCGAATTGTAACAGTGTCAGTTAGAGAAATACAGTCACCTTCTTCTAAAGAAATCACTGGGTTTTTCAGAGTTTAGCTGAAAAAGCCTTGTTTCAGACATATTCAAAGCTCATGCTTTGTGCTTTTGCTGCTTGTGCCTTTGTGTGTTATAGAGACTATAAAGACACAAGACAAAGCTGTGCATAGCAGTATATGAAGGCTTTGCAAAGATATGGAGTAGGCCTAAGTAGAGGCACATTGGAGGGAAAACTGTAAAAGGGAGGCCACACTCTGGTGGAAATGTTTAATATGGCCGCTACCAGAACCTGGCCATTTCTGCCGATATTTTACATGAATTTGACCACTTTCTTAAACATGTCATACAAAAACGTATTCTTAACTTACCACTACTCTCTTAATAAAGACAAACTTATGTGACACACCTCCAATAATTATCCCTGAAAACTATGTTAACAATAGGTGAATTTTAACCTTAAATATATGAGATATCTAACTAAATTCCCACGTTTGCTTTCTACATGATCAGTGCAGGCTAACGCATTCAGATTTTCTACAGTCTGACGGAAATTGTGCATTGTTTTGACACCTAACTTGCACCTATCTAACTTTTCAGAAAATAGAGCCTAAATGGCCGTGGTTTCTGGACAGAGCCTGAGGTCTAGTTCAATGCCATCAGCCTAGAACAGAACTACAACAGAATATTCATGATAGCTGAGAGAGGGAAGGGGTGAGCACATGTGGGCGGAGAACAGGAAGCTGTGGAACTTGGCAAGAAATAGAGAGAAAGACAAATAGAGCAATTAGTAGACGAGGCTTTAGCATGCAAATATGATTGGAAGCACAAAGTGCAGATAGGCCTTGACAACTGACAACTACAGAACAAACTATTAAGACAAATATAGACCTCAATGGATCACAAGGTAATCACAGCAAAGCACAGCAAGGGGCCTTGAGGCACTAATTTAGATTTTTTTCAGAGAGGGTACAGATCCGTTATTGTTTGAATTACCTATGTAAATTGGGTTTACCATCGAGGGTATAACCCCAGTGATAAGCATTGTACCTTTTTGTCTCATAGTGTAGAAGAACAAGTACATGTGTACTGTATGTTCTAGAAGAACAAACATGTTTATGCATAGTGTAGAATATCAATGAAATAGCTTTGAAAGGTGTATAATAGTGAGAGAATCATATTGAGAGAAACATAAGCTGAAAGAAAGACTCTATACTGTTATCCTTTGCAGTTTTATACAATTAAATCTAAAGTATCCGCTGGTCAATTCCAAAATATCTACAGTATAATACTGTAATCACTATTTATGGTAAAACTACTGTAAACCTTAGGTAGGAACCTTATCCTTTTATACAATTACAGTAAGGTAACCGTAAATGCTTATCAAGGCATTTCATAGGCATTATATGGTACCTTACTGACAACAGTGTTGCTGGTATTATTCTGTAAAATAGCTGCAACATGTAGAAAAGTGTGCAACAAAGAAGCGGCGAGAAACATGCAGAATGATGGAAACAAATATACATGAGGGACAAAGATACGTTTCTGTGAAATGAAATTTTGGTGAAGGGAAGCTTATCTGATGTTGCTGCTATCTATAAGTGACCAACCAGCAGTGACTCATGGTCCGTATTTAAGTCTTTGAGTGCATTGTGTGTTATTTTTTTCATTTAAGTTTGGTGTAAACTATGGGCATTTAAAGTTTTTCAACTATTGTAGTTAAAGTCAGTCTGAGTTTTCTTTTAATCTGTGATTACCATTGGATTGTAATGTAATGTTATTGTTCCATTTGTATACTTTAAAATGTTGTTAATGTCACAATAATGTGTTTCCGGATTGAGCAGTAGTGACTGTGACTCACAGGTTTCTTCATCCAGATGTGCTTTGCTTTGCAACTCTGACTCTACACTGCTGTATCAATGCTGTCATACACTGTAATTACCAACCCACAAACCATCTCTAGTCAAATGTTGTTTTGCAAAATAGTTCTTATCCAGTTACAGAATGAAACACCAGAATGTTTTTTGTTCAACAATAAGATGTCTGGGAATTCTGAGTTACATGTGTGTGTCATTGTGCATTTTGTGGATTTCAGTTTTTTGTGCAAGTGTGTGCGTGGGACAACTGACCACCAGCAGGAGGTACAACTTGGTCAAGCAACTTCATGCTGGTCCTCTTCCAGATCTTCTTGATAACTGCCCTCAACTCCTCATTGGCCTGGTCCAGGTTACCTAGGATACACAAAGTGGCTAGGTAGTAAAAATGATAGCGAGAAAGTACCAACTGAATGTGGACGATAAAATAGGAAGCCCTTTTTTCTCTTATTTGTTGGGAAGACTTGGTAAGTCTTTTTTTAAAATCTTATCAATGTCAGATAATCAAAGACTCTACATCAAAAGGATGTGTTTACATTCATCTCTATTTATCTATCAATTTCAGGGACTAGTTTTTTCATTAGGAAGAAGTAAAGACTCATAAATACATCCTCTTGTGTCTGCGGTTGATAAAGAAAATAGTTTTCTGTCATAGTTGTATTACGTTTCATAGAAAGAAAAAGTATAGCCGACCTAAATCCAAATCTGTTTCTTGAGGAACAAGGTTTGAGCTCAGTCATACCAACATGGATTAAGGTTCAATACGATGAGGTACCTCTAGGGGTAAACAACTTAAGAGTGCCAGACATAGACTGAGTGCCCTAAATGAATAGGTATCAAGGCAGATGGGGACAACTGAAGATGGGAACAAGATCGGCACCTCCCCTTATTCTTCAGGAAGATAGGCAGATACTTACCCTCAGTCTTGATCTTGAGTGCAGTGCGTACCAGAGCAAACAGCGTAGCATTGAACATAACTGTTCCATCACTGTTCAGGGGCATGTTCATAGCCACAAGACGCTGCAACCAAAGAAATAACAACTAGATACCAAAACCTCCACTCTTGACCGGTACCCCAGGAATTTTGAGTTTTTACCACCAAATCTAAATTTACACAGTGCTGCAATCTGAGATAATTATTTACCTCTCTCCTCTTTTCTATACCATTCTATAGATCAATTGTAGATGTGTGTGTGACAGTGTTTGTTTTGACTCCCACCTTGCAGGCAACCCTGTGTGGACAAAGCTTGCCAAAGCCCAGAGGAGGCTGTATCCGTCGCAATAGAGTCACCACGTCCAGGTGCTTAATCCGGCCCCTAAGAGCAATAGATACACATAATAAAATGTACACACTCTCCAAAAACACTTAGACGTGTGGGTTTTTTAGACATACTTGGCCTCGGGGTCGTATTCTGACCAGATCCTCTTAAACTCATCCAGGTGATGGGGCCCCAGAATTGACCAATCACGGGTCAGGTAATCAAAGTTATCCATGATGACGGCAACAAACAAGTTGATAATCTGAAACAAATGTGGAGCAAAGGTCACTATGTGGACTTTTACCATCATTGACTGTTTGTTTTGTATCAGTGAATACTGTGTAAAGTAAATATTAATTCAGTCTGTGTGTGTTTAACTTGTTTTGCATGCAACTACAGTTTGTTGACAGGAACATGTCAGTACCAGGAAAGCACAGAGCATGTAGAAGCTGATGAAGTAGATGATGGCAAAGCCGCTGCCACAGGTCTTCTCTTCCCCAGGGTTGTAGTCCGACTCGGAGTCACACAGCTTCCCTGGTAGACACGCCAACATGATCTCCTGCCATGCCTCCCCTGTAGCACACCTGACATAGAAACAACATGGAGGTTAGCATAGCCTATGTCACTTCCTGGCCAAATAGAAAATACTAATGTTAGATAATATCATCAACTGTCCTACAGTCAAAAGTATGTATACTTCCACCTTAGGGCATGTATTAAAGCATGGTCACAACAAAGACACACACACACACACACACACAAACCTGAAGAGCATCAGGACGGCTTGTGGAAAGGTCTGGAAGTTATTATTGCGGTTGATTTGTGTTCCATCTACCATTGCAACCTTACCAAAAACCTAAAATACACAAAGCAAGATGAAAAATGAACACTAAGAACTAATAACCTACTTTCTCCCTTTATGTAAGGGAATATTGGAAATATTTGAGATAATATGAAAGATAACTGTACAATTACTTCATAAAAAAGAGAGTTTGAGTGGGTTACCTGCATCCCGATAACAGCGTAAATGAAGAACAGCATAGCTATCAGCAAGGCAACATAGGGGAGAGCCTACAACAGGAAACAATGGCAAAACTGAATTATAAAAATGTGTTAGTCTCATTTGAAGGAGCCTCTTTAGCACAAATCCTGTTAAACATCATCTATAGAGACGTTACATCATTGCTTGCATTGTACTGTATTTAAACGTGTTTCATCTAATGCTCTCACCTGGGCAGTTCTGTAACACTAATGGTTGTTATGTTCTTAATGATTCATAATAACTGAGGATGGTCTAAATTCTGGGAAATCTATGAAAACTCTGCGCTGGCCATGTTCTCCTCCTATTTGATTGGTCTAAAGTGCTCACCTGAAAGGACTTGATGAAAGTCCAAAGTAGTGTTCTGATGCCCTCTCCTCTGCTCAGCAGCTTCACCAAACGCATCACCCGGAACAGACGGAAGAATGTGATGGAGATGCGAGCACTGTCCTCTGTGTTCTGCAATGGTGTGGCGGTTAGACAAGAGGCAAACTTAAAATCCAGTAAAACAGGGGGTGCCACAGGGTTGCATTGTGTACTTAAGTTTGAATTTTCTAAAAAGTTCTTATGATAATTTAAATGTTGTAGTATTACATAAATAATAAGTCACAAAAGTGTACCTCTGTGTGTATGTATGTGTGTGTGTGTGTGTGTGTGTGTGTGTGTGTGTGTGTGTGTGGTTTGTGTGGTGTGTGTGTGTGTGTGTGTGTGTGTGTGTGTGTGTGTGTGTGTGTGTGTGTGTGTGTGTGTGTGTGTGTGTGTGTGAATTGAAAAGCCTACTCCATTAAGTGGCCCCATACTATGCACACAGACCAGGCAGTGCATCCATTAGTAAGATGGAGTACATAGCCTTGCACAGAATGACAGACAGACAAACATGCTTTTCTTGGCAAATGCCTTTCAACAAAATTAACTGAATATCAATACAACCTAGGGTCCTGATTACCTCGTCAAAAAAAACAACACGAATGGGGCGAAAAAAGACATATACGTGACATACAGCAATCTGACAGGATTCAAAGACCTTCACACCTGAACAGATCTTGCTAACAAGCAACCAACGTGAATTCAAAACAAAACCCCAAACAATAAGTGAATTCATTCAGGCTATATGATATTCCATCACACGCAAGCAGAGAAAGAAACGGCAACAGAAAACATGTTTATGTTTTCGTCAGGTAGTGAGCAACACATGTTTGTGGCAACAGGCACTGACAACAGTAACAGCTCAAAGTCGAGTCCCGACTGGATATAGAGGGATGTGGTACCTGGGCACCAACTGTAATATGTTTCAAATTTTGAAAAACCTGAGGAGCACGTTACTTAGCTAAACTTTAAACTGATGTTTTAGCCCGAGTCTGTTGGAATACAATAGATCTTCTTAAGTGCACCTTAAGTTTTTTATTTGACTTGAAACAATTTCTTGTGGTTTCTGCCCAGGTTTGTAAGATGTAGGAAGCCCCTTCTTACCCCTGGCTCCACTATGACCTTCACCACAGGAATGGCTGCAGACTTGAAACCAAGAGCGGGGATTAATCGGATGTAGCAACTGAGAAAACTTTTTGACAGACAACTGATCTCCCCCTATTTAATATACTATGACAATGTGGAGTGCAGGGAGCAAAATATTTTCTCTTTAAGAGACTTAAAAACTGAGCCACTCAACAAATCACATTGTTTCCATAATACTCTTAAGATGAGCATTAAAAGTTACATTTCACACTTCCCTTTTCCTCACAAATGAAACAAAAGCATCGTCTACAAGCATCATAACCAACTGAAGCAGTCCACCATAGAAATATCATGCAAAAGCCTAGGAACCAACCATTGAAGTAGTATTTCCACCAAAGTATTGTAATTATCCATGCGAAATTGTCCAAAATGAATAAAGGCAAAGCACAAATTACAGATGATACAACAAAGTTAAGAAAATGACTCTGACCCGTATTTGAAGCTGGATAATTCAGATAAGTTCATCAATATGAGTTTTGACACGGATACTTCATGGGAAAAATATATGTATATTCTACCTAGGCTAGGTCATTCATAGCCATGTCTGTATGCTCAGAGTTTTACCATCAATACACTGTTACAGTACACATGTGGGGAATCAGCTGACTCCACTGTTAGGTCGAGAGTTTGAAGGGAAGCATTGCAGTAATTAACTAATGAATAAAATAGTTAAACCATAAATAAGAATAAGCGCAGAATTGAACCTCGGGCCTAAATGGTATTGAACTAAACAGAAGGGGACACATGCCGTCATTGGGTCTGGAAGAAGTTTTAAGGAGCAACCTAAAATGAAATGGGGGATCCCAAGGGTGCATTCAAATCCTATTTAAGTAAAGTCCCAATTTTACACCAGCATCAATCCAAACAAACCCCAAAACACAAACATTAGAGGCAATTGTGCCATTATTTAAGCACACATCACTGCTATTGAGCAATTACTAATAGAGTGAACGATAATACAATTGATTCATTGTTTGAGGATCTACGGAGGGATTAATGCAACTTCTGCATTACTGCAAGGCACATTCACCAAGGGAGGGGAGAAGACACTTAGACAGGACAGCGGGAGGTGATAATGGCTACTTACATTGATCTCGGTGATAGCAATGTCAACCACGCTACCAACAACAATTAAGGCATCAAACGTGTTCCATGCATCGGCGAAATAGTGCTGCAAGTACCAGTGGCAAGACACAGAGAGAAAGAGTGGAAACAGAGAAACAAGAAAGAGACGTAAAGCATGAAAAAGAAAGGGAACATGAAAGATAGAGGTAAGTGAACAGCAACAGTAAGACTGGAAAAGATTCAGAAGGCCTTAGAGGCACTGTGTGCGAGAGGAGGGAGTTACCCCCTACAATATTGAATCATTGCACAATGCACAAATTAGGATATGAATAGGTATGGTATTATTTGATAATCCAATTGACATCAAAGGATCATCTTAAAAATTCTAATTGATACAGTGCCTCTCGGAAATAGAAATTGGCCACCATAGACTTTTTCCTCCCATGAGACTAAGTATGCATTAAAGTCTGTCAGAGAGAGAGAGGAATACTACTGTTTTGTCTGTGGTGTCCAACTGGCTTTAGAGAAAACAGCGAGATGACACACCGTGGCAACGACATGGCCAAGCACAGTCAGAACAATAAGGAAAGAAGCAAGGGGAGGATCAGAGGAGAACGGAGGAGGTAGAGGCCGGTGGGTCCACTCACATCTACCTGACTTAGTATGATGTCGACTACACTGCCGATCACCACCAAGGCATCGAAGACGTTCCAAGCGTCTCCGACATACCCCTACAGGATTCACACCCAACATGGGATGTGACGGGAGGAAGGGGTGGGAAGGCACAGTTGGGGAAGGGTGGGGTGTAAGGTGTGAGAAGAAGACATAGGCAAAAGGTTGGCATATGAGGATGAGGAGGGATGAAGCAGAAGGGAGGGGGGGGGGGGGGGGGGGGGGGGGGGGGGGGTAGGGTTAGTGGAACCAGAAGGGGCTACAAGGTAAGCAAAGGTACAGACAGGTCTTACAGGGGGAAGATATGTATGGGGACTACATGGGATACAGTATACAAAGGGTTTTACGAGTGTGGGCAGTGGGCAGGTGAACTGACTGACCCTGGGTTTGAAGGCAATTAGTTTGAGGATCATCTCTACAGTGAAGACTCCAGTGAAAACCATGTTGAGAATGTCCATACCGTAGTTAAACAGCTGGGACTGGCCATAGTGCTGCCAAAGGAGAGAGAACAGAGATGAGGTCATCAAGAGAAACCCAGCTCTCAAATACAGAGATAGACACTGACTAAAATAATGAACCTATTCTGAGTCGTTTGTCTGGGGACTTACCTGGATGGCCAGACAGAGTGTGTTGAGGATGATGAGGACAAACATGACGTACTCAAAGCCCGTGGAGTTGACCACGTACCAGAATTTGTACTGGTAGCGGTTCTTGGGGATGTACCTGCGCAGAGGACGAGCCTTCAGGGCGTACTCCACACACTGACGCTGTTGGGGAGGAAGGAGGGACAATGCCGGGTTCAGACAGAAACTGGCATACCGCTGGGAGCTGTGCTGATAGCCACACGGTTTACTTACGTACAGCACAAGCACAAACCCACAACGACTCCTACCTGGTTCTTGTCCAGCTCACAGTTCTTGTACTCCTTCTCTCCCTGCTCCTGGAATGTGACGATGACGAAACCCACAAAGATGTTCATCATGAAGAAGGCGATGATGATGATGTAGATGATGAAGAAGATGGAGATCTCCACACGGTAGTTGTAGATGGGACCCATGTTCTCCCGGTTGGAGTCGATGGCCTTGTACAGTAGACTGGAGCCACAGACACACAGAGGTTACGACACGTCTTAAAGTCACACACGTTTAACATTGGTCTGTGATCTGGGATTTGATGTTTTCTGGTGACTGAGTAAGAGATAGAAAGCTGCTTACGCAGGCCATCCTTCAAAGGTGGACACAGTGAACAGAGCCATCATGGCCATGAGGACGTTGTCAAAGTTATAGTCACTGTTATACCAGATCCTCTCTCTGACCATTGGAAGCGCGGTGTCCCCATTGTTGTACAGGATATAGGTCCCTCTGTAGGAGGTCAGAGGTTATAAGTGCACATTCACATGTACAGTAGTTTATCATGTGAACCTAAAGATCAGTCCAACTCACTTGCATTCCTCTGGTCTAGACTTGGCATCATCTGTGCAGCGGTAAAACTTGCCCTAAGAAAGAGAGCAGAGATTAAGAAGAGGTTGCCGGTAACAAAATTAAAATCAAGGATAAAACTTCACCTTCACAAACTCCTTTATACCCTTCCTCCGTACCTTAAAGAGTTGTACTCCAATGCAGGCAAACATGAATTGCAGCAGAGTGGTGACGATCATGATGTTACCAATAGTCCTAATGGCCACAAACACACACTGGACCACATGCTGTAAAGAAATCAGTTGCTTTACTGTGGCCAATATAATCTTTGTTAAAAAGCATAGTTAAGATCTTTTTATGTTTGCAAATAAAGTTTTATCAAATGGATGAGAGACAACATGAAAGGATTTTATTTCCTAAAAATGATAATATTACATATTCAGTGTGGTTTACATAAACATTAGTTAATGGATAAAAAGATTCGGATAAAAACTTCTCATTTGCTTTTACCTTGAGTCCCTTTGCTCTGTTGATGGCTCTTAAAGGACGGAGTACTCTCAATACACGCAGGATCTTCACCACAGAGATGGCAGACGACCTAAAATAGAAATACAAAATAATAACAACAGATGAAAACCACATTTCAGTCTTTTCAGTCTTAAATTGAATTAAATCTAACATAAGCACATACTGAATTCCGAAGGACACAAGAGACACTCCTACAACAAGCAGATCAAGAAGGTTGAAATAGTTTCTGCAGAATGCCCCTTTGTGGAGGAATGCTCCAAACGCTGTCATCTGTAGAGAAAGGAGAAGTGAGGGAAGAGGATAAGCACTAATTAAGAATCTAACCGGACAGGGCAGGAGATGGCAGGGCAGGAAGGCTTTATCTCACAGGAGAGTGGGGTCCTTGTCTATCCACTTCCAAATAGTTTCTTATATTCACATGTCTGGTTGTACAATATTTACGAGAATAACAGTGCTCTTCAGACTGAAGAGGAAAACTCAATTTTGAATAGCACAAAAAAACAACAACTAGAAACTCAGTGGCCTTCCTATCTCCTCACACCCACACGTGGATTTTCCTATTCACACCCACTGACAAAAACAAGTATACACGCTCCCACACACACAGCACAATAAGACCTTTGCAATATAGCATAGGATACAATCATACGGCATTGAACACAAAATAGAAGAAATTTTTGGGGGACATTCCATTCATTTTATTGTGCAGATTAAGTATAAAAAAAAGAAAACTCTATTAAACCACTTTCCATGAATTCAGCCCATAATCTACAGCTTCCCTGCCTGTTTAAGCAAAGGCTTGAGTTAAAAACCCTTGGATTTGCTTTGGCCGAGGGGCAGAAGAGAGTGTAGGTGACATTTAGATGTGTGCAATAAAAGGAGGTAGGGATGGAGTTGCATTTCAAAAACACTGGAGGAAAATATGACTGAAAGGGTTGTCGGTATTCTTATATGCTCCGCTGTCGCTCAAACTAGCACATTCAAAATAATGAATTATAATTTGATTTAAAAACAATGATGAAGACAGACGTGGTTGCAGCCTATGTGGCGTGACCAAGCAGTGGTAGAGGATGCAGACCTGCCAGGCCATACAAGAAGCAAAGACACAGAGGAAGGTTTGGAGTAGGTGGAGGTATAGTCAGCATACTGCTCTAGTTTAAAGGTTGCATGTCTTGGTTGGGTTTAGATGCTTATGGAAATAAGATGTTAAAACAAACTCATGCATTCTACGTGATAATAATAACACAATAACGGATAATAATCCATAATAACGGATCTTGTATCATTGTTATTTTGTAAGTGCTCAATCCATATTTCATATCCTGTAACTGAAGTCATTTTATTAAACAAATTACCTTGACACCAGATGTTTAATACATAATTTTACATAACTCTCACTATTCATCCAGTCAATAACATGTGATCTGGAGAGACAAAGATCAAAGAGGTGCATCTGTGACGGCAAGTGACTTACACAGAAACGCTAAAGTGACCAAAAAATCAAACGATGGTGAACGAAAAAGGAAGGAGGACAAACGAGTACAGTAAGCTTAAACTTTGTCGTTGCCGTTGACAACCGCGATCATTTTACCTTTATCAGGATCTCAAATGTAAACATACTAGTGAAGACATAGTCTGCATAGCCTAGGATCTGCAGGAGCAATCAGAATAAAACAAGCAAACAACGTTACTAAAAACCAAGCACACACCCAGACAAGCAAAGTCGACAATTACCTTCAACAGGATCTCAACAGTAAAGATTGCGGTGAAAGCATAGTCAAAATAACCAAGTATCTGCAAGAAGCAATGTTAAAAGTTCAACAGGAGATCAAAGCATCCAGGTAAGTTAATTCAAGCAACAGAAATATTGAACATTATTAAGCAAGAAAAACATTCTGCACAAGTAAAACAACGTGCTACTCAACTATTTCAACTTCTCATCCAATAATGTTCAATACATACGATATTACGTGCGGAGAAGTTGCGTATGGGGTCCTCGGCAGCCAAGGAAACAGAGCTAAGCATGATGAACACCAGAATGAGGTTAGTGAAGATGTGGTGGTTGATCAGCTTGTGGCAAAAAACACGGAACCTAAAAGTAAGAGGGATAGAGAGCGAGTGGGGGAAAACAAAAGTAAGCAGAGTGAAAAGGGGGGCATAATGTGTACACATGTGCATGTGGGTGTATATCTATACGTGTGTATGTGCATCTTATATCTATATGTGTGGGGCGCGTGTGTGTGTGTGTGTGTGTGTGTGTGTGTGTGTGTGTGTGTGTGTGTGTGTGTGTGTGAGAGAGAGAGAGACAGAGAGAGTGTGTGTGTATTCAGCCCACTCACGGGTTAGTGTTGCTGAATAGAAAGAAGGCACTGCCCTCTGGAATGGGCACGCTCTTCTCCTTGATATTGAATTCAGAGAGACGCTGAGGGCGTGGCCCTGGTGGAACCTCTGGAAGGTCCTCCTCCTCATCTTCACCTGCTAATATGAACCGACACAATAGCAAAACACATTCTTACATTGCACATATATGCACAGACATACAACCCACTGGACAGAGATCTGTTCAAATCTGTGTAAGAAAGTCTGTGTTGAAAGATTGTGGAGGGGGCGGGAGGCAAACCTTCATAGCAACACAGCTAGGACAGTGTTTACCTGGAGAGTCCATAGTGGGGTAAGGCTCTTTCTCCTCTTCCATCTCATTCTCAAGTGGGACCTATATGGGTCAACAAACCAGGTCAAAGAACACAGGAAACAACTCCAGAACAGATATCACTGCACATGATGTGTATGGCACCTCCACAAACACAGACAGAAAATTGTGAACTCAGAGAATGATCTTTGTTTACTTTAGCCTCAACCTCCTTCCCTTCTCCGACCTCCTCCGGATTCTGATCGGTGCTTTCACTTCTGAAACAAAAAAAGAATGCAGACCATGATTTCTAATAGAGAGACTTCACTCTTACAAGAGAGAAACCCTCTGGGGGTTGAGAGTATAGTGTGGGGAGGGTAGTTTGGAGCTAAACACCTCTTCTTCCTCTCTTTGGCTTCCTCTTCCTCTTTTTGCGCAGTGTTCAGACTCTCTGCGTCGGCGAGGTTATCCACGGCAATAGCCAAGAAGACGTTCAGTAGGATGTCTAACCAAATAACTCAAGGACAACAATTGTCACCAACAAAAAGTAGAACTAAACAGCGTTTCTAGAGACGCAAACTGTCTACCCTGGTCTCTCTTACCCATTATTATCTCAGCAGGATATTGTTCACTCAGTCCATCCTATATTCTTCATACTACGCCCTGAGATGGCACCTAGTTTAAACTTGGCAGACTTGCACAGATGCTGCGCTTTCACTGTAATATACAGTATAATAATTGTATTGCTTTTTCAAAAACTATAGTACCCCACTACAGGTTTTGTAACTGCAGTGAGCTACAACAAATGATTTAATGTCCTATCAAACTGCAAAAACCGGGACGCAGCAATATTTATGCATATGTATAGTATGAAGGGTTACAACATGGCAGCTGATGGGAAATTCTTTCATTCTGAATGATCTGCGCTAGTGGGCAAACGAGTATTAACAAATGCGTCATGAAATTGTCAAACAACATATTGGACAATATAATCGACAATCGACTTCAAACATTACAGAAACAGCATATGTTTTACAAGGTAGGTTCAATAAAAGTATTTTTGTTAAATGAGCTATTAATCTGTCAATTGTAAAGGAACATGGTAAATAGGTAGTAACTATTTACAAGAGCATACATCTATTGGTACGGGTCTTGTAGCATTGTGCTAGCCATAAATCCCCACACAGCCTAATAATAGCCTAATGTTTCTCCTAAATGGAAGGCAGTCTCTTATCAAGTTGGGTGTGGTGTGCGTGCTCGCACAGACAGTCGGATACAGTTTCCGCAGATGAAGAGGATGATGAAGTAGATGCACACCACCATTCCAGAAGAGGCAGGGCCGCCGTACGCCATTATGCCATCGTACATCACCGCATTCCAGTCCTCTCCTGTCAGGATCTGACACACACACACACACACACACACACACACACACACACACACACACACACACACACACACACACACACACAGGACAGAGTAATGCTATGGTCTTTGTAACTAATTTAGAACCACTTTACGTATGACAGTGTAAGTACAGTTAGCACAGTGTGACTGCCATGTCAGTGTTATGAGATCAGAAGGCTTGTGGAATGAGTAAGGTCCCTATTTTAACAGTTTTTACTGCTTTACTTATGTCAAAGGCAATGTTTTATCTAAGAGACCATGTTTCAGAAGGACTCCCCGGTGTCGAGGCAGGATTGAAAAATGTTTTGGCCTGGGGAGTTGGTGGGGAACCAACCTGAAAGACAGTGAGCAGTGCCTGGGGGAAGTTGTCAAAGGTGCTCCTCTTGGTTACCGTCTCGTCAAAGTTGAACTTGCCTCCAAAGAGCTGCATGCCCAGCAGGGAGAAGATGATGATGAAGAGGAAGAGCAGCAATAGCAGGGAGGCGATGGACTTCATGGAGTTCAGTAGAGAGGCCACCAGGTTACTGAGAGATGCCCAGTGACTGGATGGAGGAAGATAGATAAACACTTGTGGTTCACCCCCTGCAAACACTGAGCTCAACAACAACAACAACAACAACAACAACAACACAAACAGATCACCAGACCAACCCATTCAAACCCTAACCCAACTCACCGCGTGACCTTGAAGATGCGCAGCAGACGCACACAGCGGAACACGGAGATGCCCAGAGGAGACATGATCTCCAGCTCGACCAGGATGGTCTCCACGATGCCTCCACACACCACAAAGCAGTCAAAGCGGTTGAACAGGGAAACAAAGTAGGCCTGAAGACCCAGGCTGTACATCTTCACCAGCATCTCACAGGTGAACATGGCCAGTAGGACCTTGTTGGCCACATCTACAGATAAGGCGTCAACAGAAACACCAAATGCATTTGATTGCTAGGGATCCTTCACTGTATCATCCAGATGACTAGATTATTATGCATAAGAGTAGCATAGTGTGGGAAAGTGGAAACGCTGCGTGGTGTCGTCCCCCACCTTGTACTTCAGTGAGCCAGTCCGGTTGGTTGTAGTGTTCAGTAGAGATGGTCAGAGTGTTAAGAAACACGAGGATGATCACCAACCAATAGAACGTCACCGACTTCACCGCCACCCGACACTTCCTACGGCAAAACCGGTTCCACCGTCGGCAACGACGACTGTCCGAAAGAAGAAAAGTGTGGTTACTCTTTGACTCCAAAAACCAGTGACACACAGTACTGTCTAACTTATTACATGTTTTGATTAGTAGCGGAAACTTTTAAAAACTACCATAACGCATGACACTAAGACATGATCGTGAAATGTTATTACTTATTTAAGCTTAGACCGAGAATGACAATCGATCTCAATTAAGGCACAAGAAGAGAGGGGTTAAACAAGATAAGGAGAAAGAGGATGAGCATCTGGTATAGAACTGAGTGGGTCACTGTGGGTAACTGATAAAAAGGAGAATTATTTTGAAAGAACTACATCATGCAGAGGCTCAGGGAAGCTGTAACTTCAACCATGCAACATCTGATTTGGGAATGGATGGATGGACGGACAAACAATGTTTCTCATAAGAAGACAATATATACTTCAATTTACATGTACTGACCTGCACTTTGATTTTGTAATTTTTTGACTGCGAAAAATAAGTACAAGTAATGTTTTTGTCTGTCAGGCATTATTTGATCACATTTCAGAAACGGTCCTTTTTGCTCTGACTGCTTTTGCATGATAGGGTGTAAGTGTGTGCGTGTGTGTGTGTGTGTGTGTGTGTGTGTGTGTGTGTGTGTGTGTGTGTGTGTCCTCCTCACCAGAGGGGTCCACAGCAGGTGGCCTTGTCGCCCTCTCCGTTGTGGTTCTCAGTGTTCACAGACTCTGTCTCACTCGTGGGGACGCTTGCTGGTCACACACAAACACAGACAAAACAATAAGATTTCAGTCACATAATATGAATCATTGTATCTCAACGCCTTGTTTATTTCAATTACACACACTACATTAATGTACTTCTCACAGGACTTAAGATTGCTTTAGTTTTCCCAGATTTAAGCTTGGATGTGAAGCTAGACGAGATGTCAGGCTTGAAATTAAAATGAATTCCAGACCTGTCTAGAACTGTTCAGGCTATTCTGATGTAGCACACGTTAAAGTTACAAACTCTATTAACAATACCATCATATTTTTATGAGATCTTATTAGGTCTCATGTCTGTGATGTTTTGATTCATATATTATTGGACTTTATGTATATCCTGCAGCAACAAGGGAGTTTCTGACTACGACTGACAAGAAACTATTCTAGACTTAAAGGGACTGAAATATACAAAATGGAACATAATTTTATAATTAAGGGAAAATCAAGGTCACAGTGTCGGAAAATGAAATGAAAATGAATGCAAATTAAGAACTCAGATATTACGCAACGGCTTCTTTTAAACTTCTACATCATGCCTACCTGCTTTACTTATCATCCTTTTTGGCCCTATAATTCATAATTTGCTTAAAGAGATTATATGCGAAACCCTTTAAGCAATGGATAAAGATCTAAATTAAATGATACAAACCACCGATAAAAGCTCACAATGCATTCTATACAGCACTGTATATTAAACATTTGGTGAAAAAAATGTTTGGCCTGAAATATGTCTAATCCAATCCAATTCTTGTGCAAAAGAAAGATTCCGGAACCAAACATGTCAGATTTGACCAATCATTAAACACCTGCAGATTTCACTGATCTTTAAACAACTGCAGATTTGACAGATCCCTTAAAAACCTTCTGTTCGGCTTGCTTTCTGATATGTCAGACACTGTGTCTCCTTGACCAAGAACAATGGAAGCTGATGGGATGAGGTGATATGTGAGTAGAGAGATGATCATGCTCAATGTCCACTGTAACCACATGCCAAGCAAGCGAAAGCAAAAAACTAATCACAAGGGAGGAAAGAGAGGTGACCAAACATGGACACAGACACAAAGAGATTGGAACACACTTTTACCGTGTGTCTCTGTGGACTGGCTGAACCAGCCAAATGTTCCCCTCTTCTTCTCTGTGAGGTCTGCCAGAGTAACCCCTTAGAATGACCAATGCATGCAGTACACAAATTCACACAGCAGAGGGAGCAGTGAGTCAGAAGAGAGCAGACAGAGGAAAGCCCAGAGATAAACCTACACAACTACTGGCACTGACATGAGCATTTATATAGATCTATAGTTGTATACATATAGTGCATTTTTCAATTATGTTCGATTTTCATCCAATTTTTATTAAAGGTTCCTTTAAAAAGCATCTTTTTAAGCTTGGTTTTATTAAGTAATGAACGTATTTGCACCAAATAGAGATGCATTTGGGAATAAAACTCTACTTTCCGATTGTCTTGTATTCACAGTATCCTATATATAAGTCTAGAGAAGGAGAATAAATGTTGAAAGAAGCTGTTTCTGTACCAAGAAACTTCACAAGTTGTTGTTTAAAAACAGAGCAGCTTTTAACAAGATAACACATCAGACAAACACAAGGAGGGTGAGCAAGTAGAACATTTAAAGCAGATCAATTAAAGAAACAATTATTGTTACGACAATTCTAAGTTCTAGCTGCTGTATGGACTATAGTAAATATAGTTTAACTGTACATTTTAAAGTACAAGGCATAGGCACAATACAATGTCCCTGGCCAAAACTCTCAGGAATGTAGTCTAATGGAATCACCAAAATGTTTGCAAGTTATTATAGTTCATAATTGTATCAAGCATTTTCTGGAAAGTTTTAGGTTAAACATTTTGGATTTTGGAAATGTGAATGTGTTCAACTCTACTGCACATTATTACGAAGTTCCTGGTAAAAATGTTATATGATATTAATATCAAGATAATGGATGATAATGTTTTTTATGTGAAAGCAATAATTTGGTTAATGATTACACTTAATCCATGGCAAGAAAACCAAACCAGACCTACCAATTAAACATGTAGGAAGCTAGCACAAACCAAAAAAAACGCAGAAGTACAGCAAATAAAAGTTCCAAGGCAGACAGCCTTAGCGTTACAGAATAACAGGGACAAACTTGTCTGGACACATGTAGCATTTCCCTTCTGCCATTGATATAGCATCAATGTAAATGAGCTTTTCAATGTTTATTGACTGACCAACAACGTCTACACAGCCTCTAGACATGGTGTATATATGGTTGACTCTTCAAATGGATGAAGTCGTTTTTCATCTGACACCTTACATGGTGCACTCCTTCAAACCTGGAAGTCTCTCTATTATTAGCTGGTAAGTCTAGCAGACGTGTTCTTTGGTTCCAGATCAAACAGGAGGTTTCTCGGTCTAAATCACCTTGCACTGTGGAGATCAGGAGCTGGCTTCACTTTCCAGAGATGCAACAGATCAAGAGATGACTCACGGCAACAGGAATGATGTTTGACATAATTACCATATATTAGCTTATGGGTAATATGATGCTAATAAGACAATCAAAGCCAAAGATGATGGGGAAAGATTAAGCTAGGGAGAGACAGACCGACAGCAGGAAATAGAAAGAGAAGAGAGAAGGTTGGGCGATACAAAAGGTGTGATAATAAAAGAACAGTTGACATATTTTGCAGTGTTGTTATTGTAAGTGCTGCTGTCAATCAAAATGCTGATGATGAGTAATTCTAAAGGATAACTCATTACTAATCAATATGTTGCCAAGCCTATTTCAGTTCTCTAGTTCTATCACATGTTAGTCACTGACCGGTTTCATGCAAGCAGATTTCAACTTGTCTGCTAAGACTGAGGACCGAGCAAAAACATGGAGCCATACTCATAAATGTATCTAACAAGTCTTCCATCTCACCAGTGGACCAGTGCCCCTGCGTCATACACACACTTACATAAAAGGGATTTGGATTACAGTCTTTGTATTTCTTCCATAGCACACCATTCATCCTGCTCTGCCCACTCCATCCTCCAGCCTGTAGCAGTAGCTTAGTGTGAATTGAGCTGAATGGACAATTACAATGTCCTACTGTGTGGGGGGCGGGGGGAGTGGGTGGGAGAGTTGGGAGAGAGGACGATGGTGGTCTGTAATGTTACTGCTCCCAGCCTACCTAAGGGAAATGTTTTAATTTAGAATATCAAGCAACGTGCTACACTTCAGCCAACCAAAACCGCACCCCTAGTGGCAACGAAAAAAGTAAAGTAAGAAAGAACAGAAGATATTAACCAACATGAGACACGAAAATGTATGTGGTAGTATTTCTAAACACTACAGTTAAGGTACAAAGGAAAAAGACGCAAAACTGAATACCTCGTTGTTGATGAAATGATAAGATAAATCTCACCAAAACCTTCATTGTCTTTATTGACTTCAAAGGGGATTTTATTGCATTAACTAAGCAACAACACTCAATCAAACAGAGCTACGCTTGCGTTATGGCCTGCAATCTTTTCTTTGGCAAAACATTCAAGTAAGATAAAAGCTATGAAAACACATCCCATCCCTGTGGTTATATAACGGTCCTGTCTTGATGTTATTACACGACTTGAACTTGTCCATCTGTTGTCATGGCAATCAAAAGGTGTACATTGTAGCGTGTGCATATCTGTGTGCTTTTATATTTCTGTAAATGTGTATGGCAGTAAAAATGTCATGTGTGTATTAGTAAATTACTGTGTTTGTGTGTGTGTGTGTGTGTGTGTGTGTGTGTGTGTGTGTGTGTGTGTGTGCGTGCATGTATTTCATTTCTACTGCTGCAGAGTTTGAAGAGGCACTTGCTATTGTTGTTGCCGTGGGAACAGACACAGATCCAAACCTACATAGATCTGAAGGCCAAATTATAACAGAAAACAGCAACATGACAGATAATAAATAAGTGTACAGCATTAAGCTTTTAGATACTTATCCAAACGGAACGTGTTTGAATTTGTGTGTGTGTGTGTGTGTGTGTTTGGGGGGGGCGGGGGGGGGGGATCAAAACATCTGAGAGTTGGAGGCTAAGAATGCCCCGGTATATCGGGGGGGGTACATTATGTTCGTAACTCACGGTTCCGTTTCCCCTCCTCGTCCCCTTCCTCTTCGTTCTCGGGGTCGATGTCCTCGGCCTGGGTGATCCAGTCCAGGTAGCCCTTCAGATCCTCCTCCAGCTGCTGCTTCTCTCTCAGCTTCTGGAAGTCTCCGCGAGCTTTGGCCTTCTCTCGCTCCTTAGAGAACTCTCTGCAAAGAACACATTACACAAGCAGGGTTAACAGAAACATAACCTTCCGTCTTATCACCACGTCGAGGTTAACACACAAACACACTGGGCTTAAGCGTTGTCGTATTTCGTAGGAAGAATAAGTACATCACTTGTAAAAGAATAAGACCACAGACACACTTACCCACTCAACACTCCCAAAACAAGGTTGAGAACAAAGAATGAACCGAAGATGACCAGACTAACAAAGTAGACCCACGGTAGCTCAAACCCCATTGCATCATTCATCTACAGAATGAGGGAGACCAGACAAAAAATAACAGAATTAGCTTTGGTTACTTTATGTGAAGAACACTCAATGTTGTCATTTGTACCAATGGTAAACCCTGGTAACTGAGTAGAGGTATTATTGAGAGAGAACAGTCTCAATCACTTGTCATTTCAATGGGATTCTGTGTATTTGAGGAGGATGACAGGAGGAGGAGGAGGAGGAGGAGACTAACACAACAAGAGGAGGCCTTGGAAGGTTAATGGATGGACAGTCCTCCCCTTTCTCTCCGACTGTGTTTCTCTCCCTCTTAACTACTGGAACGAATCGTTCATGTCTGCAAAGTGGCTCACTTCCCTCTCTCCTCCACTCACACTGCCACCTTCACCCCACAACAGCTTTATTAGCACAACATCACCATGGTAACGGAAACATGAACGAGAAGGGGGGGAGTAGCCGGTAAGACAAAGAGAGTCAGTGGAGAAGCGAGAAAGAAAGGGATGTGAGAGGAAGAGCAAATAAAGACGTGTCAATAAAGAGAAGAGTGAGAGAGTTTGAGTTGAGCTTTAACCAATGTTGTGAGAGTGGAGCAGTTCCATAAAAACACATTTGGGAGACATGGTTGGGCTTTTGTTTTGGTTTGGTAGAAAGTAAACTCTGAATATACCCAGTAGAGCACGTCCGTCCATCCCTCCATGGTGATACACTGGAAGACCGTGAGCATGGCAAACAGGAAGTTGTCAAAGTTAGTGATGCCTCCGTTAGGGCCGTGCCAGCCCTCCCGACACACGGTCCCATTGGACAGACACTGGCGGCCATGACCTGACACCGCACACGGGGTGGGCTCCTCCTCTGCCAAGGCCCCTGTTAGATCAAGAGAGAAGAATTAAGAGGAAAGAAGTAAAACAGTCAATTGTATGATTTTTACGCATTTCACATTTAGCAACACACTTAAAGTTGCCTGTGAATATTTACATGAAATATAATATTAAAGCAATATCTGTGTGTGTGTGGTAGGATTACATGGACATAATCATATAGATGTTTGAGGGCTCAGATAAATAAGTTATTCTGTAATTCATTGATATGCATTAACAAATAATATAAAGCGCAATTGCTATAGTGATGCATAAAGAGGCATGTTTTGTGTGTGTAAGTCCGCTCAACATTCATTGCATACACACGCAAACACACACCACATACACTTACACAAAACCACTCCACCATAGCTCCTGTTTGTCATGCAACTGTAGCATACACACTCAATCCAACATACAAAATAAGCACATCATAAATGCCCTGAGACCTCGGCATTTAAACGATCATCCCTCACAACAAGCAAAGTTTCTATTCCCACACTTATAATCCATGTTCTTATAGCATGATGCCATTGAACTGGGCAGGCAGGCGGGCTTTGGCAGTACTAAGTGCCTTGCTCAAGGGTGAAAGGCAACCGATAGCAGGGGATTACACCCACCCGGGCTGACAACAGGCGCTGGTTTGACCTTGCTCTGGCCTCGGCGCTGAAACTATAACAACACATGTTTGATAATGAAATAAGCTCTCTCATCCTGTGGAGCCATTCATTTAGGATAGGACTAAGAGTAGGATGGTGATGAGGGCGGGGGGGGGGGGGGGGGGGGGGGGGGGGAGAGAACAAAGAGATGTGCTGATGCTCTGATTTGGTTGAATCCCATACGTTTTAATACTTCTCAATTCAGTCAGTCAGTCAGTCAGTCACTTACACACACACACTCACTCATTCTCTCTCTCTCACTCACTCTCTCCTGTTAGGAAACAAGAGGTGTTGTTCCACGCTGGAGTATGGTCACACATGGTTCTATGATGATTGGATGAAGGTAATGAGTCATTAGCTTAAACACTGTCTGTTGATGTGATCCTCTTTTTCCATTGAAGTGTTAAAGATCTATTTGGTCAGAGACTTCTGTGGTCATACCATTGTACTCTCTTTTACACCATTAAAATAATTCTGCGCCACTATGGAAAAACGAAGCATTTCCAACATCATTTGTACAAGCTCTCCTGTTGTACCTTTTTGCAATCTCACACCCTTTCAATAAATGTATTAAATGCTTCTAGTCACACATAGCACATGAATATTACCCACTTTAGAACCACCTGCTGTGACATACCTGTTTAGAGGCTTAAGCTAAGTAGGTACTCGCATATTGACCGGCTGATTATGGCAGCAATGGCCAGGCCATCTCATTTTTCTTACCTGTGGTGCGCAGGTAGCAGGTGGCGTGCATCTTGCCAATAAAGAGCTCAAGTCCAATGATGGCATAGATGATGATGACGAAGAGGACCAGCAAAGCGATGTGCAGTAGGGGAACCATGGCTTTGATGATGGAGTTCAAAACTACCTGTAAACCTGTGGCGGAAGCAAACACACAGGTGAGTACAGCGTGGAGAACATCTGGTCTATAGCCTGCTTAGATATGCCCTGGGGCAACTTTGTGTAAAATAAACTGTTAAACGTCTGATATAATATGTTGTATCTTCCAATTTGGAAGTGTCAAAACGTGTATGCTAAGGGGAGACACTTTGATGACACAGTACGACGATTATACCAACAGGCTGAAAAAAAATACTCCATGGAAAGGTGATGCTGTGTTGCGGAGGCGACTCACTGGGCACTCCGGAGACAAGGCGGAGGGGGCGGAGCACGCGGAAGGCTCTGAGGGCCTTGACGTCAAAGCCACCGGGCTTGCCCCCCGACTGGCCTCCCGCATCGGCATCTTTGGTTAACACCTCCAGCACAACACTGAACAGCCTGTAGCACATGGGACACAAACGCAGGACAACATATCCATGTACTTATATGCGTCGTCTTTTTTTTGGGGGGACTACGCAGTGTACGGAACATTTCCACATCGGCTCTTGGCAGTGTGTCATCCGCCAATAAACAGATGTGAGTGTTGGTGCTTGGGCAAATGCGTGGCTGTGTCTGTCAGACAAAATCATCCACACTCATCTCCTAGTGTTTACCCACACACCTACAGGAGTTTCACACTTTGTCCAGTGTTAGCTCTAAGCTGTGTGTGTGTGGTGTGTGTGTGTGTGTGTGTGTGTGTGTGTGTGTGTGTGTGTGTGTGTGTGTGTCTGTGTGTGTGTGTGTGTGTGTGTGTGGGGGGGGGGGGGGGGGGTATGGTTGCATAAGGATCAAAAATTAAAGCATTAGGCCGGCGATCTTTTCTAATCAGGGAATGATAAAAAAGTGTGTATTTTTTGGCCTATCCTAATTTGAGTCTGCTGTCTGTCGTTCAACTTGTTTACATAAATTGTAATCCTACATGCAGTGCATCTGCTGATGTTAACCGTTGTTTGCCCTTTCTGTGACCTTGTCAGTGTGAAGAACCATTCATTTCATTAAGGAAGACCATGCTCTCTTTACATGGAGGCTTTGGGGAAAAGCTGGGGGAGCTACGGATTCACTTAAGTGGTCAGTCCTCAAAAAACAGGTTTCAAAACCCGCTAAGTCTGCAGGGAAAATAGAAAATAGGACACATGTCCATGTCTGTGTACCAAACTGCGTGTGTGTTTGTTGTTTTTGTCTGACTAACCCCACGATGACGATGACAAAGTCAAGCATGTTCCAGCCATTCCTGACGTAGGAGTTCTGGTGCATGACGAGGCCATATGCGATGATCTTTAGGAACGTCTCAATGGTGAAGATGATGAGGAAGGCATATTCTACTGTTTCCTGCAGGAAAAAGAAAGGGGCAGATAGTTGATGCTTCTGTGTTTTGTATCTTTATCAACTATCTGTGTTTTACCGAGAACCTACAGTATCTCTGTTCTACAATAACAACTAGAATTGAGCATGGCAACTTCTCCAGTCCAGGTAGAATGATTTATTTTTCAAATGAAAAACGAGATTTTTTGTTTCTAATGAAATAACGTTTAATAAATAAATACATTGAATAGACAGAATGACACCAACTTTAAATCTGGTAACAAACCCCTCATACATATGGCATGACACATAAAAGACAAAAAAAAAGCTAACTGGAGCAAGAGAAATAAAGAGAGGGAAGGTATTGAGACTTTAACATATTTGTACATTATTGTAGTCAGCAATTTTAATGAAAGTTTCCATTTTATAAGCAGAATGTCACCAGGGTAACTTAGTGTGTTTTAAGTCCTTAATAGTGCTGAAAGAGCAGATCCCTGAATTTGGCATTTGGTTATTTAGTCATCACTCACTGGACACACATTCTCTCTCTCTCTTTCTCTCTCTCTAACTCTCTCTCTCCCTCCCTCCCTCACTCCCTCACTGACTGAACACACACACACACACACACACACACACACACACACACACACACACACACACACACACACACACACATCTACTAGGACAACAACCTCCCCACGCACCAAGTGATTCAGCAGAAGGTTTTAAAGCCCATTAAGCCCCACACACTCTTCATGTTGATTTAGCAGAAAGGACTAAGCAGTAAAACGCATTACAGCTGACATACAGTATAACATACAGGACAGAGAAAAGTTTTGTGCAAAATCTCATCAGGATAACGGTGAAAATAATAAAGTATGTGGTACATTTATTATGTTTACACCATGTTCACTATTATATTTTTAGGGACTGGCTTAGCCACACAAAAAAAGATTCAAAATGACAGAAAATAGATAGATTTAGTCACAATAGAAGTCCCAATTTGCTTCGTGACAAAACTAGATCTGCTGTTCATGGCCCTTTGAACACAGCAAAGATTTGGAATTTGTGAGTGTTATTGTAGCGATAACAGGAACTGACTTATTTGGCACACATTAGTTGTGCATCGTTGTGCGATTTGCTCAAAGTAATACAAAGCCATACATTCGACCCTATGTAAGTAACCAAAAACGATACGTTCAAAATGGTGTTCAATTTGTGTGCTAAACACTGTTTAAGTGATGCAACACAAGACTTTAGGGTTGAGTCTCCATAGAAACACATTGCATATTTCCACTACAGTTATACAGCAAGTGTGTTGGCTACAGCTTTCAGGGATTATGGCAAATATTTTAAATATTTAACATTAAGATTGATGTTGTTGTGTCTATGTATCCTTGTTGAGCTGAGAGGCCGCTATGAATTAGTGCTGATTTAACCTGATTAAATGATACAGTTTTTCTCAATTGCTTTGGCACTATACTCGAACGACAGTTGAATTCTTCAACATTTTGTCACGTGTACAATAGAAAGAGCATTTCTCATTCTTTGTAACAATTAGGCAAATGACTGAGCACAATTGTCTATAATTTCAACAATTATTGGCTGTATATGTCTTTGTGATCCAAAGAGATGATGTTTCTTCGCAGTTGACTAGTTTTCCACTCCAAAATATGTTAGAATTCTTTCATTGTGTAAGTCATCCCAGGCAGAATAGTCAATCTAATTGTCAAAATCAGGACAGGAGTGATTCCCAGCACTGTAATTTCATGACAACTGTCGTTCTGACAAAACATTTAAACATTTTCACCACCATGGTTCAACACAATGTCAAAGGA
The DNA here is from genome assembly GCA_017639675.1 of Aplochiton taeniatus. Classification (NCBI taxonomy): domain Eukaryota; kingdom Metazoa; phylum Chordata; class Actinopteri; order Galaxiiformes; family Galaxiidae; genus Aplochiton; species Aplochiton taeniatus. The sequence continues at coordinate 19,699,485 of CM030174.1, read as the reverse complement.
ACGTGCCATTTTGGTGGCAATGACTTATTAATTGAAATAATAACTTAAATTTGATACAAAGGTTTTGGGTGACTTACAGCATTTTGTAGGTTAACCATAGTGTTTTGCTGCACGTATGAGCTGCTTTGAGCACTGTACCCTCACTGCTGAAACTTAAAAAATGTGGGGGGATTGTGCCAAAGCAATTGAAAAAAGCTGTAACATACAAACACATATGCCACACACTATCCTCTATACACTACCTATCTCTTCAGCCCCCCACTATCCTTCATCCCCATCCTCTAATATATTTACATAGGTCTAAAATAGCCCCTTTAGGTTTAAAGTCAATGCCTGACAAAGCAATCCTACCAAACGTTTGTGTATGTGCACGCGAGTGTGTGTGTGTGTGTGTGTGTGTCTGTGTGTGTGTGTGTGTGTGTGTGTGTGTGTGTGTGCATGCGTCTGCGTGCTGTGTTTGCACTTAGCACTTAGCTCAGTCATGCTGGGAGGTGACGTTCCCTACCACTCAGCAGCGTCTGTCCATACTATCTTCATGTGTGACGTGCGTGTGTCTTTCTTGTTGTGTTGTGCTTCAAGCTAAGTACTGTGGTATATCTTCCTATCATGGTATATTGCGCCTGGTCAATCAGAAGAGCAAAACAAAACGAGCAGCCTGTATTTGAAAAGGAGAGATTGCAAGCTCAACAATAGACACAATAGTGGAAGTAATCAGGTGAATCCCCCCCCCCCCCCCCCCCCCCCCCCCCCACATACACACACACACACACACACAGTAGAAACAATAAAAGTAGAAATTGGGACAATAAGAGGAAAGATACCAGAAAGGCACATTAAACTGCCTTGTGGTGGCATCCTGCTGCATATAAACTGAATTGTGCCAGGCGAGTGTGCCAGGCCTCAAGCGGACTTTGCCAGTGATGCTACAGCAGTAGGGCTAGAGGACTGAGGGCAGTGTTACTATAAGACAGGCTAATCCCTTCTATCCTTCGGCCTCTCGTGGTCAGGAAATGATTGGATAAACAATAGAGAAATAGCTCTACTCTAACCTCTGACCCTGTAGGAGCAATAACACTGACACAAGTCCAATCCTGTTGCAGATTGGCAGGAGGGTGCAGTGGCGACAACGGGGCTGACGGAGATGAGAGACAAAGAGGGGGATGGAGAGTGGGCGGGCTGCGGAATACAGACGTACACATATCAACACACCCGTCCATCAGATGACGACAACAGGCCAACAAACATCCCGCTGAGGGTTCCCTTCAGCAGGTCTTAAATATCTCACTAGCCGAACTCTACGCTTTGATGCTCCACTTCACAAGCGTCGTGACCAGCTTTTATTGATCAAGAAAATCAAGACAAGCCCGTTCAAACCCTAAATGAACTGCTTACTGTAAAGACCCATTTTGTCCACCTTAGCACAAGTATAAGGATATTAAGCTTTCGAACCATAGAGTATTTGGTCTATGTCAACATCTAACTTGTCAATGATAGTCACTGGACTATCAGAACAGCTTCCACTTGCATTACAATCTTGAGGTGCCACTTGGGATTGGTCTCTGTCAGCCCTATCATAGGGCATGTGATCTGATGTCAGCGCACATTGCTGTGGTACTGTTATGTCTGCAGCCACGAGCACAATCGCCACAAAAGAAGGTTCCTGCCGCATGTGAAGTGCTGAAAATACTTCAATAAAACAAAATATTAGTTGTTATTTCAGTTTAGGTTCTTGAGTACTAGTTTAAATATGTTTTGATTTATATCTTCTTGTCCTGTGTTCACACACACACACATTTGTCTCCTCTCTGGTCCTCTCTGATGCCTTTAGATCTCCATCAACATCACGTTAAATGTAATTGCATTGCGGAGTAAACCTGAAGGGGAACTTTACTAAACACATCAATTCCTCTATCAATCAGTAGAAATAGGGACTTTATCCAGTATCTGATGTAAGTCCCACAGATTATTCAGACTGTTTTCATTTTGCTGCAGCACTGGGAGCTGCGATTAAGTTCACTCTTGGATGAGTTGACTATTATTATCCTTTTTTTCTATTCACTTGTTTGTTGTGCTAACATCTGTTTTAAACCTGGGCAAAACAAATTTGCTAAATAAATCCTCAATATAGTTAATTACCGGGGGTTGGGGTGGGGTGGGGATTTGTCCATATGTCAGCCTATTTGATCAAGGCAGCGGTTAAACGAAACGTCAGATTTATTCATGGCAGTTTTTTAGCTGAAGCCTAAGTAGTAGGGGAACACAGAGCTGGTGCTGGCGCTTCCCTCATCTCAGCCTAACAGTGAGTAAACAACAACGTCACACAAAGCAACAAAAGTATTTTGGCTGAGACAACTGCTGATTGGGTGAACATGACTTCTGTGCAATCGGTGCTTGTCTGCTTTTCTTATGTCCCCAGATGTGCACCTCAGAGAACTACAATTGAATTGCAAGAACTGAATATCGAAGTAAGCCTAATGTGGAATATTTACATCAAGATAGCTTGAAACTAAAATTGGCAGTTGAATAAAACAAGGCTAAAATTCAAACCATTGAATTAAATTATAAACTATTTAATTCAATTTGAAATTGTGCAATAGAAATAATAAATAAATTACGTCATTCATGTTAAAGTTAATTCAACTAAAATTCAGTTTCTGTTGACACTAGTCTCAGACGATAGGGGCCGATGTTGAGAGACCATTTAAAAGGTCCACGACTGTTAACAAAGATGTACATAGTACATATCCTACTTGCTTACCCACCAAAACAAACAGTACTTCCATGTTTAATAAAAATAATGGTGTTAACCATACCATTTGGCTATTTTTTTTAACGAGCGGATACTTGAGTAAAGTCATGGGACATGACGTGTACCTGTGTCGAGGGGCAGATTGGTAAGTGGTTGGGGGAGGAGTTTAATTCCTATCTGCTGCTTATATTGGCTCAGTGGGTTCTTGCACCTCGTCAGTGAGTTCTAGCACCTCTTGGCAATCGGCTTTGGAAAAATGTTCCCGCCTCCTATGACGTTCATTTGGTCAGGTGCAAGCACTGGCCCACTTCCGATATTACTTGCAAACAGTGGGCGTGGAAAGTAAAAAGAAGTGTGATCATGTCAATCTTTAAAAGTGCAGCTTAATTGTTGAGAGACTTTTCAAGTGTCTATCTATTCTCTAGTGTCTACCGTAACTCTGGTGGCCTAAACTGTTGGGAGGTAACTATGTATTATCTTTTATGGGAAAAGGACCTGACCGCCCATGCGGGCCAACTACACTGTTGCATTTGTTCATATTGACCAAATGAGAGCTAGAGATTTCTCCTTTAGAAGGCAGAATTACTATGACTGCAAACAAGGCTGCCCACTATCAACGCTGTCAAAAAAGGACACCTTGAGAGGAAAATAAAATGACAGAGGAGAAGTTAAAGTGAGAAGAACCTAAAATACTATGGCTAACACGTCGAAGAGAAAGCATTAAGCAAAAGCATGAAGAATGTGAGAGAGGGATGAGATGTTAAAAGTACTCTAAGATATAAGGGAAAGAAAATGAGGCAATAAGGTCAAACTTTTGATGCAGGGGTGGACTAACTAAACCCAATTTACACGTCATTTAAAGTGTACTGCTCTGAAAGATACAGGCTCTGGGTGTGAAGACAGATTCTCCCTGCCTGTCATTAACCTGGGGTAAATTGAGACTAAGAGTGAGGGACAGCAATTATGTAGGCCTTTTCGCTCGTATAAGCCTTGCCCATTGGAAGAAAAACGGTTTCTCTACTTGGTCTTTGTCGCCTTCTCATTAGTATTAGACTGTCTCTATACAAACTCATACGTGTGCACAATGCAAATCATTATTCTAATCATCTTTCACTTATCTGGAGTAAGACATTGATGCTTTTATGTATTCTAGACTACTTTGCTGTAACTGCATTCATGTCATAGTTAAAACAAGCAAGCATCTCAACTGAAATGTGAGCAGAACGCCTTTCCTTGGAATTGGTGAAGAAACAGAAATAAGTGAAAACATTACACCTGTCTTAATAGCCCTGCCTTGGATTCTTGTAACATTTTAAGTTTACCCTAAACTACAGTGCATCCGGAAAGTATTCATACCCCTTCACTTTTTATTATGTCACAGCCGAATTACAAAATGGATTAAATAAAAAGAGAAATCTCAACATTCTACACACACTACCGCATAATGACAAAGTGAAAAAAGTTGTTTAGAATCTTTTGCAAATGTATTAAAAATAAAAAACATTTATATCACATGTACATAAGTATTCACACCCTTTACTCAATACTTTGTTGAAGCACCTTTGGCAGCAATTACAGCCTCAAGTCTTCTTGAGTATGATGCTACAAGCTTGGCACACCTATTTTGGGGCAGTTTCTCCCATTCTTCTTTGCAGATCGTCTCAAGCTCCATCAGGTTGGATGGGGAGCGTCGGTGCACAGCCATTTTCAGATCTCTCCAAAGATGTTCAATCGGGTTCAAGTCTGGGCTCTGGCTGGGCCACTCAAGGACATTCACAGACTTGTCCCGAAGCCACTCCTTTATCTTGGCTGTGTGCTTAGGGTCGTTGTCCTGTTGGAAGGTGAACCTTCGCCCCAGTCTGAGGTCCAGAGCGCTCTGGAGCAGGTTTTCATCACGGATCTCTCTGTACATTGCTGCATTCATCTTTCCCTTGATCCTGACTAGTCTTCCAGTTCCTGCCGCTGAAAAACACCCCCACAGCATGATGCTGCCACCACCATGCTTCACTGTAGGGATGGTATTGGCTAAGTGATGAGCGGTGCCTGGTTTCCTCCAGACATGACGTTTGGCATTCAGGCCAAAGAGTTCAATCTTGGTTTCATCAGACCAGAGAATTTTGTTTCTCATGGTCTGAGAGTCCTTTAGGTGACTTTTGGCAAACTCCATGCGGGTTACTGAGGAGTGGCTTTCGTCTGGCCACTCTACCATAAAGGCCTGATTGGTGGAGTGCTGCAGAGAGGGTTGTCCTTCTGGAAGGTTCTCCCATCTCCACAGAGGAACACTGGAGCTCTGTCAGAGTGACCATCGGGTTCTTGGTCACCTCCCTGACCAAGGCCCTTCTCCCCCGATTGCTCAGTTTGGCCGGGGGGCCAGCTCTAGGAAGAGTCCTGGTGGTTCCAAACTTCTTCCATTTGCGAATGATGGAGACCACTGTACTCGTTGGGACCTTCAATGCTGCAGACATTTTTTGGTACGATTCCCCAGATCTGTGCCTCGATACAATCCTGTCTTGGAGGTCTACAGACAATTCCTTGGACATGGCTTGGTTTGTGCTCTGACATGCACTGTCAACTGTGGGACCTTATATAAACAGGTGTGTGCCTTTCCAAATCATGTCCAATCAATTGAATTTACCACAGGTGGACTCCAATCAAGTTGTAGAAACATCTCAAGGATGATCAGTGGAATCGGGATGCCCCTGAACTCAATTTTGAGTGTCACAGCAAAGGGTGTGAATACTTATGTACATGTGATATTTTATATTTTTATTTTTAATACATTTGCAAAATTGGGGCAGCGCGGTGGCTCAGTGGTTAGCACTGTTGCCTCACAGCAAGAAGGTTCTGGGTTCCAACCCCACCTGACCTAAGGGCCTTTCTGTGTGGAGTTTGCATGTTCTCCCTGTGCCGGCGTGGGTTTCCTCCGGGTACTCCGGTTTCCTCCCACAGCCCAAAAACCATGCAAGTTAATTGGTGACTCTAAATTGCCCATAGGGTGTGAATGTGAGTGTGAGTGTGAGTGGTTGTCTGTCCCTATATGTGTTGGCCCTGTGATAGACTGGCGTCCTGTCCAGGGTGTACCCTGCCTTACGCCCTGTGTTGGCTGGGATAGGCTCCAGCCCCCCCGTGACCCTGTAAAACAGGATAAGCGGTAGAAGATGAGAGAGAGAGAGACATTTGCAAAAAATTAAAAAAAACTTTTTTCACTTTGTCATTATGCGGTATTGTGTGTAGAGTGTTGAGTTTTTTTTTAATTTAATCCATTTTGTAATTAGGCTGTGACATAATAAAATGTGGAAAAAGTGAAGGGGTATGAATACTTTCCAGATGCACTGTATGTCAATCCTGAGGACTTAAGTCAGGCTAACTCAGTTAATTATTTAATTTCTCTCCAAATAAATTATCAATTAAAAATACCTTTTAATTGTTATATTCCTTTTAATTTGATCTATCTATTATCTATGTTATATATTTTAACTATTTATTCATAATAATGTCTTGTATTTTGGATTGCCCTTACAATCCACTTCAGCTTCAAAGTGCACTGAAGCTCAATATCATAATAGTTATCATCTTACATACAAACACAGACAGGCAGGCAGGCAGGCAGGCTGACAGACAGACAGACATCGAGAAACACAGGCAGGCAGGCAGGTGGCAAGGCAGACAGATAAACACACAAACAGACAGACAGGTACGGGCTACAGTATATTCTACCATAAGCTCTAAATGTTGGTCTGACTGATACGAAGCTTTTCCTTCTTGCTTCTTCGTAGTCATTACACAGTGACTTAGTTGAATACTCTACGTGAACC
>CM030174.1:19609764-19692821 GCA_017639675.1 Aplochiton taeniatus | reverse complement strand
TTGAATTTAGAATTTAAAACCTCAGGTAATAATGGTATTACAGTTAGTCCTGGTGTTTGGCTAAGGCCTTTCTCCCTCTTCAACTCGGGCTCCCTAACCTAACTGTTATTCAGGCAATGCTGTCAGAAGGTTGTCTCTGATGTCTTTAAAGCATGGAGTTTACCTCGTGGCAACCAGGTGTCTTTCAATCCATACTGCACTGTTTGAGTCCCCCCCCCCCCCCCCCCCCCCTTCTCTCTCTCTCTCTCTTCTTTCTGTCTCTCTGTTTCTATCTCTTTCTACAACAAAAGGCGTTGTGTGAAAACAAGAATCTCCAGAGAACATTTATCCTGAAAAAAAGTTGAATAATTCAAGTGTTAGGGTTCTACATGTGGCTTTCTGTGGTTGAGAACCTCTTTGTGGCGTCGCTCACTCTTTATCTTTTGACTCTGGCATAGCCCTTCTTTTGTTCTTCTTTCCCTCTGGGCAGTCTTCAGAAAGTTGGAATGCGTGGGGTAATATGTGGTGTCTCAGTTGGTCTTCCCACTTTAATAAGAATGTGTCTATTTAACTGGAAAGCTGTCAGGTCTGGTTACTCCGCAGGAATGGGTAAAGGGGCTGGGGGTGAAGTCTGCAATAGCGGGGTGGATGGGTAAAGGTGGGGGAAGGGGGACAAATGTAAGAGACAATAGATGGTATGGAAAATTTCACATGGAAAGGGGAAAAGGTAGGGACCAAGAACATTGAGAGTCCATTGACAGGCTCTTCTTTGTGTGATTAACTTTGGGTCATTCTTAGCCAGCCTAAATATGACACATCACTTTTTAAAATATTCTTAATATATTTATTTAACAAATTCAATGACATTTCAAATTACAATGTCTTCACTGGTGTTTCCAGCTACCGCGTATTCTGTTTGCTGGGCGACGGGGAGATGTCCGAGGGCTCTGTGTGGGAGGCCATGGCCTTCGCCTCCTACTACCAGCTGGACAACCTGGTAGCCATCTTGGACATCAACCGCTTGGGCCAGAGTGACCCGGCTCCGCTGCAGCACCACGTGGAGAAATACCAGCGACGTTGTGAGGCCTTCGGGTAAGAGCAGTTGTCTGTGGGTGGCGGTATTATTTCAATGAGTGTTACAACAGAGTTCGGTTTTAAAGTTGTTAAGTTGAACAGGCCACGTGTCTCTTGTGTTTATCAGCTGGCAGTCCATTATTGTGGATGGCCACAGCGTTGAGGAGCTCTGTAAGGTTTTGACACAGCCTCGCCACCAGCCTCTTGCCATTATTGCCAAGACCATCAAGGGAAAGGGCATCCCAGGTACACCAATATACACATTTCCTAACACACATACAAGCGAGAACTCCATATACACTCATGACCCACTCCATGTGGTCTGTGCTTACCAAACATACAGATTATTTGATGAAAGATGTTGTATAAGGTCAGCAAGGCCTATTCTTTGCCTTTTACACACTGTATACACACACACCTTCATCATACAGACTTCCTAATCGGGTTGTAATCCACGGGCAGTGCTTTGGTGCTTTTGCTGCAGCAGCCCAGTAATCCCTCAGAATGTGTAGGATAGAACTCACATAGCCTCCTCTTTGTTAGTGGATTGTCCCAAGGGTTCATTGTTGGAGCAGTGAACGTGGGTGTAACAGAGCTTTGCACGTGCAGGATTTCCTCTTATCTGTTTGTCTTTGTCAGTATGTGTGTATAACAATAGTGTGTGAGCCAAAGCATGTGTGAGTGAGTTTGCACCTTAGTTCTGTAGTCTATTGTCTGTGTTGTTATAAGCCTTTTCATGCCAATCTCTGACCTATAGGTCGGACCATTGTCAGTCACTGAGGCAGCAGACTATGTTATGAAAGGTGCACGAGTGTTTAATCACACCATGAATTTGATATAAATATATCAACACAAAGCACATACTATATTCAAGACCTTTTAGATGCATACTATTTAGCTGTGTACTACATATTTTAGTTTAAATTTTAGCTTTGCTCTAATATGTGCATAAATACATGAATGTAAAACAATATGTATGCTTCTGCAGCTGCGGAGGACAAGATGGGCTGGCATGGAAAACCCCTGCCTAAGGACATGGCCGAGGGGGTTATCAGGGACTTGCAGAGTCGTATCATCAGCAGCAGCAGGCGCCTTTACCCAGAGCAACCTGATGAAGATGCACCCTCTGTGAACGTCCGCAATGTCAGGATGCCAAGCGCACCCAGCTACAAACTTGGAGATAAGGTACTCTATAGGTTAGCGGAATCTGAGGGGAAAGATCGGAGTAAAAGGAGTAGTATTAGATAAGAATTCATAGAGGAAAGTAATAGGACTGTAGGCTATTCATTTTTAGAACATTTCACTTTCAGGATAAGTTACTTGACTCTGGAATAGTTGACAACTCTCAAAATGTGCCTTACCTGTAGATTGCAACTCGGAAGGCATATGGCATGGCCCTGGCCAAGCTGGGCCGCTACAATGAGCGTGTGGTGGCTCTGGACGGAGACACCAAGAACTCCACCTTCTCTGAGCTTTTTAAGAATGAGCATCCCACCCGCTATGTTGAGTGCTACATCGCTGAGCAAAACATGGTGAGATATTGTATACAAAACATTTTAAACCATCAATTATGATACTTTGGAGATTTTCAGTATGCAATACATGCTTTAAAATAGTAATGTACACATGTGAAGGTCCTTTCTAATTTTTAAAATCTTACTGTTTGTCTTTGAATAGCTTACATTGATTTCAGGATAATCATCTTCATTATTACATCTATTAAGCCTGACCTCACTGTGACTTACTGTAACTCCTAAACAATGATGGCCTCCAAATATAGGTCATCCATAGATAGATCAGTTAATAGCCGCCATCATGCTGTCAAATGCAATTATTAATGCAAAAATGAATGAGGTGAAGCGGTTTATGCATTATGCTGTCAGCATCTGGTGTCTTGTGCCTGCAATGACAACAGTAGTGCTCTATTTGTCATGCACTGATAAAAAGTATTTTGTTGTGTTGCCACTTGCCAATGATGAGCATGAATTCAATTTACCTAATTGCATACATAATGATGATAAATTAGACCACAAACATCCTTCATCCCATTTCTGTTCAACATAAAATCAAAACACTGAAAGTTCAGAGAGTGGCTGTATCTCACATTAGTCTATCTGTGCAGTGGGCTCAGAGGGCTTGTTGTGGGCCTGTGAAACAGGAAATTAAAGTATTTCCTTACAATAATAAATTCAGGAACAGATGTTGGTGGAATGTGATAGCTTATAGACAGAACGTATCTCTCGTTTGTATCATTGCCAAATGGCCGATGACATCTCCTATTTTGTTTTCTCCATCACTTCTCGTTTCTGCTCATGAGAATTTTATAATTCTCTCTTCTGCCCTGCTCTCTCCTTTTCTGTCCCCAGGTAAGTGTGGCAGTGGGCTGTGCTACACGGGACCGTAATGTGGTCTTTGCCAGTACATTTGCCACCTTCTTCAGCCGGGCCTATGACCAGCTGCGCATGGCAGCCATCTCTGAGAGCAACATCAACCTATGCGGCTCTCACTGTGGTGTCTCCATTGGTCAGTCCTAGTTTACAATCCTCTCTTCAGTGACCTTTGACCTTTTTTTATAGGGAGATTTAGTATGTGATCTTTATCACAACCCTACTCATTTATTTATTTGGGGATCCAATGTTGGACTGGCCCAGCCCAGTGCAATGGAACATGAGTGTTAAGAAAGAAATATTATAGCACTATAACACTAGGTATTTGATGCTACTGTACAGACAGATAAATATCTCCCTATCAATGCATTTCATGTGTCAAATATTGCACACAGCTTACTTGTGCAAAGTCAGCATTTTCGATGTTTTTCTTCCCTGCCTTGTGTAGCATATCCTTTTGAAGTGAACCACTTTCAGTATTCCTTATTCCTTGGTTAACTTTTTCTGAATCCTGAACTGTTGATTTCAGTTTCTTCACATCTTTTAACAACCTCAACCTCCTGTATTATTGCGGCTCCTGCAGCCAGCACTCGTTCCCTCCTCCCTCCCTTTTTCTGTCTCTGATTAATGGATGTGGTGGCAGGGCGGCTTGATTCTTTTTCACATCTTCTCCTCCTCTTCCTCCTCCTCCTCCCCCTCAGGTACATTGCATGCCCACGTTGCCCAATGCATGTCAGTCCACTAGTTTTATCTTTTCAGTTGCCCGTCAATATGTTTTATTTGACCTGTGTGTGTGTGTGTGTGTGTGTGTGTGTGTGTGTGTGTGTGTGTGTGTGTGTGTGTGTGTGTGTGTGTGTGTGTGTGTGTGTGTGTCGTAGGTGAGGACGGACCCTCTCAGATGGGCCTTGAGGATTTGGCGATGTTCAGAGCACTCCCCAATGCAACAGTCTTCTACCCCAGCGACGCCGTTTCTACTGAAAAGGCTGTGGAACTGTCTGCGAACACAAAGGTACTGCTCCACTGTAATAAATAAAAATTCTACAACAAAAAAAGACTGAATGTGTGTTATCACTTTTTATCACCGTGTTGACAGATCATTTTATTGACTCCGTCTTCAAATAAGGAATGCAAAATGAATCTGTTTTGAAAATTGGTATTTTTGTTGTGTTTTAGGGTCTGTGCTTCATTCGAACTAGCCGACCCGAAAACAATATCCTGTACAACAGCAACGAGGACTTCCATGTTGGGCAGGCTAAAGTACTGATATATATTAAGATAATACTACATACTACATAGTCATGTGCTGTAAAATGCAGAGTAAACAGTTACACACGCAGATGGTAACACAGACACTTTTGGTGAACTAACCAACAGTAACTTTTAATTACTGCATAGCTTTCATTCTGAAAAAAAAACATTGGGAGTACATTTAAGTCTTATTTGGATACACATCTCAGTTACGCACAGGATTTCTGCTTAGTTTTGTGTAGATATTTTTGGGATATTCTGTGATTTAAGAATCAACATCGTATAATCCATACCCTCCTCTCCCTGTTGACCAGGTTGTTTATAAGACCAATGATGACCACGTGACTGTGATTGGAGCAGGAGTGACCCTCCACGAGGCACTGTCTGCTGCTGAACAGCTGAAGAAAGGTAAAGAGACAGACATCTACTCTGTGTAGGGTATTTGTATTGATTTCTTCAAATACAGTCATTTATGTAAAAGATTAGGTGGAAAGCTAAAATAGTGTAACTTAAAGTTTTTACGGTTAGGGGTGTCTTTGGGCTTTGTTATGGCAGTACTGACAAACGTAGCAAAAATGGAACTTCATGCAGATGTTCAGGCAGATAACAAGTCTGCGCTGCTGATGTCCCGCCGTCGTATGCTTCACACACTAATCACTTGACACAAGACAAAGACAAAACTGAGATTAACTGGTAAAGATACTGTTCCCACCAAAGTGAAAGCATAAAAACAGATTGATATAAACTGCAAATTTGCCCCTTTTAAATAATCTCAACTATATAATTGTAATCCTCTAATCAATCTGTTTTAAAAATGTGAGTATTCTATTGTTCATTGTACGTTTTTATTAATAGATTGTGTAATTTCTCTTCTTGTGTCAGAGAGGATCAACATCCGTGTGATTGATCCATTTACCATTAAGCCCCTGGACTCGAAGACCATCATTGAGAACGCCAAGGCCACCAGAGGACGCATTATAACTGTTGAGGACCACTATTATGAAGGTATGTAGTCAGGAACGAAATATTACTCTGTCATGGAGTAGCAGAAGGAGTAAAAGTGAAGAAGCCATGAAAAAGTAAGAGAGAGGCTGAGGCCTTCTAAAAGATTTTGCTCAAGTCTCGATTTAAGCCTTTATTTTGACCAATATAAAAGCATGACAATACTAAAGCATGCTTTTACTGTATGGGTGGTGGGCTTCTATTGCAGTAGATTGTCACCATATGTCTAAACAGATCCAAACAACAGGGTATAATCTAGCACAGCTATATCATGTTGTGCAGCATCTAACCATCAGGGTGCTCAACCACCTGCCCTACAAATCTGTAATTCCCCTCCTCTAGTCCCCTACCAGTCTTGTAGCTGAGCATGAATATTTGATATTGACAGGTGTACATGCGGCAGGCAGGAGGGGGTGGGGGTCCACTCAGTCTGTTCTGGGGATAGTGAGGGAGGTGACACAAGGCCAGTAGTGGCTTTTTTAGGCAGTGGCTTTTGCTGTGGGGGCAAAAATGAGAGAGCAAGACTTGTCTTTGTGGAGTACGTGTGGGTGGCGGGTTTGTAAACCACATGCATGGTCTATGGCTATCCATTGCAATAGAGATAGAGAAGTGCTAGTGATTTGGACAAGCCACTGGAAGAGAAGAACACAAGGCAGATATATAGATTCCAGTGATAGGCCGAGTAGAAACTAAGTGGTATAACAGACAAACAGCACAGAAGCCTTCTGTTGGGGAAAAATGGATGTGAGGAACTACACTGAGTGGAAGATGTGAACCGGACAGCGTACAGTTAATTAGGCAACAGTACAGCTCAGGTCCACTGCAAAGAAGAGTTTAAGCACAGGATTTACATAAGTCATATAGAACTACAGTGGAAAGCAGTGGACAGCTAATGTTTAATGGCAATAACACCTCTGCTTTCATTTTGCCAGGTGGGCTGGGAGAGGCTGTGTGTGCGGCGGTTGTGAATGAGACTTGTTTCACTGTCCAACGCATGGCGGTGGCCAATGTCCCCCACAGTGGCAAGCCCCAGGAGCTGCTCAAGATCTTTGGCATTGATCATGATGCCATCGCTCAGGCAGTCCGCAAGATACTCAGCAGCTCTGCAAACGCAAAGTAGCGATTATTATTACTTGGTTACTATGGAAATGGCATCAACAAATAAAAAAGCTTCCAGAGAGAGCACTTCTGGCTACATAGAACTCTCTTCATTTAGAAATATAGAGAATATGTTTGTTTTTTTGTGTTGAGTGTCATTGATGTTGTTTTTACAACTAGTAACTTCCCTTACTAGTTTGTCCCTACAGACTGACACACAGATCAGCTTGGCCAACACAAATAGACCCTCTGAGTGGAGCAGCTGTAGTATTGCGTAAGCATTGAATATGCTTTTAAGTTTTCCTAATATTTCTTCTAACTACTTACTAATGCAAGGGTGTAAATGAACTCTAGTCTGGTCTAAATACCACTTACTGTTTATAAACTCTTTCTATGATCCTGACTAAGTTCTTCATAGCAATTAAGGAATTGATTCTTCTCAGAGCTTGTGTCCTAATGTTCTTTACCTACATGGTTTGTTTAATATATAAATCTACTCTACATTACGAGCAGGAGTTGTTCAGACTAGTATGCTGGTATTTCTCTGGATATAGGCTATATATGTCTATATATCTTACACAATGTAGAATGTTAGATTGAATCAATATTGCAAGACCAGTGTATTGTGAGTGCCACTGTTGAAAGACATCATTTGACTTGGCTCATGTATATAATTGGAGCAGATCTGCACCTGTGAGGATGGGTTTAAATTAACTGTAAAGAACATCAGCCATGTGCCAACATCACCAGTCAGAGGCCAACGCACCTACAAGCCACCACGTTCTGTGCATATTTCATACATTCATAATTTAAAAGATTACTAAATGATTCAAGAGCAGTGTGCAGAATGTGTGGCTGCATTAGCAGGTATGATAATGTGTATATATCTCTCCGACAAACAGACAAAGGGATCCCAATAAAAAAAAAAAGTCCAGTGCTCATAGATAGGCCAATAAAAAAGCGTAACCAGATCAGAGGACTGTTTTTTCCAGAACTTTGCAGGATTGTAGAAACAATATTTGAAACTTCAATTAAAAACATGTTCGCTCATGGACCTGTATAAATAGCACTTAATATACAGAGTGGTACATAGAACAAGTATAGCAAATAGGCTTTAAATGCATATTCTTATAAATATTATTGAGTATTAAGCGAGAGAGACCAAATTGAGAATTTAAATATATTTTGCAATGGGGCAATTTTAAGCATCCCAATGGGAGTTGGTCTTCTCTGCGCCTGGGACATTCAGCAGATGTGATAGTGGGGGGCTACTCTGGGACTGACAGCTGGGGTGCGGGTCATTTGGTGTGTGAGTAAGTTTTTGTGGCGGGTTGGGAGGCCACTCTATCATAGTCTTCATCATCACAATCACTCAATGATGAGAAAACCTAGCCCCAACGTGCCATAAATGAATCCATGCATACCGTGGCCAGTCTTACATTGGTATAACTTTAAATAACATCAAAATGTATGGTACAGATAGTTGCTCGAAATTAAACAAAAGCAAAAATCCATTGCCAGCCCAATGCATTCATTAATTGTAACAATTATGTTCTATACATATCTGTCTTTCCCAGGTCAAAGTTGTATAAGATGTATGTGACTATATAACATTTTATTGGATCACACCCTGTTGTGATTCCAAACACAGGGTTTGAAATGCACAGCGTTTACACAAGGGATTTAAGATGAATCAAATTATTTGATCTGGCTCTGTAGTTTGTTAATTCTACACTGCAAAATAATTTATGATATGACTGTATTACTGCTTCATAAATGAACAACTGGCATGGATTTTCTCTACTAGTACAAATAGGAGGCCAGCCAACCTCATTATAACATCATTAGAACCTCATTATATAATGTATACGTTTTGTATTGTTTGGCTGTTCTGAAATGTATGGCAATATGTTAAACAGCATTGAGTAATTGTGAATCAGGTCAATTGTTGGCATGTTGACCTCGTCACTATAGTTCAGGACTGACACTAAAGACGCCCAGACTCCATATAATTAAAATCTGTGGGAAGCCAGTTATCAGAAGTCAATCCTCAAGGGGTTGAATTAGATTAACCAGGATACATGTATAACAAAGAGGAACAATTATATTATTGATAAGTAAGATGTCTTATAAAACAACACATAGGCTTCAATACACATCCACACCAGAGCATCTTCAATTCGTAGATAAGACAATATGTATTAGAGGCTACAGTGAAAATCCAAGTATTATAAAAAAGCAGTGCAACTGCTTTACCATAGTTCAGAGTCCATTGCCCTTTTAGCATGTGATGTACTGTACTCAACAATGAGGGGGATATACACTGATGTGAATGAACAAGATATTAGAGACGACCTTTGACCCGTACCGCAATGGGAGTTGGTCTTCTCTGCGCCTGGGACATTCAGCAGATGTGATAGTGGGGGGCTACTCTGGGACTGACAGCTGGGGTGCGGGTCATTTGGTGTGTGAGTACGTTTTTGTGGCGGGTTGGGAGGCCACTCTATCATAGCCTTCATCATCACAATGACTCAATGATGAGAAAGGCTGGCTAAATTAATTCCTTCAGAGCGGCGCAAGGAACCACTCAAAAACACCTCCAAAAATGTCTCAACCAGATGGCACTCCCTGTGACAATAATCTTTATCAGTAATTGCCAATTATAGTGTTCTCCATGCTGACTTTGACAAGGCGATGGATAACCCTCTTAACCACTGTATTGCCTTGGCCCCAGCCCAATCCCATCCCTGAGGACCCAACAACGGCTGTGTATATATTTATGTATATATTTTTGTATACAATATACATGCTTGTCTGTTCTATATACAAACTGCCATAATAGTGCACATGCACACATACGATTTTTTTTATAAAAACCTTTATTGTGCATAGAAATTTAATATCTTAGTAGATGTAGGTATGCAATTGTATAATCAACATCATAAAGAATGAACTGCACACAAATAAAGGTAAAAGATTGGTATGTATCATAAGATTCATAATACACATGGAAAGCCTCAAAACACATCTTTTCAATCTGGCCTACCCCTAAGTATTTATGTGATTATAACCTGTCTAACCCTAAAACAGTTATTCTTTTACTTATGTCTTTGTCAACTCATTGTTTGGTCTATTTGTAGTTGTCCTTCCCTTATTGTTTGCCTTTCTGTCCATCTCTGTCTTAACTGTTGTACTCTAGTGTGTTGCTCTCCGTCTGAGCATTATTGTCTTATTCTTTTTCTGTAAAGCGTCTTTGGGTCTTAGAAAAGCGCTATATAAATAAAATGAATTATTATTATGATTATTAAAGCATTTTGTTCCATTGCAGCCAAAGCCTCTTTTCAAGGGAATTCCAGTTTTTACTTCCTATTAGACCCATTGACACACTGATCTCGCTGTTCATTCTTATTCCTCTCCTACTCTCCAAAGTCCCTTTCTCTGTTACTTCCTGTACTCATCCCCACAGTCCCCCATTAGGGCTAGGAGGTCTCTGGAGCCCTGCAGCACACCCTCAATTGCAGCCAGGTCCTCTGTAGTGAGCTGTAGTTCCGAGCTGCAGCTGTGCAAGCTTTCCTCAATGTGTTCTGCCCTGGTAATGCCTAGACGACAGCCAATGATGACTCCTCCCACCGCTGGGCGGTCCAGGATGAAGCGGGTCGCTACGCTAGCAATGGAGCAACGGTTTCTCCGGGCAACCGTGTCAAGAAGATCCTGAAATAGACCCCACCCTCCCCAGCTGTCAATAATTTTCTTGTACTTGGAGAGGGAGGCAGTGTGGAGTTCTTGTCTGGTAGTTGGCTTTGCCTTTCCCAGGTAACGCTCAGAAAGTAGACCCCCGGCTGAAATGAGGGAGGTAGTATGATGGAAGAAAGGGTAGGTGGGACGAAACCGAAGGAAAGGGTTTATAAAGAAACAAAGAAGGCATTTCAATGAGGTACAGTTGTGATTAAAATGGTTAAAGGTACAAAGCATTATTGGGCTTCTTTATCAATATGTAGATTAAGTCACTGGTACATATTTATACACACTAGGAAAACAGCGTCCATCTTACACTAGCTCCTACACTTAATGTAACGTTGGATTTTCCCCAAGATCATATGATTAAATATCATTGACAGTGCCTAGGACACACACCGTATAACTACATGGCTCCTTTTTCTTGGAATGAACTCAAAATAAATATTACACTCAAGTGGTAAGTGTGAGCAAAGGTTGTATGAAACAATGGGAAACTGTCACAGTTTTAACATTTTTATGTTGCAATCTAAAGTAATAATTACATTTTGTATGTTAGGATTTGAAGAATGGGTTGTATATTGTTGTCTAAATTGGTTTATGTGTTTTTAAGCGTGAAACTTATGTGCTGCTGTTTTGGCAGTCTCTCTTGTCAAAGAGATTTTGAATTTGAATGAGACTAACCTGGTAAAATACCTACCAACCTAAACATAATTTATTTCATAGTAAAATTTGCACTAAGAATATTATCAAGCACCAAATTAAATAACATGGTTTGCTTCTTTTATATTTTTCTTTAAAGAGACCAGTATTTTATATATTTACCCAGGGTGCCATAGGTGAGGAGGTGTATGTTATGAGCCAGACAGAACTTCTCCATCTTAACAGCTGGGCGTTGGTCTATCAGGGAATACTGCACCTGGAAAACACATATTCATGGACACTGTTACACTGCACTGGTCTAAGAAAAAGCAAATCTGCAGGGGGAAGAACTGTACCTGGTTACTAGATATCTGGATGCCTCTTTTAGTGATCTCCTCTAGTCTCTGGGTGTCAAAGTTAGTCAGGGCCAGCTCTCCTGTGCAAGATAAGAAAGTTTCAGAATTCTCTACATAGGCAAATACATTTGTCAAGGCCTTTTAACCAAGACGATAGTGGAAATTGTATGCTAATGACAGATTATTGGAATGTAAATGTAAAAGACAAAATGCAAAACAACATTGCAAGTAATTAGTCTGGCCTTGCGATAGTGTGTGGAAATCAAAGAATGTAATCTTTAAAAACAGTAAATGTTTGAGCATGTTAGATTACATGAGTAAAGCTTAAAATAAAATGCAATATGTTAATAGTTGTGGATAATGCACCATTCGTTCATAAACTAGCCTCACCAGTAGTGAATATAAAAGTTGCTAATAACCAGTTTCAATAGACAGACACAAATACTCCCTTCCTTACTTTACATTATTGCAGTAAATATGTCAAAGACTGTACTACAATGAGCATCAATGGAAAAAAAAATCTAGTTATCCAAAATAATTTGACACATAAATTGTAGAAAAGCATTTACCATTTCCCCAGAATTTAATGTCTATAATTCTGGAGCAAAAACCAAGGGTTTGTAATAATTGCAGAGAAACTGACCAAATTCAAACAATTCTGACCAAAGTTTGAGATTTGATAAAACTTCAAGGGTGCCAATATTTTGGGCCATTACTGCATCTTTATTTGTATGCTGAGATTGCTTTTGTGAATGTATTAGTATGTGTGTGTGAGTGAAGGAATGGATACGTACTAATGATTCCGCCCTGTTGTAAGTCAGACAGATGTCCAAGTGCATCAAGGTATCTCTTGTCTTCATAGTCCCGCCAGTGGAACTGGACAGAATCTAATGTTTCCACTTGCATACGAGCCATTGAACTTTGCTACCTTTAAATGGCAACAAGACCGGGAGTGAGACCCTCCCTTTTAGATGTTCCTTTTGCTTAAATTCTGCCAGGTCCTCTTCTACTGTCTCGTCTAAACTTGCCGCCCACAATTATTCTTTTGATCATTGTAAAACAAAACTCCTGGAGGGTGAACTATCTTTTATTCTGCTCAGTACTTTCTTAGCTTTCAATCATATCATCATATATTAAAAAATTCACAAGCCTTTCACTATATTGGTATATCTTTAAAAACATGTATAACATTTATTTGTATTTAAATTCGATTTACAGGGATGGAACTGTAAAAAGGAAAGGAAATGAAAGAGAAGCATTATAAATATCACAATAAACTAGGATAGAAATTGTCGCAGCAACCCGGCTCCTAGTCATGGCATTCCTCCTTAGGCTGAGGCACCAATGAGAGACACGGTAATCTATCTCTATAGAGTGGTTGCATACAACTATTATTTGTAATCAGGCCAACAGACAAAAGATAATTGTAGTTTTGTGTTTAGCCATTTACTCTACTACAGTGCATCTGGAAAGTATTCATAACCCTTCACTTTTTCCACATTTTATTATGTCACAGCCTAATTACAAAATGGATTAAATAAAAAAAAAATCTCAACATTCTACACACAATACCGCATAATGACAAAGTGAAAAAAGTTGTTTAGAATCTTTTGCAAATGTATTAAAAATAAAAAACATTTATATCATGTACATAAGTATTCACACCCTTTACTCAATACTTTGTTGAAGCACCTTTGGCAGCAATTACAGCCTCAGGTCTTCTTGAGTATGATGCTACAAGCTTGGCACACCTATTTTGGGCCAGTTTCTCCCATTCTTCTTTGCAGATCGTCTCAAGCTCCATCAGGTTGGATGGGGAGCGTAGGTCACAGCCATTTTCAGATCTCTCCAAAGATGTTCAATCGGGTTCAAGTCTGGGCTCTGGCTGGGCCACTCAAGGACATTCACAGACTTGTCCCAAAGCCACTCCTTTGTGATCTTGGCTGTGTGCTTAGGGTCGTTGTCCTGTTGGAAGGTGAACCTTCGCCCCAGTCTGAGGTCCAGAGCGCTCTGGAGCAGGTTTTCATCAAGGATCTCTCTGTACATTGCTGCATTCATCTTTCCCTTGATCCCGACTAGTCTTCCAGTTCCTGCCGCTGAAAAACACCCCCACAGCATGATGCTGCCACCACCATGCTTCACTGTAGGGATGGTATTGGCCAGGTGATGAGCTTTGCCTGGTTTCCTCCAGACATGACGCTTGGCATTAAGGCCAAAGAGTTCAATCTTGGTTTCATCAGACCAGGGAATTTTGTTTCTCATGGTCTGAGAGTCCTTTAGGTGCCTTTTGGCAAACTCCATGTGGGCTGTCATGTGCCTTTTACTGAGGAGTGGCTTCCGTCTGGCCACTCTACCATAAAGGCCTGATTGGTGGAGTGCTGCAGAGATGGTCGTCCTTCTGGAAGGTTCTCCCATCTCCACAGAGGAACACTGGAGCTCTGTCAGAGTGACCATCGGGTTCTTGGTCACCTCCCTGACCAAGGTCCTTCTCCCCCGATTGCTCAGTTTGGCCGGGCGGCCAGCTCTAGGAAGAGTCCTGGTGGTTCCAAACTTCTTCCATTTGCGAATGATGGAGACCACTGTACTCGTTGGGACCTTCAATGCTGCAGAAATGTTTTTGTACCTTTCCCCAGATCTGTACCTCGATACAATCCTGTCTCGGAGGTCTACAGACAATTCCTTGGACTTCATGGCTTGGTTTGTGCTCTGACATGCACTGTCAACTGTGGGACCTTATATAAACAGGTGTGTGCCTTTCCAAATCATGTCCAATCAATTGAATTTACCACAGATGGACTACAATCAAGTTGTAGAAACATCTCAAGGATGATCAGTGGACATGGGATGCCCCTGAGCTCAATTTTAAGTGTCACAGCAAAGGGTGTGAATACTTATGTACGTGATATTTTATTTTTAATACATTTGCAAAAAATTCTAAAAAACTTTTTTCACTTTGTCACTATGCAATATTGTGTGTAGAATGTTGAGATATTTTTTTATTTAATCCATTTTGTAATTAGGCTGTGACATAATAAAATGTGGAAAAAGTGAAGGGGTGTGAATACTTTCCGGATGCACTGTATACTGTACTTAGAACCTATGGAGTCTTTAGTTTTAAAAGACATAATGTGCTCTCTAGTAGTAACACAATTTAGTGTTCAGAGTAGACATTTTATACAGCTCACCTTGTGATCCATTGGTCCTGGTTGAGGCACCCATTTGGTTAAACCCTGTAGAGTCTTTGTCGGACCAAAACTGGTTTTGGACCTTAGCTTGTAGATGGAACAGAATGTAATGTAATCTTGAAGCCTGTCCCCTGCCTCAAGGGGTGGTGAAGAGCTATGGGTTTGTCATCTTCAACTTGTTTCCCAAAAACGGTTTCAGCTAGGACAACTTAGGAATATGTTTAACAGTTTACTGAGCTTAAAACAATGACATTTAAAAGTTGGTGTCAAGGGTTTTCTACACACTGAACATTTGTTCCCGCCCAAGGCCACTATTTTAATACTCAATGAAAAACCATGGATAGGGAGCAGCTATCTACAGATTCCACCTGACAGATACCAAAGAACCAACCCAAAGTAGGTGGAGGTTGAGGTGGAAGTGGGTGCACACCAACAAGAGCAAGCAAGTGACAGGCAACAGTGAGCATCGGAAGGAGCCATGTTGCAATTGAAACTGTGGTTTGAAAAGACCACGTTATGTTAGTGGCTGTATGTGAATAGTTGATTTGTGTGACGCAGAGAATAGGTGATGACTCCTCCGTTGGCCACCTGAAAAAGCTATGCCAAGGTTAATTATTTTCGGTTTGATAGGTAGTCTGTAAAGATAGATGTATTTTTATAGAAGATGAGTTGCACAAATGATCGGTAAAATATGTTAGCAAGAGAAAAAGCAATCATGTTTATGTATGTGTGTGTACGCGAGTGAAAGATGTTTTAAAAGAAGATAACCAGAGAGATAATGTGTGACCGTATGGGGATCATTTCTAAGAGAGCAGCACTGTTGGGCTGGACAAGTGTTCTCAGGATGGTCAGCTGAGGCCTGAGTCAATCCAATTATCCTGTCACAACACATTACGCTAAAGCTTTCAACTAGGAAGAGGCACAGAACACAAGAAATATCACACTAAGGTGCAAATTGAAAGGTGAAATTAATTAAATGGCAAACTAACATTAGAGCCATTCTTGTCCCTCTATACCCATAGTGAAACACATCATTCTGATACATGTGCTCATAGGTGCTCTCTCCTGTGCTTCACAGTCACAGTACAGACAGATGTCCTCGCTCACAATCAGTGATGGTGAATTTTCTTCTTAAATTTTGGTTTTCTTGTCAAATATAGACCATAATATGGATTAAAACACAATGTCATCAACACAGGCCAGAATGGCAACTAAATATTGCACGCTCTTACCTGCTGGTTGAACTGTCCAAATATGTCCTCTGCTGGCCCATAAATATCTGCCATGTCAAAAGTGGTAAGACAAGCATCTACATACACCTGCATCCCTTGAACTGGAGTAAGGGAAGTCTTTGTTAGGATTTGGCAATCAACTGTATATGGGAAATGCAGGACAGGTAAGAAAAAATGCTTGACTATAGTCTTCCCAGGGTAGGCTCTACATACAGTATGCATGCCTTGTGCATTGTTTGCACATCCTTTACTGTAATTCTTTGTTTAGCCTATGTGGGGCTGTACCTGCTTCCGGTATATCGACTGGACCATGGGCCCCAGACACCTGCCACAATCCGTTGAGTATTCTGCAGATTTCCAAACCACCGGACAGACGAACTTAGGGAATCTTCTTCATGCTGTAAGAAAACATAATCAATGGCGCTCATTCACCAATATCAAGCTTTTTTCCTAAATTTGTTCTGAATAAAGTTCTTAAGAAAAGTCTATGTCGGATTCAGGATGTGTTCTCAAGCCGCAGAATTGCTCGCATCTGCGTTCTTGACTGTTTCACCGCCGATTTTGATTGTCTGTGACGGACGAATGCTGTTTTTAAGGCAACCACATAAGCAGTTGCTATTAAGCTATAGCACATCAACTATTTACAGTGGCACCCCCCAGTAGTGCAATGACTCAATCTTGACCCCCCCCACCCCCACCCCCACCCACACACACATACGCGCGCGCGCGGACGGGAAGGGATACTGAGTGCAGGCCATGGCTAAATATGCATATCTATGCTAATACCCTGTTAAATAGCTGTGAAAATAATTTCACGATACAAACAAATCACCCCATGAGAGTTACAAATAGCACCTTTAAGATAGGGTTTTACTTTGGTTGTTAATGGGCCAAAGGGATTTTGATGGGGCCGGCAGTGTTTAGCCTGTTTACGCATTGTAATATGCGAGAAAACCCAAATGGACTCCGTGGGCGACCAACCTTTATAATTACACGTGCAGTCAAGTTTCTGACAAGCTGCATAGAGTTGAATTAACGTTCCACCTCCTGCATAGCTACTGATTGAATGTCCAAGGCCAACCGAAAAAGATAAGCCCTTCCCCAAACAACAGTTCATTGTTTTCAATTAATCATCATATGTTTCTACTTGCAGTGTTACAGCGATCGAATAATTATTTTTAAAAGGCTCGAATTGAATAAATCACTCGATAACCGCACCTTTATTTTCGAAGAATCATTGAATCAAATATTGGAGTTCGTTGGAGTTGCCTAATCGTGTTCAGTCAGTAGGTCTACTGTTACAAAATATATACGTGGTTGCACAACAAGCAAGGACATTTCAATAATGTTTTGTAACGAGACATACGCATATGTTGCATTCAATGAGTTACCGACTAGGAATTTCACGTGAACGCTTCATTTCGAAACAACAACTCGGAAAGTCGGGAAAGATCTTGGTACACGACTTGAGACTTGTGACGTCGTACGCATGAACATGGCAAACGAAAGTAGGCCTAAATGATTGGTTGATCAAGATACTTTTTACTAATGCACATATAAAAAATGCTTGCTCACGTAATTTTTAAGGTATGAAATGGAAACAGCTATCAACCTATTGTTTAAACGCTTGGAGCAATAAAAGATAAACAAATCTGAACACACTGGTAGGCGGACCATTCAATGAGCACGTGAATGCAACGACTTGCCGACTTGAGACGTCATACGCATAAACATGGCGAACGAAAGTAATGGGAAGACTGAAACCAACTATAATTTTTTTGCTCAAATTTTTTATGTAAAAAATGCAAACCGCTATCAACCTACTGTTTAAACGCCTTGAGCTGTAAAATACGAAAAATCTTCTTGGTATGTTGTTTCCAAATTTTGACAGCATGTGAACACACTGATGAACACACTTCCAATCAGAAACATGCCAGAGGCAGTACGTCGGTCCGTAATACACAAAACTCGTTAGACAAATCTCGGTATTCAAGGTCCTGGACATAACCGCAAAGTACAAAATTGTATGCGTCAAGAGATTTGTATGCCTTGAGTTTTTCTTTCGTATAGATGCTGGGTTTTCCCACAAGGTCCTCCCCAGGGCCCACTGGGACAGTGCATAAGGAATGAAGAATAGGGAGGGTTAGCGGATGAGACATAACTCAACAATTTGGTTTGAGACGTACACGTCGGTTACTCAGTAGGAATATGAAAACAGTTTTTATATCAATAAAAACCTCCTACCCATCAATGGCCAAGCAATCCTTGGTGACTAAATGAGGAGTGCATCTTCTAAAATGATGAACGGATGATAAATAAATCCCCGATGATTTATTGACCCTTCGAATTGTAAATAAAATTGGGAAAAAGATAATGAATTGGAACACATGGAATGGCTCAGTGGTCCTTCTCGATTAGGTTCCATATTTGCTTTGCAATAACAGGTGTGTGGAGCCCCTAGTGAGAGAGTAATGCCTATTTTAGCCTGACTGGCTCTACAAGTCACTGACCCCAAGTTGACCATAAATCATAAATCATAAATCAGTATACTGTTCCATCTTTTCCAAGTTGTTTGGGGTTTGACAGAAACAGCTCTTGAAGCATGCTTTATCTTTCTCTTCACTTTTAAAAGTAATACAGTGCTGTGGGGATGTTTAACTGGAACAACAAAAAGCTATTTGTTCTGGTTCAAGGCCAATACAAGATAGATTCCCAGTACTAAGACTAACTCAACTTGCAATCGTCAATCTGCGCAGAGGGAGTTTTTTGAAACACATGTAGTACATCTGGTAAAAATCTGAAGTTTTAGGAGGAAAAAGCTGTGTCCTACATTAGCTTGCTCTGTCCAGCAGCTGGTGAACCATTCTGACCCAAATGACTTTGCTAAAATACTTTATTAATAATGTGGCATTTTCATGCTGATCTTCTTTGCTTTAGCCAAATCTGCACTAATTATTTTAATTGAAAATGCCTTTCAAGCACTACCAGACTAACCAAGCAAGCACGGGTAATGCAAGACACTGTAATTTGGTTCAGTTTGGTTTGATTTAGCAGTGTGGTAACCCCCACAGTCTTTTATTTATAACCTGCAACACAGAAGAGACAGAGCAGCACCCAACGACACACCGGAGGTGATTGAGGCCTGCCTTGATGACAGGCAGCAACAGCTGACCCGAGAAGGCTGAGCTGTGATGTGTGAAAGGCACACGGGGGACTGTGATAGTGGTGCTGCCCGTGTGCAGTGCTGAGGGAAAGTCTGAAAATGTCATGATGATTGTACTGTAAGACCATGGACAACAGAAAGTCCTCTTTACCTGATATATAATTATGTAAAAGCTATTGAAGAACATAAAATGGTGTTTAACCGAAATTTGGTTTTTGCTTTCTTTTGTTAATCATCACAGTTTAACTGTTCTATAAAACATACTGATATATAATGCCAACATTTCAATAATGAAGCCCGTTAAATGATATTTAAGCTCAAACAAGTAAATCTCTATCCTGGCGAATGTGAGATGTCGGTTTCCAAGGCTCTAACAGATGTGCCCCACTGAGGGTATTGGAATATTTTACATTCAATGAATCTTTGCTGATGAACTATATTTAAAATGTGAAACAAAATTAAACATGGGTGGCTTATAAACACATAAATAAAAATAAGAAATACATATAGGCTGCAGTGAGAAAATAAGTTCTTTTTTTTTTTCATCTATGGATTAGCCTGTTAGAATGAAATAAACAGAACTATTGCAGCAGATGTAGGCTAGGTCTCTTCAACATTTGCAACGACAACAGGTGTCAAAAACACTTTTAGACGCTTAAACGGCTTAAGTATTAACTCAGACAATTTATGCTGAACTTTTAAACATGAGCTGATCATTAGAATCGTTTAAGAGTCATTGATCATTAAATATTTACGAAATCCCAGTTAACAGCTGTTTTGAAGTATCTGTAATGCATAGCGAGTTATTTTACCTTGACGGATCCTCAACGTCAGATTTTCCCTCAGTTGCGTCAAGATTGCAGACAGGGATTTTGTTTGTAGCCTAAATCCGATACAGAGTTTTAAATATTAGGTCTACAAGAAAAATGAATTGCTCTTTCCCATGATGTTATTGCTATCAACATGAAGCTAAACGTTCGGCACCGCTACTTCACGATAGCCTACTGTTGAGCGGTAACTGTTAAATGTGTCCGTGGGTCTTGTGTCACAGCACCATTGACCGGTGTCGCTGTCACGTCAATAGTGCTATCCTTTCTAGCACTACCCGCACTACTTAGAATTGTACATTGTCTCAAATGAATGATAGAAAAGTCCTTTCTGTAAAATCCTATTTACAATACCATGCATAATCTCTCTCTCTCTCTCTCTCTCTCTCTCTCTCTCTCTCTCTCTCTCTCTCTCTCTCTCTCTCTCTCTCTCTCTCTCTCTCTCTCTCTCTCTCTCTCTCTCTCTCTCTCTCTCTCTCTCTCTCTCTCTCTCTCTCTCAAGTCTGTTTACATGAATTAATTCTTTCTCTTG
The DNA here is from genome assembly GCA_017639675.1 of Aplochiton taeniatus. Classification (NCBI taxonomy): domain Eukaryota; kingdom Metazoa; phylum Chordata; class Actinopteri; order Galaxiiformes; family Galaxiidae; genus Aplochiton; species Aplochiton taeniatus. The sequence continues at coordinate 19,672,361 of CM030174.1, read as the reverse complement.
GGAACGGAGTATTCTAAATGCATTATGATGGAGCTATACCAACTGACGTATTAGGCATCGCATTCGAAATACACTGATGATGTTGCCGAGTTAACTTCTTAACCCTGGCTAGTTTAGATGAATAAACATCATTCATATTTTTTTTATGTATCATGTAGACCTATTTATTTAAAGAGTTTTATGTTGAATATAGCGTGAAAAATATTTAGAGATTTTGTGCGAAAAAAGCACGATAAGTCAAGACAAGACAATGGAGAACCCTCCATCTATGAGTGATGTCGACTTGGACCAGATCCTTTCTACACCTTACGAGTTGCCACACGCTATTCTTGTGATTCTGAGGAAAGTGGAGTTGGCTGAAGTGGATCGAGCCAAACGAGTGAGTAGGCATGAGTGAGTTAGAGTCAGTAAATTAATTCTACAATGGAATCAAAGAACAAAGAACAAACAGATTACTAACTTATGGATGGATATGATGTTTTTAAACGCCCCCCTACTCACACACACACGCACGCACGCACGCACGCACGCACGCACGCACACACACACACACACACACACACACACACACACACACACACACATACACACACACACACACACACACACACACACTCAAACACACTATCCGTCTCTATCTCTGTCTTACAAGGTTATTGCAGAGAAGCTGCAGGTGATAATAAACCGTGTTAATACGGCCATGAGTAGACTGCGCATGATAAATGCTGCGGAGGATGAGGAGGCTGACATGACCAACTTTGACCTTAAGGAGGAGAAGAGGAAGAGAGCAGAGCGGCTCTTATTCATCGAGGCCTTCCTCCAGTCCAGCCTGGATAAGGAGTTGGACCTAAAGTCAATTCTCCGATGGCTTAAAGACAAGCGTAAGCCTATCAAAAGATAAACATATTCTTTGAAGTCTATAGCAATGAATCACTGAAAGCCAAAGTGTGACAACCTAATTTGTTTTGTAGATCATGAGCTGGTGGAGCTGGACAAAGATGAGGAGTTTCAAGTGAGAGAAATCACAGATGAGTGGGTTATGCACATGGAAGAGAAGTTTCAATTATCCATTGATGACATTCAGACTTGCATTCATCGCGTCCATCAGCTCTGTGGAAAGCTATTTGACCTTGATAATCCAAAAACCAAGAAAAAAGAAGCTGGTAAAATAGAATAGAATAAAGAATAATAGTCTATATTTGGCCCATGTATTGGCCAATGTTCCTCTTCACACATTGACATAAACTCTGAGTTAGTGCCCTTTTGGTGTCTGTTGTACTTACTTCACATAAAGATATCAAGGGAGCTTTTCATTTTCCAACAACCAAATAATTTGCACTGTGTAAATAATTTACAGCAATTCACAAGGGTGGTGTATGGCGTTGGTGGAGAGAAAAAAAAGTGGATGCCAGGACTATTCTGCGTATCCAAGAGTTCCAACCACCATCTGTAGAGCGCATGCTAGCAGACGTAAATCTAGCCACCAGGTCCATCTTTTTATTTTTTAATTCTGTATAAAGTATATAGACAATGAAGTGGAGCAAGCATATCACATGAAATAATACTTATTTAATAGGGTTGTATATTTGTTTTGTATTTGTGTCCTTTTTAAGCTAGTGTAATATGAGCAACAATATTCTGCAACAATATTGAAGATGAAATGCACTCTATTTGTTTCACATACTGTGCATATAAACAAGTAATAGATTTGATTTGCTGATTATTAACAATTATTTCCACTAGGTCTGCCTTGGACTTGTCATTCATGCTCGGTGATATGGAAAAGTTACTATCTTTCAACAAGCCTATGAGTATGGCCTTCAAATTTGTCCAGACAGGTCTCAACAACCTCAATGACACAGTTCTGGAGCAGTCCCGAGAGAACCTGCGAGCAATTACCCAACTGCAGGAGCTGAAGTCGTCAGACTGTCAAGTAAAGCTGGACTGTGCCAAGGCTGAGCTTGATGCTGTAAAGCAGAGGCTTAACAGGTCAGATGCTGATAAACTTGCTCTTAAGGAGGAGAGTATGGCTCACCAGATCCAGATCCAAAAGCTCAATGAGACAATAAGTGGTCAGGTTGGCAAGGCTAACTTTGAGGAGGAGGTGGTAGAGCAGTTGAGCCCTGCCCAATCCAAGCTGCCTACGCAAACAAAACAGCCTCCTATTAACAAGAAAAAAAAGACAAAGGAAGCCCCGGAGATGGCTAATTCAAAGCAACCCAAGTTCTCTTCAGAATCAGAGCCTGACCCTGAAGTGGAGTTGAAAAAGGGGACTTACAATGACGTTGAGCTCGGGGAGGATCCAGGGCCTTCTTCAGAGAGTAAGGAGGTGTTTGAATCCTTGGAAGAAAATAGCCCTGATCTGATGGATAACTTCCAGGAGTCTATCTTTGCCATCATTGATAGGTTCCTAAATTCAAAGCACAGTGAGAGCAGAGGAGGGGTGGACAGCAAACGCCAGAGCATGGGCCTGGAGCAGGTTAGTACCATTGATGCTATGAAGCTGTACATGCTCCTGGAGAATACTATCAAGAACACCTTCATCAAGTTGAACAGCAACCTCCACAGCAAGTTTGCCAAGCGCAATCTCGAGATGCCATTTGCAGACAACACACAGGGCCAAGTAGGACCCTGGGAAGAAATGATAAAGTCTCCCGGTGAACTGCTGCAGGACATAAACAAGATGTTTAAGAAACATGAAACTGAGATCAGGAGCATGGACAGCAGAATTCACGTCCTCATTGATGACCTGGACAAGGACATGATGAATGGACAAGAAATTAATGGTAATCTCATGCCAGGGGTTGTGGACCGATTGAAATGCATCAATGACATAAGTAAGCAACAAGCCTGTAAGATGCGCCTGGCTTATGATGGCCTGGTGCAAATTCACCAGACGATTCACAAAAAGCCAGTGAAAGAAAGAGATAGGAGGGTCTCAGAGGGGGAAGAGAGGTCCACTACCAGTAGTCTGTCCACTTCGTCTCTACAGTCTGAAGGAAAGGAGGATGAATTGAAGAAACGCAGACCAGTCAAGGTGTTGTGTGTTAAGGTTTTATTTGCAACATAATACATATCAAACAATACGTTAATATTTTGAGCTAGAATCCATATTATGAAATACGTAGATATACAGTAAGTATCTAATGTATAGTCATAGCAGGTAGACTATGTAACTGTGTATGGTGTAATTCACACATTAAGCTTCCTGTTACTTAAAAGGTGATGAAAAAGAGGAGTCCCCTTGCCCTGCCCAAAAAGAATGTCCTGAAAACCAAGCAGAGAGATGGCACTTCTCTGAAGGAGGACCTTGCAAGATACAAAATGGATATAAAGGAGGAGGTAAGTTTGAATAAGAATTCAGTAAAATCATGATTACCTGCAAAAGGACCCATCCTACAAATGATATGAACAATTACCTTACAAGGACAAGAAGCAATATAATATACTGTTGACCAGAATATTAGTACATCTATTAATTAGCAAACACAGAAGAGTGGTGCGTCATTCATTGTACATTTTCCTCGATTTTATTGTATTCCCCCCAGTGGAATTACATGTTTTAAACTACTAACGCCTCTATCTTGTGTTTTGCCATGAAATACTATTAATAATGTTAAATACATGGAAATTGACTTTTCTGTAGTCTAGCTGAGATGTGCTGAAATCAATATTATAATTGTCTTTTGACCTGTAAATGATCTATCAATCAATTTGATTTGAAACAGGCACTTCATATCAAGCAGACTATTATGCAGGGAATTACCTTCCACGTGAACATGGAGTCCCAGAAGATAAACTTGAGTCTGCTGAAACAGGCAGCACTGAATGGGTACATCTCCACTGAGCTGCATAGCATGGCTAAAGACACCGTCAAATCAACCAAGGCCATCAATGAGGCAAGGCTTGCCTGCTTTTTCAGAAGATTTGTGGCCCTTCGATCTCTAAATCAAGTCAGGTTGAGAAGAAACATATATGTGGTGGCTGTATAATTCTAATATAGTGAATATATGTATTATGGGAAAAACATAAGCATTTCATCATTCCAAATCATGCCATACATTCATGTTTCCATTTATCTTTTGAATCTGGCGTGGCTATATTTGCATTTCACAGGTCTAATCTGAACATGCAGTTACTTGCTGCAAGGGAGTTAAAGGAGGGAATGACGGTCAGAAACATGTATTCTTTTCTTCTACGTCTGGATCGCTATGAAAATCAAATCATGGGTCGCTGGAAAACCAGGCTGGACGCAATTAAAAACGCTCGTAGTCTCTCCCTTGCCAGCATTGTCTACCTCTTCAGTGAGGTAAGAGATGGAAGGTTAATACATAGATGCTAATAGATGGAGCTAGATCGATGAAAAGACAGACTATACATCATCTTTGTTTCAATAATTTTTCAGATTCGCGAGGACTGCTGTGTGAATCTTTTGCTTCCAGTGCCAAGCGCAAGCAAATCCGAAAGCAGCTTTCTCACCATCACGACTCCCCATAAACTGATGTTGTTGCACAAACCTTGCAAACAGCAGAGGCCTTACACTCACCAAACAAACCCATGTGTTGCCTACCCAGATATGGCTCACTCTGATTTTGGGCTTCTGGCAGGTGACAAGTGAGCAACAAAAAAAACTTGTCTTGGTTCCACTTCTTTTAAAGAACCAATGGCAAATTATTCAGTGAATTTAGAGTTATAGCAACACAACTTTAGAAGTCTTATCCTTGGATATCAGCCAATTTTCTCCTTGAATTTGATCAAATCCCCAGGTTGACAGATCGTTTGCCCTCACTGTGGAGATCCAACATGACCTCTAGCAACATGCACCTGGGGTCAAAGGTCCCAGTCGGTCCGATCGCTGTGCCCTCTATCCCCCTGCTAATGGAGATGGACATTAACAGCAGCCGCGTGGCTGCACTGCGCGCGGCTCACAGCAGGTAAGGACGGAGACAGGGAGGGAGGAAAAGTGGAATGGGAATCACAACTCAAAATGAATAACACGGAAATGTCTTGACAAAGGATTCTGTATGCTCTCAATTCCAACTAAGGTTGGGACGAGGACAGTTCCTTTCTGCCAGAGACCTGTAGCCGACAAACAACAAACAGGAGATCATTTCTAATCTTCGTGCCCTTTTGAACTTTCAGGAAATAAAGATGACTTTTATGTGTTTTAGTTGTGCAATTTTGCCTCGAATTTTTCTCTTCATTGTCTAGATCAATCTAGATGTAATTGATTCAATGGGAAAAGGTTATTATCACCCGTCAACCTATTTCTACTGCAGCTTGCCATGTCCCCTTTTTTATGATTATTTTACTACTACTTTTTTTGCTTTATCTCTCCCTCACACATGTGCAAACACACACACACACACACACACACACACACACACACACACACACACACACACACAACCCTAATATATAGAGAGAAAAACAAGTTTATCAATAAAATCCTGATAGCAGCAATACAATGCAGCTTTTTCTGACACTATAGTTCACACAGTTCTTCTTTGGACATGATAGATTGTCTTTAATGAAGTGTTTACAGTTTCCACAAGTTTTATTGACTTCAACTACAGTACAATGGTTCACAGTACAACAATGCGATTCATTTATCAACAGAAATATGCATATAACAATGGCCATTCACACATCTCAAAGAGCTAGGCCTACAGAAGTCAGTTAAGTATACCCATTTTAAACCTCTCAACAAAGTTATCATGTGTATCCTTTACTACACAAGGTAAGATAATATTAATTACATGATAACCAATATGACATATATTTTTGATATGTTGAAATTACACAGTGGAATTTCAGTTGACCCTATCTGTAGCACATTTTATTGTTAACCCCCCCACCTCATGACCAATCTTACACCACTCCCTCTATTAGGATATGTGGTGGTAATATGTTCAGATTAAGAAGTTAGGCTGCCTAAATCAGTTGCAATCTGTATTAAATCTGTATTCGTTCTTCATACTAGTTTTACATCCCTCACAAATAGTATTCAGAAGCAGTATAGGGAGACAGTGGTTGCCCATCTTCTCAGTGTCCTGAGATGCAGTTAATGTTTTTTATCAGATACTTGAATAGAGCCCTCTATTATCCAATATGAAGACTCTGGGATAGATTAGCCGTTGGTGGCATTCAAGAGGGTACAACATATGAAATGTGGAAGAAAGAATGCATTTTACCAATTGGCTGAGAGGCATTTTTATTTTTCCATTTCTCGTTTTCATCTGAACATTTCCGAAAGTTGTACCCAACTGAACTGACCTAAAGCACAAACTATTCCAGAAAGTGAACTACGTCTAATGAAAACCAGCTCGAATTCCCTTGTCCTGGAGGACTTCTCTATCCTGATTGGCAGGTCAGGATTTCCACAGAGAAATCATTTCAGAAACTATGATAGCTATTTTAGTAATCTCCTGGAAAAATCATAAAAATGTGTATGTTACAAATAATAAAAACGGGGTCGTTGTATGGTATTTATGAAAGAGTGTTCCATAAAACACTTTTTTAAATTGCATAGGAAGGCCACGATTTTGATTGCTTCCTTGGTGTGATGACAGCCATTGAATCTGCTATTAATGCTTCAAATACATATCCTTTCTTGTCTTAGTGTTTCTATATCACTTCTGGTTATTGTATTTCATATGTTACCTATCAATCTAGAGGTAGTAAATGCACAGGTATACCTATTATTATTTTACCTGTTATTATTTTTAAGGTCAAAACAGAGGATGGTGGGGTAAAACCTTATGATTACATCAGAGAGATAGCAAACCAGGAGACCTAACCCAGACACATAATAAAAGCCACTGAAGACAAATGTTACTTGAATGTGGATACTGTATAAAAAAATGGATACATCAATTAATGTCAGGCTTGGTAAATCTAGATCTAGGAGATGCATTGTCCACGACATCCATTTATTTATACCAGTAACTATGAACCAACTTAGAACCTAAATATCTGGACACATGCAAAGATTTATACAGCCATTCTGGTAATTAACATGCATGCCGGGTGATATAGTGTGTCATGTTATATTTTGGACAGTTGCTGGTCAAGCAATTTCGCTGTTTGATGCCCTTATGTTGCTATATTAGTGAGGAGGAGGGGGGGGGGGGTACCTACTGTACACAGAACAGTTGTGGGTCAGATAGCTAGCTCTACTATGTGTATATCTTTATATTACATACATGTGTGCCCAGATCACTTCCATTGACATTCTATCAATGATCAATTCCACTTCGGTTTTTCAAAGAGCAAAGAGCAGCCAACCTTGTCTCTTTCCCTTTTTACAATAGATTATTTTCAAAAGCAGTTCATGTTATTATGAACTTTAAGAATTAAGCTGTAAATTCACAAACCATAAATGGGCATACGATCCAACCCCAGATCCTACTCACGTCTGTGTCGAATGGTCACTACATGGAGAGGTTGAGCTAAAAGACTACAAGGCTACATATTTTCATAATTATATTATTAACATCATCATCTTCATCATCGTTATTTTAAGTGATACCATAGGGAGACTGGGAATAAGAGGCTGCATGCAAGTAGATAGGAATAGAAGATGGAGGGTCTGAAGATAGGGTCCTAGGTCACCTGTGGCAGGGAAAGAAACTATTTGTATATACTGACACTTGCAGACAATTTGTTGTTGATGCAAGAATATTCAATTATTCGTGTACTGAACATAACAAACTTAGCGGATGCTGACATAATATGTATGTGACTGTGTATTTCTTGTTACCATGGGATTAACTTGCAGCAGTTTCTTGCTGAATCATATACAATCTGTTTGGATCATCAATCTCGCTGCCACAGTGAGCATCACTCCTGTAAATAAATGCAAGCACACATAACAATCATTTGTTCATATTGAACACAAATAGAAAACAAATAAGGTAATCATGTTCAGTTTCACTAGGATATGGTTTTGAACACATCCACTTTTATACATCACAAATATAATTAATACAATAACTAGTTAACTCCAAAGCAAAACTCAAAGTAAAAAAACTTTGGGAAATGTTGGCCAAATTGAAATGTAATCTCTTTCAAATGGACCACCAAAACAGTCAAAACAAATACATAGTATAAGACAATAACTTTAACCTCCAACCAGATTGTATAAGTTACACAGGCATCTATCAGCACATCACTCCAGTCATTACACCAGTCGTCACATTGAGCAAAAACCACAGATTTTAGATTTGTTTCCGACATTGATTTTGAGTCTAATTGCATAATTTCCCCTGACACTAGCTTGTAACTCTAACATGCAATAAAGAAGTAAGGTAACAGGTTTCTGTGGGATTGCCCCATCAATTTTAAACTGGCAGCAATTTCATATTTTTTTTCACTAAGGGTACGAGCAAACCTCTGCATCAAGGACAAATACAGTAGGCCTATCATATATCTTGCCTATTATGAAGCTCATGGTAAATAGCTTCAAGTGCTTTCAAGAGAAGGTCAGTTGTGTGCATATACATCCCATCACCAAAGATAGTAATAATGTTTTTTCTGATAACATTTTCTATGCTTCTATAGAGAAAGAGCAACTCGATTTTTCATTAACATCTTATTTCTTTCTCATTGGTATGAAATGCATAGTTCAAGAAATTGGGATTTCTAATGTAGGGTTATCCTACACTTATGAAAAGAATATTTTTATTTGAACTAAAATACAATATTCATTCAAAGTATACTGAAGATCTCAAAACCCAGCTGTACATTATTGTAAGCTTGGCCTGAGGATGATTACAATTCAGATAAAGGTGAAACTCATCCACAAACTTTTGCATAAGTCTCAGTATCATTAATATGGAAATGAATGGACACAGATATGAACCCTGGAAACCCCTTTTGTAAGTTCTAGGAAACGAGGAATGATATTATACTAGCAACCATAATAGTTTAAGATGTGGCATTTAAGTAATTGAACATGAAATAAAGCCTCTCCTGGGGACCATCACCTTAACGTGGTGGAGAGGTTTGTGTGCCTCTGTGAACCTGAGGGCTGTATTGCCTGGAACCTTGTGTTCCTGGTAGGGTCTCCCATGGCAATTTGGTCTCAGGCAAGGGGCCAGACAAAGAATGGTCCCAAAAACACCTCATGGACAAGCGAGGAAGAAGTGTAGATACCCGGCCCGGAGGAAGCCCGGGGTCCCCTCCTGGAGCCAGGCCCAGGAGGAGGACCCGTCAGCGAGCGCCTGGTGGCTGGGCTTGCCACGGAGCCCGGCCGGGCACAGCCCGAAGAAGCAACGTGGAAACACCATCGCTGTCTTAACTTCTCCGTCCCGTGGGCTCACCACCTGCGGGAAGAACCAATGGGGTCGGGTGCGCTGCCAGAAAGGTGGTAGTGAAGGTAGAGGGTCTCGACGGACCAGACCTGGGTGGCAGAGGCTGGCTTTGGGGACGTGGAACGTCACCTCTCTGGGAGGGAAAGAGCCGGAGCTTGTGCGGGAGGTGGAGCGCTACCAGTTGGATCTGGTGGGGCTTACCTCTACGCACAGCCTCGGCTCTGGTACCTCAATCCTGGACAGGGGTTGGACTCTATTCTTCTCCGGAGTGGCCCAAGGTGCGAGGCGCACGGCGGGAGTGGGGATACTTATAAGTCCCCGGCTGAGTGCCTCTATGTTGGAGTTTATCCCGGTGGATGAGAGGGTCGCCTCCCTACGCCTGCGGGTCGCGGGGGGGAAAACTCTGACTGTTGTCTGCGCCTATGTGCCAAACAGTAGTGTGGGGTATTCGGTCTTCTTGGAGACCCTGGATGGAGTCCTGCATAGGGCTCCTGGTGGGGACTCCGTAGTCTTACTGGGAGACTTCAACGCACATGTGGGCAATGATGGAGACACTTGGAGGGGCGTGATTGGGAGCCACGGCCGCCCGGATCTGAACCCGAGTGGTGGCTTGTTATTGGACTTCTGTGCTAGTCATGGACTGGCCATATCGAACACCATGTTCGAACATAAGGATGCTCATAAGTGTACTTGGTACCAGAGCACCCTGGGCAGAAGGTCAATGATCGATTTTGTTATTGTGTCAACGGATCTGAGGCACTATGTTTTGGACACTCGGGTAAAGAGAGGGGCAGAGCTGTCAACTGATCACCATCTGGTGGTGAGTTGGGTCAGGTGGCCGGGGAAGCTTCTGGACAGACCTGGTAAGCCCAAACGTGTAGTGCGGGTGAACTGGGAACATCTGGAGGAGGCCCCGGTACGGGAGGCCTTCAACTCACACCTCTGGCGGAGCTTCTCTTGCATCCCTGTGGGGGCTGGGGGCATAGAACCAGAGTGGGCAATGTTCAACGCCTCCATTGCTAAAGCCGCGTCTGAGAGTTGTGGTCTCAAGGTCTTGGGTGCCTCAAGGGGCGGTAATCCCCGAACACCCTGGTGGACACCAGGGGTCAGGGGAGCCGTCCGACTGAAGAAGGAAGCCTTCCGGGATATGTTATCCCGGGGGACTCCGGAAGCAGTTGCAAGGTATCGACAGGCACGGAGGACTGCAGCCTCGGTGGTGGCAGAGGCGAAGCAGCGGGTGTGGGAGGAGTTCGGAGAAGCCATGGAGAAGGACTTTAGGCTGGCACCAAAGTTGTTCTGGAAAACCATCCGGCACCTCAGGAGGGGAAAGCAGGGAAGCATTCAAGCTGTATACAGCAAGGACGGGACGCTGTTGACTTCAACTGATCAGGTGAGGGGACGGTGGAAGGAGCACTTTGAGGAACTCCTAAACCCGACAAATCCCCCCTCTATGGTTGAGGGACTGTCATGGATGACACGTCTCATCAACATTGCGTGGAGGTCAGGAACAGCACCTAAGGAGTGGCAGACCGGGGTGGTGGTTCCCCTCTTCAAAAAGGGGGACCGGAGAGTGTGTGCCTATTATAGGGGCATCACATTACTCAGCCTCCCCGGGAAAGTTTACTCTAGGGTGTTGGAAAGGAGGGTCCGGCCGATAGTCGAACCTCAGATTGAAGAGGAACAATGCGGTTTCCGACCAGGGCGTGGAACAACGGACCAACTTTTTACTCTCGCAAGAATCCTGGAGGGGGCCTGGGAGTATGACTATCCGGTCTACATGTGTTTTGTAGATTTGGAGAAGGCATATGACCGGGTCCCCAGGGAGCTATTGTGGGAGGTGCTGCGAGAGTATGGCGTGAGGGGGTCACTACTCAGGGCCATCCAATCTCTGTACTCCCAAAGCGAAAGCTGTGTCCGGGTTCTCGGCAGTAAGTCAAACTCGTTTCCGGTGAGGGTTGGTCTCCTACAGGGCTGCGCTTTGTCACCGATTCTGTTTGTGACATTCATGGACAGGATTTCAAGGGGCAGCCGCGGGGGAGGAGGGCTGCAGCTTGGTGAGCTAGGGATCACGTCACTGCTTTTTGTGGATGATGTGGTACTGATGGCGCCATCGGCCTGCGACCTTCAGCACTCATTGGATCGGTTTGCAGCCGAGTGTGAAGCTGCTGGGATGAAGATCAGCACCTCCAAGTCTGAGGCCATGGTTCTCAGCAGGAAACCGATGGAGTGTTTACTCCAGGTAGGGAATGAGTCCTTGCCCCAAGTGAAGGAGTTTAAGTATCTTGGGGTTTTGTTCTCGAGTGACGGGAAAATGGAACGTGAGTTTGGCCGGAGAATCGGAGCAGCGGGAGCGGTATTGCAGTCGCTGTATCGCCACCGTTGTAACCGGTGCTTGATTTCTAAACTGTATTTCACTTCAAAAGGTTGCGTACGGACTAAACACAGAAAGTCCGTGCGCACAAAAACATTCTGATTTATGAAATAAGGCGTATGCATGTCACACGCCGGTTTCACTTTATAAATCACAAACAACTTGAAAGTTTTCGCATCCATGTTTCCTACCCTTTTAATACACATAGTTGCCTATAAATAGTCAGTGAAAAGCCCACATTTAAAGTGATAGTTTAACATTTCGGGATGTAAGATATGTCCAAATTTACCCCTAGTCCGACGAGATGATTGACAGCAATTGTATGTTTGTACGTCCAACATTAAGTTAGTTAGGTTACAGGCTAAATGTAGCCTATCCCCATGGCCATAAGCTAGTGATAACTGTGTCAGCATGCTCCGTTAGACAAAAGTGAAAAATACAGCTTAAAAAAACTCCAAAGCTTTTTAGGCTTATTTTTACACATCTTTACAGCACAGCTACGACCCACGTTAACGTATTTTACCAGGTAAACTGAAGAGCGAATATCAGCTTGTCTGTCAATGCAGTCTCCGAGATGCTGGGTCTCGGCTTAGGCTGCCTACTGAAACAAGAATAGGTGTGACCGTCTCTGTTTCAATAGCAACAACATCTTCCTTTTGGATTTTTGTTTCGACACATGCAAAATAAAGAGGATACAAAAGCTAAATTCCAAAGCTTTGGGTTTTTTAAAACGTTTATTTTGTCACTTTTGTCTGACGGAGCCATGCTGTATGATGTTACCACTAGCTAACAGCCATGGGGATAAGGCATATTTAGCCAACAACCTAACTAACTCAATGTTGGACGTACAAACATAAAATGTATGTCAATCATTTCCTCTGACTAGGGGTATGTTGGGGCATATCTATTTCCAAAATGTTGAACTACCCCTTTAATATGCCTCCATACTGACTGCCCAACTGCATAAGACATACGGTGTGGTGTGTGGTAATTACTCTGATTACCTTCACACTTCTCTCTCACGCTCTTTTTTCACTCCCTCTCCTAACCGACAGGGCTATTATCACTTTGATTGTTCTGGCAGCGAGCATGTGTTAATATGAAACTGTGCACTCCAATCTGCCTGACTGAGGCATTCAAGATGTTTTAATCACCAGAGTATCTTCTTTCAATGTCCAACTTTCATAATTATCAAATCAAGAATACCACAAAATTGTGTCAAAGTGTTTATTTTGTAGTCCACAAAAGATTTAGGTAAAGCCATAGACCTATACAACAGGTAGACCTGGGTCAACATAAATTTGAAAACAAAAATCTGATAATTTATTCAAAAGGATGTAACAAATTGATAAATGGCAGCTATTGCAATTATTTAGAAACATTGCAATTATTTAAAAAAGGAGGTTTTGTAATTGGAAAATGTGGCCATCTTAAAAAACACAAATAGCCCAGAACCTTCCAAATATTCAGTGTTTAGGAAACAAAATATTGGCATACACTGGAAAAAAGGATAGTAAACTGGTCAGATAGATTCCCATTGGTCTGAAAGAGATGCTGTTTAAGTAGGTTCCACTAAAAGTTATGGAGCAACTAAATATTGGGCCAAACAACTAGTTACTTTTTCCCAAAACAACATCAAAGCAAGATCCATGTGAGAGCCAGTTAAATGTGATATGTGGGATATTTTGAGGTAGAACCTTGTCTCTTTCATGTCCGGTTTCCATTTCATAGACTATGTGATTCAAAAAGGCATACATACACAAAAAGGCATATGCTTACCAACCTGTGCAATAATTTAGTGTACGTAAATAGCAGACCAATAAACAATGGGGACCTATTATGCTAATTTTCACCTCTCTTTGTTTTATTCTGTGACTCCACTAGCGTAGCTTTTCATGATTCGCAGTTTAAAAAAATCCTTATCTTATACTAACCATTCATATAGCACCTGATTTTATCCTCTGTCTGAAACGAGACAATCTAGCTCCTGTCTCTTTGAGGCCCCCCTCCTTAAATCCCCACGTTCTTCTGATAGGTCAATTTCGCAGAAGCCTAGCTGTGACCGTGCTGTGCCTGTGGAAGATGACCACATAGAGAAACCCGGGGCGAACTGGCCTTCAGTTCACTCCTGAATAGAAAGTGTGGTTGAAAACCGCCGAGAGCAGTCTGAAGCTTGAGGTTTCTGCTCACAGGAATAACTTTTGCATATGTTTACCTCATTATTTTATCATTATTTGTTTAATATGAAAATCCAACATAGTAACGTTATGTTTGACAGAACATACGGAAAAGCATAATAGTACTATTCTGAACTTCTTCTGTGTTACTCTGGTTGACTGTAAAACGGGAGGTTTTACAGTCAACCAGAGTAACACAGAAGAAATTCACCTATTTGAATTACTAGGGGTGCTAGCCCCTCGGCGTTGAACCTTTTTGCTATCGTCTCTTGTCTTGTCTTGTCTTGTCTTGTCTTGTCTTGTTATTATTGAATTCCTCCCCTCGCTCAATTTCCCATGAGCTGCTCTACGATAGAAACTTGACACTTTGGAGGCGGGTTGGTACCGGTGACTGCTATTCAAACCAAAGATGACCCCAACTGACCTCATGGTGATCCAAGTGATCCAAATGTGCAAACTCTGAAAGGATCTCAAACCCCACGTAACCCAGTAACGAATCTCCTGGGTAAATCTCTGAATCTCCCCAGGATGAATAAAATAGCCTCTTGGACCACCAAAGTCCGGCATGAGGGATTGTTTTCCATATATATATTTTTTTAAACACTTAAACCTAATGAATTGGTGACCTGTTTAAGCAATATCCAATTTCCAAACTGTACATAGCATCAATGGACCAATGAAATCCTAAAGTTATGTAAGCCAGATGGCCATACACGTGATCGGTAAACCAACGAATTAGCATAATTTTGGGCATATCACAAAAATGGTTATAACTCAGTCTAACTTAGTCAAACCCTCATGACACTTCTAACACTGCCGGCTTATCTGGTCACGTCCGCAAAACCGTTTTCACATCCAACCTTGATTACATGACCTGGCATACGGCTAGGACCCATAAAATGCTGCTTACAGCTTTAGTTTTAGCAAAAATTGTTGTCATAGGCAATACTGCTGTTTTCTAAAGTCGTCCGTTATGGGGAGAATGTATGCAACATGAATGAAAGTAAGACAATTTAAACACCACCACCGCACTTACACTGCAGGCACCTAAAACTTGGGTATCTTGCTAAATACCATGATATACACGCACAACGCCTCTCGCTCCACGTGCTTGCTGTGCGCGCTCAAGGCTTTGCTTTGCTCGCTCAAAAACATAGCACAGCTGTAGAAATGTGTCAAAATTCTGATTGGCTACTGTCTGTCAGTAGAAGGGTTTTCATCGAAGTCATGTGATGCAAGATGGCAGTGGCCGTGGCGAAAAGTCTACATTTCATTACGTTAGTCAATTATAAACTGTACTTTGAGGCAGTTTAATATTTTGATTGTGTTTTATAAGTGGTTTATATTATTAGTATTAACTTTACTTTGTAATGGGTTCCATTTCCCCTGGAGGCTTCCCTGTCTGCATCTCCAAAAATTGTGAATTACCTGTTATTCGCCGTTAGGGGCACTCTACTTTCTCCGACACCGTTTTTTTAGAACTCAAACAGACAAAATCCACCTCGGTGGGAAAAAGACAAGGCAATGCAATGTTGTAGAGCCCAGCAGTAACGTCGTTAACTAATCCAACATCCTAGTTAGCGTTAGCCTACTAGCCAACTTTTGATGTAAGTAGTTCATTTTATATATTTTGGGGAACTTGGCAACCGATAGCGTTAGACCTGTTTCCATAAGTTTGCTAGTAATTATCACCACTGGCATGTCGTTTTTGCTTAGTGCAGTTTGTAGAGAGCAGGTTAGGCAATGGCAATGAGCAAATGCGGTGGCCTGGAATTTTGTTGCAAGGGCTAAGCATTACATTGTTTCCAGTATGTAGCTATGGGAACATCAGTTACCTGGCGAATTCTAGGCTACCCTCATGCTTAGTATAAAGTAAAAACACAAACGTGGTTTGTTTAATTTAGATACTTTTTTATTAAATTCCGTTGACAGTCAAAATACAACTTGTTGTGAGTTTGCAAGTTACCAAGCAAGCGATCAAGGCGAGCCAGACAGAGTGGCTGATCACATTTGGTCTGCAGGCCTACAGGAAGAAGGTTCAGAATAAGTGATGTTAAACTTAACTAAGGCTTTAATTACTAAAGCTAACAGATAGCACTATCATAAGTGATTTCTCCTGAAATATAACTGCAAACAGATATTAAGGTTGCTGGCAATGTAAAATAAAGTTACAGAAAATATTCAAATGACAACAAAAAAAGGAAGAATACAAATTGGAAAACATAAAATAAACCATGAGAATAATTAGGGAGGAACATAATAGCATAGCCTACTAGAGGACATAGTAATATAAGCAAATGGAGTGAGATATGAGAAATGATGATGTACCAGTGAGATATGCTAAAGTGAATGTAGAGTAGTGTATACAGTAATGAATGTTGACGTGCACAGGGCTCATTTAGGGTGTCTTTAGATGTATTTTTTTTGTAATTTTGTTTGAAATGTTTTAGACTAGTTAATTTTGATGGCAGTGGCGTGTATAAAAATATTTTCCTGGGGGGGGGGGCAAGAGGGACACGGGCCAAGTGGGACACGGGCCAAGTGAAAGGGGGGGGGGGCGAGAAAATCAAACTTATGAGAGTCAGGAGCTCAGAATTAGTTAATTGAGCATGACGGCACACGTTACATCTTTAACACTTATGCTTTGTACATGCCCCAGCTCAAATAAAGACATAGATGAATACGAGTGTCTATTTTAAGTAATACTATGATGGCTACATTACTGTAGTAGAACTGAAGTAAAATGTCCTGTCATTCGCTGTTGTTCCCATAACATCACTAAACATTAAACTAATGGATTTGTCCAAATAGGGTACTTTGCTCAGCTACTTTGTAAAATGCCTTTAAAAAAAAAAAGATCTAAAATAGAAATCTGAAGCTGTAATCCATGCGTTCAAAAAGGCATCGTCAGCACAAAATAACAAAACAAAATTATACTAGACACAAAGTTTAAACTTTAACTTCTGAAAAGAATGTTGGTGAATTTAGAATTTTTGTTATTGGGAAGCAAAGTCCAGGAGTTTGGCCTATGCAGCATTTAACAAATCAAAAATTAATTAATGATGCTCCACATCATCAATTGCCCAAAATAAGGGAAACCACAATTTCTATTAATCTTTCATTTTCTATGTGTTATACGTAACAGAACGTATGTGTGTTATATGTTACAGAAAAACTGATGCGATAAAATATATTTTGATAAAACTAAACAGACAGTTGTATTGTCAAGTCAGTAAGATAACAAGTCATCTTATGTGTCAATGCTACCTGTATCATAATAAATGTAAATAATAATAAAACTAGCAGGGGTATTCGTTAGTTAAGCTACTACCTTTCAACAGTTCTCTCAAGTCGTTTCCCATCAAAATAGTGCGAGTTAAGCACTGACTTGAGATCAGCATGCTATAATTCCATCAGGTTTGTTAAGACTGTCTGTGCCTGTGATTGAGTGGATGGTGAAATCCATATGTCTAGCGCAATCATCAATAAAGACATACAATCTTGTGGAAAGGCTGGCAGGGTGGGGGGCACAAGGGGGGCCAATCAGATTTCAGACCCCCCATGGACATGCTAATGTTTGATGGAACCCCTAAAGGTCACTAAAATTAGTCTAAAGATGGTGTGCAAAGCTCACATTTTGATGTGCTGTGGGCTCATTTTTGGAGATGTCATCTGATGCTGAGAGTCTGTAGATGCAAACTTATAATCATAGGCCCAATCTCAATACACTCCTTGCCCCTACCCCTTAGCCATACCCCTTGTTTTTAAGTGAAGGCTTGCCCCTCGAAACAGTCACAAGTGGTAGGAGTTAAAATCCTCCCCTATGAACTGGGACAGCACTTTAAGACCCTGAACGTCATTGATGGGGTTTCACGTAAACAGACGCAACAAGTTTGTTGCCTAACTTACAATGTTGTCTTCAGCTATAGCAAACTATACACTGCTGCTATTGCGCCACCAACCGGTATAATGATGGTGTGTTTTTCATTAGACCTGGATATGTGGGAACATTTCGTGCATTCTCAAGCATGTGAAAGCGGAGATATGAGGGAAACGCATTGGCATGTTTGCTTCGTGGCGCGAAAGTTAAAACAGCAAGGTGGAAAATGGGACAATGATGCCATTTTGTAAAACCACACGACTGGGGCAATGCGTAATCCAATTCAGCACAAGCATGTGGACGTTAACCTGCAATTAGAGCAGGCTGCTGGTGCTAGCTAAACTCGGAAAACCCATATAACGTCGGTTACAGCCCCAAGTTATTGAAGAATGTGATTGATGTTGTAAAATGGCTATTATAATACACGCAATATTTTTTGTCGGCTATGGTGATAGGGATGGCCGATACCACAGATTTTCTTTTCGATCCGATACCAAGCGACACCATGTCAAGTATCCCGATACCGTTACTTTTAAAATACTTCTTGTTTACGTAAAAAGGGGCATATCTTTGATTTCTACCATTAAAATTAGTAACATTGCTGAGATAAAACAATATATTTTAATTTACATTGAAATTACATTAGTTTTAAATAAACTGCCAAAGTCCAGGCTTCTCTCTTTGTTTTCTGTTTAATAGCAGCATTATTAAACGTGCAATTGTTCAATTATGTTATTAGCTTTTCCAAGCTTGAAACCTGCCTGGGCTAATCAAATACCCTTAAGGTATCTCAACAATATAAATAAAATGTATTAACAAATAGCAAAATACGTAGGCCTATGTTAAACAGTTGGATACAAATAATCATAGGAAGAACAAGAAGAACAAGAACAGCTGCTCTGACTTATATACCCCTCAAATTGACTTGAAATGTACCATAATACTTCGTTTTCTGTTTCATTCTAAATCAAAGCCGCACACCGCCTTGTTGTGATTGATTGACAGAAGTGTGACTGCAACAAACGCATCACACGTCCCAGTGAATGTGACTAGAGGGACAGTGCGGCAGGAGAAAGTTGTTCCAGTCATGACACTATTTTTTCACTTTTGCATCATTCTAATAGAAATAGGATAATAAAATAACTAACAATTTTTACGTCAGTATTGATTCTCAAAAATAAACGTCAAGATCGATAGAATTGATATTTCTGTATCAATCCTCCCATCCTTAGTTGGTGACTCAGATCCAGGACTGACAACTTCGTGTACGATCAACTAGTGTTTGTGTGTGTGTGAGCGTGCGCACGGACAGCCGGGGTTGGCTGAATGAAAGGGAGTGAGTGATGCTTCCTGAAGCAATGGCGCAAAACACAAAGTTACAAATCTTTTACATTATTATGAGAAGTGTACAAATATTTTTGGTTGATTATGAAACTGTGGCGGGACAAATTAGTCTATGGCGGGCCGCCACAGTCTATGTAATTAATGGGAAACACTGGCACCAGAGTCGATCCTAGACTATGGGGGGGCCCCAGGCAAGGAACCCCACTGAGCCCCCCCCTCCTCCTCCGCCTTAAAAAATGATTTTAGTCATTGACTGTGGGGGGAGGGAAGGGAAGGGAGAGTCTAGTATCTAAAAACTCAACTTATTCATACACAAAGGGAAGGACAGTGCAATAACAGTGTGGGGAAGAACATAGCGAGGATTTGATTTATCTATTGATTTGTGTGATTTTATGACAGGACCCTCACCCACAACACTAATATCACTTTCAAATTACAGGCCATACGTGTATTTCTATATATTACACAGAACCAAATATATGCCTAAATTATACAAGTTTAGGCTACTAGTTTACTACTCGTTTTCAAGCTTCAAGCTACTTTGTTGTAGCTGCGCATTATGAAGGCAAGTCGGCAATGACGGCTAAACTGTGACGGCGCAAACAGTAGCCTAGTTGTTTTTAAAGGTGCTAATCTTTCGGCATTATAGAGGAAACACTGCCCGTATGCATGCCACTGATCTTCAGCACCCCCCAACTCAAAATGCGTCCCAGCATCCCTGTGTGATACTACTGTGACCATACAGACCAATAAAACTATCTGGTCCAGTGACAATATGTTTTGTTTTATGTTAATTATTGATACCCTAAATGTATTTGTCTTAGTTATGCTGGTCAGTAATACATATTGGTAACTTGCATAAATAGGGACAAAAAGTTATTATTCTGTTGCAGATTGAGTGGAACCGGCTTAGGTCATGGTGTCCTCTGGCTTCAAATTAGTTTGTTGCTCTGGTGACTCAAACATGCATGTTTTTGTACGGTTGTGCAACAACAAAGCTGCTAGAAGCATACATCTGCAGTGGTTTTTAACACTTAGGAGAAGCCGTCTTTCCCTCCATTGGGCGTGGTTTCAGCGCCTTCAGCGGACACGCCCCCAGCATTTCAGATCGGAGACTACTGCTTATTTTTTCACAATTATTTTGAAACCAAAATGTATATGTTTGGCCACTTTTTTAATAGTTCAAACTTGGCTGGGTGGTTAATAACACCTTTCCCCTGTGGTGTGACAAGCTAGTGAACACTACTTGTATATCACTTTACAGCACCTTTAATAACAAAGTTGGTCAATGCTGCCAGGGCCAGTGCTAGTGCCAGCACTGGTGTGAAAGGCGTTTGGGTGCTTCCATCCAAGATGGTTAAGCATCGACCCTGTGCTACAATTCAGCTATAACTTAGTTCAGTTTGACAGAATTTGCATTTTACCTTGTCTTCACCAAGAAAGCCCATACTGGGCTTCGCAGAGCAAGTGTTACGGCTTTCCACACCATGTTTCTATTGTCCAGGAAACACTAAATATCATTATTTAGCCGTGATTTTTTGAGTTTGAGTTGCAAATTTTAGGAGGGAGATAGTTCCAAAGTTTGGGTGCTGCCCTAGACAACATACGATCATCAAAGGACTTTAGCTTGGTTTTTGGAATAACTAGTAGACCAGTTGAGGAGAATCGGAGTGACAAGATAGGAAGATAAGGTTGGAGGAGGTCAGAAAGATAGGGAGGGGCCATGTTATGTAGAGCTTTGTAGGTGAGAAGGATTTTATAATTAATTTGTTGATTGGAGCCAGTGAAGATCTGAGAGGACAGGAGTTATGTGCTCAGAAGATTTGGTTGAGGAGACGAGCAGCAGACTTTTGTACCATTTGGAGTTTGTGGAGTGATGATGCACTAATACCGAATAATAATACCGTATATGTTTTGAGATTTTTTGTAAACGTGTAACACCTCAACTTCGTGTACAGTGCACACATTCCCATCCCTAAATTCAAACTGTTTTGAAATTTAGTGAAGCCTCTGAAAACAATATTACCAGGTTCTCCACCCCAAATGATTTGTGTGAAATTTCTAAACAGATTTTCATTGGGTATAATGGACATACTGATCACGTATCTGTTAAATTTATTTTCAATATTTTGCAGAATGAATGAGGATGGGGAAGAGAACCTGTGCATTGACACAGATTCTGATGCATCTGAACAACAGAATGAAAATGCCAAAGTAAAAGTTAGGTGGACACATGAGGAAGTAAGTTGTTATGTTGTTATGTTAGTTACTATTCCCAGTGCCTGTTTATATATGTATATATAACATTTTTGGGAGAGAGCAGACGGTTTTTTCTATTACTTTGAGTTAGGTGAGTTATTACTGCCTCTTTGATGTGATGTTCAAGATTGATAATCTTAATCATTATTTATTCAAATTGAGGATAGAACCTTTGGTATGCCGGTGCACATTGTCTGTCAAAAGATACATTTGTATAAGATAATAATTTATAAACTATACTATTATGTATACATAGCCTAATTGGTTTTCATTTTAATTTTGCAGGATGAAAATCTCAAAATCCTGGTTAATAACTTTGGACAGCAAGACTGGAAAACCATTGCTAGTTTTTTACCCGTGAGTAGTGCGCTTGTGAATCATTTTTATTACATAAGACAATTTTTCACTTATAGAAACTATTATATGTTCTGCTCTTTGCTCTTAGGGACGTGGAGACTACCAATGTATGCACCGCTTTAAGAGGTACCTTGACCCAAATTTGATTAAGGGAGCATGGACCAAAGAAGAAGACGATAAAGTAAACTTAGATTTGACATTTAAACAACTTTATATTATTTAAGAAATAATTGTGCAGAAAAAAGATTTCTGTGATTTATCTGCCAGATTGTTTTTATGTGCCTAAAACTTCGAATATATTATACCTTTATGCAGTCATAATAATTGATACCATAACCAAATTAATGCTCAAATCGCAATAGTCAATGGTTCTAGTCTTAACTATCCCTAAGCACCAACTTTATGTATGTACTCCTTTCGTTCTGGGGCCTAAAAAGAAGTGCAGAGGTCCACTTTGCCTGGCAACCCCAGCTTGCTTTAAAAAGTTATACTGCAGACGAAGAGGCAGTTGTGTAAATCATAATAGTCAGTGTTATAGTGCATGTTTTCGAAAGAGGGGTACCCTTTTGTTAAATTTTTTTTCTTGACCTTCCTCAAATTTTCTTGTGATGGTACATTTTTGTTAACCAAGTCATCGTGGGTGGTTATTTTCATATAGGTGATTGAGTTGGTTGGCAGGTACGGAACCAAGCATTGGTCAACGATAGCCAGACATCTGCATGGACGTCTGGGAAAACAGTGTCGTGAGCGCTGGCACAACCACCTGGACCCAGGTGTGAAAAAGACCTCTTGGACCAATGAAGAAGACTTGATCATCTACAAAGCTCACTGTGTGCTTGGAAACCGCTGGGCTGAAATAGCCAAGTTGCTACCTGGAAGGTGGAAGATAATCTAAATATAGTAATGAATTATATGATATTAAAATACAATTATTTAAATCCCTTTATTGAAACAAATAAATAATTTGTAGTAAATTAATGGAAATTTGACATGAAGAATGAAATTTCGTTTCATACCATTGTGGAATTAACTTGCTTGATAAAACGGCTTGTTATTTGTCTAAAATGGTGTAATCACGTATTCTCACTCAGAATTATGATATTTTATGCTTTTACAGAATATTATGCCGTTTAAAAAAAAGAAAATACCCTGCTCCTCTTATTGCTTTTAGAATGAAATTTGTTTGCTTTTGGCAGGACGGATAATGCCATAAAAAATCATTGGAACTCCACTATCAAGCGCAAAGCAGAGACCGGACAATTTAGTCTGGATGAAGATAGCTGTCTGCTGACATGTGAACCTACGGAGCATGGAGAGGTCAGGCACTGTTTTCACAATTAATTTAAGTAAAGCCTTAGGAGTACTCCCAAATGGTAAAAAAAAAAAAAGTATTTTTTTAGTAGGGATCAATTCTATATATAAAAGCATCATCTCACAATAATGATATAAGCAGCACAAAGAGGACATCTGTCAAGCCAACACCAAGGAGAATAACAGCATGATAAATGTACAATTGACAGCCAGCACAAAACAAGCTTGCGAGACTTAAATTTGGTCTCTTTCTTTTAGAAGTGTTTTCGTCTTGTTTTTCGAGCAGAAAAGTGCTTGATTATATCCGTAAAATCCAGTTTGTGTAGAAAGTTACTTTCAATTGACATGAAGGTAAGGTAAATTACTCTCTGTTGCTGCATGGTAGATTTAATTCTATTCTTAACCAAGGCAAGCTTTGAAAAAGACCGCTCTCCACTTGCGTTGGTCACTGTAACGTTAGGAATATCCTATGTGCACTGTCAACATTGGGAAACACAGACTGCATGTTCTTTCTCCTTATTAGTTGCAGTAGATCATTGGCCGATGTGCTTCCCTCATTCACGATAAAGTCCCTGAACTGGACCACTTCCTCCACAAACTCACAGTCCAAATCCTGGCAATACTGCTGTTCCAGACAGGATGCTGATTTGCAGAAATAGAGGGGAGAATGTTAAAAAATCCAAAAGTGTCCCTAACCTGCTAATAGAATTGGTATCTCTGGTCCAGTTCAGCCAGTAGGTCATCGATAACTAAAAAGACTGATGCACAAAATTTCTCCGGCCTAACATCCTCATGTTCCATTTCAAAGGATTCGTCAAATTGTCTTTTACGTTTTTTCTGGCGTTGTGTATCTGCTTTGAAAAGTTGAGACATTGTCTCAAAGCTATCAAATGCCTGCAACATAGGGCAACAAGTTCAAAATTAATAAGAAGACAAAAGAAAAAAACGCTGCTGTTTCCTGGCAGCAGTAAACACTAATTATCCCCATTAAGTTAAGAGTATGAGCCGCACTCTGCCAAGGGGTTTATCTCTTTAATACGTGACTGTAGGCCTTTATAGACCCCTGACATGTTACTCGCTTTGTCATAGCATTGCCCTCGACAGTTATTTATGTCTATGCTCATCTCGTGTAAAACGGAATTACAAAATGGCTCCCCTGTATGGCAATTTATTGTCAGAAATGTCAGAAAACGCACCCTTCTGGAGATATAGACCGCATAATGAAGGTTAGTTGTTCCACGTGCATCACATCAGGCGTTAAATCAACACTGATCGAGAAGTATTTTGCGGTTAAACGGTTAAATATACCACTTACCAGAGCAACAATCAAAAAGTTTCAAACATCTAGAACAGTTGCAAACTTGCCAGGAAGAGGACACAAGTGCATGCTGTCTCCACGCACAGTGAGGAAGATGGTGAGGGAGGCAAAGAAGAACCCAAAGAAGACCACAGTTCAAGAACAGCAGACTTAAAGTGATAGTTCAACATTTTGGGAAATAAGATATGCCCCAACTTACCCCTAGTCAGACAAGATGATTATATAAATTGTATGTCCATACGTCCAGTATTAAGTTAGTTACGTGGTCTTAGTAAAAGTAGCCTAGCGAAGGAATAAGCTTGAGGTATCCGTTTTAGACCAAAATGGAACTTTTTGGCCATGTACACATGTACATGTTTGGCATTACAAGAACGATGCATACAAGAAAAAGCATCTCATACCTAGCGTCAAATATCAATGATGCTTTGGGGCTGTTTTGCTGCCAGTGGTCCAGGGGCTCTTTTTAAGATCAATGGCATAATTAATTCCCCCACGTACCAGGACATTTTAGCCTCAAACCTGGTTTCCTCTGCCAGGAAGATTTGGCCGTAGGTGGACCTTCCAACAAGACAATGACCACAAACATACTTCAAAATCAACACACAAGTGGTTCCGTGAAAACAAAATCAATGTTTTGCCATCGCCATCTCAGTCTCCAGACTTAAACTCTATCGAAAACATGGGGTCTGAATTGACGAGGGCTTTCTATAAAAGTGCAAACCTTAGGATATCAAGGATCTTGAAGGGTTGTGCATGGAGGAATGGTCCCATATCCCTCCAAATGTGTTCTCAAACCTACTAAACATTATAGAAATACGCTCTGTGACATTATCCTTGCCAGGGGAGGCTGCACCAAGTACTAAAAACGTATATGTTTTTTGGAAATACATTTTATAATTTCAAAAATGTGTAATTGTGGTCTACCATTGAATCATTAATACAGTAATATATTTTCCACATGTTGGAAAATAACATATCTTAGTAATGGTATTATTTGTTCTCCACAGTCTGCTTTGCTCATTTTCATCAAGGGTGACAATAATTTTGGACCTGACTATGTACACTGCTCCAAAAAATTAAAGGAACACTTTTTAATCAGAGTATTGCATGAAGTCAATTAATCTTCTGGGCTATTGATCTGGTCAGTTAAGTAGCAGAGGGGGTTGTTAATCAGTTTCAGCTGCTTTGGTGTTAATTAAATTGACAACAGGTGCACTAGAGGGGCAACTAGATGACCCCCAAAACAGGAATGGTTTTCCAGGTAGAGGCCACTGAAATTGTTTCCCTCCTCATCTTTTTGGACTGTTTTTCACTAGTTTTGCATTTGGCTAGGGTCAGTGTCACTACTGGTAGCATGAGGCGATACCTGGACCCCACAGAGGCTGCACAGGCAGTCCAACTCCTCCAGGATGGCACATCAATACGTGCCATTGCCAGAAGGTTTGCTGTGTCTCCCAGCACAGTCTCAAGAGTATGGAGGAGATTCCAGGAGACCGGCAGTTACTCTAGGAGAGCTGGACAGGGCCGTAGAAGGTCCTTAACCCATCAGCAGGACCGGTATCTGCTCCTTTGTGCATGGAGGAACAGGATGAGCCCTACAAAATGACCGTCTGCAGGCCACTGGTGTGAATGTCTCTGACCAAACAATCAGAAACAGACTTCATGAGGGTGGCCTGAGGGCCCGACGTCCTCTAGTGGGCCCTGTGCTCACTGCCCAGCACCGTGGAGCTCGATTGGCATTTGCCATAGAACACTAGATTTGGCAGGTCTGCCACTGGCACCCTGCGCTTTTCACAGATGAGGGCAGGTTCACTCTGAGCATGTGACAGACGTGAAAGAGTCTGGAGAAGCTGTGGAGAACGTTACGCTGCCTGTAACATCGTTCAGCATGACCGGTTTGGTGGTGGGTCCGTGATGGTCTGGGGAGGCATATCCATGGGGGGACGCACAGACCTCTACAGGCTAGACAACGGCACCCTGACTGCCATTAGGTATCGGGATGAAATCCTTGGACCCATTGTCAGCCCCTACGCTGGTGCAGTGGGCCCTGGGTTCCTCCTGGTGCACGACAATGCCCGGCCTCATGTGGCAAAAGTATGCAGGCAGTTCCTGGAGGATGAAGGAATTGATACCATTGACTGGCCCCCACGCTCGCCTGACCTAAATCCAATAGAACAACTCTGGGACATGTTTCGGTCCATCCGACGCCGCCAGGTTGCACCTCAGACTGTCTAGGAGCTCAGTGATGCCCTGTTCCAGATCTGGGAGGAGATACCCCAGGACACCATCCGTCGTCTCATTAGGAACATGCCCCGACATTGTCAGGCATGCATACAAGCACGTGGGGGCAATACACAGTACTGAGTACCATTTTGAGTTGCTGCAATGGAATTTCAGCAAAATGGACTAGCCTGCCGCATCATTTTTTCACTTTGATTTTCGGGGTGTCTTTGAATTCAGCCCTCTGTAGGTTGATCATTTTCATTTCCATCAAACGATGTGGCATCCTTTCGTTCCTCACTCATTACCCAGTCCATATCAGTATAGATATCCAGCATGATTTTTTCCCCCCATTGAGATCTGATGTGGTTTCAAAGTGTTCCTTCAATTTTTTGGAGCAGTGTATATAATCACATATTATCGTCACATGTAATATGTATTAAACAGATTGTGGCTAAGCTTATTAGGTTTGTTCAATATTAAATCCATACTGGAGTTGCAGGTCAAAGTTTGACTTTAATCTCATACTTTTAAGAGTAGTAGGGAAATTTTTAATCAGATTTGATAAAGCTGCTCTGAAAAACAGCCAGCAACCATTATATTCACAAAAATATTTTTGTTAATAGGGAATTTTTAATGCTACAGTACTCGCGTGACCCTTTTTGTTGACTATAACTTTACAATTGTAATTTAAGTCAGAAATTGATTGCTGGCCACCTTCTTCTACCCATGTATATAGCCACGCCTTGCTTGCAAGAAGAAGAAGAAATATCTTGTTATGGTACTGCATTTCTAACAGGGATCTTACACAGATTTACATTTTCTCAACACACAAGATAGGGTGTTATAATATCCATCATGCCATAATCCCAGATGAGCACTTCAGAAACCAACATTTTGGATTGGATATGGGAGTGGGCACCATCCATCCCAGAAATGTAATTAATTTGAGCATACAACGCCTTCAGAAGGTTTAAAACAGAATTAACGTCTCAGAGACCATAATCAGTCAGATAATTGCCATTCCGTGTTTTTGCTGGCTTGAAACATGGAATGCTTAGACAGTTGGAAGATTTGTAATGTAAACCCAATGAAAATGAAAATTCAGGCCCCGTAATGCGGGCTCCTAGTGTTGTAGCCCTAACGCCAATATGAAAACTGTAATGCGTACTTCAAGTGTTGATTAATTTACAGTGTAAACCTAACCCCATGACTTACACATTAATCTAGGAGAGGACACTGATAAACACCTTTAAACTGACTTTTATTACTTAGCCCTTTATTTGTTTTTTCAAAAGATGTTCTTTAAATGTTTTGAATTGCATTACAATTGGCTGCAAAGTTTGGAAAAGATCAATGTTCAAATACTTAACCATTCCCATAAAGAAATGCTTTTGATTAGCATCTTTGAAACAGATTATCTCAAGTGTCTAGAAATTACTCCACTTGGAGTAGAACTTGGTTTAGTTGTTGCCTTGTTTGTCTTCAAAAGACAGACTAATGGCTCAGTCTAAACCTAGTCATGGATCAATTCACTGTTGTTTTCATTTAGAAGGGCACAACACACTGCTTTGGCATGGTTTGCTAAATCAAAGCAGACCTTACCATATCACTATATTATAACGTTTATTTTATGATAATGTGCAATACTGTTTTATACAGAGTCAATGTTGCTGTGAATTGTCAAAAAGGTCTGCTATTGAGCTGTTATTTTTGTGAACACTTGCATAAACTATGTGACAGCACATCAAAGGTTATGGTTAGGAAATCGCCAGGGACCTCGTTAATGTTTTTAAATTGGTATTGAAAGGTGTACCTTCAAATTAAAGAAACTGCCCCTATACTATGAAATTATCTATTTAAATCAATGTTACAGGTAGAATGTTTTTTAACATCGTGTTTTTTTTTTTAAAATCATGCCATGCAGTACTAGACAATGATTTTAGCCTTCTTTTACAGGTGGATTTCAGATGTGATGTTGTTCTAGATACAGAGCCTGATCCTCCAATAGTGGTGAGACTACTCCTCTGCATTTAACCCGGTTTTCATTCAAACATTTGATTTGCCGAAGTATGATGCAAAAACTATTTGTCACTTTCTATATTGTAATGGCAGACACTTTATACCATAGAATTATTATAAATCCTAACTTCCCCTTTTTTCGGCATAAATTCTATACATGTGTAAGTTGATGTCATTCAGCTGCCTCCAGTCATACTTTTGTGCAAAAACACAATTTTCTATTGCAGATTCGGCACAACCGAGAGAAGAAAAAAAGAAAAGATCACTTGAAATCTCGGCCGGGTTCTTCTCTACAAACTGTTGTATCCAGAAGAGCATCTCAGAGCCCTTCTTCAGTTCCCAGTTCCGCCTCTAGCTCTGGTTCATGCATGGCACCAGCAACTCGGATGCCCCGCCAAAAGAATTTTACAAAAGCTGTGCTAAGGATGATTGCTGAGGACATGCTGCCACTCGGGTAACGTTATTGGTGTGCTTGTTGTAGGCAAAGCACACTTCTTTAAGTTTGTGTACTTAGTATGTTAATATATTGTTAAAAAAAAAAACGCAACTCTAGGTTTACACCATTTAAACCTCATATCTCTTTATTCCATTTCTTTTTTTTTATTGTAACTTTGGTTACTACACTTGCTATAAGATGAGCACACTGCTATAATCTTGCACACTTATTGTCAGGGCTCAACATTAAGGCTTGAGGGCATAAAATTTACAAATCAGGTGCAGTACAAACAAAATATGTTTCTAATTCAGTGAAGTTGAATGACAACGATTTACGGTCATTATCAGAACAGCACATTTACACATGGAACATAAAGCCTTTTTTTCTGACTTACAAACATCTGCTACATTTTATAATCAGCACCTTGGCTATTCTTAAGACATAGGCCTCCCTTAAGTGAACTAAATAATAGTTTTAGCGAACGCAATTCACTATTTCGATATCACTACGCTGCGAGAGCAGGCTCTCATGAATTGCAAGCTGCTGCGTGTGAACGACTCAGCCTCTAGGCTTGGCAGCCCACAGTCAATTACCTCGCTCTTGTTGAGCGCATCATCTCAGATTACAACATGTCATTTTTCCTTAGGAATATGCCATTTTCTAGAATTTAAAGTGAATGACATGACACATTTTGCCTTGACGATATGCAATCTATCTTACTGTATGTAAGCTTTGCATGCAAGACAGCCTGTTGCAACTCTTGCTGATGCTTACCTTTCTGGCAGTATATACTTTTGGCAGGACTGTATCAGAAATGTAGTCCTACATTCTTTTAACAACTGGCATTCCCACTGAGAATCAAATTACATGTTAGCTTTTATATCAGACGTTGCTATGGTAATCATTTCCGATACCCAATCAGAGTCCTGGAGTCCCAGATTGGCCTTTCCTACCGATACCACTATGTAGTCCGGTGCTCCTCTAGTTAAAAATCATTAAAAGAATACTGTTTTACTGATTTGAAACCAATGCACTCCCTCCAGGAGTCGATGAGTCGGGCTAATGACACAGAGGAAGATAGTGTTACAGTCAGGACTAATTTTTTAAATACATTTAATTATAATATATGTTTACACTGTTTGGATGCTTTCTTTCAACTGTTTGCTCGTCTGAGTTCTGCATTTGAAAACAAAATGAAAATAGTAAATTATTGTAAAATGACTAATTTTACCCGGACAAGTGACTTTTGTGCCTGTCCAACGGACAAGTGCCACAAAACGGTAATGTTGAGCCCTGAATAGGATTTGATGTTTCAGATTTGAAAACATCTCCTTCCAGCTTATATGCCATTTAAACGTCTCCCTCCTTTTTCTTTGTCGGGTTGCTATGAATGTTTTGCAGTTATTGGGGAACTATGATTGTTCATCGTACAGACACTGACACTGTTCAACTTAAGTCACTAATCGGGGAAGTCTGATAGTAAATCTCACCCTAACCAAAATATTTTGGTAATTTGAAGAAAATTAAGAAATTCAATGATTTTTTTAGTTTTTTTACTCCTACTATTTACTATTCTCAGCTTTAGAGCGTATTCTCTGTGTATATGTTTTAAGTGTACGTGTGTTGGTGTGTGTCTGAAAATAATGTTTGAGAAAGAGAGCATGCAAAGTCTGCCTGTCATACAGTCTTACCTTAACCTACCTTTCTCATATTTCCCCTTAGCTTTGTGGAAGGTCCTGGCTTCCGCTCCTTCATGTCAACTATTGCACCCAGGTACCAGAAGCTCTCCCAGCGTACAGTGGGTCTACGTCTCTATGATGAGGTTGAGAAAGTGGTCAAACCCCAACTGATTCGTGACTTAAAAAACTGCCTGACAACTACCAGTGGTGGCCAAGCTGTGGTTCACGTGACTCTTGACGTCTGGGCAGGCACCCTGTCTGGGCCGGTAGAGACGCCCACTGCAGCTGTTCAGCTGCACTTTGTAGATGACGACTGGAACATCAGGCGTCCAACTGTTGCATTTCGTCACCTAAGCCACAACAACCTCAGTGAAGCTGTAGCAAGGGAACTGGAAGGAGTGTTACTTAGCTATGGCCTTTTCCCTCACAACATTGGTTACATCCTTGCAAATCAAGCCAAGGAAACCATAGCAGCGAATGACCTGTTCTGTGACTACAAGATTGTTTGTTCTTCACAGTGGGGCAATCTGGACGAGGAAGAGATAATGGGTTTCTTGGGAGACCAACTTTCTGAGACCGAAGAGTCGCCATTCTCAGAGTTGCATACTGGAACAAAAGCTAGCTGTGTGGCCAACACCCTGCAGATGGTGATAAAAGAGGCGTTAAAGAACTCCAGAGTGGTGGAGAACCTCCTTTCGCAGGTCCTCAATGTGGTGGCCTTTTTTAGAAGCAGTCCCTACTGGAGTGAGGTGAGAATGAGTAGGATGTCGAGGCGTTCTTCATAAGATCTTGATTATGAGCTCGCATGGAGAGGCAAAATATAAAAAGAGGACCCCTCACTTTCAAGGGATTTAATAACCTAAACATTTGTCTTTTTCATCTACGTTTTGTACCTAACAAAAAGTAAAGTGTGTTTTAAAAGTAAAGCTAAGGTTAGTTATCAACTTTGGGTTTCTGTTTTACATTAGGCTAATATATACCTATTGATAATATCGGTCACAATAAGACCTGTGACGCAGGATAAATTACCCAACATTGTAGTGAATTTAGAAGTTTAGCAGAGGATCTTCAATATTCTGTTTTCATGGTAGTTGTCACACTACCTTGTTAATAAAATAATTTGAGGATTTTGAATAAATCTATCAATCCACCTTTAATCAGACTTTATTTGAAATGCCAGGCTAAAATCCAAAATGTATAAAGACTGATTAAACTTATAATTTCTAGGTTGATAATTTGATTCATGTACACTAGTATGCATTACCAACATACTCATTCGCATATTTATCACTGTAGGTACTCTACAAGGAGTGTGGTCTGTCTCTTGCTCCTCTGTCCCAGAGCTGCTGCTGGAACTCCATGGTGGAAGCTGTCCGTCGAATGGTACAGGATACTGCCTGGAGCTATGTAATGGCACTGCTGGCCCAGGCCCGCATAGAGGCCAAGGAACCTTCTAACTCCCCACCCATGGTTAGGGCTAAGCGGGAGCAGGTAGTTGACATCTTAGCACTCCTGGAGCCTTTTGAGGAAGCAATCCAAATTCTCCAGGGAGACGGAGTCACCTTCTCCCTCATCATACCTTCTTTGATTGGCTTGGATAAGACATTGGAGACGAGAACCACCAGCTACAGCCACTTCTGCAAGGCGCTGCGCTTCGGGCTGCACACTCATTTCCAGCCAGTGGTGCAGCAGAGGGATTTGATTCTGGCAACTGTCCTTGACCCCAGGATCAAGCTTCAGCCCTTTGCTGACGCTAAACATGAAGGGGAGACCTCTGTCCTGGCTCCACCGTCAAAGTTTCAGGCTCGCTTAATTGTGGAGAGCACTGTAGGGTATCTGGGAGACTCCTGCAGTTCTCCTGATACCTCTGAACTTGAAGCTACCCAGGAGGTGTTGGGTGTTCTTGTGAAAAAAGAGGAGAATGATCACGAGGTACACAGAGAGAACTTGACAGGAGAAGGCCCTGCTATCTCCCTTAATGGTGAAAATGAACTTAAACGCAAATCCATCTTCAGTTTCCTGCAACCAGCAGCCAAAACACTAAAGGTGTCAGAACTGGAAACCTATCTATCAGAACCGGTTGTAGATGGCGATAACTCAAGCCAAGCATTCTGGCAATGTGCCACACGATTTCCTCAGCTACAGAATGTGGCCCGGAAGCTATTAGCAATACCTGCCACCTCTGGGGGTTT
The DNA here is from genome assembly GCA_017639675.1 of Aplochiton taeniatus. Lineage (NCBI taxonomy): Eukaryota > Metazoa > Chordata > Actinopteri > Galaxiiformes > Galaxiidae > Aplochiton > Aplochiton taeniatus. The sequence goes on along the minus strand of CM030174.1, from coordinate 19,639,481 downwards.
TGACCGTCTCTACCCAATGGCAAAATGCATTGTTCGGGCTAAGAGGAGCCGACTACCCCCTCACACCACAGAAAGGCTACTGTTGTATAGAGAGGCTGTGAGGAGCACCAATGGATCAATTTAAAACTGAAGAGCAATGGCCTATTTTAACACTAAACAACACACTAATCGTAGTAGTGTAGTCACCTAAATGAAGCCTAATTTGGAAATATTCCCTAAAAAGGTCTTGCCATTTAAGTTTGTTTGCTGGTTTGTTTTTCATTTGTTTTTAATGAACAGATAAATGAATAGAGGAGATAGAGCATAATGTCACTCGCCTGAATCATGTCTGGTTGTTGATGATGTTCGATGAGTCGCACCCCATTTGAAGATTGACACCAAGACAATATTGCTTTGTGTAGCCTCTAATGGAGTGTGGAAATGTTTTTTTCACAGCCACCTATTTTTGGTTTCAAATAGGTCTTCCTTGCCATCTTACTCTTTCACGTTTTCACTAACATCCCTTCTAATGCTTGTAAATAAATGATGCTTTCCTTTCTTATTTTACAGGTTTTGTGGGCTGAGCAAGCATTACGTTTGAGCTTTCAATGCAATTTCTTACTTACATTTTCCCTATGTACCTTGCATCATGGTATTATTTTTTTTACTTTTTAATTCATTAATTAATAAATTACCAACTGATGTCCTGAATAATCTTTTTGTTTTCTACTACACTACTGAACTATGAGCAAAGAGGGGTTTGACAATGATTTCATAATACACAGGATATGGTGTTATAATACCCATTATGCCTTAAAACCACGTTGAGCACTCTAAAAACCAATATTTAGAAAGGATTTGGGTTGAGAGCAGATATGTCATTGGGGTTTTCAAGTAGTCACCTTCCATCCCAGATGTTTCATTAATTTGAGCACACGACACCTCTAGAATGCTTAACGGTGAGCATTGACGTCTCAAAGCCACCCCCATCCATATCCGCTCTCGTCACGGCCAGGTTAAAAATATACTAATGAAAACTATTTATTAAACTGTGTGATATCTCTGCTCTATCCCTGACCCTGCAGGTGCTGGGGCCTGCTCTACAGGGATATGTACCTTCACCTGAAAAGAAAACTCTTTCCCTACTCTATTCCTGAAGGCTTAGTAAAATCATGCTCAGCAGGAAAACTTACCTTTATACTATAGCCCCGAGATGAAACAACTTTTTAGTTTTAAAGTTTTCTTTATTTTGACATGACGTTCTTTACTTTTGCGCCCCTAGTGTATCCTTCCTTTTTAGCCACAGCCACTGGATACTTCTTTCTCCTATATCCGATACAGCTTTGTTTGCCGCAGATCCTGATTTCTTTAAGTAGTTTGGTTGTTGATATTGCCACAAATCTACGGCATCCAACTTCCACAGGGCGCACCTTTGTTCTCCAGCCTCACTGTTGTGCCTCGGCTGCTAGTCGGCTGCGTCGCCCTCTGCTCCACTAGGAAAGGCGTTAACTATTGACGGCCTATGCTTTATTGCCTGCCGCCGAGCACCTACCTGATTGTAGCGTAAGGCTGGTCTTGCATCCAGACATTATATGTCTGAGATTTGCAGTCCCCCCACAGACGGGGCATGTTGGATCCTCACCTACCCATTGGCTGAGATTTGTAGATGTTGGCAGCACATCGTAGGTTGCCCTAACCATAAAGCTAATTATTGTGGCTTCCATTCCCCACAATTCCTTCCAGGTAATTTTCCTCTGCTCTACACTTTTCCCAATTCCTCCATCGCCCCTGCTTAGATGGTGAGACAGTTCGGGCGCTCCTTACTGCATCCTCCTGCTTTCGTATCTCCTCTATCACCAATTTACATTGTTCGGAAGGAGTTGATTTTGACCATCTCTATTTACTTGTGGCAAGTCCAAATCCTCCTTGTCCATGTTGTACTTCTACTATTTCTGTATGTTTAAGGCCTGCCTTTGCCTGCAGCACTGCTTCTTTTGGATTCCATTTCCGTCCAGCTGCTTTTCTTACCACGCCATCTCGGGATGCTGTGATTGTAATTTCCAATCTAGCTTTAGTACACTTAAATTCCTCTGTAAGTCCGGTTAGCGGCAGCTCCAGAGCCCCTTTCCCATAGAGAGCCAGGCCACTAAGACAGTGCGGCACCCCTAACCATTTTCTAGCATAAAAGCTAATTCTTCTTTCTAGCTTTTCAACTTTAGTGATGGGTATATCACACACTGTCAATGGCCACATGAGCCAGGGTAGTAGTCCAAGCTGTAGGCACCAAAGTTTTAGCTATCCTGGTAGCCCTGACTTCTCAATACTCTCTAAGCCTCTGTTCAATTCTAGCCTTAATTCCTCAACTTGCGCAGAGTCTTTAAGGGTAGCATTCTACCATCTGCCAAGACTTATAACTGGCTTTTCCATCACTGCAGGAATTGGATCTTCATCTTTGAAGAATATTTTGTTGCACAATTTTGAATTTTCTATTGTATCACAAAAAGTCTCGCTAATAAATCGACAACAAATTGTCTTTGTTGAATAATCAGGGTGTACATGACTTCTTTTTTCAAATTCTAAACACAGCAGGCAGAAATTTTGCAGGCTCACCTTTTAGTCAAGATAGATAAAACTCTTGGTCTTGTGCACAATTCAGCCTTCTGATATACTGGTATCCTGGTACAGGATAAAATATACCATTTTGCTCAAAGCATTTTCAGGAGAACCTTTTATATAATCTGTAAAGACAATTAGCAGGCATGCAAATAAACTTTTATTGCTGTCAGAATATTTACATTTCTCTTCAAATGTGCATGAGCAAAACATCTCTGCACGCAAAATATCCTATTACATGCACAGAATTTCCACTCTGCGCTTGCGGTGGGCCAGTCCAGCTATCCTTCTCCAGGGGCGATGATGGCCAGGGGTACACAATACGAGGGGCTTTCAGTGTTTCAGGTAGAACAGTATATGGAATTGTACAGAGGTGATGACTGGAACACGTATTTTACTGAGAGGGGCGAGGCCCCGGTATGCGCAGTGTCGGAGTGCTCCGGTGTGCAGTCGTAGGTGAAGAGAGAGTAGAAGAGAGGGCTCAGCACTCGCCCTTGTGGGACGCTGGTGCTCAGGGTGAGGGTGAAGGAGGTGTGGTTGTCTAATCTAACAAACGGGTCTGTTGGTAAGGAAGTCCAGTATCCAGTTGCAGAGGGAAGTGTTGATGCAAAGGTCACTGAGTTTGGTGATTTGCCTGGTGGGGATGATGATGTTGAATGCTAAACTGAAATCTGTGAACAGCATTCTTCAATGTTGTTGTCTTATTGTTTGCCTTTCTGTCCATCTCTGTCTCCATCTTTGGGTCTTATAAAGGACTATATAAATAAAATGAATGATTATTATGATTAATGTATGTGTTGCTATTGTCCATGTGGGAGAGGGCAGAGTGTAGGGCCGTGGAAATAGCGTCCTCCGTACACCTATTCTTGCGGTAGGCAAATTGGTGGGGGTCCAGTGTCGGTGGTAGGCATGTTTTGAGATGTGCCAGGACCAGCCTCTCAAAGCATTTCATGATGGTGGGGGTGAGTGCAACAGAGTGGAGTCATTTGGACAAACTGCAGTGGTGTGTTTTGGCATCGGCACGATGGAAGTGGTTATGAAGCACGTAGGGACAGCAGCTTGAGCCAGTGACAAGTTGAAAATGTCCGTTGAGACCTAAGCCAGCTGAGCACGCGTCCGGGGATGCCATCGGTACCAGCAGCCTTACGTGCATTAGCTCTGCTCAGCGCGGCATATGCGTCGGTGGGGGAGAGTGTGAGGGGCTGGTGGTCTGCAGGAAGCACTGCTTTGATGGCCCTATCCTGGTTGTCCCTGTCTAAGTGAGCATGAAAGTTATTAAGCTCATCAGGGAAGGAGGTGTCGCTGGTTGAGGGTGTGGTGTTGGTGAGTTGATCATCTGTGATGGCCTGCATGCCCAGCCACAATCTTCAGAGGTTGGAGTTGTTGGTGAAGTGCTCCTCAATCCTCAGCTTGCGGCTGTACTTAGCCTTCTTGACGCCCCTCTTCAGGATAGCCCTGGATGAGCTGCAGGCCTGCGCGTCACCTGATCTGAAAGAGTTGTTGCGTGCTTCAGCAGTAGGCACATCTCGTCGGTCATCCACGGCTTCTGATTAGGGTACGTTGTGATCTGTTTAAGGGTGGTGACACTTTATGCTGGTGTTGATGTAATCCCGAACAGAGGAGGCATAAGATTCAATGTCTTTGTGGGAGTCCATGGTAGCCTGAGTGGCAAACATACTCCAGTCCGTGTGTTGAAACGGTGCTGAAGTATAGGGTCTGCCCCAACTGGCCATACTTGAAACATGGTTATGAGTTTTTGAAGTCTGACCTTTGGACTGATGAGGTCAAACAGGGGCTGTTTGGGCACTGGGATGCTGCTTTTGTTTGGTGAATGAAGGGAGAGGCCTTCAACCCTAAAATCACAGTTCTTACAGTTAAATATGGCGTGTTTTACTCCGTTTTTATTTGTATGAAATGTTGTTGTTGTTAATGAACTTCGTAACATTGTGCTGAACAAATATTATCAATATAATTATTGTATCAAAATAATTGCAGTAATTTTTACACACAGTTCCCCTGTTAGCGGTCACAGGCTGGCAAAGGATTGAGCTAAGGTAGGGCTTAAATACAAAACTAAATTAAACTAAACTAAATAAAAAACCAAACCCAAAAAACAACCAACAACAGGGAAACCTAAACGAGAAATGTTGGGTTGTTGTTATATTTACATGAGAAATAATCTGATACCCCACCTGATATGAGAGTTTGGAACCAGAATACTTTTCCCAGCTGATCTGAGTTTTTTCATCGTTCAGTGGAGTTTTCAAAGCTCTTTATTTGGAGCTCGACTGAGCTGGTAAAAAAAGACGAGGATGCAGGAGAGTTGCTCTCAAAAGCTGACGCAATGTAATGCTGAAATGTAGGTATTGATGGAGGCATGGAGACCCTAAGGCACTTCGTAGACCTTAGGCCTTCCCATGATCCACCTACCGAGTTTCTGGTGTCCATGTTTGACCTTGTCCTGACTAATAACTCTCTTTGGCGAATTGTTTGACCTGCAGTCTCATGGCATCTCTATGTGGCCTCTAGTTTTGGTCCTGATTTTGCCCATTTATTTATGGGATATTTTGACTTTTTTTTAACAATAACCCTTTTTCTGGAGATATTCGTCTGTACAAAAAGTACATTGATGACCGTTTTCTCCTGTGGAAAGGCCCATTAGACAAATTGGATGGATTCATTTCTGAGTAGTATGACCCCTACCATCAAATTCACTGTTGAGCATAGTACTCAGGAGGTATTGTTCTTAGACACCAGGGTGCACATCCAAAATGGTCTGATTTTTACTACCCTCTACACGAAACCTACAGACAAGAACAGCAATATCCATGCCACACATTCTCATCCTACCTCTTTAAAAAAAGGTCTTATTTTTTTCTGTTTGTGACACTTAAAAGGATTTGTACCACATTTTTGGGTAATAATCCAGGGGATCATTGAGAGTAGGTCGCAGTGGAACATGTGATAGTTTGCAATGGGTGGGGATGGGGGCGGAGAGGCCTTCTCCGGACGCGGGGGTGTCCTCTCCGTCCACCATCTAGCACCGTGTCAGCGTTGACATATTCCGGTGAAAGAGGCTACCGATTCTTTAAGGCGCCATCTGTGGTATTGCAAACAGTGGTGGTACTAGGACGCGGTGCACAGCGTCCGTCCTTGAATTGGTGTGGCGCGGGTGTTTAGGTCTAGATGGTGGGCCCCCAGCCTTCGGGACCGTGGGCGTAGGCAAACTGCGTGAGCATGTTCCTCTTTTGGGTATCTCGATAGATGGGTTTATGGGTTACAGTATTGTGGGTGAGAGGTAAGTGGGTGGTCTCCCTCATTGACTGTCACCTTGTCGTGGTGAGCCTAGTCTGAACTTGATATATTGTTTGGCTGTCTTTCAGGAGATTCCATTCTGGGTGCAAAGAAGTGATGGTGTCCAGTCTGACATCCCGACCGACCTTTCGGCTGTCCGTTTCTGGTGCTACTATGTCCTCAACATGGGCGACTTAGAAGGGGAAGCTGAAACCCTTGAATGAATCAAAAGGTAAGCACTACACTTTGCTTTAGGATCTATAGTTATAATATTTGTTGTACATGAATAATAGCAACACCATTCGTTAACGTTAGAATACTTTTTGTGTTTTTGTGTCTACAGGCTCCCTGGTAACAGTGGGCCTCAAAGGTCAGAATCAGACATGTAGACGGGGCAGATTCAATTATGATTTGGATAATGGGGAGTACAGCAAATACTTTAAAAAAGGGAATGAGGGATAGTTACTCCACATGCAGTATTTTGCTGTTTTAAATTGTAATGTGTATTCTGCTACAGCAGGCTGTACCAGACTGGTACATGAAACAATGTATTTTAATTGTAAGCTGTGTCGCGGAATTTCTATGTCTCCGCACTTAAGTGAGATCGAAATAATTAAATACTTTGAGAAATAACGTCCGCTTGCTTTTAGTGGTTTTAATGGAGATGAGTAAAAAGGTAACAGAGTTGATATACAATATATCAACCACAAAGTAACAAAATAAAACTGATCAGATAAAAAGAAACCCTTAACTGCAGTCTAAAGTCATACAAAAATGAGGAAGTATAACTGGTGCGCACAAAATCAGAATCCCCCTAACGTCCCTTATATACACGTTTCCTTAGGAATGTTGATTTAGTGCAATTGCAGTCAGCATCTCCTGTCTTTCGGACCTTCCTAGATCAAAGAGTTCTTTTACACAGGGCCATAAACAATGCCATCTGGCTGACCGGTCCTAAAGTCTAACCTCTTATTACACCTAAACAGGAAATACACAAATGGCTAAGCCCTTTATGATGGAACAGGAAACTGTTAGGTGAAGAGATTAACCCCAAGGGTTCAATCTAACTAAAAAAGGGAACTTTGTTTGAACTCATAGGAAACACACAGAGTAACATTTCATAGTTTAGGCTAGATTACATTTTTACCATCACAGCTGTTACTTTACTTTTTTGACATTGTCACACTTAGTCTTTGTATTGCTATGTAGAGTACACTTAAAATGCACAGTTTCCATTATGCTCTTAAAACTTGGATATTTCCGTGTGTACTGCGCGCTTTATAGAGAATGCTGTGTCAAAACTGAACCTTCAAAAAATTGCATTGTTATACTGTATAGAAATCAGAAAATGGTGCTTTTTCTGTGTTTTGAAATGCCATTTGGATTTTGCAATAAACGAACGAACTGATTGCATTTGTGAGTAGTATCAAGCTGCGTTATTACCTTTGTTTCTATTGCGGCTGATATTTTCACAAAGTTGCTATTTTCTCATTCAACAGTGAAGTAGTCATCTTGCAGTGCAACATCAGACATAGACTTTCTTCAAATATGTCATACAACAGGTTATTTGTTGTGGTGCCATCCTCTTTAATTGGCAACGAACCAAAGTTACGTGGCTCCATTATGGACCATAGTAGATATGTATAAAAAGACATTGGGGACTAACTCCACTGTGCCACTCCATTATATTATAATAAGACTCGCTGGTAGTGCTCCCTCTGGTGCTCCACTTCTTTCTTTAGGTGGTTGAGCAGAAGAGGAAACTGATCCTCAATAATTCTTGTGGTAAATATGGCAAGTTGAATGAAGTATTTAGAACCAGAAATACTGAAAAACAGGTTCCCAAGTATAAAATCCATTTCAGAGTTAGCACGGTTCGGTCGTTCACTCTCTCCCCCAGTTCCAGACAGTGACATATAAGTTGTCATAGGTGTCTGCCAAAACATCCACACTTGCTCACATGTAACTCAGATCTGTTCATTTTTGTTTTTTTTCCTTCACAAGTGTGAAAAGCACACTTTTACGTCACTCTAGTCAACTTTCATAATTCTGCCGTGGTTTGGAGATTGTGAATACAAACATGTTATTTTGCGCACTAAATTTTGTTGATTTTACCACTCGTAATACCTTTAAAGGTAATACCTTTAAATTGGATAAAGCAATTTCTTAACAACTTCTTTCTGGAACTTTACATCAAATTACATTCTCTCTAAAATTGGTGGCCTTGTTTTAGTACTTTTGAGTGATTATAAGATACAAACTTACCTCAATTTGATAAAAATTCCATAGACAAATGTTTATAGCATGGTCTTTAATCTACAAACATAACTCCCCCCCCCCCCCCCCCCCCCCCCCCCCCCCCCCCCCCCCCCCCCCCCCCCCATCATACATATTTCATTTGGAACAAATGGTCTGTTGTTGAACTATTCTGAATTCCTTGATTTTGGCATTTGACATTTGGGATTCTTATCTGTGGAATCTGGCACAGTCATGGATGCTATTCCTTCTGGAATTCTAATCCTCCTACAAGGGGTGGAAAGACCAGTATGCTTACCAGCTCTTGACCCTACAGAGTAACTCCAGTGGGTTCTGTCTGCCTGACCTCCCCCAAAGGAATAGGCTTAACAACCACAATGTACGTTTGGTATTTCAAAAAGAGATTACTTTTAGTTGTTTCCTACTCAGAGCTGTTTCTTGCTGTATGTGGACTATGCGGTTTCATGGGCCCCCAAAGCAACTGGGGGCCCCTCAAGCTGTCTTTTTAGACCCCACCCCACCCCCTCTAGAAACGTATATGACCGGTCTGTATTCATAACCAACCACCCTTGTGCGCTGAGTGAAAACAATTACAGGCGTATGTCTTCCACGGATCTCTTAAAGTGCACCAGATTGATGGATTTAAATGTTAAATGCATGCCCCTGGACCACCTCAAAGGTTTTAGAATTCCCCTACAATAAATAGGGTCCCCCAAAAGCTAGAAACAGCCCTGTTCCTACTGGTCTAGATTTGTTGGCAACCTGAATTGGAAGAATGTATGGAATCTTCCTTACAAATTTCCCATTACAAACAAAATATGAGATGTTTCTTTTAAAATCATAACTACCCTGCAAGTCAATATCTTCTTAAATAAAATAAGACATCTGTGCTTTTTTAATTGCTCACTAAGAAACTATCCTGCACCCGTTATGACAAGGTTTCTATATACTCTGTACAAATTCTGGAAAGATGGATCACAATATATTGTTGTTATGGTTGACTCACTTTTCTCCTTTTTGGGAAAATTTGCTGTTTGGTTAAGTTACCATAATTAACGTTAGCAGTGTAATGCGCTCCATATATAACATGCACTTTGATTACCATTTCATATTCTATAACTCTTAGTTTATTTAAATGATAACAGATTGCTTGTGCGTTTAATTAATGTTTGTTAATTTAAACACTCGTTTGTTAAACACTCGTTTTTTGTTTTGAGAGGATTTCGAAATGACTTTAAGCAAATGTAACCAAATGGAATGGTCTTATGGCCGACTAGTTTGACAAAGCCACCTTGGGAGTCACACGGTCACAAGGAAATTCTTGTTTCCCCAGAACACATAAGAGGGCTCCCTCAACACAGGTAAGTACGCAAGTCAAACAGAGACGTGATTTCCAAATGGCAATTACAAGTTTTATTTTAATTACAATATAATAAAAATGGATCTGCCACAGCAACAATATACCACAATCATCTGGTTTGGACAACAGCACATAGGAAACGTTAAAAAGTGGGGAAACTACAAAGGGGGCCACACATTTAAGGTTGAATATAGGCTGTCAGAATAAACTCACAAGCACTCGACCAGAGCAATGCTTAACCATATTCAGTACAGGCATGTGGACGTTAACCTGCAAGTAGGCTAGAGCAGGATGCTACTTGGGAACCCCATATGACATCGTTTACAGCCCCAAGTTACTAAAGAATGTAATTAAGGTTTTCAAATGGCTATTATAATTTACGTAATATTATAGTGCTAAATAGTGCAAGATGTATGTTTTCTGAGTGTTCAGAAATCGACAAATTGACAAATGAGTCGTTAGGAACCTCCCGACCACTGTACATTTATTTGCAACAGCAACAATTAAGTTTTTAGTTTCATGTTAGTTCGAAAATTCTCTAGCCTAGCTCAGCCGGGGGGATTTTGCCATAAAATAGCTTAAAATACATATAATATCTAAGGGAAATTATAACTGTGTTTAGATGGCTTGAACTGTTCAACCATTTTACAAAATGTAATCATCACGATGTGGTGCCACATCAAAACATCACGATGTCATTGATAATCGGCCCAACCCCAGTCAATATCTTAGGCCTATGCACACATTTAATATCCCACAATTTTTTGCCACTGTCTGCTTAGGAAGCAAAAATTACAACACCTTGAGCCCTGATTATGTGGCCAGCTTGTTTGCACACCCTTCAGCTGGACAGCGACAGAAAAACATATATGCCAACAGCCAGAGCCGTCTCTACACAATTTGCCGCTCTAGGCAAGAAACTATTTATTTATTTATTTATTTAAACATACAAACTTTTCTTCGCTGTAACCTGGGTTATGATTCACCCCAAACGAATTAAATGTCCCGCGCGCACACACATATGCACCAAATGTAGCAAAACACTTCCTGTAAAACCTGGTAAGTTATGTAGGCTACGACAAAAATGTAAAACGTCAATGCAGCAAGCAAATATAGCCGGTGTACTTCTGCGTTGTGTCTGCAGTATGAGATGACCCAAGGATAGCCGTTGAGCCCGGAATTGCCGGTGTTGTGCCGTTTTCTTACTCCCCGCAGAAACTCACTCCCCTTCGCGCGAACGCGTGTTCGCCTGTTCTCAGTGCCGCTTATTTCCATTCGGTTCCATCTGCCTCTTAGTTTTGCATAGAGCGCTATTCCTTCCGTCAAATACGTGTTTATATACTGTGTACTCCTACACAAAGACCAGAACATCACAGGAAGAGCAACTTATCACAAAAAAGCGATCCTATATTTAATGTTTTAAGTTTTAAGATGAACACATCGCAATGCGAATCAGAATTGCGTGATAGACGACCCATGATTTACGCCATAACATCCACGATAACAAACTACGAGAGCAATTAGTAGGCAGGTCAAAACCGTTTTCACTTTTTTTTTATTAAGTGATTAAATAGTCCTATCTTCCAATTTGTTGTTATTTCGTAAACGTTTATGGATAAAAACGAATTAATAAATTGTCAGTTTGCCCAAAAGTGACAGTTTTATTGTTAAAAAAAGGATTTTATATTGAACATCCTACGGCCCACTTCGTTGTTGTTATACTTCTTAATTGTGAAAGTATTAATAGATATTTCACAACAGATACCTTAAGAAACGAGTTACCTATACATTTGATATAATTGTTTACCCAAATAAAGTGTACAATGTTGAAAACTTGTACTCTGAAAACCGCTAACGTGTCAAATAGCTTAGCTTTTTTAGGACGCGGGACCAAAGTCTGCTCGCAATAGCATTCGTAACATATCGGTGTCTAAAATAATGCCACTGTAAAAAAATGAATATAGCCTATATCTTTTTATATTATACAATGGCAAGATGATTCGTAAACACTAGCCTAAGTGTTGATTGGATCGAGACTTCACACCTATATCTTACTCATTGGCAGCTCTGATCCATACGGAAACTAAACAATTAAATTATTGAATGGATTTAGAAGTGTTCTTACTGTAACGTTGATAAAAGTGTATTCGTGCAGGCTAGGCCACTATGTTTCTAAAGGTGCAGGCATATATCATGTTTCAAAAGTTCAAGGTTAGTAGCCTATGAGACAGGTAGCCTACGGACGCCTGATTTCAAATTCTACTGAAATAATCACGTTATCTTCCCAGACACGCAAAAGTCTGGAAGCCAATGGAAACATAAATGCTAACCAAAATATATTGCATTGTTTTCCCGTCACGAGCAAAATCGAATTAATCACACAGTGGACATAGCTCTAATGCAGTTTAGCGACAATGAAGTAGGTTATAAGGAGCATGCCTCACATGAGTGGGGGTATCTCCAAAAGTCCAGCTATCAAGTTCTTAAATGTTTGGATCACAGGTCAATGAGATCTCTTTCTAGGTTCAGTTTAAAGCTCTCATGCGACGGATGTAATTTAGGGTAGTAGCAACGCAATTGAAGTATTTAAAACACAGCATCAAGGGCATCGCATGATTTGAGGGGGCGTATCTCTAAAGTCCAGCTATGGATTTCTTTCTTAATTTGATCACAGCTCAATGAGACCTCCTTCTAAGTCCAGTTTAAAGCTTTTATACGACGGATGTAATTTCGGGTAGTAGCAACACAATTCAAGTATTTGAAACACACGTTAACTAAGTTATTTATGACCGATCGGCTCCGTCGCTCAGTGTCAGTTCCCGAGAGAGGTTGTCTTCAAAACAAACCCAAGATTGATCGTTAATTAATATGGAGAGTGCTCTGCATTTTTGCTTCAACACTAGGTGCGCACCAGTTTTCAGGTCCCGTTTTGGCCAGAATAAGAGAGATTCTAACGAAGTCCACTCTGAATGAATGAGTTTATTAACGGTTGACATATGGAAAGATTTAATTTCAGTGGTTTAAGAATATGTGCTTAAACCAGGTCATCAATAGTTTGACATTAAACAAAACATACGCGTATATTTTTAACTGCTTAAAGTTACGGCTTTTTTCAAGTAAGATCAAAGCCTACGCTTTTTGGAAGCTAACTATGAATTAGCAAGCGCTGTATGCAAATCAACACCAATATATGGTGAAAGTAGGTATTACTTTTGAATTACTTCAAAATTGATTGGTGATTCACACCAACAAAAACGTTACATTTGTGTCGAATTAAACAGTTTTAAAGCGCTACGCAGTCCAATTTTCGTCAGCGCTGAGCGTAGAAGCTTTCGTGTTGATTACGTCATTGGACAAATTGGATGCTCGGAACATAAAGGGCATCACATGATTTGAGGGGGAATATCTCTAAAGTCCAGCTATGGATTTTTTTGATTTTTGGAACAGAGCTCAATGAGACCTCCTTCTAGGTCCAGTTAAAAGCTCTTATGCGACGGCGTTAATTTAGGGTAGTAGCAACACAATTGAAGAATTTAAAACACATGTTAACCAATTTATTTATGACCGATCGGCGCCGTCGCTCCGTGTCAGGTCCCGAGAGGGGTTGTCTGCAAAATAACCTAAGTTTGATTGTTAAATGTTATGGGAAGTGCCCTGCATTTTTGCTTAAGCACTAGGTGCGCACCGTTTTTCAGGTCCCGTTTTGGCCAGAATAAGAGAGATTCTAACTAAGTCCGCTCTCGACCTCCGCGCTGTGGTGAGTTTTAGAGTGACAAAATGACTTTATTAACTGTAGACATATGGAAAGATTTAATTGTCAGTGGTTTAAGAATATATGTTTAAACCAGATGATCAATCGTTTGATAATAAATAAAACGTATATATTTTAAATAAACTGCTTAAAGTGAAGGCTTTTTTCGAGTAATAACAAAACCTACGCTCTTTGGAAGCTAACTAAGAATTAGCAAGCGCTGTATGCATATCAACACTAATATATCGTGAAAGTAGGTATTACTTTTGAATGACTCAAGTGATTCAGACCAACAAAAACGTTATATTTTTGTTCATTTAAACAGTTTTAAAACGGTACGCAGGGCAATTTTATTCAGCGCTGAGCGTGGTAGCTCTCGTATTGACTACATTGGCGTTCGAATGTTCGACCTGCCTACCAGTAGGTTTATAACGGGCGTGACGTTAACCCAAACTACTAAACAAATAATTATAGAGCGCTAGCCAAGTAGCCTACCCTAACGTGTCTGACATGTTACGTAACGTTAAGCTACAGACCTAAGCTAGCAAACGGGTAACAATCATCATTGTAACCTTGCTATGGATCGCTATACAAAATGTATACAATCAGAACCCAATGAAAAGAAAAACATACCTGATGACAACACAAACACAAGAATAGCACCGTTGTTTTAGCCACTACTCCAACTCCTACCAAAGAAAGTAATACAGGGAGATCAGTCTGATCCGGTACAGTATATACAGTAGCTAGCTAGCGATCAATTTACACCATTTACAAATCTAACATTCAAAACAACAACAACCACAATGTCGATATACACTGTTACACAACCTCCACACAACATAATGGGCCATGTGTTACTAACTACTGCTTCGTACAACATTGATGGTTCCTGATAAACTTAGGCGCAAATCCTAAAGTCATCCACCGGTTCCCAGTAGGTTTATAACGTGAAGGAGTAAAGGGTGAATGGGGATTTATATAGGTGGAGCAGGGCAAAGAGGGGCAGGCTGCACATACTGCCCCCTGGGCACACACAGTGTAAGTGGTATTATACATCACATCAGGAAATAAAACTACAATATCTGGTGTAATTCTATATTGAGTATATTGACTCTGTTAAGGCCAGTTCAGACCAAAGATTCGCGGCGAGACTGGTTGCAACTTGCAACGAAGTCCCGAACGTCTGATCGTAAACGTCCTAAAATTGTTGATATCTGAAATGGGAGTTTTTCCTAGTAAGAATGTTCATTCTAGATATAAAAAATGACGTTGTGGTTAGCTGAAATTGAAAGCCCAATACACATGAATGGCAAAAGTGACGTCATTTGTCCTAGGAAGAATGACGTGCATATCTGAAATGACAATTGTGGATAGGAAGAATGTCAGTGTTTTTATCTGAAATGTTCATTTTGACTAGGAATAATTGAATTACGGATATCTGAAATATATATCCAGTCTAGCGATTACATTTTAAAACGGCTTGCCATATGCGATGGCCTATGAAACCAACATGGCGATTTTCAAAATGCCAATCGAGGCTTCAAACGGTGGTCCACAAACCAATGGGTGACGTCACGACCACGGTCACTCATACTGTCAATGAGTCAGACTCGGGGAGGCTGGGGAGCTCAGGCCGCTCAACTGTTTGAGGTAGGTTATCGTAACAAATTCAGTCCCCGTGGAATTATTCATTTTAGCTAGTTTCCGGATTGATTGATCATTTTGTTGAAGAAACATTAAGCTTATGAAACTGTCCAATATGCACGATTTTGCCAGCTACAAAATCGGTCCAAAACAAGCTAGCTAACTAAAATATATTGTGCTATCATAGTTGATCATCAGACACAATTGGCTTATGTTTCTTTTATTCATTTAATTTAACACCAATTCATAGGCTTGATAAAGCTTTGTGAGGGTGTCGTATAAATCAATCAAAACATTTATAAATAAGGTCTAATGATTCTCTACAAAAGTTCTGAACAGTCAGGAAGTGGTGAATAGTTAAGGGCCTATTCACACCTAAATATGAATAGCTATTTACAGACTGTGGGCTAAAACGCACAAGAAGCCTATTTCTCCTTTACAATAATTCCCTAGCCTACATGTTTACAATCAGGTAGGCAAACTCTTTCAACTATGCAATAATTAAGATCAGTGCAAATAGTGGCATGAGAATGTTAAGAGGCCACAAAATGTGGGCTTTTCCCCTCTAGCTGGCAGGTGGAAAGCCCTGGAAAACCCTTGGGAATTATACATACTTAAATAAACATGAGGAAAAGAAAAACATAGACATAAACTCCAAGAAAACCTTATTTAACCAAAGCAATTGCAATTCTCTGTTGAGAAAGGAGGGTTAAATGTGGTGAGATTTCAAACTGTGCACACTTACGCAGATTATTATGAGGCCTACTTGTTGAAATGTGGTATGAACAGTTCATTAGTGACTAATAACCACTACAGATTTATGTGTTGGCTCAATTATTTGTTTAAAAAAATAAAAAATGTGGGGAGGGAGAGGAAGGGGGCCCACAGAGATTGCTTATGTATAGGGCCCCGAATTTTGTGCTACACCAGCCCTTACACACCCCTACCAACAGCACAACATATCCCTGGCATGATTTACGAACTTTTATTAACTTTCCATAGATCTTCCTCTGTGGTTATAACAAGCGTCTCGCAGCTGTGACCGGACACGTTACAGTGTCAAACCGAATAAATAAGCCAACGAGAGCTCTTGTTTCATCTACGATGGATCCCTTCTTGCTGTAACTAAAATGAAAAGGAGTTGCTAAATCAAAAGGGGAGAGGAAAAGAAATGAGGACGTCGAAAAGCAATGCGCTTTTTAAATTGTCGAGTGTTTTTTTTTTTAAGTGTTATCAAATTGATTTTAAGATCGATGTATCAATACATTACACCAAATACATTTGAAATAAGATATATTAAATTCATCTATTTAAACATTTATTAATAAAGCACTTTGTTAATAGTTTTTTTAAACAACTCATTGAAATATTGATTACGCAGACGATTTCCAAATTCTATTTTAAGTTCACCCATTTAAGCAAACAAACTGCTTTTTAAAATGTGTCTTTTAAAATCAAATTGTTATGGACATGGAGGCGTGTCCTGTTTGCCTGTTCCCTCTGCCTGTCTCCGCTCTCACTGGCACTCCACATTCAGGTCCCGCTGCTGTCAATTCCTCATTCAATCATCAATCGCCATCCCAGCCTATCAGAACCCAGTTGAGTCCTACAAATCTCCACCTGTGATTCCGTTCGAGAGAGCAGCTCAGACTCGCATTCAAACTGTCGACGAACCAAACTCTATATTCTGTATCAGTTTCTTAGCGCATTAGCCTGTATACTTGTGTCCAAACCCCTTGTGAGAGCTTGTTTGTTCTTTGGTGTTCGTTAGTTGTCAACTCGTGTGTCTTAATGTTGTATGTTGACCCGTGCCGAACCTTCATTACGTGTCGCTCTGGTATCAATTTGTCCGCTGCGTGGCAGCTATAGTTATTTTCTTGTGTAACCCGTCCGTGCGCTGTGTTTGCCGGCGGTTTTTGTTAAACCTGACACTCTTCTTAGTTCTTTATCTTGCACACTGTGCAAAGTTTACGTTGATCGTTTTAGTGTCTTCATTCAGGAGCAAGGGGACAGGTAAGATACCCTGGGTATACACGGTAACCGTATAGGTAACGTCTGTATTAGTCTAACTAGTTTAGGAGCGTGTACCACCCGCTGTATTTCTTGCTGAACGTTTTTTGTTAGGCAGTTAGCCCCGTCTTATTTATTACTTTGATTTGACACCATTCGTAATCCTCTTGGCTCTCTGGTTGCTAATAAAACCCTTTTTATGTAAACTTATCACAACATCTACTGCTTCACTTATTGCCACTTGACACCCAGAACGTTGACAGCACGTTGTCACAAATTAATTATGTTCACTCCACCAGCAGGGTTTGTAACACAAATTAACAATAGTTAATAATTAGGGAAGGAACCACTCTTACTATTTCACTGACACTCCTCGTCCCCCATACAGCGCAACGAAGTGTAGAGATCGGTTTGGTATCGCGAGACTAACTACAGCCCTACTAAAACGTTGGTTAGCTTACGATTAGCCGCGTCAAAAAGAAACTGCAAAAAGTTCCTGGATTGGACAATTTTACTTAATATGGACTATAAAACGATCATACTTGTTACGCTACTAAGCTTTGCAAAAGTAAGGTAAGGTCATCGTCTTGAAAACGGAATCGTTTCGACTCAAATCTTCTGACAAAAGCAGTGCGCTAGCGAATGTTGTATTTTAAAGTGTTACACATTTTAACTAGCTGACATTACCGTGAAACGACGTGAAGTGTTAAAGTAATGATACATTTGTCTTAAGTTAACGAATAGCTAGCTAGGTATTTGTATGTAGTTAGCGTTAACTTATATTTAAAAAGAGTACTTATTGTTCGTGACATTGTCTTGTCATTCAAGGTCCGATTTGGTTCAGTCCCCCACATTCAACCCAGAGAAGCAAGATCCATTTTTACCAGAACATGCGGTATGTTTCTGAAAGTGTAGGGTGGGGGGGGGGGGGGGGGGGGGGGGGAGTCGAGTCGAGGCTGACACAAGACCAGGCCTCCATCCCAATTCATGGCTGCAGGATGGAAAATGGCGACCAGCCGGAGGGCAGGTCCATTACGTTGTGAGCAAGTGAAGGGAGAATTTACATTCCCTCAATTCCTCGATTTGACTCTCTCCAGCGGAGTCAACAAAAAAGAACCCTGGAGCGGAGAGGGTATCCCACAATTCATTGTGCTTTTTGTGACGTCGTTATATAGAACATATTTAAGAAATAATATTAAGAAAGGGTTTGATAACCAGTGCCCTAAGGTTAGTTCCTCCCTCAAAGTTGATACATTGCCATTTCTAATATCCTGATATGTGGGCTGTGTGCGCTTATAAATTAAATCTGAAATGACTAAACAGCCTTTAGGCATAGTGAAAGTAGTTTTTCCAATTGCCACAAGCAGTTTTGGAGCGATTCTGCTGATTTATTTTCCCCTAAAAGAGGGCGTGGTTGTTCTGACAACGGGCTGACGTATGATTGCTCTCATCTATGTCATTGAAGGTAATGCCTTTAAAGTGATAGCTCATCATTCTGGGAAATAAGATATGTCCCAACCTACACCTAGTCAGACGAGATAATTGATATCAATTTGATGTCCGTACGTCCAGTATTGAGTTACGTGGTTGTCGTAAAAGTAGTAACCGCTAGCATGGCTCCCAAAAGTGACTAAATACTCTAGCGGTTACCTTGGGCTTACTATAGTCCTAGGCCACTTTCACGACTACAACGTAACAAACTCAATACTGGATGTAGCAACATAAAATTGATGTCAATCATTTCGTCTGACTAGGGGTTAGTTGGGGCATATCTTATTTCCCTAAATGTCGAACTATCCTTTTAAAGTAATACAAATGTAAACAATTTTATTCAATTCATTTAACAGATTGTTACAAGTGGTTGGCTCCGATATGTCATCCAATGTTAAACACTATAAAGTAGCAAATTTAAACAATTATACAAAATTGAGGTAACATTCAAATCATTTAACAATTTAGAGAAATTGTTGCAAGTACGTCACGTGTTGGGCTCAGGTATGTCATTGAATTAAAAAGTACATAACAGTAATGCAAATTTAAACAGTTAATTTGTGTTGATTAACTCCGGTATGATATCAAAATTAAAGCCCTTACAGTAATGTAAATTTAAACAATTGCATACAATTCATATCATAACATTTAACTTACTGTTAAGAGTGATTGGCTTCGTTATGCATCAACAGTGCTTAACTGATTGGTTTGGGGAGATCATTGTTAACATACCTCTGAAGGTGTCCTGTGGTATCTGGCACCAAGACATTAGCAGCAGATCCTTTAAGTCCTGTAAGTTGCGAGGTGGAGCCTCCAAGGATCGGACTTGTTGTTCCAGCACATCCCACAGATGCTCGATTGGATTGAGATCTGGGGAATTTGGAGGCCAAGTCAACACCTTGAACTCTTTGTCATGTTCCTCAAACCATTCCTGGACAATTTTTGCAGTGTGGCAGGGCGCATTATCCTGCTGAAAGAGGCCACTGCCATCAGGGAATACCATTGCCATGAAGGGGTGTACGTGGTCTGCAACAATGTTTAGGTTGGGGGTACGTGTCAAAGTAACATCCAAATGTATGCCAGAACCCAAGGTTTCCCAGCAGAACATTGCCCAGAGCATCAAACTGCCTCTGCCGGCTTGCCTTCTTCCCATAGTGCATCCTGGTGCCATCTCTTCCCCAGGTAAACGACGCACACGCACCCTGCCATCCACATGATTGTGAAAGAAAACGTGATTCATCAGACCAGGCCACCTTCTTCCATTGCTCCATGGTCCAGTTCTGACTCTCACGTGCCCATTGTAGGCGCTTTCGGTGGTGGACTTGGGTCAGCATGGGCACTGTGACCGGTCTGCGGCTACGCAGCCCCATACGCAGCAAGCTGTGATGCACTGTGTGTTCTGACACCTTTTGATCATAGCCAGCATTAACTTTTTCAGCAATTTGTGCTACAATAGCTCTTCTGAGGGATCGGACCAGACAGGCTTAGCCACGCGCATCAATGAGCCTTGGGTGCCTATGACCCTGTCGCCGGTTCACCAGTTGTCCTTCCTTCGACCACTTCTGGTAGGTACTAACCACTGCATACCGGGAACACCACACAAGACCTGCCGTGTTTGAGATGCTCTGACCAAGTCGTCTAGCCATCACAATTTGACCCTTGTCAAAGTCGCTCAGATCCTTATACTTGCCCATTTTTCCTGCTTCCAACATATCAACTTCAAGAGCTGACTGTTCACTTGCTGCCTAATATATCCCATTGACAGGTGCCATTGTAACGAAATGATGTTATTCACTTTGCCTGCCAGTGGTTTTAATGTTTTGGCTGATCGGTGTACATACCAGCTGCTTCTGTGAATCATTCGGCTTGATTGACTTAAACAAAACGTGATATTTGGTCAAGTTTTGGACAGTGCTAGTGAATTCATTTAAAATCTTCAATTTTTTAAGTATCACATTCTCCATCACAAGTCAATGAACTTTTGCTGGCATCAAGAATCTCTGCAGTGGTGTTCAGTTGATGCATCTTTTTTATTAATCTCCCTGCCTTCCAGGAGCACTGTTACAGTGTCTTCCATTTGAAACTGTAAGAGTGCAAAAAGAGTGTTAGTTGTTAGCAACAAAATATGGACAAATGAAAACCCTTTTTTGGGACACTTAGACAACTGACATTTTATTAATTTGTTTATTAATAAACGTTTACCAATTAACAAAACATCTGAAAATGTTACTATCTAATCACTAAATAAAATAAAAAAAACTTGATAATGGCTTTGGCCTGCCTACCCATAGTCTAGTCTATAGCTCCCTGTAAAATATTAGGATGGAAACCCCTGCTTATTTTCCTTGATTTGTTGGCAAATATTGTAAAGACAATGTTAGTGGAAAGGATTACAATCTATGCCCAATCGTGCTTTTTGTCACGTAAACCTTAAGAATTTTTAAACCAACATATTCTTGTACACGTTACTGAGCTAGCTAACATTAGACATGTCCAAATTAGCCAGTGCAGCTGCTTACCAGCATTATAACGTAACATTCAGTCATCCAATTAATTAATTTAGGAGAACTCCCTGCCAAATTATCACAAACTCTGCCAGGCATTTTCAGCAACATTAACACCAAATAGCTACGAATGCTAACTTACCTTGCTGTCTCGTTGCGTTTCTTCTTCATCAGCCAGCTACCACAAGCTCAGTCTCAATCAATTAGTATGTGCATGAATGAACGAACAAATCTTTTTAGGTTCCGAATCGAATGAAACTATTATGTAAAATGAATCAAACTTTTACTGACTCATTGAATATTGTGCTAAACAAAACCCGCATGTCAATGCTGTTGTATCCACTTTCAATTTATAGTCTATTATAACTCACTGTCGCTGCATTATGTCCAAGTTTGCAAGCAAACTGAAACAACATTTCAAATCGACAAGAGAGGCACTTCCTGCTACGAAGTGTGATGTTTCTGCCCGAAGACTCAACTCAGCGATAGCTCGGCTCCTCATACGCCAACTCTCGTTCAGTCCAACTCATTGATGATTCGACTCATGCACCAACTCTCGTTCAGTCCCTACTCATTGATAGTTCGACTCATTGATAGTCTGATTCAGAGGAGCTGGGAGGAGCGAGGTGTTGAACTGTGTGAGAGCCCGTTGCTATGTATCCCGATTGAGTGTTAATCACAAGGTAGCCACGCACTAAAGCATAGCCTGCTTTATCGTCTATTTTACTCTAAATGGGACCATCACGTACAAAATGAACATCATGCTGTATTGAAAAAGACTTGAAACTAGCGATTGAGAACATAAACTCGTAAGGAAAACGTTTACTGATAATGTTTACTGTACTGTAATAAAGTAAGTGAGAAGTAGGGTCATTTTCTCATAGACTTCCATACAATCGTAGTTGCTTCTGAAACCAGTGGAGTCGCAGGAGGTGTTGGGTCAATCTTCGAATCAAAGGCTACGTTCTTTATTTCAGTTCAGTATGACAAATTAAATTAAATGTAGCCTGTAAAATATGAATATACAAAGCTTACTGTCAAATAAAAACTTAACAGAATAAACCCCTTTCTGGGTATTGGGTTAGGCTAAGCTGGAGATCTACTCTATAGACCTAGGTTAAGTGCCAATTGCATGAGTGTTTTATTATACAAGTGTTATAAGTTTACCCAGGGTTTTTCCTGGCTCATTAACCTGGAGGTTAATGATTACACAGAAAATGGTGGCAGTAAAATACCAAATTTGGTGGCCTCTGGCACATTCTATTGTAAATTTGATCATATACACTGATCTTAGTGTATATTATAATGTATTTGAATACCCTATTGTAAACAAGTAGTGAATTATTGTAAAGGAGAAGTTGGCTTCCAGTACGCAGCCCACACAGTCTGTAAATAGCTATTCATATTTAAAACGACACCATTGGTCAGAACTATTGTAATAAATAATCATTATACCTTATTTATTAACACCTTCACAAAGGGTTATAAAGCCTATGTAAAGCTTTTCGATAAAGTTAAAATAAACCTGTGCTAATTTGGGCTGATCATTACCTATAATAGCATACTTACTTAGTTAGCTTATTTACACAGATTTTTTAGCAAACAAACGTGTGCATATTTGACAGTTTCATACACTTAATTATTATCTACAACAAAATTATCGATCAATCTGGAATCTAGCAAACAATCAGCAATTTCACGAGCTAAATTAGTTACATCTCCAAATGAATCCATTCCGCTTTCATTGCGTGAGAATAGCCACCTCTTTAAAAATCCATACCAGGTTTTGCTCGTTACTTTTCAGTGAAAGAAGTTGGCTCTTGTCAAGGCAACTGGCAGTCAGGCCAGCTCCCCTCGAGTCTGACTTGACTAAGATTAGTCATGATAGGAAGGTCGAATCCGTTTTCAAGTTTTTTTAAATCAAGTGATTAAACAGTGAAAGTTTCTGATTTTTTTTGTTACATGGTAAACTTTTAACATGATTTGCTATGATTGCTAAAGTTCGAGGATAACGTTTCTCTATCATCACGCTCGCATTGTTTTAAAGCTAGTGGTCATACATGTAAGCTACACACATAGGCCTACCGAATCGCAACTTATTAATCAAAAGTCAAAACAGATTTTTTAAAAGTAGCCGGCTTGAGCAGTCGGCGCTTATAGAAAGCGCTTAATGCTTTATTCTGATATAGGCATTGGACGTTTTATCTACACGAAACAGTAGCCTATTTACCTCAGCTTATCAGCTATTTTCCGTGGAATGCTCGTGTGTTGGAGGACTCTGGCATCAAACACAACCCGACTAGTCCCTTTAGCCTACACTTCCTAGTGGACATGTGTCATGCCATAATAATCTGCAGCTTGATCGTTCGGTGATCCGTTTTTTCTCCAAATAAAAGGTCAAAAGAGCAGGCGAACTAAAGAAGGCATTTTATTTCACCCTAACCTCGACCAAATCGGCAAGTGCATGTAGCAATTGCAGTAACAAATGACAGAAATTCACCAACTGTAAGGCTTGTAAGAAAATAATGTTTTCTATTATGACACTTCAGAGTTTTGTCGAGAGCTGTAGGGGGCACGGAATTTGACGGGCGCGGCCGCCTTGTAATTCGCTATGATGGAAAAACCTTGCCCATGACCTTAATGCTGTTGGGTAAACAATAACTTCACTCTAACAATTGTTTTATCTGCAACCCCAGCAGAAAGTATGTTTGAACTGCTTGGAGCAGTTTAGAGATGCAGCGTAAATTGCCATGACAGCATACCTTGGGTAAAACATGTACACCTTTTGTAGGATGGGTTACTCGGGAAGTTACACCCTACAACACGAAGTAACTCCTGAACTAAGCAATTGCCTCGCATCATAGTACAGGCCTCTGGTCTTCCAATGTAAATATGTGGTCAATTTACTTATTTGTAAACACTTGTTTCATCTTGATTATGCCATTGATGTGTTTGATTAAGTAGTCGTCATGGATTGGTCCCTATTTGTAAAGGAATTATTTAAGTAATTACAGGCCTAACTTTATTACTGACATGCAAGTGTATAAAGTTTTTGCCATTTTTAAATTAACGTGATTATTTAACAGCGCTTGTTTTTATCCCCAGACCCCGTTGTTTTTCCAGGAGAACAAGCCCATTGTGATACGAAGCGACTGTGACCTAAGTGTAGCACTGTACATGGGGTAATGCATAGCTACAGATCAACATAAACTAACAGATATGGAGCACTGAAAAGAAAATGATTCAATTTTCCAATGTTTATTTGGATTTTTGCACGCTGAGAATAAAATGCATTGAAATGCATTGAAACTTGTAACTGTGTATTCCTGACCCCCTATGGCGATGTTTTAAACAGTTTGTCATCACCCGAGGGCAAGTTGAAATGGCTTTCTTTTCTACTTAAAAAAAGAAAAGAAAAAAAAGTCTTATATATATTGAGGGGTGGAAGTGACAATAATAAAATTAGAAAACCTTAAATTTGAAAACAAAAAATATGTGGTACTCACCCCATCAGATTCTGAGTCTGAAAACGAATTTGGATGAATATTGCAATAACCAACCACTGTCTAGAATGTCATAAGTAATTACAAAAGACATCATCAGCTATCTTGACAATAGCCTTGACATGTAACTAACAGTTTTTATAAACATCGGGTGGTTATAGGCCTACCTACTATTAAACCAAGGGTTGCATTGTTGGAAGTTTAGGATGTTTGGACAATAAAACTAGTGAAACTGAATGTCATACACCAGTGGTCAATGGAATTAGATCGCTATCAATAATCACAAAGAAATGCAGAGCGATTCACAAATATATATCGTGATTTATTAGGGCTGTAAATTGATTAAGAAATGTAATCGAGAATACTCGCATGCAGGGCCTGATTAACAGTGCCCAGTGCCCCTGGGCTATTGAACCAAAAAAACCCAAACAGTAACCAACCAGATAACTCCCTTTTCTTTGTTTATATGAAATAACCCCACATTAACACAAACGTAGCTTTACCCGTAACAATTTGCTTCTCTCTTATCAACACAAAACGGTAGGCCTATAGCTCTCAACAATACACAGAATATAAAAAAAATACTAAAGTACAAACAGCACGACAACAGTATGCCTTGCCCTAACTATAACAGTCAACCAGATTATGCCTTGCCAAATCAAACTTGAGTAGGCTGTCCATTGTTCATATAGCCATTAAGGGCCACCCACCTATACCTTTGAAGTATCTTTTCCTGGCTTTGAGGGACTCAAATTCCTTGATTAGGCCGCTAATGTCCAGGGTCCATAACTGTCACTTGTTATTATGGTTACACTTACAGTCTTTGTTTTAAATCATGCCCATTACTTACAGCACTGGTTTTGTTTTCTTCAGCGCTTCATGATTACAACACAGTCTAACTATTTTGGCTTTAACGTTATCCAGCCAGTTATTCATTGTCTGTCGTAGCTAGCTAGACATTAACCAGTCAGCTAGCTGTGGTTATTAATCTGAAACAAACAGGCTCGATGAGTATATGATGAATAATTTACAGTGCCTCTATCTCTACCAATGTGCTTGCGGTTTAGATTTTACTCACTTGCTCTGGGCCGAATTGTCCACTGTATCTACTATCTGTCCAATTGTAACACCAATTGACCACTGAACAATTAAATACAGATAAATATGATAGTAACTTTGATGTGCTCTTGAGAGCTTGATCAAGACTAACATTAAGTACTTGGTGGTAGTTTATTTCAGTTTAACAAAATGAAAATTCCAGGGGTGAAAGATCTCAAAATTAAGTTTTAGTAACTCAAAGTCTTATATGTAAAATTTGTTTTGGTTGAAGGTTTACTTAAACAGTAAAATAAAATTTAAGAAATACTTTTCAGTTTACAAAAAAACAGCCATGAACGTGTAGACTAAAATCCTTTACACAAAATGTGTTTTTATATACACGTTATTAATTGCTAATATTCTTGATTATTTCTCAAACAGGAAGTGGATATTATTATCGTTCTCTTTTTTCAAGAGCTCTGCTACTCCTCTGAGCTATTGGGGGGCTGATGTGAGTTTTTTCCCCCTCTCGCACGCACACACACACACACTCAGTCATGCATAAATGAAGACATCAGTTGCCTCACAGTTTGTCTGTACAGTATAGCTAAGACTACGGTTCCCTCAAAAGGTCATATGATGTGTTTGAAATAGGATTCTGATCCAAGCAACAAATACAAAGAGAAAGACAATCTTCTGGTGTGATATTAAAATGGAACGTGTGCCCTGGCATCAAATAAGTGCCAGCCTAAAAATGTATATATTATTTTTAATATTTACTTTATAGTTTAAATCTAAACAAGTTAACTAACACACAAAAGATTGCACCTTTATGTCATACTGGGGGTTATACTATTATAACCAAATACCAAACAATCAACATGATAGTCTATGTTAAGAGAATATGTCTTCTTTTCTAACTCCTTTAGAAGCTGACAGGGTCTGTGAGTTCTGCAGCTTTTGTCTTGGACAATCTTGCTATTGTGATCGATGGCAGATTATACATTTACTCTTGGATATACACTACGTGGACAGCTGCTTATGGTTTGGACCAATATTAACGAATCCAGACAAATGCAAACATTTTTTAAAACCTACATTTCACATATTTCATACTGTTATTAAGGCAGACCTCTTTTAAAAATTGGTGTTGTCTATTTGTGTGTGTGTGTGTTTTGGTAGGAGTGAATTCTACAGTCACTACCGTCTCTAGTGTTCAGTGCTGTTTCAGCAAAGACAAGTCATGCATGGTGAGCCTCCCCTTACCTCCCAAGACGGTATTTGTCACCTTGTACTTCAAATTGAGCTTGTCTATTTTTAAATCTTTGAGGTGTCTCTAGAACTTTATTGGGGGTCTTTCTGAAGAAAATTCAAATGGACTTCTGTACTGTATAAACTGAAAGGTTTAAATATTATTATATATAACTTTAGGTACTGTTTTTCTGCTGGTGACAGTTTTACTGCTTTAAAATGACTTGCATGGGTTGCAATCCCATCCCACTTTCTCAATGTCTTGTAATAATGTATTGGCACCTAGTTTTGAAACAATAGTTTATTTAATTTTCCTTGATATAAATAAATGAAATGAAAGGGCAACGAAATGCACATGTACACCATGTATGCCCCCAAATTGCCCTTTTAACTGAAA
This sequence comes from Aplochiton taeniatus, assembly GCA_017639675.1. Taxonomy (NCBI): domain Eukaryota; kingdom Metazoa; phylum Chordata; class Actinopteri; order Galaxiiformes; family Galaxiidae; genus Aplochiton; species Aplochiton taeniatus. The sequence goes on along the minus strand of CM030174.1, from coordinate 19,612,387 downwards.
ATAAATCAAATAAAAGGGGGTTCTCTGACAATTGAACAACACAGTATAAAACTAGTACATTTAGCATTAGTGGGTCAGTTATAGGCCAACTCAACTAGTTAAACTCATCGAAAAAATGTAGTCTTTAATAGTTCTATATAACCTTCTTAGTTATCTGAGTACTACACAGACTCAGCATTTATAACAATTGTTGCAGCAAGAACTGGAGTTAAGACAAATGTGCCCATTAAACCTAGTAACATGTCCCTGTGCCTGTATGTATGTGTGTTCTGTGGATTCATCCACAGGATGTGAGCTCTGTTGTCTTGCTTTACAACATGGGTAGCAGACTGCAGGACCATCAGTTATACGATTCCCTGAACGGAGGTTACAACTTCTCAAATCTTGCATTAGACACAGAGCCTGATGTGAGTTTGTATTCTGTGGTTAAATGTTTAAAATTGGAAAGTATTTTGTAAATTAAAGTTCCCATAGTAACCAATTAATGACTTTATTTCCTAAGTTATTTATTATAGGCCTCTTTAACATGCCAACCGTGTCTAGTATCGTCGCAATGGTAATGGACGACCAAAATAGGGTGAGACACCTTCTTCCTTCCTATGTTTTCTAATGTCTACATCTTATTCTAAGGCCTTACTTTCCTCGATATGGGTTATATACACACGATACAGTAGTTTTATAATATTGGCAGAAATATAGTTGATTTTATTTTCTATTTTCTATCTTATCTTTTATCTTATATTTGTATTAAATTATATTATTGTTCTAATATTGTTATACCTATTTTATAAACTGTTCACCATTTGATTATTATTATCAGTAGTTTGTTTATTTAATTATTATTATTATTATTTTTTGTAGGCACTAGGGGCACACCTCATTCAGGCAGTATGTGTGAGGCCGGTAATTGGGGAAAGGGTGTGCATCTGATTGGGAGGGCACATCCTTTTTTACCAGCAAGAAAGAGCTACAAGTAGAGAGGCATGGAATGAACTCTGTGTTTCCCAAGCTTAATCCGTTTGGGAAAAATCACTTTATTTTGCCTGCGTACAACATGTCTTCAATGCTTGGTTATAAAAAGTTCTGTAAATAAATCTCTGAAAATAATTCTTTCAACTATTAGGCCATTTTGGATAACAAAAGCAACTCGAGCTGTAGTGAATATTCCTGGAAGAGGATGTTATTGCACTTTATCTTTCCCTCAATGCATTGAGGAGGATGGTTGCATGGAAGAATGTTCTCAGATCCTTGCTAAATGTTTTCCTTCCTCATGAAGTATTTAACGAGAAAGGGGAGGGCCTTTAGCCTGTTTTAACAAGGGTGATAATGTTTCTGGATTGAAGTGCATATTGGTTTGGTATGTCTTTAAGCTGTTATATCCTTACTTTTTTGCTTATTGCTCTTGTTATAATTTTTTTTTAGGTTATACATATTCTAGGTAGAGAACTTTAGCTGAACAGGGCCAAAAAAACATATTTTTGGTATTTGATATGAATGTCTAGCTTTAGCCACAATAACTAAAGAAAGTAGGTAGTAGGTGTAGCTTTGTGAGACAAGTTACATATTATGGAATCCCAGTCTATGGTTAACCACTTAGTACAAACCATTCATAAGTGTGCATTTATTATTTTTGCATTTTTTAAATATCTCATTTGACACTGAATCCCCCTACTGCTCAGTTCCAACACCCCCCTCAGTGTAGGTCTTCCAGGCTAGGGTCAGCCAATCTCCCATTGAATCACAAGCAATACTTTGATTTGCAACAATCATAATTCTTTTCAGGTCGAAGGAGCCCCCTTCTTTTCTATGGAGGTGAGCCGAGCAGTCGAGAAGCAGTTCTCCCTATATTAGTTTAGTTTAATTTGCTATTGCAAATATGGCTATGATATAAGCTTAAACTATATAAAATACTAAATATCAATTGATTAATATCAGGGATAATTTATATTGTGTGGAGAATCACATACATATATTAATGTATTAACTTTGGGGATAATGTATACAAATTTGTATAATTAGTATCACAATTATTGCATAATTCAACTGTACGATATGTAATGATAGAAAAGAGGCAAGAAGTGCCAAAGTAAAAATGGGGAAAATGTATTAAATGTAATGAGGACAGAAAACTAGATTGTGAAACTTAGTTAGAATCATAAATAGTGAATTGAAATGTAAAATAGCCCCAAAACGTGCATTCTTTCTCCTGTGAGCATGACTTCCGTACATCTTGTGAGAATTGATTAATATGAGGAAAAGGATATTGTAATAACAGTAAATATGTGAAGTTAATCTTTTTCATTTTATTATAATAGCACAAAACAAGATGCAAAACCTTGTTCAAATCGGAAACAGTCAATTAAAAGCAAAATATGATATTTCATAATGGGGTTAGTTACTGAAACAAAGTGCTGCAGTGCCAGCCTCTCCCTGAGGGAAGGGCTGCTACGTCTGGTCCTTCAGCAATGAGATGAAAAACATGAAAAAGAGAAAAAGAAGCCAGGAGAGACCATTTCTCTAGTTCTTATTCTATCTCGGGGTGCTCACCCCTGCAAGTGCGTCACATCATTGTCAAATTTTTCCCTTTGTTGCAGCTAGGCGAAGATTTTCTTGAGCAGCTCCT
>CM030174.1:19594764-19604764 GCA_017639675.1 Aplochiton taeniatus | reverse complement strand
TACACACACACACACAGAGAAGAAATACATAAACATACATGACATCAATTTAATTTTTTTTTATGATCCCTCAAATGTGGCTATCAAACACTTCTGACCAAATATGTAATTGCAAACCGTTTTAATGTTTATGATGCTTGTGTTATTGAATTATATCTGTTCTAATGCAGATTGTTTTCGTCTTGGCCAGCATTGTTAAAGAGATGTCTATCTAAAAAAAAATCTGAAATTCTTTTTTCGATGATACCGATATATCTGTGATAGGCTCATATCGGCCAATAAAATCTGGCCCTGATAAATAGCTCTGACTATTAGATTATGCCTTACTTATTATTCTTGAACTGCAGCATTAATGTCTAAAGGTTCTGGTTTATATCTGAAGTTAAAAATACAACCCATTTGCTTTCATTTTACCTTCTGAGTGTGTGCACCTTGTGTTCTATTCAGTTTAAAGGGTGTTTTCATGTTTCATGGAGAAATTAAATGTTACTAAATAAAATCTGAATCGTTAACAGGTGACTCTGACGAACTCACTGCTGCTCTCCTGTATAGTGAAGGTGGTGGAAAACGGCATCACTACAGAGGGAACCAAGAAATACAGACTGGTAAACTGTGTGTGTGTGTGTGTGTGTGTGTGTGTGTGTGTGTGTGCCTCTCATATTTTAAGTATTGCCTCGATATTTGTCTGATTGGCAGGAAATTGAACTGGACCAGGAGCCTTACATGATTTTTAAGGATGGAACTATCCACTCAAGGTAGGCTTGCCATATTTTGTTTTTAGTCTATTCATGTTCTACACTTGTTGCTTTTTTAACTATGCAAATTCAACGTTTTGTAGCTAGAGTATAGAGTAAACTTTAACCCCAACAGTATTTCTTCTTGTTACCTTGATTATATTTCTAGCCCCCTCAAAGGCAGTTTGTCCACTCTTTCTGTTGACCTGATGGGAAGAACAGCAACCTGCAAAGACTTTAACCCTGTGGTACTAAAGCACATTAGCAGCACAAAAACACAGATCATTACAACGTGCGATTAACTTTTTACAATTTAGTGAGCCCTTAAGCATCTACACAACAAAGAATTCTCTCTAAATGATGTACGTCATGCTTGGTCATAAGACATGTCACTAGGTTAGATAAAGCTGTAAACTCGTTTTTTCTTAGGTATAAAATACTGTCAGTCTTCTCAAAATCCAACTTTTGCAAATAAAATAACAATATGCTGATGCAAGGTAAATGTTGAACATTAGCCTGTACCTCCATGCAAAGTTATTAGAATATTACGACACATGAACCTGAACATTTGTTAATGAGGCTGGCGTGTCTAAGTGGCAAACTTTCGGATGATTTCTGTGTTTTTAGTACCAATAAAAAGTTAACACCGAATAAGCATGTCTACCTATTCCCTAGTACTTCCTAATGTAGGCAACGATTCTTTCTTGTCCTGTGCTGTTACTTGGGGAAAGCAGCCCTCGTTTTACTGTTGTGGCAGTTATCCACACGCCCAGAGCGACCTAAGACTAGCTGTGAGGTCCATTTTTTAATTGGCATAAACAATACATAAAAGAATGATGATTTGTGATAGCCTTTTGATCAAATAGCCTTTAATTTTGGCTGCATTAATATTGTACGATAAATGGTATTTGTAAGTTTCCACGTTAACAGACCTTTCAGTTTAGGATACGATGATCACTAGGCTCTGCTCAAATACTACAATACAAATTAGACAAATGCAAAGATGAAATAGGAGTTAACACTTTTTTTCTAAACCCTTATAATCATTATGACTGGATTTATACCGGTTAACGTTATATAGCAGATAGCCTTTACTGCATGTGATATGTTTCGCATTCAGTAGCTTATTTACATGGTAGGCACGAGGGACATTGTCAATTTGGTACAGCTCCTTGCATCAAAAAGTGAATGCGTCTAGGATCCGACATGTAGCCTACTGAACACAGTTTGAGGAAAGAAATCTTCCACAAAAGGCGCAAAGCAACATTTTTTTTTTCAGGTTAATTTGGAACAACTCGGAATGCTTGCAGCCACTGCTGTCTGATCTTTGCATTTAGAAAAAGTAAATAAAGGGATGACAATTAACACACAATATATTTTTATTTTAAGTATAATTCGTTGCTATCAAGGCAATTGATAGGGGACAAATTAAAAATGTGCTTTAAGTGCAAATTGGAGGTCAGCTATAGGTAAAAAAATTATAATAATAGGATCTGCTAATCTTCTCTGGCAAAAAACGTCCCTTTGCAAATCATTCAGAATAGCTGGAATCATTCAATCACTGATATACTAGCACTGTCACACTTAGTTTTTACAATGTCAATTGCCGTGGTTATATTTCATACATAAATGGTGGCAATGTACTTCAGACAAAACTTTATATGAAAGTTTATCACCTGATTTTGACGTTTGTTTCTTGGCCCACTCTATGGGCAACTGTGTGACACTTCTAGTGATCCAAATTCACGTTTTCTTCAAATATGACAGTTTTATAATAGGTTCAGCAGCTGGTTCTGGATGTGGTTGTTTACTCTTGAATCTTGAAGAGACAATCTGCACTTCATCCTCAATGTCTTTTTTCTATCATATTCTGTTCAGGAGTTTAGATCCACAGGAGCAAAAACATTATTGCTGTCCATACACTTAGGACTCCTTACCGATGAAAGTTTCTTATCATGAAATTGTTTTAATGAATTTTCTACTATTTAGACAGCTCACATTATCATTGGATGCCCTCCGGGAAAGCATATAAGAATTAATAGGTAAATATTTTCTGTTTATGTCCTAACTCTATTTGAACTTATTTTGCCTAGGAATAGCATTTTACTGATGAAAGAAAACTATGGAAATGCAATCTCTCTCTGCTTCCCACAGATGTCCTAATGTCAAAACAGAGATAACTGTTACATTAGTTTTAACTGCTAGTCAGATTTAATTCACAAATCAAGTTTGAACTCCTGTAATACTGGATACCGGAGAGGACATGTTTTTTGCCAAACAGTCTGTACATAAACATAGAACAATTACAATGGTTGAAACACAGCTAAAACCTTGCATGCGTTGATGAAGTCACTCAAAGTTATTGCAGATGTTTAATAAAATGAACAACCAAACTTTGTGGAATGATCCTGTTTAAAACATTCACCCACCCTGATTGCACCCTCTCGTTTAACCTGTAAAAACGGCTAAACACTGAGCTATTGCCAAAAAAGTGTCTACCACCACCAGAATGGTGGAGCAGTCCATCTAGCCTTGCCCATTAATATTAAGGCTGAATCTCATTCCCTTACCTATCATTCCAGGAGGGCACCCCCAAAATACCAGGCTAAACAATGGCTGAGATCTGGTCTGTTTTCGGAAAAGGAAGAGATAATCCTCACTCTCTCAAACCCCAATTTACTCCTCATTTAAGTTCTAAAAAAAAAAAAAAGGACCCTGAGAGCAGTGATGGAGTCAACTCATTGCATGTTTGGTTATTGTCTGCCACAGCCATGTCAATGCCTGCACTAAAGGAGTTTTCAGCCATGAGCAACTTCAGGACAACTTCTCCTATGTCATTCCTAAGTAAGACTAAAAGGGATAGAGCTGGCTAGTAAAAAAAATGTCGATTGCCATATAAATCTAAATCTATAAGTGTATTTGGTTTCTTACAAATGAATAATAAAAGTAAGATAGAAAAATATCTAAATATATGTATATATAGTATAGTGACCTAGATATTGAGCTAGGCTAGTAAGTACCACTCTTAGTTATGTCTTCATTGTGATCCGTTTTATCATAATAATCTCAGTAGCCCTTAACGTTTCCCCTTCCTCCCCTGGCCTTTGTCAGGACCGTGTATGATCCAAAGGGCCTGTTCCAACCAGGTTCTGCCTCCAAGGACCTGCACCTTCAATACAGTGTAATGGACTACTTCTGCCCTCTGCTGGTCTACTCCGATGTCCCCTGGATCCCTTTCCTTGAGCTGTGAGTGGCGGAGTTTGCATGGCGGAGTTTGCATTAGTGTCTATATTGTCTGTTCAAGAAGTGAATTGGGGTTGACATGATCTGCAGGAAAACTCTTTCTTTTCAAGACATTTTTCCATTCATCACAGGCATATATTTGGAGTATAAGCATATGTAGGACTTAATTTTGTTTGTGTTTTTATTTGGTTTTGCTGGCTTGAAACTATTTGAAATCTTTTGAAAATGCTATAAGTATTGCTTAAACTAGATAGAATTACAGAATAACAGATTTTTTTTAGACATTCCATCAAAGAAGTTACTGAATCATTCAACTGCATGGATGAAGCCATTTACCCCACCAATTGGATCCGAGGATAAAAGTTATGTGGCGCATGTTGTGGTTCTTTTTTGCAGCTGGGATGGTGATGTGTTTGTAGAGGTTGTGAGGGCAGACTTTGTAATGCAGGAGATGAACGGGATGTTCAACTATAACTACCTCCAGACTGCCAAGGATGCCAAGTGTGTGTCCCAGCCTCAAAGCTGGACCTCTCAGTTGGCCGACCAGCAATACCCCAATCCCAACACTGCCTGGACCAGATATGTACTGAACAATGATTTCCTCTGACAGTATTAGTGCTAAAAGTGTAGTCTTAGGATTTTACTTATTGATCCTTAAAGTAGATGTGTGAATGAATGGAGTACCAGTACCAGTAGCTACTGTATTTCTGCTATGGCCAAACTGCTTTCTTTCCCAATCTAACAGTCTTGAAATAGAACATCTGTCCTTTGTCTAGAACTAGTTAAGATGAAGTGTCAGTTGTTTTCTATGATATATGTTTCCTCTTGTCCCTGATTCAGAATTATAGGAGCTGCTGGGAAAAAAGTAACTATTCCCTTAACAACCCCTTACAAGAGCTTCAGGTGCTCAACATGCACAGAGGAAACAAGATGGTTTTCCCAAACTATAATGGCATGTTCATTTTCAAAGCTATAGTGGTGGACCCCAGCTATAGGTAAGTGTGTGTTTGTACCCACAGTACAATCGCAAAGGAGGAATTGCATGAATAATTTGTCATTAATCTAGTCACAACTACCTACTACATTATTGGACAGTTTTGCCCATTTATACTTTGTAAATACGGAAATCATGATTAAGTTATTTAATGTCACCTTTTGATTTTCTCTCCTTCTGCTTTAGCTACTGTGAGCTGAGTACCACCTTCAGTGTGTTTGTCTATGGAGCCTTCCCTCCCAGGCCTCTGCCACCAGGTGTAACTCTGGGCGTATTCCTGGCCGTCTTTTTGGTTGTACTGGTCCTTGGCTTCTTTTTTAGAACTGTCAAGCACCTACCAAAATAGAAATATACTAGATCACTATGATTCAGCCTTCCACCAACATATGCGTCTCACATCGCTGGTTTACCTCAGATCTAAGTTTCAGTGAAATCACAGGCTAGATGATTTTGTTGTTGGGTGAAATTTGTCAGTACTGTTGACACTTCATGGATGAATAAGATCAGTTTTTTGACACTCAGGGAAAGCACACACACATACTCACACATACTCTTTTTTACTTTAAAAAACTATCAACAATTATTGTATAGTTACCCTGGTCGGTTCACTGTAGTCCACAACTAGATTTTGTCCTTTTTAGCTTGTCATTTTTAATAACAATATATCCAGGAACTTTTCCTCAGCACTCAGTTGTGGTTCATTTCTGCTTATCAACATTTTTAGGTAAACTTAGTATGTGTTGCAGTGTTCTGTATAATGAAACATCATTTTCATTTAACTCATTCACAATTAGCATTCATGAAGAAAAAAAAAAGAATAAACGTTTAACTAAGGTAAATCTTGTATAGCGGCCTGATTTATTGACATTGTTGTAAGTACACTCACTCTGCTTAGTTTGATAACAGTGCTGGCATAATTTAGCTGCCTTTTAAGTCACATAGCATTGCATAGTTTCAGAAGTACATATGTGCAAGCATATCTATAAGAAATAATTGATCTATAGAAGTAGAATGGTTTTGAAAAATCACTTAAAATAACTGACTTGCTTTCAACATAAAATGGTAAATGGTGTATGGTAAAGCTGTACTGTATCTGTGGGAATCCCTTATTCAATATAACCCCTAGACTATCCTATATTTGTTATCCATTCAACAAAAGGACCCCAGGTAGAGCATCCATACCACCTTATTATTACCAGGCGATTGTTGGGGTCATCCCCCCCCAAAAAAAAAAAAAAAACGCTAAATCGGGGTTCAACAAAAATCAGCGTTCAGACTGACCCAATGTTAACATCCTAAAATACCTCTGTTTTCACCCTATTGTACCCTTTTTTTTGCACGCATGGCAAACAAATTACCTTTGCATTAAAGAATACCTTGAATAAATTGTTGTTGCAGTAGAAATTAAAACAATGGGTCCAATGACTCATCGTGTTATATCAGGGCATGTATAATCAGGGTTTTACTGTATATATCTATATAAATTCTATTATAAATAACTTTACAAATGTAATGTCAGATAAGGAATCCAGAGTCAACTGATTCTACTTGGTGGAAATTCTGTTTCCTGCCTCACAGAAAGCTGTCGTCAGTGTTGACATATGAGAAACCATTAAAAGCATTGGAGCTGCTGGCACTGGCGTTGAGTTCTGGTGTTCGACCCACTGAATTAGGGACCATCTCTCTGGTGAACTCTGGATCAATGTGCTGCATGTCTGCCGGGCCTTTCTGGTACCGGAGGAGATAAGGGTGTGTTGAGAATAAACAGTGTTGAAGATTGGACTGCAAAATAGGCTGAGCCTGAGGTACAACATGTGCGTTCACTAGGACTTCTTCCAGGGAGAAAGAGTTACCCCCAGCCATGTTAGGGGATTCAAAATTTAGAGATTTTAAAAGAATTGAGTTATCAGTGCTTCAGCCTTTTACTAAACTGACAATTGACAGGGAAACGTGAAATGGTATAAATATGTCAGTGGGCATACCTGTATTAAATAAAGTAGAACTGAAAGTAAAGAAAGAGATAACGGACAACTTACCACGTTAGGGTTGTATGGAGGAGTGATTCTCTTGTGGTACAAGTCATCCCAAATGATTGGAGAGAAGAACACATGGTTCTTTATTTCTAGCTGTCAAACAGAACACACATGACTCAGAGGTTGAGGTGAACATTTCATTACAATCAGACTGAAGTACGTAATTCAGGAGTCGGTTTTAGTAGATACAGTCCCCTCCAAAAGTATTGGAACAGTAATGCCAATTCCTTTATTTTTGCTGTAGACTGAAAGCGTTTGGGTTTGACACCAAAAGATGAATATGAGACAAAAGATCAATATGTCAGCTTTTATTTCCAGGTATTTTCATCTGGATCTGATAAACAACTTAGAAGATATCATTATTTGAAAAGAAAGACCACATTTTTTGTTGAGCAAAAGTATTGGAACATGTGACTAACAGGTGTGTTTTATTGCCCAGGTGTGTCTTATTACATTTATTATTCAAACAATAAATAACACTGAATGTCTAGGCTCAGTTTCAGATTTTGGTTTTGCCTGTGCAGACTGCAGTTATAGTAATCAACATGAAAAGCAGAGAACTGTCTATGGGTGAAAAGAAAGCAATTGTGAAGCTAAGAGAAGATGGGAAATCAATCAGAGCCATTGCACAGACACTAGCCATAGCCAGTACAACAATTTGGAATATCCTCAGGAAGAAACAAACTACTGGTGTACTAAGTAACAGACATCGAACGGGACGACCAAGGAAAACAACAGCAGTTGACGACAGAAACATTGTCAGAGCTGTGAAGAAAGACCCTAAAACTACTGGTGGTGAGATCAACAACAACCTCCAGAGGGCAGGAGTGAAGGTTTCAGAATCCACTGTTCGCAGAAGACTTCATGGACAACAGTACAGAGGCTACACCAGAAGATGCAAGCCATTCATTAGCATAAAGAATAGGAAGGCCAGGCTGGATTTTGCCAAAAAGTACAGAGACGAGCCTCAAAAATTCTGGGAAAAAGTTTTATGGACTGATGAGACGAAGATTAACTTCTACCAGAGTGATGGAAAGGCTAAGGTTTGGAGAAAAAAAGGATCTGCTCATGACCCCCAAAACACAAGCTCATCTGTGAAACACGGTGGAGGTGATGGCTTGGGCTTCAATGGCTTCTTCTGGGACGGGCTCATTAATCTTCATTGATGATGTAACACATGATGGCGGCAGCAAAATGAATTCGGAAGTCTACAGAAACATTTTGTCTGCCAATTTAAAGAAGGATGCAACCAAACTGATTGGGAGATCCTTTGTCATGCAGCAAGATAATGACCCTAAACACACTGCAAAAGCAACAAAGGAGTTCATCAGGGGCAAGAAGTGGAAGGTCCTAGACTGGCCAAGTCAATCTCCAGACTTAAACCCTATAGAGCATTCTTTTTACCTTCTTAAAAGGAGACTGAAGGGAGAAACCCCCCAAAACAAGCAACAACTGAAAGAGGCTGCAGTGAAAGCCTGGAAAGGCATAACAAAAGCAGAATGCAAAAGTTTGGTGATGGTCCATGGGTCGCAGGCTTGATGCAGTTATTGAAAGCAAAGGATTTGCAACAAAATATTGAGTCTTATTCACTTAAATCCATTTCAAGTCTATCTGTTCCAATACTTTTGCTCATCTAAAAATGTGGTCTTTCTTTTCAAATAATGATATCTTCTAAGTTGTTTATCAGATCCAGATGAAAATACCCGGAAATAAAAGCTGACATATTGATCTTTTGTCTCATATTCATCTTTTGGTGTCAAACCCAAACGCTTTCAGTCTACAGCAAAAATAAAGGAATTGGCATTACTGTTCCAATACTTTTGGAGGGGACTGTAGGTACTGTAGGCATAGACATTTTGCTCATTGTCACACATTGGAGATAATTAGATTTAAAATTTAACAATCTACCTCTTAACTACATGACAATGACTACGTTGTGTCGGGGAGATGGGACCTGTGACAAGCGAGTTTAAATAAATAGTAATTTAGGAAATTGGGTCGAGGATTGCAGACGTGCCTATAGAATAGATTGAGGATGGAATAGTTCTGAGGCGGATTAGTAAAAGCCTTACAAAGTCAGCGATGGCTCCAAGGCGTCTGTGCTGATCCTTTTGCAGTAGACCATGGAGTAGGGAGCACACAGCATCAGACTTTCCTGGTGGCAGAGGCAGAGGTTTGTGCAGGATTCCCTCATACATCTCTCCTACATCACGGCTGTAGAATGGAGGCTGTAATTGCACATAGATAGGCAAACCTACACGCATTATTACCCACAGATGTGTAATAGAGAAACGTCAACACATAACTTCACGTCTCAGTACTTCCAAGGATAAATTCAGTTAGAAGATGACAGGAATCAGAGACTAATGACTGTGTAAATTCTGACTGAATGAATCGATGAATAAAAGCCCAAACCAAACCAACCAGACTGTAGATCATCTCATAAAGCACAGCTCCCAAACACCACCAGTCTACTGTGCGGTCATATGGTTCCTTGCGAAGAACCTCAGGGGCTAGGTACTGTGTGAGGGGGGGGGGGGGGGGGGGGGGGAATTATATCAGAATCAAAAGGCCTCCTTAGTAAATAAAGCTGTTTTCTCCAAAGCAAACTCTTCACTAAATAAATCATCTACTCTGCTCACAATGTGCTGTAAGCTGTGCTTCATTCTGCCTTTTTTAAACTTTTGTTTAGCTTTTCTATGGATTACAGGATGGGTGTGATATTATGTGCAGCTCCAGGTTGTGAGAATGAAGTCATTGCTGAAATATTTGTGACTATCTCACCTCTGGAGTTCCACAGAACGTTGACGTTGTAGTCTCTGGTTCCACCCCTTCTTTACATAGCCCAAAGTCTGTTAGCACCACGTGGCCCTGGAAAGACATGCGTACGTACACACACACACACACACACACACACACACACACACACAGACACACACACACACACACACACGTTTATAGTCCTTACCATGAACTAGGATCAAAAGAGAAAAAGA
>CM030174.1:19360480-19594664 GCA_017639675.1 Aplochiton taeniatus | reverse complement strand
AGTACACTCCTCGGCACTGTCAAATTTCTTGCATCAGCATTGGATATGTAGCACGCACGCGTGAACTCTTGTCAGCTGCATGCGTCACTACCATGCGACAGCCTGTAGTGTATTCTTGTTGGAATCGTAGATATTTAAACATTGTTTTTCAGACAATTGTTCGTGAACAATGTTATTTTGGGGAGTCATGGTTTGAATTCAGGTGGTATGTTTATGGTGATTTTCTCTACACAAAATTAAAAGAGTTGCCATGTTGTTGGATGCTGTGACTCGGCTCTGACACTGTTCACAACGCCGATGTTAGCTAGGCGTCAAATTAGCTAGATAGGGATATCACATTGCCAATGGGTGACTTTTTGTCACTCCTGGGGCAAAAATTCCGCATCTCAGCATTGTTTGATGGCTTGTGACCAACCATCTTCCTCTTAATCACGTTCCAGAGGTTTTTGATGGGGTTCAGGTATGGTGATTGGGCTCACTATGGCAGGGTCTTGATCTGGTCATCCATCCACACCTCTTGATTGACCTGGTTGTGTGGCATGGAGCATTGCCCTGCTGAAAAGCCAAGTCCTCAGACTTGGGATACATTGTCAGAGCAGAAGGAAGCACGTTTTCTCTCAGGACAACCTAGTATATGGCTTGATTCATGCGTCCTTCACAAAGAATAGTCTGCTTGATTCTGGCCTTGCTGAAGCATCCTCATAACATCACCGATCCTCCACCAATTGCTTTGCCCAACACCTGTTCATCTAATGGTTAGACAGACCTGGAGACGCTTTAAAGCCACCATATGTCTCACAACCCCTGTGGAATTTGGTGGAGGATGGGGAATGATCTGGGGGATGGTTCAGCAAGGCGGGAATCCGGCAGATTTGTCTTTGTGAAGGACGCATGGATGGAGGACCAGCAGATCAAGGCCCTGTCACAGCCAGCCCAATCAACAGACCTGAACCCCATTGAAAACTTCTTCTGACTCAGTTGTTTATGCCAAGAGTGGTATACAGTTACCCAACAGCAATGTGGAAGGCTGGTGGAGAGCATGTCAAGACGCATAAAAGCTGCAATTCAAAAGCAGTTTGAACTCTGACCTAAGTTAAAACCTCAGTATTGGGTTGTTTAAGATTTAATATTAACTTGTTTTCTTGGCACTATTCAAGGTCTGAAAACACTACATCTGTTTAAGTTTTTTTTGTACTTATTGCATGCTCAAAATGACAATATCTTTATTTGTAGTAATGGAGACATTTTGTCAGGAATTTATAGAATAAAATAAAATGATAACATTTCTCAAACACATTCTTATAAATAGGAAATCCACCGAAACCGATAATTTTGCATATTCTGATTGCATTGAAAAGCTAGGGATTCATATCTACAATAAGGACCCCCACAATTGTTTAAATAATATTTTTTATGTATTCCCAAATAATGTTTTCTCTGCAATACAAGAAACAGAAATGCTTTTTGCCTAGTTCATTTCTCTACATAAAAGTGTGCATGTCAGAAAAAAAAACCTAAAAAAATCCAGGCCAAAATGTTGATATTGACATTTGATACATTTACATAATTTTTTTTAACATGACCCCCCCCCCCCCCCCCAATATTCAGGATGACAACAACATAGGATGGAGTTAAATATCTCTAGCTGTGTAGTGATCTGTATATGCTTCTTCCATCCCCGTACAGTATGCTTGCACAAGATTAAGCAAATCTGCGAGATTGAAAATAGAAACAATTTGGGATATTTACATCAAATGACAAAAATCACCAGGACATGGGAGTTGTCAAAAATGTTGACAGGATAAAAAAAAGTTAAGATCACATATGCTAAAACAAAAAGGATTTATATATCCAATCCTGAAAATAGACAATTTAAACTATCACCAGAGCATGCTCTTCCATTCATATTTTTGGAGCGCTTCTACACAAAAAGCAAGGAGATATAATTCAAATCCATCCAGCAAGTTCACAACCACACATTTTGAGATGTTAGGGTTAGGGTTAGGGCATGTGTCAGAAATGGTTGTGGCTTTAGATCCTTACTTTAAAACGATTTTTGGACTGCATGGAGGGGATGTTATTAGTAGCATACAGCCAACATTAGCTGGAGTAGGCATATTTCCAGCACTAGTTTTCCAAATTTCAATTTTAACTTCAATTTTCCACAAGCCTAATGTACCTCAATCTCCATCCATTTAAAGTATCTGACTATATTTTTGTTTAATGAACTGGTAGCCAAATATCAGCTCTGTGATAAAGAATATTTTGGTTAAAAACAAGAAAGGACCATATTTTCCTTTTTTTACAGCTTCTATTCCAAAACGTGACATTACATTTCCATGAATTAACTGGGCTCCATTCCTCTTGATTGGGGCTGGTTTACAGAGAAGTAATGTACATAATTTTTGCCATGTGTAGAGTTATGTTAAATAGAAGATGGCCGACTCCCCTCAAAAGCACAAAAATAATCACACTCAAAATCCTATGAGTTCATTCACTTTTTCCCCCTCTTCTCTCTCTTTGATGCCGGTGTTATGTCAGAGATCAGGATTTTTTTTTACACAGCTTCTGCCCAGCGCTGTAGGTCCTCCATTTCATCCTCGTCATCCTCCTCCTTTTTCTTGGCTAAAAGGAGACATACAAAACAAAATGTGATACTTGGATACAGAGAACAATTAAACTATTGTGGTCTAGTTCAAGATTCTTTCTTAACCCATACACAAACATAAACATAAACGAATCTGGATAGAGGGCAATGGGATCAGTCTAATGTAATGTGTTGGGTGCAGGACACAATTTTTGATAGTATTTAAGAAGTCTCACCGACTCTGGAAGGTAATGACGTTGAAGGCACGTTGGGTAAAGGAACATTTTCCGTCCCCCCTATCTCTAGCAAGTTCTTATCAAGCTCTTCTTGTTCAAGCTCATCAAGCTCTGCCAGCAATTCATCCTGGAGGAACAACAAGACCAACAATAAAGTTAAAGTTCAAATCTATTAAAGATTAGTACCTTATTTGGGCTTTTCACACTGCACTTAGCCCTGGGCTAAAAGCATTTTTAGAACCTTCTTAGCCCTAGGCTGAGAGCTGTTAGCCCTGGTCTAACAATGGCAAAATCTGGGAACATTCCAAAGTGGGCTAACCCCGACTTAAGCCTAGGGCTAGCTGGCCCTGCTCAAGAGCAGGTTTAGTTTGCGGGGTTATCCTATCAAATTTGACTAAACCCGGGGCTAAGTGGTGCCAGTGTGAAACGAAGCCAAGTTAGCCCAGGGCTAAGGATAGCCCAGGGCTAAGAATATGCAGTGTGAAAATCCCAATTGGGGTTATAAATTCAATGTCTGGATTTATGAAGGGGCAACGAAGTGCTCCAACAACAGTTAAGTTTGAGGCCCTGTCATGGCATATCCAGTACCTCGTCAAACTCCTCCCCAAAACCAACAGGTTTAGAGATAGCATCTGAGATCTCCTGGGCCAGCTCCTGCTGTTCCGTGATGTCCTGCATCAAGTCATCAACTTTGTCAATGTCCCTGAAACACCAAGCCAAGACGAAATAGTGAAGGTACAGGCAGTAATTTCTACTTGGGTTGGGTCAAGCACGAAAACCTTTTAAAGCCCTGCTTAACTACATTGACATGCTTTTTTGTAAGCTAAATAATAGATTTATTTGTGTTGATTCTTGAAGAACAATCATTACACAAATATATTATGCAATTTTCAACTCCTTTACAAGGAAATCTAATGAGGATTTTTTGGGTTATGAACAATGAAAACTTAGCAAACCTAGTATCAACTTAATAAACAAGGCATGTTTAGCTATTGCAGAATTTAAATAATGAAATTAGGACGTTTGTCTTTTAATTTGAGAAGCCATATTTAAACAACCGCTTGTCTTCAAGATTCCTCTGGCCAACTTGTTGATAAATTGAATGCATAACGGGACTTTATTTACTACCGATATCAGAACCAAAATTGCATTCCTTCGGCCATCAGAGAGTAATTTACTGGTTAAGTTGTTGATGCACATACTGCTAAAATGACATGTACCTTGAGGAAGTAAAGCCAGCTTAAGAGGCTATGTTTAATATGATTACCAGCCTGCTGAACCTGGGTGACAGAGACTGTGTCCTGTGTTTGCCACATCACTGCCAACTATCCATATTTTCTTCTTAACTTTCTTACCTCTACCTGTGACTAACAGTGAACTCAGGAAAGTGGAAAGAAACATCCTCTTACATGTTTTCATGTGCAGACTTCATGGCCTTAGCTGCAAAGCCCATGTTCTTTAGCACTTCTGTGTTGGTGTTGGCATTCTCCAGAGCCTCTCTCTGAAACTCGATGGTGGACAGCGTGCCATCAATCTGGGCCAGCTGCTTTTCATAACGCTTCTTCCTTTTCAAGGCTTGCAGGGCAGCTACAAAGGGACAGCAAAAGAAATATATTCACTATCACATTTTCACAGTTTTTGCAGTTTCTTCTAAATGATTGAATCAGATCTTCGGTCAAAACTTGATTTGACTCCCAGTGAACAAACACCCCCTAATTTCAATACTAATTTATTATTTGAAGAAATGCATGGTGTGCACTCAATGAAAATGTGTTCTTTACCATGTTCTTTGCAGAAAATAAGCTGCAGCCATTGAGTCTCAGGTTGAGAAAATTATTCCCTGCATAACTGTTCTTATAGTAAACACTGAAAACAGGTCCCTCGGACCTGAACATCACACAAGGGCTAAGGTAAACTCACGCTCATTCTGTTATCAGCACTAAACCACTATAGACCATGCTCATATTGTTTACAGTTATTATTACTGATAATATTTATTTTTTAAAATAACTTGTGTGTTTAATCAATCTCCTTAGAGTGAGTGAATAAATCACTAGTAAGTTGCACTATCCAATTTTGCGGGACCATGACGGAGCAGCATCTTGGCTGGGCTTTAAATATTAAAAATAAATAAATAAACAGGATTCACGATCAGTCGAAAATAGGCAAGAATGATTGAATCAGCTTCAACAAATAGCTAATTTAAGTAATATAATATTCTCATGAAACAAGCCAGTATAAGGTTCCAAACAAATTTTTTGTCAAATCCATCAAATTAAATACAACTACAAGGTACAGTTCATTAATATGGAGCTAAATCAGTCACTTTAATTTAGTATGTATATTTAATACACTTTGAGTATCCAAGTTTTGGTGCTGTTGAAAACTTGATTCAAATATGTAGATTAAAGAGTTGTATGTGTAAAAAAATATTTGCAGACTAAATGATTAAGGGCCAGTGAGCTTAGTCAAATTCTTATCTGATTGGTTAACGTTCCAAGACCTCCAAATTAAAACCAGTGTTTGAGGATTTGAATTGGGCTGGCCAAGAATGATTTTGTCAGTGTTATACCACTTGCAAAATCTTTTTTCTTTACAGATACAACTAACTTAGAAGTTTGCAACTACACAAAACGTGGATGAGCTCAAAGTGTGTTAAATATGCATACGAAACTAAAGTAACTTGTTTAGCTCCATAAATTAAACATTACCATTGTAAGCCATTGATGGATAGTTCTCCAAGCCATGAAAAGTCCAAGGACCAACCAATTCGAAGGCTATAGGCTACAAGCTACTCCTATGGTAGACGTAGTTGTCAGGAAATTACACTAGTACACACCCAACTGCCTGATATTGATATCACACTCAGACTCACACTGTTAGTGACAAGAACAAAAATAATAAATACATTCTATGTGACATAGTAGGCCTATCGTTAGCTAACCCTTACATTGTTTAAGACTGAATTGTGCTACCGTTTTAATTTGCCCTGGATGATTAATTAGATTGCCATCATCAGTACTTATTGTGGTTAAAAAAGATGATGTATTATACTTGATACTGTCTATATCATATAACATTTCAGACTGTCTTAACATTAAATCAAGTTAGCTCGCACTCGCATTGCCATGGATCAGAGACAAGCCAAGGCGCAAACTAGCAAGGTAACTACACAAGCGAAGCGTTACTGAGTAAACTTACAGAATATTTTAGTTAATCAAGATGACTGATCAGTGTAGTGTAAGATTTCACCTCGTTTATTTTTAGTGCCGTTTTTCTTTGCTGTAATCAGTTCCTGGTCAATCTTTTTCTCCAAAAAATCCTGTTTCTTCGTTAGCATTTCCTCCGTCTCTCGTAGTTTCTGAATCGCCTCTTGAGCACTCGGTCCCTTTCCTCCTTTACCTCCACCACCAAAAATCTTTCCAAATAAAGACATTTTGAGGTGATAAAATAAAAAGACGATAAAAAAAGATATGCGAAAATGTCTTCAATAAAAAAGCTAAAGACTAATAGCTACTGACTGACAGTTCCACTGTCTTCTAAATTGTTGACGTTTCCCACTTCCTGGTTCAGACGGAACGTTCTCTATAGACAAATGACGTAATACCGTTTTGTGCGTGTCTACCAGTTTTCGGTGACTATCGACATGTCCCTCTTTCGGTCACAGCTATGTATTGCAAAGAATATCACTAAATTACGCTACATTCAGATACTTACCACCCCCTTTTAAACGTGTGTTTAAAATTCTTATTGGGTTTATAGTCAAAAGGCTGTAGAATAACTGTAACAAACAACAAAAGAGGGGCAGGAAAATACTTTATTAGCAACAATAGTGATACAGATTTACAAACAGAGAAATATAAATGGTATACTTTGTTACACTTATAGTTGTTATACTAAGATAAAATAAGCGAACAACTTCGAATGGCAATGGATCAGTAAGGATAAAACTATTGGTTCCTGAAAAGAATCATAAATAGATTGCTAGTGAGTTGCTTTAGGATTACGTTGACAGTGAGATCCATTTAATCTGAAATTGATTGAGGATGCCACTATTAGGGCGCGCGCACAGTACTGCCGCGGAGCAGTTGTCTTGACTTTGAAACACACATTTCTATCTGTGGGGTTACTGAGTTTTAGAGTAGCTGTGACAACAGACGTGAACGGACCTAGAGAGAATAGATTCACAAAGCGAAATGTGGTAAAGCTTGCTGAATTCTTTATTTAGTGGTGTACGATTTTTGTTGTTTCATGGGCACTTGTTGTCCGTACTGCAGCTGCCCTTACAATTTACGGATGTGGCACGTAGAAAGACAATTCGGACATAATAAATCTGCATCTGGCATACTAAATAGTTTCGGCCTACTTTGTGAAATATACCTTTATGTATACTGCCATCTAGTGGCCTCTTGTTTTAGTATTTCTGGAATCTACAAATATAATTTCTAATTGCCTGCTAATAGTTGAACAAAAAAGCAAGAATAATGCCTATTTTGTTTAGGTTTTGTATATGCTCGTTGTGTCCATTCAAGTTTCCAAAGTAAGCCATACAATTTGAAATAAGAATTGTTGCTATTTTGCTTTATCAAACAGTTTTGCTGAAACCCATTACCTTATTTGTTGTTTTGACGAAAGTACTGTGATCCAAATGTGTTTTGCTTAACTTTGCAGTCTAAAGGTACAAAACATTGCCCAGCACTTGATCGATATGAATTTATTCATATTTCACAAAAGAAGGCTTCTGTGATGCAAATGTAGTTAGTTTAATTGTGCAGTTTCAATTTAATAAAAAAAAACATTGTTCACCACTTGGTAAATAGTATTTTGTTATTGACCAGTTTGACAAATATTTTAACTGCATGCGTGCAATTTGTTTTATAAATAAATGTACTAATCTACTTGTATTTCTTTCTTTGTTTCTGCTGAAAAGCTGAATGTATTTGGTCTAAACTGAGTAAAAGACAAAAATCCAGCTTAAAAAAAAACGAATTTTATTGCAAAGGTTTTAACTCTACTTTATTGTGGAAGATCTGACTCCCGTCTGCCCTCTCAGGGTTGAAACTATGACACTTCTATGTCACAGTACAGTTAATCCGTCAGGGAAGCTTTTAAATCAGCAACACCCTGACAGCTTTCTGCCACACACAGCCTCCGCCTTCAATATAAGGAATCCGTGCTCATTAGAGGTTGTGGGCAGAGCCATTGGGTTTTTGAAAGGGGAGCAATTTGTAGTGACCCTGCCCTCAAAATATTTAAACTATAGCATTCTTCAAAACTGTCATGGAGGCGTGACTGGGGTTGATTGATAGAGTGGGGCATGAATCCTAAAACCCATAAATGAGATAGCACTTTTGCGCTATTGGTTCTTTTTTAAATATTTGCTCGGTATCTCACTAATCGGAAGCGCCCCTGGGCGTACCCAACCACGGAAGCTTCAATGACATCTGTCATGTGCAGGGAGGTCACAACAGTGACCCCGAAGGTACCACTCTCATATTAAAAGTCACTGTCAAACCCCTCAAGTCATTCTTGCTCTCTTCCTCATGAAGACCACACAATTGCTCCTCCTCACCTTGATTGGGTTTACTGCACCTGATTAACTGTTCATAAGTGAGACGTAAAGGACTTTGTTGCCGAATGCAGGAGTTAGCTGATCTTTGCAGGTTGGGTGAACTATCTACTCATCTAAGGATAGGATTACCAATTTTACCCAGTTACACAATTCTTTGCTTTGCTATGGCCTCTCTGTTACAAGAGAGCACCAAAACGAAGGATCTCACAACTCGCACTTCCACGGCAGCATGCAGGGTCATGGTTTTGGGCAAGGACTCCCACTGTCTTAGCATAGCATACCTGAGAATCAAACAGGCTAGTGCGTCTTTCGCTAACCCCGAAACGTGCAAGCATTGCCTCATCATGTCAGAGAAGACTCTTCATAGGAGAATGCGCGTCACTGCTATTCCAAAGGGAGAACCAAGGGATGCTCGGGGCGCCCAGCCTAACACCAACTGGGCTGACATGATTGAGGAAAGTTCCTCTGATCTCCCGCTCCTTTTCGAGCCTCTCGCTCCTGTCGAAGCCGATGCAGGCGAGAGTGGGGGAGACTATGAGGAGCTTAATGCAGAGCTAATCACTGCCTGTCGCGGATGAGGATGACATCCTCTCCCTGGCGCAGCCCTCCAGGCCTGCCAGTGCTCAGTGTGGCAGTCTCTCTTCTCTGCCAGTAGACTCCTTCCTGGCAGAGGTCTGTAAAAGGGCTGCGGGTAAGCTTGGGCTTGAATAACCAGCCTCCCAATTGCAACAGAGGTCAACTAGAAGCCTGGATGATGGAACAGCCCCCTTCCAGACAGATCATGCCACTGGTGCCAGAAGGCAGAGGTCAAGCGCTACTGGGAGAAGTCCCTCTCCCTCAACGCCACTATTAATGGCCTCTCTGGTGTGGATGTTTTACGGATGGAAGAGCTAGGGCTCTCATCCCCTCAGCCTGTTGAGCCTGCAGTGGCCCGCCAGCTCAACCCCTCAGTGTGTGACAACCGCTGGTCCTTCCCTGCCAGGTAAGCTAGAGTGCTTCACTTACAAGATTTACCATGCATCAGCCCTGTCAGTGAGGGCTCTAAACTCCACTACTCTCCTAGCGGCCTACCAATCCCAGCCATTGGAAGATGGGCCAACAGCTGGATTCAGGTTCTCCCGACCCGGCCCTCTGAGAAGAGATCTGCTTCATCTCAAACTTTGTCCTCAGGACAGTCTACAGTGGTGTCCGGGGCTGTCGCAGTGCCATGAGCCTGTTTGTGGTGGGAGAAAGGTCCCTCTGGCTAGTCTTGTTTAGCCTCAGGAACATGGAGAACAGGGGTCTCCTCGACACTGAAATAAACACCAAGAGGCTTTTCGGGTCTTGGCTCACCCAAATGCTCTTCTTAACACATTCCCTCCCCTAAGTCTAATCTCAGCCACTCTAGCCAGAGTGAGACAGTTTGGCAAGTCCATGATTCTGATCACTCCCCACTGGCTGGGTGGGGATTGGTTAGCAGAGATAGTTCAATTTCTTTGCACCGAGCCTTGACCTCTTCCGTTATGCTGGAATTTACTATCCCAGGCCCACAGAGAAATATTTAATTCCATCCCCAGCCCGACCAGGTGGCTCTCTGGGCCCGGTCGTGAGAGGTTGAATTCAAATGTGGTTGGCCTACATCCTAATGTTGTTACAACAATTCAGATCACCAGGGCCATTTCTACGCTTTCTACGTTTTGTGCCGATAACTGGCGAGTTTTCGAATCATAATGCAACCACAGCACTATTATTCCCTCAATGTTCAGCGTCTCAAGTGTTATGCTTCCTACAGGAAATGCGAGAAAAAGGCATGGCTTTTTAAGGGCCATTCTTCGGATTGGAACCGTACTTGGCCATGAAAGATTACGTCAAACGAGTTCACGAGAACACAAGAACGGACAAAAACGCGGATTTATAAACAGTCTAGGTCATAGGTGTCAAACTCTGGCCCGCGGGCCAAATTTGGCCCGCGAGGTAATTATATTTGGCCCGCGAGACAATACCAAATTACTACTTTTAATTTAATAAATGAATGCCATTGATGTGTTTTTTCATTTGAAATTCGATTTTGCATGTCTCCACTATTAAATTATATATTGTATGGTAATAAGCGATGCTTGTTCTATATTCAATGTTAAAGCAAAACTTTTTTGGGTCCATATTAAAAGGTTAATTTGTTCAATGTTGGCCCGCGACTTTGTTCAGGTTTTACATTTTGGCCCACTGGGTATTTGAGTTTGACACCCCTGGTCTAGGTCTACTGGGGACGTCCGGTTATTCCTTAAGTTGAGTTAAGTTGAGGAAATAGCTCTCTCTCCTTGTCATGGTATTTTGTTGTCATCATATTTCATTGTTATGGTATTATTGACAAAGATGGGCGAAGCTGTATTATTGAATGCTAACCGTCTATGCCATCGTTCTTTTTAAATCCATCATCTTTTTACAAATGTATTACCTGATTAAAACCTGCCTTCGAATGCATTGCATGTCTTCTCCTTGGAGGTATTTGATTAGGAGACAAATTTCTTTAGACTAGCTGTATAGTTGAGACAACACCTACACCCTACAGGAAAAGTTGAGTATTGTGTACAAATAAAACAAATTATTCACAGGGTTGACCTAAGCATGGCAGTGCACAACTATTTATTTTTATTCAAAATATACTCTTAAAACATTCATATAATTCTTAGGTAGAAACTTGTAGTTCAATTACATTTCCAATGTTCGGTCAATCTTTTTTACGTTGATTTGAAACTACTTCTAGGCCTTAAGGGTGAGCCCCAAAAATGAGAGGTTAACGTCAACAGGAAACTTACTATAATTTAATTGTATCTGTTTTATTAATGAGAAAGATACTAATCCAACCACTCATATAATAAAATGTTTGATCCAGGGATGGAGATGCTTTACTTTCATGGAAAGAACCAAATTCAGTGTTTGTGATTTTCAACCTTGTAAACCAGCGTTTAGGGAAATCAAGAACACGTGCCTTTCGCCAGGCCGCCATTGCAAATAAGAACTTGATCCAAATGACATGCCTGGTTAAATGAAAAATAAGCAACATTGCAACTGAATTACCTGCTGCCTACATAAAACAGGCTTAAACCTTTAGGCAAGTATGGTCTGTGCAAAAGTTTTAGGCAGGTGTGTAAAGTAAGAATGCTTTCAAAAATAGAAGTGTAAATAATTTATTTTTGTCAATTAACTAAATGCAAAGTGAATGAACAATCTAAATCAAATCAATATTTGCTGTGACCACTCTTTACCTCTTTACTTTTAACATTTTTGTCAGCATTTTTTCCACATCTGCCTAAAACCTTTGCACAGTACGGTATATATTCTCTAACAAGTAAAGTAGCCTGACTTAAGAGCATATTAGTCAAATAAGTATGGTGGCTTCTAGGTGCTTATTATCAGCAAGGCACTGGTTTAATTGTAAATTAATCGAGAACTGTGCAGGTATCGTAGTTTTTGTTATAATGGTCCTGGTTGTGTGTGTTTGTAAGGATTAACTTCTTGCTGTCTGCACCAAAAACCTTTATTTCTCAGAGCTTCTCTTCAGAAAGTAGATATCCATATTTGATGTACACAGTAAATGAAAGCTAGGGCACTGAAGTGAAAGTGTAACACTGTACAGGCGACCTCTGTTCTGCAAAGCAAGGAAAGATCCCCCCAAATAAACAATTAACTTATTTTTATCATTTTTAGGAAAGAGTGGGAAAAAAAATATTCATGTGAAACAAGATTTTTTTGCATTTGGCTATTTCCCATGACCTTTATCATAAAAGCTAAACAGTAACCAGAACTAAAACGATTTAATCAATTAGTATATATAACTCTTCATAACGTAATTTTCAGATGAAACAGAAACCTGAACAGTTATTTTAAAGAGGATTTAAGTCAAAACACTCCCTCTGTAAAGTGTACAATTCAGTTGATTCTAATAAAATACTCTCCCGAATCCATATAGATTTTATATATTTATCTTTTTGGGCTATATGGATGAAAAAAATAAGTATTTCAATCATAAAGAAAAGGGATTGGAAGGGGAAAAAAAGAAAACGTACAAAGCTACAAATGGTTGTCCTCCATTCCTGTACAGAGACAGATGGAGGGAGAGAGAAACACAGAGAAGGGAGGAGGGGACTGGACAAGCTATACAGCACAGTATAACACCCACTTTAGATCATTAGACACGTAAAGTCGTGATCAAGGCACAGGGATCTTCTAAAAGTTATCTTCTCAATAAAGTTGTACAAAATAATACATTTTACAGTCTGTACAAGAATAATAGCCCAGCAGTAAAATAAAGACAAACACACAGAGCCAGGTCTAAAGGTGGTTGAATAAAGGAGAGAGGGGAAAAGAAGAGGGTGGGTAGTTGGTGTGACTACATAATAAACATAAGTCCCATTTGATTTGTTTTCTTCCACTTTGAGTTTCAGAATCCCTATTTTCTTCTCTAAAAACATTGCAAGTAAAGTAACGCAGGGTAGATTTGTGGTGAGCAAAACAGAGGGAAGTGATCAAACGGGATCGAGAGGGAATTTGAGTTACAGTGTGAGCAAAGAGAACTGTTCAGTTAGAGCAAACAAGAGTAGGGTAAACTGAAGGAGAGAAAAGGGGGGGGGGGGGGGGGGGGGGGGTGAGAGAGAGAGAAAGAGAGAGAGAGAGAGAGAGAACACAGGGCACAATGGCACAACAGTCTACACAGACAAAAACAACTGTGGAGACAGTATAACATGGTGATTGATGACAGGATGAGATCTCTTTGAACTTATATGGTACTGTTGACGTCAGTTTTGCACTCTATTGAGTTCCATAAAAGTTGCTCATTTTATTTCCATCCTTCCTTTTGCTGTACCAACAAGGCAAAGGCAGGTTACAAACAACCCTGGAGAGAAGCAGGAGCAACTACTGTTGCCGCCATCTAGTGTCCACCCCCAAAAAATCACATAGATGTTTTGTTCCGTCGCACACCCAAAAACCCTACATGTTCACAGTGCACCTCTGGTCCATTGTCAATCATGTACCACTGCTCCTTGGGTCTTGGCTGTGGAGTCAGTCGATCATCAAAGTCCAAAGTTAGCCAAATAATAAGGCAGTCAATTGGTGGCTGCTCCAGCAGGCAAATCAGTAGAACTCTAAACTCGATGGCTTAATTGGCCAAGGCAGGACCAGTAGCCTTTGCAGTCTTCTAAAAGTTTGTTTCTGTGTGTTCCTTTGTT
This sequence comes from Aplochiton taeniatus, assembly GCA_017639675.1. NCBI lineage: Eukaryota > Metazoa > Chordata > Actinopteri > Galaxiiformes > Galaxiidae > Aplochiton > Aplochiton taeniatus. The sequence goes on along the minus strand of CM030174.1, from coordinate 19,581,062 downwards.
TTGTTTCTGCAAGCAGGTATTCTATCTGAGGGTAGAGCAGAGAGGTGTGTGTGTGTGTGTGTGTGTGTGTGTGTGTGTGTGTGTGTGTGTGTGTGTGTGTGTGTGATAGTGAAAAGTAGGACGAAGTGAGAAAAGAAATTGGTGATGTTAATTTGTTTGCATGTTGTCAACTCAAGTCCTATGTATAGTGCATCTGAGCAGAGGGGTTTCATAACTCTAGATCTGCCCTAAATCTCTTATTATGTTTCTGAATAGTATTTTTTAGGGGTTAGCTCTGTATCTCTATACTTTTTCATTCTGACTGTTGGTCGGATCACTGCCATCTACTTCCACTCCGCACACACGCTCTCGCATTCGCGCTCACACTTGCACACGTCGGAGAGCAGTACACAGGATTTAAGAGGGGTTGTAGTGTGGTGGACAGCTTTTCCAGGTCAGAAGAAACTGGAGGTGAAGAATATGGTGTTGGTATGTGTGTGTGTTTCACTGTGTAAGTATTTGTATATGCGTGTATAGGTGTGTGAAAGGCGGGGAATCGGAGTTCAGAGTCAGCATTTTTTTGGACCCCCTTCTATCACAAGAGCTCGTACTGCCGCAGGTGCATCCTCTGGATGATGTCTCGACAGTCATTGAAGACACGCCGGATGTTTTCTGTGTCGACCGCACAGGTAAAGTGAGGGTAACAGTAGTGCCTTCCATCACCACTCGCTGTGCTAATCCTCTGGGGCAGATAAGAGTATAGATAGACAAACTAAGGTCAGTTTCTGCTACAATGAATATGATGGTAACAAACAATTCAATCAGTCTAAAACAAAGACTTTTAAGGTTGTAATAGACTACATTCAATACGATGGTTTTCTGAACCTACCAAGAACTCATCTCTAATGAAGTACTTTGCCCTTGTGACACGTGGATCTTCCCCTGGCTCTGGTGTCGCTAGAAGAAGATAATTAGAACAGGAGTTCCTCCATGTGGTGACTTTGAAAAAGAATTGTGTGCGCAAAGTGCAGCACATAAAAACAACGATTTCTCACCATCATCTGGAGTGGTATAACGAGCAAACTCAGGAAAGTATTCTTCTATTTTTGACTTCCCTGCTAGCACCTTTTCTGCAAGCAGGTCCTGTTTGTTGAGAAAAAGGATGACAGAAATGGTCCGCAGCCATCTGAGGAAATAAAGGACAAGACTCAGACACATGGGCAATAATCATGTTTCTGGGAAAGCAAGTGATGTCTGACAGACCTATAGTTGATGATTAGGGAAATGATTAGTATCTATACACAGTAGATTGCACGTTGCTGACTTGTTTGTAGCCCTGGTCGAGCCAAACCATTGGCAGATGACTGCTGCGCATCACTACAACATGGTCAAAGTAGCTCAAGGGTTAGCCTGCTTAACACTAGTTCTTCGTATCACTCTTATGATTAGACAGAATTCCATTCTTTCAGATTAGATAACAAGAAAACATACATTTCCAGAAAGAAGTGGTGTGCTTGCTATAAGCAAATGGGTGAACTTTTAAAAACGTGTTCAAAAGATAAGCTTTTAAAAAAAGAAAAAAAGAATTGGAATGGTGTCTGTTGTACTACTAACTGTTGTAAATTGGAGTAGTAATGAAAACTGTAACAGTGTCTCTCATACAAAAAAAAAAATTGTTCCCTATTCCCTGTCATTCAATTTGGGTGGATGGTTCCGGAATTTTTAAATGATACAAAGTACTGAGCATTTTTGTAATCTGATGGCCATCCAAGTTTATATAATGTTGGTATGTAGCATGACAATTTTTTTTTTATTGTGCTCTCCCATGTTGGAAAAGTCACACAAATCAGGAAGAGGGTGTGTCATGGGGAGGGTTTCGCCAAGTGAGTGATTCTTAAAAGTGCCAATCAAAGGCGTGGTTTCCAATTTGGAAGGCCCTAGTAAAGAGAATAATTGTGTAGGAAACTCTCCATTCCACCAGATGAGTTTAAAAGAATGAGATTTAGAAGCATGACCATGCGAGACTACAGTGCGTAAGGTGCTTGTTGCCATAAAAAAAATATTGAATGAAACAGGGATCTAAAAAGGTGAGCAACCCTGGGAAAGATCTAACGGAGATTTAACAGGTGCTAATAGTGGAGTGTAACAGAGAAAACATTTTTTTTTTGTTAAATTTAGTTTGAAGGAGGTCTGGAATTCTTGCTAATGCTAAAGGGTCATAAAAGGTTTGAGAACCACTAAGGGGGAAACTTGGGTATCATAACAACCACGTCATTAGACAGTTTTCAACATCGATTGAAGGAGAAGGCCAGACTTCACAGTGGGAGACAAGAAGTAGGAAAATTGCTTTGAGAGGGAACTGTCTGAAGAAGACTAATTCCAAATAACAAACATTACTCTGACCTATGGCTTTGAACTTATTATTGTTATTTATTTTTTACTTGTTAATTCCTGTAATTGGTCAATTCTCAAACTCCTTAATAAATGATCCTTCTTCCACTTCCAATACCACTGAATTTACTCATTCACTTTAGTTGAAGTAATATTTCTGCATACAGTTAATGTTACTATTTATATTACTGCAAACTACTAAAATATTGATTGCGAATCACATATGAGACCAAGATGACATGCTAAATAGTAATAATAGCAAATTGCAATAGTAAAAAGCAATTTATTATATTTGTCCGGTAAAAAAATCTGTCTGTCTGGTAAAAACTTTCATCTACCAGTCACCTTGGCCAACACGTTCATTCTGGACACTGTTAATCTATATTCTTTGATCAAAGGACCAACAAGACAAAAAAAGCTAGAACAGGAATGCAGTATGGGAATTTATAAAGTTCTCCATTGACTCCAACACAAAGTGTCTGCAAAAAGGTTCAGAAACTCGAAAAGTAGAACCACAATTTTGATTGGAAGTCATTTTAATGGAATTCATTCCACATTCTGCTTGTCCTAGAAGTTTACTTACAGCAGGCAACAGTGCTGTAGTTACACAACAGCTGAGATAATTATACTGGATCTGGTAGAACTAATATGAACCCAGACCCAAAAACCTTTGGATCAGAAAAGTGTATCAGCAACAGCACAGAGTTACTGGAGAGTTGCTGATGTTACTTTCCATTTACTTTCTTTACAAATACCATCAATGTGCCCTTGAGCAGAGCCCTTCAAGTGCCCGAGTGGCCGACCGCACTGTCTCTGGAAGTATAGTGTGTATATCACTTTGGTCCATTACAGGAAATTTGTTTCCCAAGTTGAGTGATACAATAGAGGACAAAACATCCAGTCAACCTACCCTGGTGCAATAACGTTAAAGGGAAAAACAAAACAAAGAGTTGGCATACTTGATCCCATGAAGTACTCACAGTCCTACCCACTTGCACGGAGAGGGGGACACAATGAGGACCATAAGGTCCCCAAAAGACACAGGAATATTAACTTTTCAGTCAGTAGCCTACAATCTTCTCAGTTGGCATAACCACCTATTGCCTGCTACACTTCTTTCCAGCTGCGGTGTTACTGGTGTTGTTGGGCTATATTATACTGTGTAGCATAATGTAGCTGTATATTAATGCAACCTAAAATAATCAACATCAAGGATATTTGGAGAAAGAAAGCTTTTAACAACAAGACAATGTGTTTTTAGGCAACATTTAAATTTCAATTCAATACTATAATTTTATTTGATCATTTAGTGAATTTCAGGGAGACTACCAGCGTGTGTGTGTGTGTGTGTGTGTGTGTGTGTTTGCGTGTGTGTGTGCGTGTGCGTGTGCAGCCGTCACCTGTTGTTCCAGATGTTTTTGAACAGGTTGAGAGCCTCCTGTAAACGATTAGTCTGATTGTCCTCTCGGATCACCATATTGTAGCTGCTACTTGCCACCACAAAGATAATGGCTGTTACATCTGAGGAACATAACAGAGTTTGTGGGTAAAACAATGTATTCTTTGTTTAATATTGAATTATATTGTTGAGATAAGACTGGAATTCAATTATGAGGGACTAATAAAAGCCAAAATAGATTTTGAAAGTTTGCAATTTAACAGAAAGAGGTTGACTTGTTACCGTTAAAGCATTGGATCCATTTCCGACGTTCGTCCCTTTGTCCCCCAACATCAAACATGCTGTTTTAAAGTAAAAAGGTAAAAAGCATGTGGCTAAATAGACAACTTCGAAACACATCATCTTCAACAACAAAAGAGGGGTAAAACAAGGACCCTAAAGAAGTTGTATGAGTAAAATGGAACAGTTTTTCTGATGTGAAGGGGTACTCACTGGAAATTTACTTTGTCAACCTGGAACCTAGTCTCAAAAATTCCCGAAGTGAGAACCCTGCATCTCAGCAAGTCCTGAAATTAGATGGATATTTGCAGTGATAAAAAAATTAAGAAAAAGCAAGCAATAATCTATATTGGGGTTATCAACCAAGGACATGAGAACACTAAATTACCTGATCAGTTGGAGTGTAGTCATTCTGTTTCACAATTTCAACCTTGTCCAGAAAGCTGAGAAGAAAAGAGTACAGGAAATCAAAATGAGAATCTGGTAAATAATTTGAATAGGTAGTTCACCCATTGATAGTAAAAAGGCAGGGACGGGACTTTCACATAAATACAGTTTTCAGACTCACACTTTGAACTGAAGAACCACTACCTCAACACATAAAAATAGGGGCCTAAGTTAAGGCAGGACATCGAGTACGCACTAGGCTGGCTGACTCAGTCATCTGACTCACACTGTTTAAATGGCATCAGCACTTGCACTTACACACTTTGTGCCAGTAGATGTACGCGGTAAAACTGGGATTAGCACTTTATTTGCTAAATAGTTACTCAGTGTTAGTGATTCGGACTGAGTAGTAATTCCAGTTGTAAGAGATTATGCATTGTTATTGCAGATAACTATTTTACTGTGTAGTTAATTTGATATTTGAAATGTACCACAGTAGTAAAGATGCAAGGGGAGATACAAGCACCGACCAAGGGACAGACCTGGTGCAGTTAAAAACAATAAATCATAACTGATCTAAAACCTTAAAGACTGAGATGTCAGGAGTGTGTCTTTTTAATTAAGGCCCCTAAAGATTTCAGACATACTCATTGCTATAGTTAAAAAGCTCAAAAGAAGAGTTACCTCTTACATTAGAAAAGGGTTGAAGGTGTCACAAAGCCTTAGTTGTCTAGCCCTTTAAAATTAAGTGCACTTAGGCTAGACCAGAAATTATAGTTACAGGCATGAGACAGTGCAGTAACCAATGCAGCACTCACACTAACAACTGGAAGGAGATGGAATCCAAAACAAGCAGTTAATAACCCGCCCACTGAATTGGAGGGTGCTAATCTGCAAATTCATTCCGCCAGAGAGGGAAAGCACGGGGAGAAGGATTCCAGGACAACACAAAGGAAAAATTAAGATAAGCTTAAGATTGGAAAATGTTAGAAAAAGTCAGTCAACAACAGAGTCCCATCTTGGGTTAGAACAACAAATTAAAGAGACATGTATTAACCTGGTCCAACATAGTGATTCTTGTATACTGTAGAAGCCAAACACAAAATAATTGGAACCCTAACTAGAAACAGAGTGAGCAGTGAGGCTGGAGAACAAAGGTGCATCCAGTGAAAGTTTGCTGGAAGTGGGAATCTGAATCAAGGATGTGTGCCAGACCATACAAGCAACATTTCACATAGCTGAAAGAATGAATCAGTCTAGTATAAATAATAAATAATACCTCCAGGCCAGAGAGAGGATTTTAGGGTTAAGAGGTTCTCAATTTGGACTACTCCATTATAGACATTATAACACCATTTCCTGTTTGATTTTAAATGTGACACCGTAAACAAGAATTTTCACAACATAAAGCCTGACTCAGTATTTTCTTCAGAAATGGATGAAAAACTGATAGATAACTGATTTAAGTAAACAGATTTATTTCCTGTGCAGCCACACTTGATCCTGCACTGAATAGGTACTACATCACGTCTGTTAGTTGCTATGCACATAAAGAAACTGTCCACGCCATGTTTCCCTAGTAAACAGCACAGACGCTGTCAAGAGGTTCGAGCTTGGTATTACACATATTCAGAAGAAAACATACTTTTAAAAACTTTAAAATTAAAACTTCCATTTGTTGGCTAGTTAGATGTATATTGCATTTTCAACTCAATTCAATGCTTGGATGAAATCAGTTACAAGAACCCGAGCGCTTCCTTAGCACACAGAAGAGAGAGAGGAATTTCAAGTCAATGATATACTAGGAATTTGGCACAGACAGGCGAAATACGACATGAGCAGCTCCAGGTGAGAGACATGGCTGTGAGGAGACAAACTGCACTGTCTGGGAGGAATAAAGGGAATGGAAATGGAGGGCCAGCGCTTTGGAACAAAGGCGCACATACACACACACCTTGATACTGCAGAAAGTCGACCCGCACGCACGCCCGCACGCACGCGCGCGCGCGCGCACGCACGCACGCACGCACGCACGCACGCACGCAGACTTCATGTGTCTCACAAATTAAAGACAAATAAGGGCTGGAGAAGGACTGTGGGAGGATGACAACGCAATAATAGTCATTAAGAGAACAGGACAAGAGTGGAGAGAGACAGCTAGACAGACAGACACTTAAAGGTATAGGGGATGTAAGAGACGAGTGTGTGCGAGAAGGAAGTACCAAACTACGGTAGAGAAAGGAAGGAAAGATGAGCGCCAGAGAGTAGTGTCTGATATTACAGAGCAGATTCAAAAATAGCTCCCTAGCGCCCTGGCCTCCAGCACAGTTACCATGGAGACCAAACCACAGGCACTAAAAATAGAATATCAGCTCCAAATCTTGTGTGATGGAGTAGACCCAGGGAGAAAGAAAAAGAGAGGGGGGAGAAAAAGAGGGATAGATAGATAGATGGATAGATGGATAGATGGATAGATAGATAGATAGATAGATAGATAGATAGATAGATAGATAGATAGATAGATAGATAGATAGATAGATAGATAGATAGATAGATAGATAGATAGATAGATAGATAGATAGATAGATAGATAGATGGATAGATGGATAGATGGATAGATAGATAGATAGATAGATAGATAGATAGCGAAAGATATTCAACAAAATAGTGTGTGTGTGTGTGTGTGTGTGTGTGTGTTAACTACCTGTGAGGGAGGAGGAGGAGGAAGGGGGTTTCTGAACTGTACCATATTAACTACCTGTGAGGGAGGAGGAGGAAGGGGGTTTCTGGACTGTACCATGTTAACTACCTGTGAGGGAGGAGGAGGAAGGGGGTTTCTGGACTGTACCATGTTAACTACCTGTGAGGGAGGAGGAGGAAGGGGGGTTCTGGACTGAACCAAATTAACTACCTGTGAGGGAGGAGGAGGAGAAAGGGGGGTTCTCTTTCACCATCAAAATATGAAAACTTATGACCCAGAAAAGGTTGTTTGTGCACACACACACCAACTCAACTGCAATAACGTCAGTTCCATCAATAAAGTTGTAAGCTGTAGTACAGACACTTTGGATTACTGGTTAATATTTCCCCACCTTCATTATTTCCTTCCGACACCCTTATTCATTCATCCATCCTTCTTTCTCTTGATGACAATAAGACTTAGGTGAAGCTGCCATTTCTGTTCTTTAGTTTTCTCTACAGCACAGACAATTTGTAAAGGTAAAACTACCCAGAATATGGCTCACAGAAAGGACAAAAGGTGAATAATAAGGCGGACATGGCCCATTTTGAGAAAATTAAGACAATCTGAAAAACTATGGTTTAAGAGAGACAAAAGAAACCAATAATTAAATAAGTGAACAGCTGGAAGAGAACCCCCGAAAGAGAGAGCAAACATTTATGAGAAGTGGCAAGGTAGATAGATTGAAGCCAGGAAAAAGCTTGTCACAGCATGTTGTCCATATAACCCATTCTACAGGATGGCCGTAACAGAGTTAACAAACCCAGTTGGTAGACTGGTCATCTCTGAACTGCGCGGTTCATACCAGCACAGGAGACTTAATTCTGAAATTATAGATGCATACTTGTTCTTCCTGGTACCAAAGAAACATTTAGCATTGAAAGAGTTGGGGTAATAAACTGCTGTGCCCAAATCATGTCAAGGCTCTAAGTTGATTCTAACTATACCAGTGTGTGTTTCAGGCTTAATCTTAAACGTTTGTGTCAGGGTTCTATTTTACAGAGCTCTTTAATACTTAAATTGAGCCTGAAGTGGTGATGAAAGCTTTTTGTTCAGTTTAATAGTTTAGTTTATGACAATACTAAATTCATGTTATCCAAGCCTCTTCACTAGAAACTAAGTTTAACGTCTACCTGTTCTTATGACCTCACAATTTACACCTTGTTGGATTAGTTTTGTCAACATGTCCCCCCAAGACACTGTTCCCAACTGGGCCAGCAAAACATAGGCTTACTAATTCTATTTACAGCCACTTATGTGCTCCAAAGTATTATCATCCTGTACACAGAGTCAAATACATTAACTACAGAGCACAGTCTACAGCCCATTTCCAATACCCACGCTGATCAAGCTCTGTGCCATAACTGCCATCTAAACGGGTGTTGTATAACTAATTAATTCTTTGCTAAATAGGTGTTGGGTTGTCTGTACTCTCACACTTTCTTGCCCGTATTAAAAAGGGCCTGCTGTCACCAGCTAGCTAACTGGTCCCAAGAAAGATATTGTGAGTAGGGACAGTAGCGTTAGCGTTTGCAAGACGTGTTACTGTGTAATCACACAATAAGCGGACTTCTCCTCCTTAAGTCTAAGTTGATGAACATGAAAGTAGGGTCAAGAAAACCTTTTTAATTCACTCTCAATCCAAAACCGCACATAAAACTTGATTTCTTCTTATAAATGGGGCTTGTGTAGCTGATTGCCATCAATTCCATAAAATTTGGCATAATATTTTAAGATTTAAGCATGACTGTTCACTAGTAAAGAAAGCTGCTTCCTCAAACCTGCAGCACTTGACTATTCTCTCGCGAATCACACAAAGAATAAATTCTGACTCCTCTGACTTGTGCAACTTTTTAGTTTGTAGAGACACCATGCATCAAAGCCCAGCTACAGTAGATATTATCTGTAGCACAACCTGCAATTCATTCAAAGCCTACAAGTAGCGTATGGTCCATAGTTGGCAAACTTTGCTGTTCCCATGCTTTTATGTGAGGAATACTTACTACTGTGCACAGTCGATGAGCTGGTACTCGTTGGACCTCTCGTAACACGCCTGGACACCCTCGTCCTGCCACAGCATAATTGCATGGTCATAAAACTCCTATGAGAGAAGGCAAGAAGGAAGGGTGGAGGTTAGTAGGAGAATACAGGTGTACATGGAAAGGATGGGGAGAATAAGGGAGAAAAAGTGTAAGTAAAGTGTAAAACAATGGTTATCACTCCAAATATTAGTTCTAACTCCACAGCAGAACATACCTTTTAAACTTGACACTTTTTAGATGCGTTCAGTGCACTTTAGACTACTCCATAGTTTGCTGTAACTACCAGGGATATGCATTGTGCTTCACAAGGAGTATATTGTCAAGATGGTGAAAATGTTGGACAACACTTAATCTTACTAGGAGTCTCTGTCCTGCAACACCTACTTCAAGCCCAAGGCGTAACATTTCAACAAGTTATAAAGAAACCTAAAAACAACATTGAGGCCCCTGCAAGCCTAACTCGACTGGCCTAACGTTAGTGATTATGACTCCAACATTTGAGGGGGAAAAAAATGGGACTCATGTTAGAGTAAGGGGCGGAAACCACTGCCCAATAAAAACAAATTGAAAGTTTCCAGGTTTATTATTTCACATAGGCTCCCATTTAACGAGCATAACATTTCGCTCAGAGAGATCAGACCACATGAAGGGGACGAATGCCAAGATTTAACAGGAAGAAAATCATTTTTCATGGTTCCACATGCACATACGTTCCAACTAAAAATCTGATTCAACTAGGAGTAGCCCCCTGGCTTGTGGCTCGGGTGCTAATGGCAGGGTGCTTTGGGCATCTAAACTACTTGTACATTATTTGACAGACTTAATGGAGTCGTTTGCTTCATTGTCTGTGATGACAGCTATAACGACTGCATCTGCACTGAACTTATTCATTTTCTTTTGGAGCATTACAGAGTTCATAAAAGGTTGCAAAGATACAATTTTAGATGAAACTTACATGTATTCCATTAATTACAATGAACAATGGAGAATCATGATCAAACCCACTTACTTGTTCCAATAAATCGGTCAAAGAACCTGACATAACTTTATACCTGAAATGAGGGATTGCTAGGTTAAACTTTTTATGGTGGAAAATAATTGCAACCAGTCCAAAAAATCTCTTAGTCAGAAAGAAGAACAAGAGTACAATCCTTTGACTCGTAACTACACATTGATGAAACAGTTTCCTAAATTATAAAAACAGCGGTTATAAAATCAACCCATTTTAAATGTACTTACAAATTCATAACATCTGTGTGTATTCATAAAATATTAATATTTCAATCAACAATCATATAATAACAAATATTTCACTGACCTTTCTCACGCTAGCTTTTTTGTTTGGGGCATTGGCATATTTTAATTTATTTCATAATTTCCAATTCAAATGAATTCACACAAATGTACTGAGCTCATCTTTGTCTAAGTAAAATGAAATATACATATAAAAGTTAAGTTTAAGTTAAAGCTTCAGGGGAAATGGATTCCATAATAGGTGTCTGGCAGGTAAAAAAACAAACTCAAAGTCTATTCCCACTGTTTAAGACCTTTATTAATAAACACAGTGCAAGTAACACCAGTGGTCCTCCCAGGTGTGGTTAGGAACTCCCTAGACCCTGTCAATTAGTTCCTTGCAATCTCCAAAGACAAATGTGAAGGTAATTACTGAATCTCAAGCTACACAGGCAGGAGTTAGCACCAGGATCTAATCCATTTGATGAGAGAAACTCACACGCAAAACAAATCACATGTAAATAACAATTTCAACCTTTTGATATTCATAAAATCACATAAACATGACTTCACACTGAATTTGTAACCACTTGTTATTTTTTATGGTGTGCATACTTGTGCAGACTCAAAGTTATCATACTTACAGATGGAAACTCAAAATCCTTCTGATTGACTTGGTTAAGGACGTACTCAATCCGATACTGGTTCTGTGGACAGGCAAGTTGGACTGGCGGCGTCAGCGTATTCATAGCTGTAACTATCGTCTGGTATATAAAGACAGAGAAACATGCATTCAAATTCGTATCAAATATATATAAATAAGTGAACAATATTTTACAGATAATCAGAATACATGCTTATTGATGGCACATTCCAATCTTATATCTACTGTATAATGAATGCAAAACATCTTAAAAAGGGGGAAAAGAGAGTATTCTAAATATTTGCACAGGAGAAAAGGTTTAACAGGAACGTTTGATAGTTATGATTGTAGTTCTGCTGGTTTTGAATTTATTGTATTATTATAATAGATTTTTCCACAAGTCAATAATGAAAATCAATGCCAAACACAAACCTCAATAGCTTCTTTTATGTTATTTTTGATGTCATGAATTTTCAGTTTTTTCTCTCTGAAAGAGAAGATAGAGGTTTTTATTAATAATATAAGATGGTGTTCAATGGAAAGAAACCCACAAGATTTAAAAGGAATGAGTGATATTTATCGCACTCAATCCTCTATATTTCCTGTCAAATTGACCTAGACAGGACAACATGAGACCATCGACTTAGAAAGTTTATGCATTCATTGATATTTGCATGTATTTAAATATACCAGCATTACTCACCATTCGTTTTACTTTATTAGGGCAAAGATAGGAATGACATATGTATTAATGAGGGTACAGTAACTATTTTAAAAGCTCACAATTGTAACCAAACACACTGTTCAAAACGTAATACATATCTTGCTTAACAATAACAATTGCTTACCCCCAATCAAAATGAATGATTTTAAAGAGACCATCTGAGTATCTGTCTTAGTTTTTAGTTTTGTCAAGTGAAAGTATGTTTCTGACTTGTTCATATACATTACAGCCTGGTCATTCATGATTGTTAACATATTTATTCTTATGTATTGAAGGACCACACTCCATAGTGCATTTCACAGTGCTAATTGTGGAAGGATTCAGTGTGCAAAGTAACTGTTCAAGTATATTTTCTCAATAAGACCACAGAAAGTGAACAAGGAAGTACATGTGTGTGAGAAAGAATGTCTTATCAAAGGACAGAAAGGGATTCAAAAAGGAGTAAAAAAAGAATAGACCTCCCCAAACCTCCCACCCTCTATATTAGGTTAAGCGGTAGATCAAGAAGTCCCTATTTACGTTTTCAAGTGCTAGTCATTAAGAATCACATGGTTTCTACAAAGAAATACGTCTGCATGCACAAATGTGAATGCCGATGGAATGTACGGTGTGTGTCAGCGTGTGTAGGTAGGCAACAAGTTATCTAGAGGAAGGGTTGTGACCATGAGTATCTGCCACATACACTACACACACTGGTATGTGCTTATCAAGCCCCACGGGGGAAACTAGATCTACAATCTCATTCTTAAGCGTTCTAACACTTTTACAGAGAATACACACATGTACTTGTGCAGTGGAATCACAAGATGGGTCACACGCTGTTGTGTGCCTTAGGATGTGACTTAATAGGATTAATCTGGGAGGTCACAATGAGGTACCTGAATAATTATCCTCAAAACAAACTATCACGCAAACGCAAAAGTGCACTTACAGTGCCTGAAAAGCATGCATTTAAGAATATACCTTATGACGTAATGATGTACAGTAATTTAGAATTTGCCATTGCATAACTGCTGTCATACAGTAACTAACTCAATCGTAGATTTAAAGAAACTAAAAAAGTCCACAAAAAAATGCAAAGCATTCAGTCTTAAGGACAATATTTCTGTCACACATTTTTTTTTTATTTTGGTAATGGGCCAACCAACGTTTGACTATCTCTAATTCAAAATATTTCTCTTATCTACTTCACAATCATTAACACCTTCTAAACATAAAATGTTTTCGACAAATTGGCATGATTTCCCATCACTTTTCAATTTGTGCTGTGGTGTTCCTTGTTTAGCAGTTGACAAATGCAGTGTTGAAAATGGTTATTGTTCGGCCAATCACATAATGCAATTGTTAGGCACACACAGAAACTATTGGTGCCAAATACACTATTCATAACTTCTCAACACCTGTCGAGTCAGGCGCAACAGGTTGACAGATAGAAATCTGTTTTTGTTTATTTAAGGTTCAATTATCTTGCCAGATTGAGAAGATTTCAAGAAGAAAAGACAGGAGATAAAAAAATGACTTATGTTTATGTACAAAAAAATAAGGAAAACAGTTTTTTTCTACATCTTTTGCTGTATACAGATTGGATAATAGCACCTACAGCATATTGAACCGTGTGTCTCCTGTGCATCCCGCTCAAGGAGAGCTCCATGCCAACAACTTATTTGAAAAGCTTGAAGCCACTGGACCTAGATAAGATCCTTAAAAAACATAATGCTTATTCTATACCCTCTATAAGTTCTTGTGCAAGCTTGAAGATGTAATGTAGTATTCTGGTTGAAATATTTGTTTTGCTAGCCCTCTGACCTTTTGAAGGGAAGAGAGACGGTAGATTGCATAGGAGCAAGATTACATTTTAGATTAAAAGAAATGTGTATGGCAGCGATGTTAACCATCCAGCAGTGGTGCTTTTACTGCATTATTAGAGAAATAACTGACAGTACCCAAATAATTAGACATAAATTCTCTTTGGAATGGGCCACACTAAACGTTACAATTGCTTGGTTGTAGGCTATTTGTGGTCTAAGTGAATTTCACTGTCAGTTATGACCAAAATTGTTGAACTTGATATAAAGTATGTCGGTAATGCAAAGCAAATTCAAAGATTTCTTTCCAAACACATTATACATGTTAGAAAATAATAGCTGAAAACATGTGAAAAGACTGAACTATTCAGTACTGAATTGTGGAGTTAGCCGGTTAAACAGTTTTTCACTATTTCTGTGTTCAGGATTTTTTAGGCGGGCCATCATTGGGGGCTCGATGATACACTGGAGCCCCTATTTAGCATGACCCCTCCCCTAACACTATATAAAGACTAGAACGCATTAGTATCCCGCTTGCTTACTATATAAGTACTACAATACGATGCATATTATGTTTTTCTAGCTATGCCTTCTTTTCCGCTATTGGGTGTGGTTTCAGCGCCTTCAGCAGACCCAGCGTTTCAGAACATAGACTAATGCATATTTTTTCACAATGTTTAAAACAAATTTTATAAACTTGGCTGGGTGGTTAACAACACCTTTTTCTGTGGCGTGACAAACGCAGAACACATATTTGAATATCACTGTACAAGAAAGGCTTGCTTTTTTTATTTGGGAGCTGTTTATTATTGATTGACTGATTGGTTGATCTAATGTAAAATTATCAAAATGAATTGTTTTGTCAAACTTCAAAAAGGACCAAACCACTGGGGTTGACCCATGAAAGGTGTTCCAAAGGTAACAGATGGGATGCTATGTTGGCGGTGTCAAAAACACAACATAGATGCTTTGTTATGATTTTCTCTCAACATTATAGGCTGCCAAGTTGCCATTGACCCTCTCTCCACTACACGGATTTAGTGACAAAATTCCACAAAAGAAACAAGAAAGGGAAGGTACAGCCAAAGTGTTTTTTAGATATGCAAAGCTAGATATGCAAAACAATTGTTATGTTATTCTAATTTACCCTTTGAAGTATAGGCACCATTGTGCATTATGTTGAAACTGAAGCACTATAATGCAATAAATACTGTATGAAATAAATGGTAAGGTTGAGGTAAATGTGTAAATGAAAAATTCCCCATCAAAGAATGTGAAAACCATGGTCAGATAGTGTTCTGTCTGTATTAGAATAAACAACAATTATTGTTGACCCCCTGTAGCGGGTTGCCTCCATAACTCAGGGAAAAACCTGTATAATACTTACTCTGCATTAAATCCATTGACATGTAGAATCCTCATCTGTTTGACTATGGTGCTTTTTCCAGATTCACCAGCCCCTGTGTAGAGAAGGTGGGAGACAGGAAAATAGTGAATAAATATGAGTGATTCTTTTGAAATGACTGTTTCACCTAATGGAAATACACATCCACATAAAAAAGGAGTGAGACATGAGAGAACGAGTTATGCTGTTACCCCCCATTAGGCAGATTGAAAATCCAAACTTGTCAAAGTGGAATTTAAAGCTGCTATTTGTAACTCTCAGTAGGAAGTGATTTTGGTGCCCCCTACCGTTTGCTTGGTGTAACTATTTTCACTAACTGTCGCAAAAAAAGACGTGCATTTGTTTACAATGCTGAGTGATCACATGATGACTTGAAGCAGAAAAAAAAACTGCGAACATGTTCACAGGCTAGAGGAAGTACAATTGTCAAAACTTTGTATTTAATTAATTCTAATCGATAAACAATTCTGATGTTCATTGCGTAGTACTCAGAAAGATAGAAATAAAATGTCTGGATGAAACTAGGGATTTAGCCCATGCTGGTTCTAGAGTATAAACAAGAAGAACACAGCGTGTGTGATAAATTCAGATATATTCCCCTGACTCTAAATATCACTTGTTTAGAATTTGAATTGTAAATTGGGTTGGTAGGCATTTATTCAGTACATCAATTATCTTAAGAGTATGAGTGCTTTTGTAACGGTGTTCAAACTAGGTAGCCATAAATGCCATAGACCGTGGCGAGCTAACACAGTAGTGTACAAGTAGTTATACATCATAAATCGCTGTATGCCCTTTTATGGCATGGCTACTAATCGGAAACACCAAGAAACAGGCCCAAATTTGGTGTTATACGTTGCCGGGGTTCCCAGCTACGTCCTCAAACAAACCGTTTGCAAATCCCATTCAGGCCTTTAATTTGAGGTCAAGTACGGCCCACCCCCTCCAAAATGCTTGGAGCTTGTCTGAGGAGAATTACCGCGCTAACTTGTGACCGTCCGCGTGGAACGCTAGCGCCGTTAGCTTGCATATAGTAGGCAGGTTGAACATTCGAACGCCAGTGTAGTCAATACGAGAGCTAACACGCTCAGCGCTGAAGAAAATTGCCCTGCGTAGCGTTTTAAAACTGTTTAAATGAACAAAAATATAACGTTTGTATTGGTCTGAATCACTTAAGTCATTCAAAAGTAATACCTACTTTCACGATATATTAGTGTTGATATGCATACAGCGCTTGCTAATTCATAGTTAGCTTCCAAAGAGCGTAGGTTTTGTTCTTACTTGAAAAAAGCCTTAACTTTAAGCAGTTTATTTAAAATATATACGTTTTATTTATTATCAAACGATTGATGATCTGGTTTAAACATATATTCTTAAACCACTGACAATTAAATCTTTCCAACTGTCTACCCTTAATAAAGTCATTTTGTCACTCTAAAACTCACCACAGCGCGGAGGTCGAGAGCGGACTTGGTTAGAATCTCTCTTATTCTGGCCAAAACGGGACCTGAAAAACGGTGCGCACCTAGAGTTTAAGCAAAAATGCCGTGCACTTCCCATAACATTTAACAATCAAACTTGGGTTCATTTTGTAGACAACCCCTCTCGGGACCTGACACTGAGCGACGGTGCCGATCGGTCATAAATAATTTGGTTAACGTGTTTTAAATACTTCAATTGTGTTGCTACTACCCTAAATTACATCCGTCGCATTTGAGCTTTTAACTGCACCGAGAAGGAGGTCTCATTGAGCTCTGTTCCAAAAATCAAAAAAATCCATAGCTGGACTTCAGAGATATTCCCCCTCAAATCATTTGATGCCCTTTATGCTTGGAGCATCCAATTTGTCCAATGACGTAATCAACACGAGAACTTCTACGCTCAGCGCTGACGAAAATTGGACTGCGTAGCGTTTTAAAACTGTTTAATTCGACACAAATGTAACGTTTTTGTTGGACTGAATCACTTAAGTAATTCAAAAGTAAGTGTTGATTTGCATACAGCGCTTGCTAATTCATAGTTAGCTTCCAAAAAGCGTAGGCTTTGATCTTACTTGAAAAAACCCGTAACTTTAAACAGTTCAAAATATATGCGTATGTTTTATTTAATGTCAAACGATTGATGAACTGGTTTAAGCACATATTCTTAAACCCCTGAAATGAAATCTTTCCATATGTTAACCGTTAATAAAGTCATTCATTCAGAGTGGACTTCGTTAGAATCTCTCTTATTCTGGCCAAAAAGGGACCTGAAAACTGGTGCGCACCGTGTTGAAGCAAAAATGCAGAGCACTTCCCATATTAATTAACGATCAATCTTGGGTTTGTTTTGAAGACAACCTCTCTCGGGAATTGACACTGAGCGACGGCTCCGATCGGTCATAAATAACTTAGTTAACGTGTGTTTCAAATACTTGAATTGTGTTGCTACTACCCGAAATGATATCCGTCGCATAAAAGCTTTAAACTGGACTTAGAAGGAGGTCTCATTGAGCTGTGATCAAATTAAGAACGAAATCCATAGCTGGACTTTAGAGATACGCCCCCTCAAATCATGTGATGCCCTTGATGCTGTGTTCAAAATATTTCAATTGCGTTGCTACTACCCTAAATTACATCCGTCGCATGAGAGCTCTTAACTGGACCTAGAAGGAGGTCTCCTTGACCTGTGATCCAAAAATGTAAGAACTTGATAGCTGGACTTTGGAGATACGCCCACTCATGTGAGGCATGCTCCTTATAGCCTACTTCATTGTCGCTGAACTGCATTAGAGCTATGTCCACTGTGTGATTAATTAGATTTGGCTCGTGACGGGAAAACAATGCAATACATTTTGGTTAGCATTTATGTTTTCATTGGCTTCTAGACTTTTGCGTGTCTGGGAAGATAACGTGATTATTTCAGTAGAATTTGAAATCAGGCGTCCGTAGACTACCTGTCTCATAGGCTACTAACCTAGAACTTTTGAAACATGATATATGCCTGCACCTTTAGAAACATAGTAGCCTAGCCTGCACGAATACACTTTTATCAAAGTTACAGTAAGAAAACTTCTAAATCCATTCAATAATTTAATTGATTAGTATCCGTATGGATCAGAGCTGCCAATGATTAAGATATGGGTGTAAAGTCTCGATCCAATCAACACTTAGGCTAGTGTTTACGAATCATCTTGCCATTGTATAATATAAAAAGATATAGACTATATTCATTGTTTTACAGTGGCATTATTTTAGACACCGATATGTTACGAATGCTATTGCGAGCAGACTTTGGTCCCGCGTCCTAAAAAAGCTAAGCTGTTTGACACATTAGCGGTCATGTATAGGTAATTTGTTTCTTAAGGTATCTGTTATGAAATATCTATTAATACTTTCACAATTAAGAAGTATAATAACAACGAAGTGGGCCGTAGGATGTTCATGCTTCTAGACCCAGCGTCTGTCTAAACGGAAGTAACATCGCGGTAAATATAAAATCCTTTTTTTAACAATAAAACTGTCACTTTTGGGCAAACTGACAATTTATTAATTCGTTTTTATTCATAAACGTTTACGAAATAACAACAAATTGGAAGATAGGACTATTTAATCACTTAATTAAAAAAAAAGTGAAAATGGGTTTGACCTGCCTATTGCCTGACAGTGTCAATCACAAGGTAGCCACGCCCTAAAGCATACCCTGCTTTATAGTCTATTTTACTCTAAATGGGACCATCAATTACAAAATGAACATCATGCTGTATTGAAAAATACTTGAAACTAGTGATTGAGACCATAAACTCGTTAGGAAAATGTTTACTGATGTAATAAAGTAAGAGAGAAGTAGGGTCATTTTCTCATAGACTTCCATACAATCGTAGTTGCTTCTCCGACCAGTGGAGATTCCCCCTGCAGGTTATTAGAAAGAATGCAGGTTTAAGGCACATCCGCATACGCTTCACTTTTCAGAGCCGGAACTTCACCCTCGTGTATAACACAGCCACCGGCAACGCTACACTGGCCCTGCTCGGCATCACTTTCCCCCGGGATAAACCAGCTAGCTTTTGGTCACCAGCGCACCACTATCTATCTGAGTGTGCTAACAATCCAGTGAAAAGGGACAGACTATAAATGGCACCTTGTTTTAATTGAATAAACAGACATTTACTTTTACGGTATGTTTTGATTTCACTTCCAATCACTGTCTAACACAATCAACGAGTAAGCTACATTTGTCAGTTTCGCAGGAGATTGGACCCAGTGGCTGACAAAATGAATATTGAATACAGAGATGCCAAGAGGATTGATCTGAACCACGATTCATTGTTCCATAGACATTACAATGTGCAATCAGAAGAAATGTATTGATAATACGTTCAAACAAAAATGTTACCTATAGCAGCTTAAGATAGCCCTATTTAGAATGTTTTGCCTCCTATAAATGATAATATATTTGGACAGCAAGAGAACTGGTAATCCTATGACTAAACACAGGGTCCAAAATTTACTTTTTGGCCTACCCACCAAGGTGGCTGGTAGATAAAAATAAAAAACGTTTTTTTTAACCAGCAAAAAATTAAAAATAGCTTTTTTACCAGGGGCAAGTCTACGGGTAGTTGGGGGTGGGTGTAGAGATATGCCTTGCCCACTCAAAGGAATCATGTGCCCATCCAGTCATAACACTGAAAAAATCCCTGTAGCTCTATTTTTTTTAGCGTTGAGTAGTTTTCAGTAATTTTTTCATTGATCATCAAAAAATGCACGGCTTTCCTATTGGCCATTTTGAAGGAGGTTCTTTCTAGTTGTATTAGTAGTCTTGTATAGTTTCACAGTCGAGTTTGCATGTTTTGCAAGCTGCATGGTTCTTAAAAGTTGCCAGATCACTTGGTGGCCATTGGTTTAGTGATTAGCCATCCAACTATCCAGCGCCAGGCTAGCTATAGCTGATTTATTGCTAGTCACTCGAAATTAAACTACCCCCGTTCACATGCCCTAATTAGGAAAAGCAACCTTTTTGTTGGTGCCCACCTAAATAATCCAAATGGCCCCCATATATGCCATCCTAGTAACACGTCTGCTTTTTACTATTACTATTTGCTATTATTACTATTTTTGTACTCTAATAAAAATGCACATGGTTTGATATTGTATCTTAGTTTGGTGATGGTTTCGGATATCTATATGCCAACAAAGTACGGCACACTCAGTTTTCTCAAAACTTCAAGACGGTTTGTGTTCATGAAAATACACATTATTTTTAATTGGTCAACAATTTTGTAACAGCGGTGCTTATCATTCAGCAGCAACGCTGCACCACTGTTGAATTGATATAACTGCGCAGATTTACTGAGCAGTTAAAAAAACAAAACATCAGAGACAAAAGGGTGGGGCGCAGAAGGTTAGGTTAGCTTAATTAAATGCAGAATCAGCCAATCACATTAACAGTGTTGGACTAGCCAGAAATTTGTATAAATGCAATACTACTTAAATACACGCCTCGGACTATTAATAGTGATCAAACAACACAATATATCGATGCATAGACATATTTATTGCTTGTAACTGGGCACCCTTGATTTAGTTGGATGACATCTTCTTAGCAATTCCAAAAATGCCAGAATCTGAGGAGAAAAATAATGATGGAGTAGTCTCAAGGTAGTAACCACACTCCTGCAGTTTTATCCCCCAACTGTATTGAGTAGTCACTCTCACTCTGGCTTGGTTGAAAGAATCAGCAAACCACCAGTGTCGATCCTCTTGCCCCACTCAAAACCTGGTCAGTCTCCTTCTTACGTCCTGCCCCCTGGTTCACTCCTACACTCCGCTCCATGAAGGCCGGAGGTCGTCAGCTGGAGAGGCTCTATAAAAGATCTGGCCTCACTGCACACATTGAGGCCTTCAAAGAACACACGCACAACAATAGCTATAGCTATACACACTGTCTCAGACAAAGACCGAATACTACTTTACTCTTATCGACACAGCATCACAACCCCAGAATGCTGTTTTCAACCCTCAACCAGCTATTCCGCCCCCTGAGGTCTCCCACCTTTCTGGTGACCCGAAACTCGACTCAAAGTTCCTAGACCTTTTAGGCCAAAGTTGACACCCTCCACCAGCAGCTCCAGGTGCCTGACCCCACTCCCATCACCTTACCCAATTGGTGTGGTTTCCTCTACTACCTGTCTGCCAGAGTGCTGTTTTTCCTCTTCCTCCCCTGTTGATACTGTACTGCACAGATCAGTAAGTTGGTCTCACAAGCTAAAGCTTCCACTAGTGCTCTGGATCTAATGCCCAAAGCCTTGGTCAAGGACTGTCTACCTGTCCTGTGTCCCCTTATGGTTGACATTATACATTTCTTCCTAACTATGGCCAAATCAGTATCCTCATTCTTCTAGACCTCTCTTCGGCACTGCCATACGCTCCTCCTATACCGGTGCTCCTCTCCCTGGTTCCAGTCCTACCTTTCCAACAGGAAGCAGTTTGTCACCATCAAATACTCCTATTCCACATGGCCCAAATCAACCATGGCAAGCCTCACGGTTCTGTGCTTGGACCTCTCTTCTTCATCATTTACATGCTCCCCTTTGGTCAGATCATCCGTCACCACGGTCTCTGATTCCACTATTATGCTATTATGACACCCAACTATAACTCAGTACAAAACCTTTCACTGAACTCCCTCCCCAGTCCCTTGTCAACTGCCACCTCAATATAAAGACCTGGATTGTCATCAAACCTTCACAAACAATAAGAAAACAAAGCTCATGGTTGTGGCTTCCAAGGCACTGCTTCGAAAGGTTGGGGACCTTTTCCTCACCGTCGACGACTGTGCCATCTCCCCTCCTAGGAAGTCCGCAACCTGGGGGTCATTCTCGATTCCCCACATCAAATCAGTCACCAAAAGTGCCTACCACCTAAAAAACATCCCATCACTCACGACTCAGTGGCAGAGACCCTCATCCATGCCTTTGTCACCTTCCACCAGGACTACTCCAACAAAGTTCTATTCGGGGTGCCCAACAAAGCCTTGGATTGGCTCCAGTATGTTCAGAACTCAGCTGTCAGGGACCTCACATGCACCAGACCCTGGCAGCACATCACCCCAACACTTGCTCCCAGTCAAGTCCTGTGTCACCTACAAAATCCTCCTCCTCACTTACAAGTCCCTCCCAGCCCTAGCCCCACAATACCTTTTTGACCTCCTACACTCCTACATCCCCTTGCGGAATCTCAGGTCTGCTGACATGGGACTACTCTCCGCCCCCCACACCATATTGCAGACTTCTGGGGACCGACCATTCTCGGTGGCTGCCCCTACCCTTTGGAACTCCCCCACCATGGAGATCAAAAATGCAGAGTCCACAGAAGCTTTTAAAAAGCACCAAAAAACATACTTGTTTTGTCAAGCTTGTGACTGTACTGACAGAACTGATTGTAGGTTATCCATTGATTTCTTCATATTTTAACTATAATGCTTCCTTTTATTTGAAAAGTGTCATTAGGTACACTTAAATTAAAGTTAATATTATTAATATATTAATTAGCTAACCAGTGAATCAGTAACAACAAGGCAGTGTACCACATCAGCTGATCAGTACATTTTGGGTGCAACAGCCTCGGTTTGACCTGTATATTGCTGTTTTAGACACATTTTACACCGATATTATAAAATGAAATGCATTGCACTAAAATGTTGGGATTCAGTTGAAAATCCACAGAAATAAATATGTGGTGCTCAGTTACTGTTTAAGGAGTGGATTTGGGTTGGATGCAGATTGAACTTATGAATTCAGAATTTGCTGCGAGCCGTACTGAATTTGGTCACTTGGTCGTCATTCTTTAACAGAACTGGGTGTGTGGTAGTAAGGATCCAAATAAAACCAACCATACCAACACAACCATATTAAGTTGTAGTGTTCACATGGCCATCATTATGACTGCACAAGAATGTCCTGGAAAGGAAGCTACTCTGTTATTGCTTACCCAAGAGTAATACAAAAACATAAAACTGCACTTTTTTTAGGTAGGTTAACATTTTTGGTTTCTGCACAACAGTCCTAGACAAGTTAACAATGCACATTTTGAAAAGAAAAACAAGAGAGAAAAACACGAAAATCTATATTGTAATCGAAAATCCTCCATAAATTGAAAGAAAATCTTAATTTATTTTAGGCCATATTGGCCAGTCCTAACCCATAGTAATGGTAGTTGTAACATGTAACTGTAAAATAGTAAGTCAAATGTGTACAGCACATCTAGCATAAAGAAAGTATAACTTGGGTAAAGACAACAAAATTACAATAAATTAAATGAAATACTTTGAGTATCCCAATATTATTTTCGAATTATTGTTAAAATAAAGTATTTTGTAATATTCCTGTAGATTCTAAACCCCATTGTTCAACGATTTATTAGAATGCAAGTATATTTGGGGGTCAAAGATAAACTTACATTTCTAAACAACAGTTTGTCCAAGTAGTCTTTTTCTCTAAATAGGCTAGACGACAGACAAAACTCTTGATCAAGACCAAGCTAACTAATCTAGGCACTAGTCTTAAACGGGGATTCATCAATGTTCCTCTGCCTGCAAGGCTGTATTTTACAAAATAGTAAAGATACTGATAGGTTATGACTACTGTTTAATAGTGCAACACTAAACCAAATCAAAGTTTTTTTCAGGTAGCTTGATTCAGTTTACCAGCACATAGCAGACTTAAAGGCTGTTGGTTTTCATGTCTTGGCTATAGATGGGTTTTGAGAAATATATAGACCTTACCATATACTTAAATTAATGCTAGTACTGAGTAGTAGGTGACAAAACCAAATATTGTGCATGGTATTGAATTGATATTTAGTTCTATTGATTGACACAAAGTCTTTTTATCGGTTGTAAAAATGCATCATCTACACTAAGTGATTTTGAAATGTGTTACAGTAAATTATATGAATAAACTGCAAAGGGAGTTGCCGCTATTCATATGCCATGCACTGTAAATAGTAACGTTTTTAAACATTAAAACTTAATTTGAGATATTCTTTTAAAATGTTCAAAAGACAAAGCCATAGTCTCTGAGATGCTTGTATGTGTTTGATTTCAGTGATACGTAGCCTTGGCTTTTTAGGAACAACCGTTGGAACTTCCCCTATGGCAAATACTGGGCCACATACCAAACGCCAGTTACCCTAACAGTTGAGTGTTTAGGTCTACTAATTGGGGTTTGTAGTCTTAGAGGAAAGGTGCTAAATACTTGGTTTTGCATTTGATAATGAACAGGCCAAAGATATTATAGGCTAAGAAAAGTAGATTAGTAATTCTAAATTAGAACTGAAAGGTTCTGGGATACAAGCTCGTAGTTGCACTCAACTTCCTGGCCAATCAGCTTTTTTAACTTAAAAAAAAATTAAATCCATCATGCTATTTGACTATTGATCAATAATCAAGATGGCTGTAATGCATTCATTCATTGTAAAGGAAGTTGTTCATAATGTTTGCACAAACGGTAGGCCAGGCCAATGGGTATCTCCTTATAATTGCATCTGCAACATAACGATTGGGCCTAGGTGTTAAACTCTTCCTGATCATAGTGCAAAATTAAACCATTGTTATGGTTTTATTATGAGTTTGGTTCTGCTTCCCTGAAGTCATATCAACTTCCTCACGAACATAAATACTAATGTCATTCAACACTACTTTCAACCACTCTCTAATGACGTATTATCATTTAGTTAGTACATTGTGACTACGTAAGCAGCTTTAGCATGATGCCCCTGTGTTTTCATGAAACTGTACAAGTGAAATATAAAAAATATTATCCCACATGGTCATTTTCATCCATGTTGAAATACCTAAGTGTAAGCTGTGAAGAAATCTCACACCAAAGGCAATGTTTACATTTTTGCAAAATTCAACAATATCCTATAAAAAAACAATAACAGTTCCTCCATCATTTTAGTAGGGTACAGAAAATGACCAACTGTACCAGTGGAAGGTTTGTAGTTTTTTATAGATAAAAACCCATGAGACATAGTAAATATCTGTAACCAGGTGTGGGCTTGACTTACCCAGTAGTAGTAGTCTGTGTGTTGCTCGGTATATCTGTTTATCTTTTTGAAGCTGTTTCTCTATCTTTTTGTTTGCTTCTCTCTGTGCCTTCTCCTCATTTCTCTGGTCTTCGGTCTTACTGTTGCCCAAACAACCCATCTTCCACACAGAAATGGGGTCCAGGGGAAGGGGAATGTGAAAAATAAATAAATAACTACTAGATTCCTCGTTTGACCCACGAATTTAGGAGCAATGTCAACAACATCGACACAATTCAATTATCGTGTAATCAATGTTTGTTAGGCAACGATATAGCCTGTTTTTGTAATTATGTGTACATATTGCGTATTTTTAAGTAGATATCCGTCAGACAGGGCAGGATACTGTTGATGACCACACCAAGGCCGCCTTCTAAATTAGTTTAATTCTTTTCAGGTTTTCCTCCTTCGAGTGTGCTGGAAAATCTTTCATTCGCCGATGAAAATTACAACCCCATGCATTTCAGGCGAAAGCTAGATTCCTCCCTTAGGCTTTTAAATAAAGACAATATACATAGCTTATAGCTAGTTTTACATCTCCCGAGCGCGGCCCGGGTCTTGAGTCTTACTGTTGCCCGTGATACGGACCCAAACTCGGCAAGGCAGAATAACAAGCCTGTAAAACAGCACGGGTCTCTTTAACGCAGATTTGATATATAATAAACATTTCCATAGGTCTATTGTTAGTTTCTATGTATTTCCAATTGACCCGAGTTTGTCCGTGGAGAGATGAGGGAGTGGGAAAAATATTTGACACTAAGCAAGCCAGGACTACATATGTAATATATTCATGGCTTCCGTCTTAATTTGACTCATTTTAAATCCATTCGAAAACGAAAGTTCGAAATTGTGACAACGGGTTTCGTATAAATCTCCGGTTCAATATAATTTCCCTATTTCTCTTTTATTTGAGAAGGATGGTCCTTGGTTTTTTTTCTCAATCCAAAGGGCCTTGTGTCTTCGCTTTTGTTGCAGAAATGTGTAAGCCCCCACACATCACAATCCTCCAAATTGCAAATCGATCACAGCCCAAACTTGGTTCCGATTTCTTTCAACGTTTTAACAATGAGCAAAAATCCTGCAAATGTTCCCGTTTCTTGCAGGTAGGCTACAACCCGCTGTCAACCTAGGTTTTGTATTCCGTTTTGATCCAAATGGTTGGCTGACACTATATGTGCACATACATTCGCAAATATGGCATGGGTTGTAACAGCATACCACTGCGAGGGCCGCCCCCCCCCCCCCCCCCCCCCCCCCCCCCCGGACTAATCGTAGAAGGTTAAGAACAAGAATAACCTATTTTAGAAGGTATTATTTCCTCTTTTCTAATGAAATAGTAGCCTACATTGAGATAGACAGCGGCAAAAAGACGGGGTGGGGCAAACAGCGCTCATTGAACCCTGGGAAGGAGCGAGAGGGCTTCATCACATGATTGCACAAAACGTCAGCATGCGGAGAAAACGGCGCCCTCTTCAAATAAATGACAGATTTGGCCTTCTAAACTGGCAGGCATGATACCGTTGGTTTCAATGTTATTCTTCGTCTTCTTCTAATGTTTTTATTATGTACCCATGTTATTATGCATCGTTGCTCTCGATGTAGCCTAAGCTGCACGGACTAAATATATACATTGTATTAGGCTAAGTATATTATGTTTATAACAAAGCTTCATGTTGTTAACGCTAGTTTCTTGGTTTAGAATCTTTTTTTTGAACCATAACGCAGTAAGTAAGGTCATATTCCAATTGTTTGAGACATTGACTTTACTCTTGGAGGTGGGATCAAGTCTGTTTAGAAAGGGACCATGTCCCATTAAAAGCTAGGGTAGGCATGCATATCGGCAGTAGTGGATATTGCTAGACCCACGGGGCACGTGCCCCAGTATGGATCTGTTGTGCCCTAGGAAAATCTCACATTTGAGTTTTAACTAGCTCTTATATTTGGCAGTGGATTTATTCCATGATAATGGAAAAAATGGATTTCGTCCTAATCCACAATGTCAAACCAACAGTTTAATGCAAAATACAAGGTAAGCGGTCCGCGTCCCTACACCTCGGCGCGCACATTACTTACCGTGCACGGTCATGCCTCATAGAGCTTTATGTCTAGCAACACTCCAATGTCCTTTTCTTTTCAGCTCCCTCTATTTGAAAAGAATAGCTGCACAGTCTAAAACGTGTTTCCTCTAAATATCTAGATAGCAAGACAATGAATTATCTAAATTAAACCTGCCAGCAGGGTTAAGGGGGGCAAGCAGGGCCACGGCAACTTGATTTCATCCAGTCAAGCGGGTGACTGTTGGCACTGACAGCAAGTTTCATGACAATTGACGACAGATTGGCAGAGATATGACCTCACTTCCTGTTAGTCGGCTTTGCCGCCGATTTGGATGTGCTGTGACTGACAGACGCTTTTGGCACTGCCTTGGGATCTCCCAAGATACAACCACACATATGAATGACTTCTTTAAGGCCAACACATCAACAGTTATTGGGAAAACCATTTTTTTTTCCTATTGCGTTGCCCCCCAGTAGTCAAATGACTGACTTTTTCTTATTTGCACGTCCTCAGGTAGGGGTACTGAGTCTATGTATCAAGTTTGGTGTCGATACATCTGTTTTGGCTGTGAAGGATGAACGCTTTCAGCAATAAAAAATCTGTCATATATATTTTGTGAGGCTTGGTCTCATCTGTGCCATTTTGGGTGATTATTGGGAAAAAATGTGTAGCCGTTGAAAACTTTTTCCTTAAAATCCAATATGGTGGAAAATCCAATATGGCGGATTTTGACATCACAGGGTGCATCGAATTCGGCTTGATCCGAGGAATTCAACTGTAGTGGTATAATAGTGCTAATAGTAGTGGTATAATAGTGGTATAATAGTGGTAAATGGGACAATGGGTAAAGTGGGACAGTTAAGCTTCATCGTTTTCATCTCAACATACATTTACATTTCAAAAAATCCACACCGAGCTCATAATAAGCAAGTATTAGATAAAAAAAAGTATAAGTTATGCGGTTATGACATCACCTCCGTTGCACAACCTTGCAGTTAACCATGATGAAAAGTAAAATGACAGTGTTCTGAGTTGAATAAAGTCAAGGTTATAAAAATAAACAAACTGATGGATACTTTGTAATTGTTATATATTTTGTTATGGGATGTAATGGTGAGTCAGAAATAAAAAAAAAGAACATTCATGTTCATCTTGGTATTTTTTTTATGCAATTTTGACACTGTCCCAGTTTGCCAATAGCGTATTGGTAAACTGACACCGTGTCAAATTTGCATACAAAAATTACGAAAAATAATATGAATGTGAATTTTTAAAAGTCTGATTCACCAATACATCCCAAATTGCATAAAAAAATTCATGGAGGTTCTTTTTACAATTTTAAATTATCGCAATAGCCTAAATTAAACTTTTAAGTGTCCCACTTTACCAATAAAAGTGTCCCAATTTGACAGTAGCGCTTGGAAGAATGTGGTGGTTGGTCAGTGTGTGTTTGAGGAAGAGTCATCCATCCTGTGTGTAATGTTTCTTTCTTTTTTCTTCTGTATAGTATAGTAGAGCCCTTAAGCTATTTAGAATAGTATAATATGAGGGGCTAAGGTATTTGGATCATAATAAAAAATGGCACAGAAGGTAAATGATCAGAAAGTGTCGAACTTTACCACTATTCACCCTCATTTTTGAAAACGGAACAGGGCATACAGATCAAAAGTAATATTGCAATAATGTAATGTCCATCCATGACAGCAGTACCTTTCACAAAGTGGAAATAATATTTTTATTGAAATGAAATTTGAATTCAATTCAAGCATTGTTGGTGAAAACAAGGGGTTACAAAGTCCACAGGTCTCGCATACGTGACAGAGAGGTTGTCTTTGAGACTTTTTGTAAAGTTTTGAGTTGAAGTGAGATTCCAAAAGGATGACTTTCAGGGACAGGTGCGTTCCGAGGATAAAACTAATATATTATAAAACATCATCACTGTCATTGCTTTTTGAAAAAATGTTGAAAAAAGTAGTTACTTGAAGATAGAGTTGCCACCTTCAGCTTTCGATCGTTTAAATAGCATGCCCCCTGCAAACACACTTTACTGTCCCTGTTTCTTGCAGGTCTTTGCGACACTAGGTGGCAGCATCCGCCAGCTTCTTACAGATCCACAAAACGTACAATGGCTTTGTAATTTAGCTATATTTAATTCCATAAAATAGCTACATAGCTATATACACTAAATGCAGGTACACTAAATGGCTAAAGTCAGTGCACACCCCTACTAAATATGGATTTCAGGTGTTCCAGCCACACCCCATGCCAGCAGGTTCATAAAATCCATCACACAGGTATGGAATCTCCATTACTAAACATCTAGAAAGAGCCTTTTCAGCCTGAACCTAAAAAAAATCATTGTATGTACCAGAATATTTATTTGAGATGTAAAAATATTTGTGGCGTGTTCATATTACATAACACATCTAAACTGTTGGCTACATACCATTCTGAGAAAATAGTTCGAACGTTTGAATTATATAAACATATATGATTTTTTTATATTAATCATCCTGTCTCAAAAAGCTTTCACAGAAACTTTGTGTGTTGAAGGTTTTTCACCAACAAAGTGTATATGTTCACAACTATGTGGAGAATGTATGACTGCAAACAGATTAGACATATCATGTGTGGTCCGACCATAAGTCCTTCTTTCACTTTCCTCACCTGCCCACTAATCACTAAGCTGCTCGGCCATAGGCCTTCCGGTCTGTGTATCATCCAATCATTCAATTATTCCATTCAATCTGGCAGACAAAAACTAGTCAATAGTTAGTTTTTCTGTTTTCCTCTACGCACCAAAAATGTAAAACTGATGTTTGTGTTCCTGCTTTAAGCCCGAAAATCAAATCAGCAAGGAAACGAAAACAAAATAATAAGTCTAATTTATGTTGTCCTTTATTTTCCCATTTCCCACTGTGCATGCGCGTCCACGCTTTGCGCATGCACAGTGTAATGTTGCCAACCATCGGTGGACTGTACACGCTGATACCGAGTTCATACTACACAATTTTGGCCCGATTTTGCGCTCGCCGACAAGTTTTTTTAAATCACAGAAAAAAGCCCCAGATAGGAGTAGCGCTCCCTCATAAGTGACGATTGTGTAATGTGAACTTCTCCCGACGCAATCTGAGACAGTCGCAGATGCATCGCCGATGCCGCGCAACGCCCGACTGGATATCTATCAAGTTGAATATCTTGTCGAGTCAGAGTCCAAATCCATTAGTGTGAAAGGTATTGTGACCAGCAATGATAGCAGTGACGACCTACAGCCAATGAGAGTGTCAGCCGAAAACAAGGGAGAGGAGTCACAACATCTCTTCTCACGTGTGTTTTCATGACTGAACGTGGAGACCAGACAGACTCGTCGGCAATTCCTCCTTGTGAAACATCTTGTTATGTGTTACCCGCTGTCACCGATCAGTCACGTAGGCCTAGTGTGAATCCCACAACGACTTCAAGATACCCTATGACAAGACAGCCAGTCATGTATGTGTAGCAAAGCAATCTTATGACTTTGAAAGTTGTGTAGTGTGTGCAACACAGCAATCTCATGACTTTGAAAGTCATGTAGTGTGTAGTGGGCAATATTCACACAGTCCCAAGTATTTGAACCACACTTTCAACTAAATATGCAACTTTTCTTTCATGAGAAATCACATACAGTATCAATCAAAATGATTCAACCCCCATTGCAGATTAGGTTTATTAGCAAAATCTACAAACTTTCAGCTGTTTGCAAAAAACAATCAAACGAAAACTATTTGAATAGCTCAACATAACTGATATAACAAGTGGTTTCTCCAAATTCAACATAAAATGCCACTTTTAATGACTACTGCAGTCTCAGATTTATTCAACCCCCTGAATAGAATCCCTCATAAGAGCACACATTTGCAAATCAGGTGTTGTCTCAAGGCTTCATTATTTGCGTTAGGTGTGCTTGAGATAAAATATATTAAATACCTGGACTGGCTAGGGCTTTGTTGACTGTGACGTTTGATTGCATGTTAGAAATATGAATCAAGAGAGTGGTCCAAAAAGTTAAGAAAAGAGATTATTGCCTTGCACAAACAAGGAAAAGGATACAAAAAGATAGCAAAGGCACTGAATGTTCCTAGAGAAACAGTTGTAAGCATAGTTTGCAAGTTCAAAGTTAAAGGAACCCTGGCTACACTACCTGGACGTGGCAGAAAGAGGAAGCTATCACCGTCTGCCACCAGATTCCTGAGAAGGCAGGTGGTCAAAAACCCTGGAGTGACTGCAAAAGACCTGCAGCAAGATTTGGTGACAGCAGGCACTGAGGTTTCAGTTTGCACGGTAAGGCGCATACTAAACGCTGAAGGTCTCCATTCCCGAACTCCAAGACACACATCTGTGCTGACCCAAAAGCATAAGAAAAGCAGACTCCGATATGCTCAAAACCATATAAATAAACCACAGAAGTTTTGGGATTCTGTTCTGTGGAGCGATGAAACAAAACTCAAACTTTGCGGCCCTATGGATCAGCAGTATGTCTGGAGGAGGAAAAATGAAGCATATGCTGAAAAGAACACCTTGCCCACAGTGAAGCATGGCGGTGGCTTGGTGATGCTCTGGGGCTGCTTTGCTTCCTCTGGCACTAGAAACCTGCAGCGTGTGGAGGGCAAGATGGATTCAATAAAGTATCAGGAAATCCTTGGATAAAACGTTATGCCTTCTGTGAGGAAGCTGAAGCTTGGGCGTCATTGGACCTTCCAACAGGACAATGATCCCAAGCATACCTCAAAGTCCACCAAGGCTTGGTTTCCGAAGAAGTCCTGGATGATTTTGCAATGGCCGTCACAGTTACCTGACTTGAACCCCATAGAAAATCTTTGGTGGGATTTGAAGAAGGCGGTTGCAGCATGCAAACCCAAGAATATTAGTTAACTGGAGGCCATTGTCCATGAGGAATGGGCTAAGATTCCACCAGAACGCTGCCAGAAGCTGGTGTCTGGCTATGCATCACGTTTGCAGCAAGTCCTAACAGCAAAAGGGTGCTCTACTAAGCACTGAAGACGCTTGTCACGAAGGGGCTGAATAATTCAGAGACTGCAGTTGTCATTAAAAGTGAAATTTTGTGTTGAATTTGGATAAACCACTTGTTTAGTTGTGTTGAGCTATTTAAAGTGATCTTGTTAGATTGTTTTTTTTGCAAACAGCTGAAAGTTTGTACATTTGACTAATAAACCTAATTTGTAATGGGGGTTGAATAATTTTGATTGCAACTGTAATTGGTTAACTGTCTGAAAAATGTAATTCAAACCGTATCTTCCCGGAAAAAAAACATGCACTTAAACAATTTTGCATATTTTCAAACATTGCCAAAATTCATTGTAATTGTGCTACACCTATTATACAATTTTGCGCAGAGGGATTATTTAATCCTTATTATTAATTATCGACCATTATTATCGATAACACTATGAATGTTTTAATATCAAGGGTCAACCTTAATTGTCATATTCTCCGACTCACGAGACACGCAAATAGATGCAGGAGAGCATGCAGAAAAAGTGACAGTCAGAAGAGAAGTAGTAGGCTATCTGGGCTTAAGATTAAGAAGTCATTACTTTGATAATAAATAGAATTATATATATATATATATATATATATATATATACTTCTATTTATTATCAAAGTAATATATATATATATATATATATATACATATATATATATATATATATATATATATATATATATATATATATATATATATATATATATATATATATATATAATTGAACAGAGACGCGAATGAGAGCCAAATGATCCGTCTCTTTTTGTTTTTTTCGGCTCACCCAAAAGAGCTGAACTGGCTATGACTATAACCAATGCACTCTTTCTCTCTCTCTTGTTCACACAAAATTCACGCGTGCCAAGTAGTATGAAGTGTTTCTACTGCTTGAATGACACACAGAGGACCCATAGCATGGCCTATTTGTGTTTTTGATCAACGATATCGTATTATTTTCAAGGGCTTTAGTGCATGTAATGTATGGATCGAAATGACATGAATAGATCCGGGGATATTTTTTGTATTATTCTTATTTTTGTAAAAAAATAAACATTGCGGGCTGCAGCCTCGGACGCCCTGACCTAACGACGTCTCTGATGATAGTGAAAATAATAATACATTTTATTTAAAATAACTTTAAAATGTCCAAAGACGCTTGATAACATGATACTAACATGGTGTTATAACAGCATAACGTAACGTATAACGCAAAACGTCAAAATAAAATAAGTATAAACCAAACAAGCATTAACAAGGAGCATAATGACACAGAATAAAAAAACATAACTAGCCTACTGGAGGGCCTGAGTGAAGAGGAATTTTTGTCGCCTGTTTTTATGGATTCAAAGTCTCTGAGCACAGCAAAGTTACTGGTCTGTTGGAACCACACAAAGTTATGTGTGTGAACCCACTCACCCAAGTTTATTAGCTCGCTAATGATAATAATGCTAATGTTGTCTAATTCAACCGTCCTGGTGTAATTAATACCTTCATGAAGGTTATACAGTATGTTCAGTTTATGTTGAAACGGTTTTAGATAGGTGATGATATGGTCATTTTTGAGGTTGCTGTTAGTGGTGCTGTGATGTTGTTTAACTTTATTGTGTTGTTTTGACAGGTGTCTCTATTATTTTGTCCAGTCCATCCCATTTATTTCAGTTAGGCTAGGCTCAATGACAGAAACACCTTTCTGTATAATACTCCCATGAAGTTTATGATAAACTGTCCACTGAGTGGGGCTGTTCAACCAACGGAGATAAAGCCTAGTAATAGTGTAGAAAATACTCCTTTA
This sequence comes from Aplochiton taeniatus, assembly GCA_017639675.1. Lineage (NCBI taxonomy): Eukaryota > Metazoa > Chordata > Actinopteri > Galaxiiformes > Galaxiidae > Aplochiton > Aplochiton taeniatus. The sequence goes on along the minus strand of CM030174.1, from coordinate 19,547,080 downwards.
AACACTGAGCGTTATAACCTTTAGGAAAGTATGATTTATAGCAGGATTGTCATATGATTGTGTGTTTTGATGACCATCTGTCTTTCCCGCAACGCCAAGTTGCCATCCTACAGGATCGATACCTCGATCCTCACGAGCTGCTCATTTGATATCGATTCCTTTAAAAAAAAATAGGGATACTTAAATTGTATAAATAGCCTGCATATCTTGCAGTGGCTGCATCACTACAGACGTTTTCAGTAGGCTACTTTATTTGTATTGTTTGTGCCAATAAATAGCCGAGACATATTTAGCTAACCACATGACCATGAAACCTTTCTGACTTTAGAACCGAGCACACGCAGTCAGTCGCACTTCCTTTCGTGTGAGAATGTCAGAAAGATAACGGAGGGTGACGTAATGCTACTTTTCACCTGTGGAAAAAACGACTGCACAATGCACTATTTGTGACAAGATAGGGCAACGCAGCAGCTTAATCTTCGTAAAGTGCAAATGTGCACGTTGTTGGTATTATAATTTGTTATTATATTTATTCATTTTATTATTATTTAATCACAGTATTTCTTCATAATACTGTCTGTTTTTGTTACTTATTACCACACACATTTGTATTTAATTGTACTCATATTTGCTTTGGTATTGCATTTGTTGTTAATGGCCAGTATGGCATTTGACTTGCCTTTAGGTGTAGGCCTAATTGTATTTTTTAAGGTAACATTGTTTTGAAAAAGACATATACTCATTTAAGATATGATCAGCATCGGTCTTGGTATCGGTATCGTTAAAATTTTAACAAGAAGTATCAGTATCGTATCGAATTAAAAACGTTTGGTATCGCCCTTCCCTAGCAGCCTGCTCCATTTGGTCCACGGCCAGTATGCGATTATCAGTAGTGGACGAAGTTGGGCCTACACAAATCCTGTAATTGAGTGAAAGTACAGAAACCCAGGTTTGTTTTACAATTCAGAATAATTTGGCTGTAGTTACACTGTTATAGAACTCCACAGGGCTTTGCGACATGACAAGAGACTGAGATATTTTCCCAATCCTGGTGGCCTAAGCATATTCTATGGTTCAAACGAATGTCATGAGCCAATCGAAATGTGCGCTGTTCCCTGATTGGTAGGCTTCAGTATGAAAGTGTGTCGTCCAATTCTATAGGATCTTTTAGTCAGACAATCCATGTTCTCCACATCCAAGTAACGTGTAATGACAGAAATCTCACAAATCAATGGAGTCAAAAGTAGGATATTTTAGTCTGAAATGTAGTGGAGTGAAAGTAACATTTCTCACAAAATGGATCCACTTGAGTACATATACTTGAAAATGTTACTTATGGACACAACGGATTACATGTACTCCGTTACTGTCCACCACTGTTGACTAAACCTCAGCGTGGACATGCAGCAGGAAGACACCGTGGAAAATGGGAAAATAAAGAAAAACGTAAATTAGACCTATTATTTAGTTTTGGTTTCCTTGCTTATTTGACTTTACGTTTCGGGCTGAAAGCAGGAACACAAACATCAGTTTTAAATTTTTTTTCAAGATTTTCCCAAACGAACTGAGAACAAGAAAACAAACATCAGCATTTAAAATGTTGGTGCATACTGCCCAAAATCTGAAAAACTAAATATCGACTTGTTTTTTCGTTTTGTGTTGTGCTCTGGAGCAGATTTTCATCAAGGATCTCTCTGTACATTACTGCATTCATCTTTCCCTTGATCCTGACTAGTCATCCAGTTCCTGCCGCTGAAACCCCCCCCGCACAGCATGATGCTGCCACCACCTTGCTTCACTGTAGGGATGGTATTGGCCAGGTGATGAGCGGTGCCTGGTTTCCTCCAGACATGACGCTTGGCATTCAGGCCAAAGAGTTCAATCTTTGTTTCATCAGACCAGAGAATTTTGTTTCTCATGGTCTGAGAGTCCTTTAGGTGCCTTTTGGCAAACTTCATGTGGGCTGTCATGTGCCTTTTACTGAGGAGTGGCTTCCGTCTGGCCACTCTACCATAAAGGCCTGATTGGTGGAATGCTGCAGAGAGGGTTGTCCTTCCGGAAGGTTCTCCCATCTCCACAGAGGAACACTGGAGCTCTGTCAGAGTGACCATCGGGTTCTTGGTCACCCCCCTGACCAAGGCCCTTCTCCCCCGATTGCTCAGTTTGGCCGGGCGGCCAGCTCTAGGAAGAGTGCTGGTGGTTCCAAACTTCTTCCATTTGCGAATGATGGAGACCACTGTACTCGTTGGGACCTTCAATGCTGCAGACATTTTTTGGTACGCTTCCCCAGATCTGTGACTCGATACAATCCTGTCTCGGAGGTCTACAGACAATTCCTTGGACTTCATGACTTGGTTTGTGCTCTGACATGCACTGTGAACTGTGGGACCTTATATAAACAGGTGTGTGCCTTTCCAAATCATGTCCAATCAATTTAATTGACCACAGGTGGATTCCAATCAAGTTGTAGAAACATCTCAAGGATGATCAGTGGAAACGGGATGCCCCTGAACTCAATTTTGAGTGTCACAGCAAAGGGTGTGAATACTTATGTACATGTGATATTTTATATTTTTATTTTTAATACATTAGCAAAAAATTCTAAAAAACGTTTTTCACTTTGCCATTATGCGGTATTGTGTGTAGAGTGTTGCGATTATTTATTTTTTTTATCCATTTTGTAATTAGGCTGTGACATAATAAAATGTGGAAAAAGTGAAGGGGTATGAATACTTTCTGGATGCACTGTATCTACTCCGCTTCTCCATCCAGTCATCACTAGATGGTTGTTTCAACCACTGTGGTAGTGTCTTGCCCTTGGCCACTCTGCATTAACATTTTCAGAGTTTTTCCTTGTAACATTTTCTGAACTTGTACTTATTGTGTTCCCTGTGCTTCCAGGAACACTACTCTCTGATTCACTCTGCCTGCTTGTCTTAAATGTATTATAAGTACAGCTTATAAGGGCTGTAGATAAATGAGTAATAATTAAACAAAATTGTTACAATATTCTGTAGTACATATTATACAACAAATATGCTGGACCACCATGCATTATATAGCCGATGGTCTTGGCAATCAGGGTCCATGTCTCCTTCCAGTATGGTTGATAGAGACATGGTTAGACAAGTTTGATGTGGAGGAACTCGATAGGCCTGCACAGAGCCCTGACCTCAACCCTATTCAGCACCTTTGGGGTAGGAATTAGAACGCCAATTGCGAGCTAGGCCTTTTTGTCAAACATCCGTGCCTGACCTCACAAATGCTCATTTGGCTGAATTGGTGCAAGTTCCCACAGACATACTCCAAAATCTTGTGGAAAGCCTTCCCAGATGATTGGGGGCTGTTACATCAAGAAAGGGTGGTTCAACTTTATATTAATGTCCATAGTTTTAGAATGGGATGTCCGACACACCTATAGGTTGGATGATCAGGGCCCAAGAGTTCAAATTTTTTCCCCCTATTCGATCGGATTAGATTTGGATTTTGGGTTGTTCAAAATCTAAAAACAGGATTGGGATCACTTTGATATCCAAGGAAATCAAATCCAAACTTTAATCTGGATCATATCTTCAAAACGGGTAGTTCAAAACAAAACTCTTGTAAATAAAAAAAAAAGTTGGGAAATAGAAATAATACCCCATTTCTAGCCTTTATAGTTGACAAATGTTCATTTATCTTTTAGCGGCCTCTTGCATACCTCTCAGAAGTGTGTTCAACCAAATAATGGGTTTGTGATCATAAAATCATATCAACAAAGATTATATCAGTAATGTAATTTGGATTAATCAAAAATGTCTTCTACAAAATAGGCACATGTCTATCATCTGTGATCAGCCTTCAAAAGTAATTGTGGACAATATTGTTGCGCATTACACAACCACTCAGTCTCTCATTTAGACAAAAATCCACAGGTCGACCTGGATCATCAGAAGGAGCAAGGGACTCTGGGGCCTGCACTTGAAATATTGTATAGTTGTATCCTGGCATTAAAGTGATAGTTCAACATTTTGGGAAATAAGATATGCCCCAACTTACCCCTAGTCAGACAAGATCATTTATATACATTTTATGTCCGTATATCCAGTATTGAATTAATTACATGGTAGTCGTAAACTTAGCCTAGCTGTAGCATTAAGCTTGAGGTAACCGCTAGCATAGCTCTCAAAAGTGACTAAATACTCCGTCCAAAAAAATCCAAAGCTGTGTTATTTACATATATCTGATATCTTCATTATTTTGCACGTGTCAAAATAAAAACCAAATCAAGACTTTGTTGTTATTGAAACAGACGGTTGGAGCTATTGCAATGCAGAACCTTTCTTTCACCTTGTGTTTGGTAGGTGAGGAACCTAACCTCTGAAGTAGAGTGGTGACCATAGACATTGACAATATATGTAATAACAACAACATCTTGCTTTAACATTTTCATTCAACACGTGCGAAATACAGAAGAGTTCTTTTTAATGCCGACTTCACACTACACGATTTTTGCCCGATTTTGCGCTCGCTCACAAGTCCTTAAAAATCGCAGACAAAAGCCCCAGATGACAGGAATGTCGCAGCATGCTCTCATGAGCAACGATCGTGTGGTGTGAACTGGTCACGACGGCATTTGAGACAGTCGCAGATGCTTCGCCAATGCCTCGCAACTCCCAACTGGATCTCTACCAGGCTTAATATCTGGTCGCGTCGGAGAGTCTGCCGATCAGTCATGTAGAATGAACACCATGACGACTTCAACATACCCGATTATAAGACAGATCAATCGTGTAGTGTGTGCAGTCTAGCAATCATACAACTTTGAAAGTTGTGCAGTGCATGGGAGGCACACGGAGCATTTAGTCACTTTTGGGAGCCATGCTAGCGGTTACCTTAAGCTTACTGCTATCACTAGGCTACTTGTATGACTACCACGTAACTAACTCAATACTGGACTTACCAACATCAAATTTATATCAATCATCTCGTCTGACTAGGGTTAAGTTGGGGCATATCTTAATTCCCAAAATGTTGAACTATCCCTTTAAACCTTAAAACATTGATAGCCCAATTTTAGCTTGACTCCTGCATTTACTGTTACTTTTTCACTTAAGGGTCATTGCTGCTTTCAGTAACTAGCTGTTTGAATAATCTACAAAGTAGGTAAAATATGTTCTGACAGTTTATTTTCTAATACTTATAATATGGTGTTAATAGTATTACCCATCTGCAGTATTAGCAGTGCCTCTACCCTAACTTTTTTATGTGCTACTTTCAGGTCGTGTACTTGATTAATTAATTAATGTTATTGATTTTTCTTTTTAACTGTTTGCTTTTTTGTTAATGATGGTTTACAATTACCTTTATGAAGTCGGATAAGTAAGAAGTCATAAGTCATTACATTTTATGTGGTTTGATATACATTGTGCTGATTTATGTAAAGGTTTTCATAAATTTCTCCCAGATCTTATCATTTCTACATGCCTTGTAATATATCTAATGACTTCCCTGAAAGAGCCAATGGTATTACTGTTTCAGTTTGGTAGTAAAATTATTTATCGAGTGAGTTTTTATTTTATTCCTTTCCTCTCCTTCTATAGCCCCTCCCTTGCCCTCTGACAAACACTGTCCAAAACTCTTGGTTTACTGTAGTCACACCAGCTCTTAATGGCCTCACAGCCATGAATATTAGATAGGCTTCCTCTTGTCTTGCAGTAGGAAACAATGAGCTTGTCTTGCCACTGGTCCATAAGAAAATGAACGGATAGTTTGAGATTATGAATAACTGAAAGTAAATTGTTGATGAAAACACAAACATACTCTTATGTATGGGGGCCACAGTATTGTTTATGTCTACGATGTATTATTAAGTCTAGTGTTATTTTATCACTTAACAAAATAAAGACAGCTTAAATGTACCATGAAAAAGCAATAAATGTACCATGAAATTTCTCTGTCATCGACCTTTTTTGTTCATCCTTGTCAATGAAGCTCTGAGGGTTCCTGTAAAATGTCATCCTCTTTAATGCGAATACACATCATTTCTGGTTTGACACTCCCCTTGCTATCAGAAAGCTCAATCACAGACAAGTCTAAGGGAATGTTTAAAAATAAAGGGATTCAGTTTGGTATATTGAGAGTGATTACCAGAGGGAGGAAGTGAAGACAGGCTGCAGGGAGGAGGGAAGAAAGAGACTAGGGAGAGATAGAAAAAGATAAAAAGGAAAGGGCTTGTGAGAGGCAGGGCTAAAAGAGACATACAGTTGTTGACACTCCTGTTATAGAAATGACTCTTACTTACTTGGCTATATAGCAAGACTGAACACCAGATGCTAGAGTGCGTCCCCAAGCCATTGTGCTTTGCGGGTTGCAGTGTTAAAACTCTTTTTGAGGATGATACAGGTCACCGGAGACATGCGTGAGTAGTTCCCTCCACCCAGTCAGTCTACTTGAAAATAGAAAACTAAAAATTTGTAGGTGTGTGAAGGTGTTTGTGACTGAGGGGAAAAATGGCAGGGGACATTGTAGTGGGGCTGCTGTACAACTTACTACTACCAATTCTCCTGTTGGCTGGTAAGTTGATTTAAATTATTTTATTAAATAATTGATTGTAAAAGATGTTATTAAGAAAATTGCAATAACGTGCATTTAGTTCAATAAATTATCTCTCTCCTTTGTATTTCAAATAATACGTACCAAAGATTAAAGATAAACCTAATATGTGGCATACAATTATACAATTAGTAATTTTTTCCTTCCAGTGGACTGTTAATTACTTTGTAAAAGTGTAAAAGGGTCTTTTTTTTGTCACAAAACAATAAATAAAAGACACAGAACTGAATAAACCAAGACAAATATCTATAACATAAATGTAACCAGATGCGTTGTTGTTACACACAAAGTATGAAATTCTTTATAAAAACAATATTACATACTGTAGACCCACTTATTTGAAGGTTTTGCTTACGAGTTCATGACAATATGGTCAATTTGGCATTCTTACCTTCTGTGCTTGAATTTGGAAATCTTATTTCAGAAGCCTATTGTAATGTTTTGTGCTTTTTTCACATTTAGCATTTTCATGATATTCAAAAGCATGTCATAAAACACACCACTCATCTGAACTAATTCCAAATATTGACGAATGATAAGCCCAATGTCTAATTCTTAAGAAATTAGTTGCTGCTTTGATTTGGAGATCTTACCATCCATTGGTATAATCTCGTTCTAAATAAAGATATGAGGCAGTGGTACTTCTACGACCAATCCGAGCATTTTTCCAAAATGAAATCTAACATTATCTTGAAAAAATGTATGATTAACGTCTGTAGTTAAGCGAAAAAAGGGTCAAACTAAATTATTACATTTTTGTAAATATCAAGACTGTTTCGAGGAACATCATCCTGCCAACCCTACTATGTTAGTGCACTAACATCGAATGCAGGTGTTGTCAATATAATCCTGCTCTGTGTGAATTTGCACTGTTGTGCATATAGCTCTCCTATGCCATAAACATGATCAAATTGCTTTTATAAGACAGTGCCTTTTTACTATTAGATTTTCTGACCTGCATTAGATATTAGTCATATTACCATATCTGTTTTCTCTACCTTCAGCATCCTCTTTTCGCTACAATGGTTTGTCTGTGGTGTATTTCCTGCTCTTACTTACCCTGCCCCTGTTGCCGAACCCCACCCTTGTCACAATGAAAGGTAAATATATAACCCTAAATCATAAATACTGAATTACATACAAGGACAGGGATATCACAACGTAAAACATTATCGTTTATTTATATGTTACACCTAAGACCAACTACTCTATGACTTATTTTGATTTAATTATGAAGTTGCTGACCTTCATTCATTTTACGTTTTACTACCGAAATAAGGCGTTTGATGTTGAGTTTGCGTGTGTGTGTGTGTGTGTGTGTGTGTGTGTGTGTGTGTTTGGCTGTATGTGGTGTAATGATGCGTTTTGATTTGTTTAAAAAAGAGAAATACAGTGAAGGAAAGAAAAGGTCTTGCTTGCTTACATGCAAAACCTACAGGTTTATAAATCACTGGTAATCGATAAGCGCTGATGATTTAAAAAAGTGTGTGGGCCTGTAGCACTTCTTCGGTAAGTAGTCTGTAAATGGGATGCGGTCTTCATTGTGCAATCAATTATACATAACCTAGTAATTACATAGTGGAATTAAAAGATGTGTTGTGAGCATGTTCACATTGTCTTTCCCCTGAGTTCTAAACTGTTTGCCATTATATACTTGAAAGCCTAAAAGATCCCCATACTATTGTCCTCTTAACATGACATCACCTCACCCTGGGTTAAGTGTTTAGGAGTGTATGTGTGTACTTGGAAATGTGTGTGTGTTCTGGTGTTGTGCTCAAATTAGAGTGGAGAACTGACCAAGCCCTGCACATAAGGGAAGGCATAAATGAAACAAAGCTTTTAGTAAAAATCACCGGACATCGGAAACACATTTGCTGCCTCAGCTTATGTTAGGCCATATCAGCAATTGTTTTTGTTGTTCAAGTTTTTAAGTATCGGGGCCAAAGCTATGCTGTATCTTTCTGAGCTTGTGTATGGATATATTAATTATGTTAATAATTACTATTCTGTTCTGTATGATCTACAATAATATGTTTCACGCTGACCCTGCATCTCTAAGCAGTTTATAATTTTAAGAAGTTAGATTATTAATAATGTTAATGTGTCTGACTAAAAGGCCTCAGTCCACAAAGTTGTTGAATAACATCCCTTAGGAAGAAATCATTTAGAGATAGAAGGTGTTTACTGATAGCAATCTTTCCCAGATAAATATAGATATTGCAGCATTGGAGGAATGGCCCCCCAAAAAGATGCTGCTTGTACACATCGAGCACATAAGTAGAGTTGGGTGCTAGTCCACCATTCTATATTTAACCCTTACCAGAGAGTATACAATCTGTGGCAATTTGCAGTTAACATTTCCTTTTGGAAAAAATCAAGTAAATTCCATTACACAGTACAAAGGGTTCAGAAAATCGAACATATTGATCAAGAGACATGTACATTGTTGCTGCTCTCTAATTCCAACATAAGATAATAAGAAGGCTTCATTTTATACTGACTCAATAATCATGGATTGATTGATTGTAAGTCCTCACTGTATTCCTATAGACATTGACAAGCTGTCTATACCTTTGTTGGTTTTGCCAAGCAAAGATTCAGTATTGTCAATTAAGGCTTACTATCAATTAAAGCATTTTTATCATCGGTTCTCATTATATTATGAATCTACGTCTGTGAACCTGACTTTCAATCATGTCCTTCAAGTTCTGTGCAAGTAGAATCAACGTCTGATTAACAAGCCTACCATGTCATGATCTTACTGTACCATAACAGTTCTGTTAATATGGTTCAGAATCTTCTAACCTCCTAAAAGCTATGAGCTAGAGTACTCTCGTAATTCATATGTTTGTGTTGTGAAGGTAAAACAGGGTATTTCCTGCGGCTGATCTGCGGTGTCAGTTTAACATTCCTGTCCCTCCAGTGTGGGATGCAGATCCCCTTTTCTTACATCCCTCGGAATGGTGAGTTGGTCGTTGTCTAGGTTTTTTATTGTCATATTTTGATGTGCTCTGTGTGATGCAAATGTCAATAACACATACTCAATGTCCTCCCCATATCAGTGTATATCTTAAATGAAATATGTTTTCCAACAGTGAGTGGACACTGGGAGGACGTTTTGTACCATTTGGGGATTGTACGGTATGACAACATGTTACTAAAGTTGCCTAAAGTTTGTCAATGTCAGTGTCTTTCTGGGTCCACTTCCCTCTATGCCTTTTCAGTTTGTGTGTTATCTGTTACATGTATTTCTTGGGAGTTTCCCTATTTGGATATGGTAGTGGTAGTCAATAGGAATCATGTGCTCACAAAAGTGTGTGTAATGCTGTTTTTCAGGTTCAGTGTGGTGGATCCAGGTAATGTTGTGCGCCTCTTGGCACCAGACCTGGGCCTCTTCTTCTCCAGTCTCCTCCTATTAAGGCTCTCCCTGAAGCTCTTGCGGTCGGTGCCTCAAATCAGTGTTCATGACAACTGTGTCATGGCACCTTACCCTAAGGTATCATAGTGCATTTCACCCCACTGGGGTTATACATTCTAAATGATATGAACATTTTTTATTTACATTTTTTTTTACTTTGGGCATTATTTTGAATTACACTGGAGTCAAACTTAATTTTAATGATATTATATAAGTCATATTGAGTAACTAAAGTTCTATAAAATAAGTAATATTGTATACAATAATCTTTGTCAGTGATATGAATAGACCAAATAATATATTAAAACCCAACATTACCATCAGTTATCAGACTTTTATAATGGAGAATGCCTTTTGTTCTGTACTATATTTTCTTCATCAAAGTTATAGAACCCTCATGAAGCTCACCGAATATAATTTGAGATGAAATGTGTTCAAGACAATACTACAGTGGCAACATACACTAAAACTACAGATGAAAGTTGTATCTAGATTAGAAAATGTTATACAGAATAACATCCGTCTTTCTGTGACCATTGGGTCTTTGCTATTATAACTCAGCAGGAAGTGGAAACTTCAGACACAGAGTCTGAGGAGGAAAGTGATGTAACAGAGGACACATTATATGACAGCTCAGATGAGAGCACAGAAGTGGTTCCATCAGACCCACCTCAGTTCGTTCAGAAGTTGAGAGTGTTTGCTGCTGGGCTGAGACTGCTACTGTCTACTATCATTAATACTGCTGGAAAAGTGGTGGTCACGATATTGCTGGGGCTAGCAGGTAGATGGGCTACAATCTGTGTTTACTTTCTTTGTGTGAATGCATGTTGTAAACTGTGAATATTGTGGAGGAATGATTGATTGTGCAAATACAAAATAATAATTATTCCATCATAGTTTTCACTCTGCTTTGTATAACAATTTTGACAAGATGTCCTCTCCTCTCCTCTCCCCTCCTCTCCTCTCCTCTCCTCTCCTCTCCTCTCCTCTCCTCTCCTCTCCTCTCCTCTCCTCTCCTCTCCTCTCCTCTCCTCTCCTCTCCTCTCCTCTCCTCTCCTCTCCTCTCCTCTCCTCTCCTCTCCTCTCCTCTCCTCTCCTCAGGCATAATTTTACCATCCCTTACTTCAGGAGTATATTTTGGAATCTTTCTTAGTCTGGTATGGTGGTGGGTGTTTTGTCGTTCGATCAGCCTACTGCTCTTCAGCACTCTGTGTGTCATGATGGCTATCTTCAGTGCAGGACATCTGATGACACTCTATCTCTACCAGCTCCCTTTGCCCCAGCAGCTTGTGCCTCCACAGGACATATATGCCAGGTTAGTCAGTGATTCATTAGGCTTTTAAAACAAAATGTTAACACAATAAGAGGTTGTTAATCACGATTATGTGCATACTACATATGTATACGGTTCTTGACACAACTTACCTCCACCCCAACTTCTTAAAACAAACATTATATTCTATCTCCCTGTCTCTGCCTCTTTCTCTTTCTGAACGTCCTTCTCAGGTTGTTTGGTATGACAGCGTTTATTAGAACCAACAGTGCTGACCCTTACAGTCTGAGCTTGCATTCAGACGCCAGCTGGCCCGTCTTCATCAACTTGCTAATTCTACTGCTACTCTACTACACCCTGTTGGCTTTGATGCACAAATGGGCCAACATCACAAAGGAGGTGCTGGAAGTCTTAGTGTCTGTGTGTGTGTGTGTGTGTGTGTGTGTGTGTGTGTGTGTGTGTGTGTGTGTGTGTGTGTGTGTGCGTGTGTGTGTGCGTGCGTGCGTGCGTGCGTGCGCGCGCACTGTGTGATAACTGCAAAAACGATATCTGGACTGAGGGCATGCAAAGTATTCATAGTAATCATTTGTGCTCGCATTCACCTAATCAGACTGTAGCTTGTTACTATCCCGGTCCTTCTCACTGTAGGTTCCTTATGACTCCTCTCTTGCTGTCCTCATAAATGGCAAATGCTTTTTATTTCTCAAAATTGTCAGTAATCAGTAAATTAGCTATTTACGTACACTAGAGTAAATACTCATGCTTTGGTTTCAATGGTCCAAATTGAACAAGGACTGCTTCGAACATCCCACACCTTACGACAGTAAAGTGGATTTTAAATTTGATGACGAAAAGTGAGAGCTATAGAGGGAGAAAACAGAGTGGAACTTGGCTACTTTCCCAACATAGTAGTTTGTCATGAATCTGTGTTTGGGTTGGTGTGATATATATATTATCTCCTTTATTTGCTATGTATTTGATTAATAGGACTTTGCTGAGAGGTTTACTAGCCCAGTCAAATCTTCAGATGGTCCACCCAGCTTCTCCAAGATCTTATACATAACAGCAGACAAAGAGGATGTAAGGAATACAAGGAATTCCTTGACTTTGTGGAATAATAATATTTTTTTTGTGTGCCCAAGGCTTTATGGTCTTAAAAGTCAAAGATATTTCTTCTCTCTCCAGCTTCTAAATAGTACAGATGATGAAACCTTTCTACCAGATGAGGTCTGTATAGTTCTTCTTATCTTCCAAAATGAAGGCTGCTTCGAACATGACACAACTTACAACAGTAGAAAAATAACGTTTAAATATGATGATGAAAAGAGAGACAGCTGAAGGGAGAAAACAGAGTTGAACTTGGCTGCTTTCCCAATGTAGTCGTCTACTCTGGCTGCACCATTGAACTAGCTACATGCACCAGACAGTTTTGGCAAGCTTAATAATAGTTTGAAAAATGTATTACAGTGACCACATCACGCTGTATTCCAATGCTTTATACCACCTTGGGACATCACCAATCCGGTGCAAAAATTGACATGTCATTACAAAGTGATATTAATCTGTGTTTGGGTTGGTGTGATATATATGTTCTCCTTCATTTTGCTATGTATTTGATTAATAGGACATTGCTGAGAGGTTTGATAGCACAGTCAAATCCTCAGATGGTCCACCCAGCTTCTCCAATATCTTACACATAACAGCAGAAAAAGAGGATGTAAGGATTACTCACCTATTGACCTGACTTTGTGCAAGAGTTATAGTTTTTTGTGTGCCCAAGGCTTTATGGTCTTAAAAGTCAAAGATATTTCCTCTCCCTCCAGCTTCTAAATAGTACAGTTGATGAAACCTATCTATCAGATGAGGTCTGTATAGTTCTTCTTATCTTACAGAATGAAGTAAAACTTTGGCTTTTTAACACATTCTATTTTGTTTTCTTTTCCCAGCCAATGGTATTACTGATGGGAAGCTCATGGCATGATCTTCATACACAGGAGTTGGGGCCCTTGTTAGGAGGGGCGGGGTATACAAATTGTTACCCACCACCTGTGTATGAAAGGAAGGATTCACTCTCAATAGGTGCCAATCAGCCTTCTCAACATCACACCAACTAGAATTTGCTATATGCTAATAGAAAATATTTGCACTTTATCTTATCTATGAATTTAAGTGATACAATCATAGACAGTACAGTTCTTCATCAATATAACAATATTAGTTTGCAATAAAGAAATAAACTGCAACACTTTATTAATACTTTCTTTTCACTTGAACATGCTGGATAACCATTTCTGCATTTTCAGCTGTTTAGACAGTTTATACCTTCCTTAAACTCACAAAATAAATGTGTCTAAATATTCGAGTCCATTGCACAACTGGTTAGATTTGGGTCACAGCTGTATTCACTGTTTTCATGGTTTTCACAGTGGCTCTCTTTCTTTATATCGATTCAGACTCTAATGGACAGGCAGGTGTAGAGGAGAGGAGTGAGGTGTTTGAGAGCGGTACAGAGACACTTCCCCCCTCATCTGGTCCGAGTGGACTTGTTGTCTTCGGTCGATTGGTCATGAAGCATAGCTATGTCAGCGCTCTTATTATCATGATGGTAAAAACAACATAATATCAGCACAGTGTTAATATTCAAATATGCACACAGATCTATGTTTTGTTCAATGGACACACGGTTTAATAGTGTTTAATACACCAATCATGATCAACAATCGAAATGAACCGCTTCAAAAATCGACATAAATGCATGTACCATTAAGCAAAAAACTCCTCCCCTCTAGATATGGAGCATCACCTATAACAGCTGGCTGACCTTTGCCCTCCTCGTGTGGTCTTGCGTCATCTGGATGATGCGTGATCGGCGCCGCTATGCCATGATATCTGCCCCGTTCTTGGCCGTTTACGGCACCGTGTTGGTTGTTGCGGCCTTCTTGAGCGCATTGCGGCTGAGCCGGGCTGAGCTCTACCCAGGCCTACCCCTGGCGGTAGTGGTGGACTTTGACCTCAGCAGCTACCACCCAGTGCCCTGCATACATCTTGGGGCCAAGGTCAGAAAAGGGAGATGGTGTAAATAATATTGGTCTACTCCTACTCTACAAAGTGTGTGTTGATTTAATGGATAAATAGAAGATAAGATAACATCCACACAGTTTTGTGATATTCAAACAGAATACGGAAATTTCCTGGACCTCTATGTGTAGCGTATTAACTATAATTAAGTGTGAATGATGTGTGCCTCCACAGGTCTTCTATGCCTTCAGTTTTTGGTTGATGTTCCGTCAACAACTGAGGGAGAGACAGGAGGAGCGGCTTTTGAAGGAGGAGTCTCTTGATGAAGTCAAAGTGTTATCATGTACATTATTTGCATCTTTTGTTTGTCATCTCTGTACAGAGAATGGTTTGAGTTTTATAACAGTGGGTGGAATCACTGGGAGTCTACTGAATACAAAAAAAATTATGGTATCAGTCAGAGATTGCAGATACCGAATAAACTATTCACAGCACCAGTAATTAATATAAATTAAACAAGACCTTTTGATTAGTGATTGGTGATACAACTGCTATTCTAACATGTCTAAAGCAATGCAATTTATTGGGGCGCATTTTGGTGTAAGCTTAATCTCTTTTCGTTCTACTTTGTCTCAGATGATGAAGGTGACCCGTCTCCTCTGGTAGCCATGCTGGGCTCTGCAATAAAGGAAACATTGGTCAAGTACTGGATACTCTTCTGCTGCTCCATGTTCTTTGTGGTCAGCTTTTCTGGGAACGTCATGGTCTACAAGATCCTCTACATCATTCTCTTCCTGTTCTGTGTGGTACTCTATCAGGTGGGCTTAGAAGGATTGCATGTCTGTTTGATAGTCAATTAGCTGGATTACACAGGGATTAAACAGTCAATAGTGTTCATAACAATATCCATACAAAGTTATTCTGGGTCTTCCATGTCATCACACTGTATACCTGACCTATTGGAAAGACTTGTTTGGTATTGTAGTATTTTATTTTGGTCTATGGTCTATGCTATTCAATGTACAGTCACATAGAGCTGGAGCGAGACTGTTTGAGGCTTACATTTCGTCAAAAGTTAACCAGACACATATTTTACCCAGACACTGCAAGTAATTATCTAACTATGGATTAACTTGTGTAAGTAATGAAGGCGGAATGGAATGGGTATGACATTTTTGCCAGGCCAGCACCTGCCAAAACTGTCTGCCGTTTTATTGCCGAAGCACTCATCGATACTTCACTTACGCTATAAGAATTGATTCTCCCTCATGAACATTAGCAGTATGCTGCTGTTTTCCTGGTTTCCATCCTCATGTTGCATTTTACCTGACTCTTCAAATTCTCCACTTACAGAATAGAGGCCTGTTGGCTTTTTCCATTGTAGAGATTGTGTGAAACAACATTAACACCTAATGAAAGATAACATACTCCAGGGTTAGGTATAATAAAGTATTGTTGTTACGATGTGGAAAATAAGCAGCATTATTATCTATGACGTGTAATACAATATGACACTATGACAAAGACAAAATGTATATATTCAATTCTAAATTAAACACAACTGAGGTGAAGTAATGACATTGCTGTTCCTGTTCCTTAGATTCATTACAATACATGGCGTCACATCCTGAAGTACTTTTGGGCAGTGATGGTAGGCTACTCCATGGTTGTGCTCATAGCCATTTACTTGTACCAGTTCAGATGTGTCTCAGCACTCTTCAAACAGATTATGGGCATCTCAGAGGAAGGGTAAGAGCCATCAAAAGTATTATATATATATATATATATATACGGTATATATACACACACACAAATGCACATACATTATAAAAGTAAAGTCCAGTATATACTGTATAAATGTAGAGATATTAAATAAATATATAAACTATATATATATATATATATATATATATACATATATATGTGTGTGTGTGTGTGTGTGTGTGTTATTTATGTGTTTGTATATGTACAGTATATATATATATATATATATATATATATATATATATATATATATATATATATATATATATACATATATGTACATACACATCTTATAAAAAAAAATCACAGCATACATTGTTAGAATATCTATTATGCCATGGTCCAAGATGAGCACTTCCAAAAACAATATTTTAGAATGGATATTGGTTGAGATCAGATATGTCATTGATGTTTGTCAAGTGGGCACCTTCTATCCCAGAGGTTTCGTTAATTTGAGCCCACGACCTCCAGAAGGCTTAACGGTGAGCAATGACGTCTCTGAGTCACCCCCCTCTACATCCGCTCTCGGCACTGCCAGACAATTAACAATCAAATAGATCACTATTCCAACTGCTGGCTTAAAACATGGAACGCTCAGACAGTTGAAACTTGCATTGCAAACATAAAGTCAATATGAAATATGATTCTTGGTTCCCGTAAAGCAGAATCCAAGTCTTGCAAACATAAAGCCAATGTTAAAAATGAGAACTAAATACATAAACTGTATACATTAAAACTGAAAAAAAACACCTTACTTTTATCTTTATAAAAAATCTGATAAAATGACACATACATTTCAGCTCCTGTAGCAGAGCAATGAGACTTGATTCAATTTAAATCTCCCTGCCTCTTCTTTTTTCCAGCCTACGTGACCTGGGCCTAGAGCAGTATGACACAGTGGAGCTGTTTGCGCGTATATTACTCCCTGCCGCCTTCCTACTAGCTTGCATTCTTCAGTTGCACTACTTCAACTTTGACTTTCTGACTCTCACTGACCTGGATAATGTACCTGTCTCCAAGGGAGGTTCTAGGTGAGACACCATGGTCACCTGACCCTGAATACATGGATACACCTAGATTATTGCAACTTTCATCATAAACATTTTCAGAACAAGAACAAGAACGATTTTCAAGGGTTTTTGAAGTAAGTTTGTCAGACCTGTTTAGCTATTAGAAGTTTGAGTTCAATGAAATACATACACTTAGCTATAGCTATTCCAGAAACAATCAACTAAACGGTATTATTATATCTAACACTTATAAGAACAGATCAAATAAGAGACCATGAAGATAGGTATGGATGAATAAACTGTTAAGACTAGATTCCAGATAAAAATAGACATGATCCGCCTCTGAATTGTTGCTCCATTGTCATCCATGTATTTGTTCTGTTCATGTGCTCACCTAGAAAAGAGGAGCTGAGGAATTCAGTCAATGTGATATCTGAGACGTAAGAGTATTTTTGAACTGCATGTTTCATACAAACACCTCTTTATTAACATACTATTGGACGAATAATGGTATGGACGGACAAGAGTGCAACAGTAAAAGCGGATTTATTCAGTGCACAATGACATGCCGACCAATCAAAGTATTTGGGGAAAATAAATATGGATATTAGACAAAGAGTTTGTTTGTGACACTAATATATGTCTATCTATTCTGTTCAGCATCAAAGAGAACATTGAGAAGTTTCAAAATAGGTACACTTTTGATTTGTCTTTCACTATTACCTGTTAGTTAGTGTTTTAACCTACAAGTTGGCACTGTAATAAGCAAAAACATATTCCAATTAGTTGACCTTCAGTAACACCTGCATTGCTGTTTCCCAGGCTGGTGAAGGAGCAACTAAGCGCAGAAAGCCAGGAGACTCTGGAAAGCTCTGGAGTTCCCATCGTCTTGCAGAAAAGACTAGGGGAACCAAAATCTGTTAGAGAGGAAGAGTCTGAGGAGGAGAAAGAGGAGGATTCCACCGGAGAAGGTATGGGCATTGACAGAATTTAGAAACAGACACTGGGGTTGGGGTCTAGAATCCAAACATATACGCCATATTGAGCGCCATATACGCTTAATCTGAACTTTGGTGCAATGTAAACATTGAATTAGCTATTGAATGATGTCACTCTATGTACTCTTCAAGCAGACCAACACAACAAAGTCTTAACAGTCCCACATTTATAATTTAATGTTTTAAGCTAACTGTTTGTTTCATTTCTTACTGTCTTACCACTCACTGTTCTCCCCCAGGTGGTCCTGCACCTGGTCTGGGCCAGTGGGGAGTGATTGTGGACCGAGCTTGTCTGCTCCTAGTGCATTTCCTGACAGGGCTCCACTGCGTGCAGGAAATGACTTGGAGGCTCATGGAGCTGCACAGCCTCAAGATTGTCTCAACAGGCATAATCTGGGTCTCACTTCAAGAGGTATGAAAAGAAAGCATTAAGAGCCAGGCATCCTCGGAGAGATAATGAAAGAGAGAGAGTGAAAGAGAGAGGGGGAGGGGGTGTAAATGAGTGGGTAAACGATTGAGTGACATGTTTAACATACAAGGACTATACTGACTGGGACCCCTGGGGACCCCAAGAATAGACCATTGTTAGAAACAACCATTATAGCAAAATGTTAATTTATCTCTTATCAAAACCTTATTAGTTATGCAATTAATGTAATCTGAAAAAAACAAAACGTTTTATTATTTTAGAGAAGGTAATTTGCATATTGGGTAAAACGAAAACATACACTTTTCTTACAAATTGCAGCTTTTATCTCAAGTACCATCCACAGTAGAACTTAAAACGTATTTACCATCCTTTGATTCTGGTATCATTTAGTTTTCAGTAATTTCAAGTAAACATAATTTTTGTTATCGATAACTAGTGAAATAGTGAAACCGAAAATGGTGATTTTGAATCCAATATGAAATAATTCAAATAGACCCACATTCAAACTTCAACACTTTTTTTATTGTATTTGTGTTCAATACAAAGGTAGATCGAGACCTTGGACTCAGTATGACCCCTGTTTCAAAATAAAGGTTGAATAATTGTAGATCAGATTTAGATTTTTCAATTTGTGCATAATGTAAAATGAATGGTGTTTACATGGAACTTTGAGCACCACACGCAGTTATAGCACACGATTTGGCTCATGCTATGTTCAGGGCATACTGGCATGTGACAGGAGGAGCAAACATTTGCTACCTTCCTGTCTGTGTTTCGGGAGCAAAGACAACACCTTTTTAAAGCAGATGTTCCAGCCGAGCGTTGGACGTCCGCAGTAGCAGGCAGAGCTTTCCTCACTCCCATGCTGGTCATTGCTGCTTGGATTGGGGCTTGGAGTGTGGCAGTATCAGCTCTCCTCTTCATGTGTGGCATAACTAGGGCATGTCCCAGCTGTCTCAGGTAGATCCGGCGACGCCGGCCACGTTCTGAAAACGTGGAATCTGGGAAGTTCCCCATCCAGATCATGACGATGGTTTATGTTCATAAACAGCACCATCAGCCATCATTTTATTTTTTTTCTGGTTGTGGACATTTTGGTTAGATGATCTAAATTATACACACCCCTTTTATTTGCATTTTAGTGTAGTATGGTCTCTGGTTTCTGCTTCTCGCCTTCAGCCTTCGTGTAACGGTGCATACTTAACAAACCACATTCCAAGCAGGGTTGTTAGCTGTACCACAACCACCTTCTATCACCCCCACCCCCAGTGTGCCTCTAACCCCCCCTGATACTGTTATACTTTAAATTAGGAGCCATGGAAAACAAGAGCTCAATAAATAGTTCCATCTTCTAAAACTGCACAGATGGAATTGAATGCTTTTTACTGGGGTTCCCCAGGACCCCAATGCATTAGTATTTTTTTAAAAGCACTAATCAAAACAGAAACAGTAAACAATGATATGAAATCATTTGGAACAAATTGATTGCTGAAAGTCATGCACATTTTGAAAATATAACAAGGCACCTGTGTCATGACAAGAAGTATACCTCTGGGGTGTGCGGGTAGCCCAGTCGGTAGGATGAGGGAGTCATGGAGGCGGTAGACAATGAGTGTTCTTTTCATTCTAATTACCTCGAGTAGTGTCTTGCGTTGTTGATTCTGCAAGTTAGAGGTTAAAGGTTAACCATATTTTAATTGTTTTTGTCTAATTATCTTTTGTATTTCCTCATGATATAAGGTTTCCCTGATGAACTTCGTATATCTGGTGCTATGGTGCTTTGCCCTGCCTTTTCCCCGGTTGCAAACCCTGGCCTCCAGGATTTCCTCGGTCTGGGCCTGTGTCATGGTGGTGTGTAAGATGATGTACCAGCTCAAGGTCATTAAACCCCTGGAGTACTCGTCCAACTGTACTATTGTGAGTTAATTTCCATATAAATTATCTACATGTTGTAGACCTGTGTGTTTCTGCTCAAGTCCTGTGGTGTCACTGATCTGTGTTCTTCCTTAGTGCAACAGTAACAGTGGGTGCTCCATCTACCTTATGTCTTTGTTGCAGGAACCGGTGTGGTCCAACCGGACAGGTCTGGATGTGGGAGTAGAGTTTGAAGGGAACATGGCCGAGCTTCTCAGGAGGTCTGTTCTGTATGTGGGGCCTGTGGACCCAGCCATGTGGTGTGGAGCTTTCGTTAAGTGTGAGGATGGGATCCTAGCCTGCCTCAAGGTACACTGAGCTGATCTTCCTCCTTACTAAGGCAGCTGGTGAATTGCATCCACGGTTCTTACTTACTTTTCTAGAGGCATCTGATTCCAGAGGACTTAACTTTTCTAGACTATGGGTAGCACATCAACTGTATATGGGGTACGCGGTACACATCTTGTGTCCTGTGTTATGTTCTGTGAAATGCTATGCGAGAGATCAGTATGTTTGTAAACAAAGGCCCTTGCAACACTTCCGTGTGGCGGAAGTAACAATTTTGAGTGAGAGAAGATGCCTTAGATCAGTTCATTGTGTATGGGAATTAACCAACATATTTGCTTGTTTGAGAGGGTTCAAGTTTTGACAGATTCCCACACGGAAAAAATGCGAAAACACCCAAAGGCAGCTATGTGGCACTTTGTGACATTTGCTAGTAACAACTAACTTTAAGCGTTATGAAGAGGCCAACATTAAGAGCAACGTTTAACTTCCATGTAGCCCAATGTTACTTTCCCTACAGGCAGCTATTAGCTAGCAACATTAACCGTAGCGGCATATACCTAGCCTGAGTCTTCTTCCTCGTCTTCCTCTCTTTAGTTTGTTGTCCATCCGTTACGTTTCTTTGTAGCCTACTCTCAGTTTCTCTGTATTGTAAATAAAATGACAAATATTTATTTAATTTAATAAATGGATGAACACAGTTCTTCCTCAAGCAACATATGTTTATTAGATTAAGGCAACTTTTTGAAACTAACATGCCAGCTGTGCTCATTTTCCGCACCCCTGCCGTATCCAATGGACACGCCTGCCAGGTCAGGGTCACGGTCAGGGTCTGTGTGCAGAGAAGTCTGGACACTGATCGTTATAATTATAATTATAACTATAACAGCACAGTGTTTGAAAAATATACTACAATTCAAACCATTTAAAAACGAAACAGTGTATGTTTTTGCTTATCGCCTTCACAGAAAATAACTTGTTTACAGCTGTCTGCCACCATAAGAGCCAGCACTTCCGCCACCCGGAAAATAGTTTTTAGTTGTTGTGACGTCCATCTGACCTCTCCCCTTTACACTTTGTAGAATCATCTGATGGTGCTGGGCCTGCTGGTGTTTGAAGTGACCGTTCATCGCCACCAACTCTATTACCGACTCCATAACAACCTTCAGGCCCCACCTTTCAGTATAATCTTCCAGGGTATTACCAGGCAACAACTTGACCACGGCATTATACCCTGCATCAAGTATTTTGCTAACTACTTCTACTATAAGTTTGGTCTGGAGGTAAGGCCATAGAGTTTGTGTATGTTATCCTGTTTATAGTTTGGGGGTTTTGTTTATATATGTGTTTATATACAGGGGTGCGCATAACGTTTTCGGGCTGGCTCTCCAGGGAGCACCTGTTGCTTAGTACTAAAGCCCACCACCCCCACAAAAAAATAAAGGTCTCCTTAAAGAACTGTTGTATTTAGGAGAAAATGTATATGCTAAATATAAGAAATGCAGCACCCACAATAGTGACAGGACGGAAATTGAATCCAAAAGATCCTAACCTAACCCTTCGTAAAGTCAAATGTAAATGGATCATTTTGTTTTCCTTAGAACACATTTACTTCAATTGATGGTTGGATTGTTCTCAATTTTAGAGCGTGAGACTAAGTTAATTCACCAAAAGGTGAATATTTTATAACCCTTTATACAGAAGTTTATGGAGTGCACTGTACCTGGTGCCACAATCAGGTACTAAAGTGCTTGGCAGCCATAGAGCATAGGCAGTCAATAGTTAATGCCCTGCCCAGTGGAGCAGAGGGTGACCCGCACCACAACAGCTTTGTCAGGGAGGAAGTTCAGGGAAGGACGATATATTGGCCAACCTAAAGCTCAGGGTAGCTGAGATAAGCAGGTGATTGGAAAGAAATGCTAGCAGATGTCGGCCAACAATTGAGGGTTACAATTACCAACAACATCAGGGATTGCAATTACCAGCACGCAGGCATATTACTCTGCTTCAACACACAGCAAACTGTGTGTACTTTGTAGAGCTAACAGACCCGTTCAAAGAAGCAATAGATGAGGCATACGAAAGAAAGAAACTCAGCTATAGCAAATTAGAAGCTTAGGCAGAACAGCAAGGCTGGATAACAAAGGTGTGTCTTGTGGAAGTCAGATGGGTGGATTTGTGGCAATATTAATAACCAAACTACTTATGGAAACAGGGATCTTTGGCAAAGAATTGCACAAGACCATAAAGCTGTGTCAGATATAGCAGAAGGAAGTAGCCAGTGGCTGTGGCTAAGAAAAGGACGCAACATAACACGTCGAAAAACCATAGAAAATGGTTTAATCTCAAGACTAAGGCAAAAAGGTTCACTTACCTGCCGTGTGATTTTACCAAGCCAGCAGGAATATAATAGGGAAAGATTAGGTTTACATGTTAAGATTATTCTTTCAATCTTTCAATCCAGCAGTTGGAAGTGGGCAAAGGGTATTTTTGTATAAGGTATCTATTTAAATCATGAGGTAATGTTTAGATTGTAAGATTCATCTTTCAACTGTCTGATTGTTCCATGTTTCAAGCCAGCAGTTTTAGGTGTTTATAGGGTATTTATTCTTTGTATATCTGGCCGTGCCTAGAGCGGATATAGAGGCGTTAAATTTAGTGGTGGTCGCTGGGGGTGGTGAGACATCATTGCTCACCATCACGCATTCCGGAGGTGTGGTGGGCCCAATTTAATGAAACATCAGGGATGGAAAGTGCCCTATTGAAAACCCCAATGATCTGCTCTCAACCCAAATCCTTTCTAAATATTGGTTTTTAGAGTGCTTGTCTTGGGTTAAGGCATAATGGATATTATAACACCATATCCTGTGTATTTTGAATGGCTTTTGGAGCTTGTGTGTGACCGTGAGGAGTCTATGTAGGTAAATTGATAACATCTCTGACATCATTCCTCTATTTCCAGATATCCTTTATAGTGGCGGTGAATGTGATTGGACAGAGAATGGACTTTTACGCACTGCTCCATTCATGCGCCCTATTAGCTGTTCTGTCTCGACGTCGCAGGAAGGCCATCGGGGAGGTGTGGCCTAAATACTGCTGTTTCACTGCAGGGTTGATGGTGCTGCAGTACTTGCTTTGCATTGGCATCCCTCCTGCTCTCTGTGTTGGTATGAAAGAAAAATAACCTATTGATATAATAGATTACATAGAATATAATATGTACATCAAAGTTTTTGGGTAGCATACATGTTGCACTAACTTTAGCAAATGTTATTGATATTTTTTCTAGACTATTCCTGGAGGACGTCCACTAAACCTTTGACCTCTAATATCATCAAGTGGTTCTACCTACCTGACTTTGCCATGAAGCCAAACCCTGCCTTTATCCTATGTGAGTCATATTCAGATTTCATGCTCTCACCATCCCAAAATTGGTTTGTCTGCGTTGCAAAACTGTCAACACTAAATAGTTTTTTACGTAAAAGAAATGTACACTGAACTCTCAGACTTCACACAGCATTAAACATGCATTTGGGATTTTAAAGCAAAACAATTACCCTTTTTCTTGTCCACAGACGACTACCTCCTGTTGATGTGCTCTTCTCTGCAGTGGCAAGTGTTTGAGGAAGAGAACCGCGCATCTGTGCGTCTGCTCGCTGGGGAGAATGTGGAGATTAGTCGCAGTCTGGACCCTGGGTCCTTCAACCAGTACATCCCTGTAGACAACTTCCTGCAGTGCAGGTCAGACCTAACTAATGATTATAAACATTTAATACTAGTTTACACTTTCACTCTCTTCTTCTTTTTTTCACTGTCATCCTTCTTCATTTATTTCCCTCCCAGATCATACCTAGACATGGTGAAGGTATTTGTGTATAGTTATTTCTTCTGGCTGGTGCTGTGTCTGATCTTCATCACTGGAACCACGCGCATCAACATTTTCTGCCTGGGTTATTTAGTAGCCTGCTTCTACTTTATGCTGTTTGGGGGCAGTCTCCTGATGCAGCCTGTCAAATATATTCTGCGGCTTTGGGACTGGCTCATAGGATACACTTGCTTTGTTATTGCCATGAAGAACCTCCTGTCTGTGAGTAAATGTTATTTGGGCATTTTTTGTAAAATAATAATAGCAAAATCCCTTCCTACAACAGTTCCACATGGTAAAACAGTAACCAGGACAGGGAGTAACATTAGAGTTTGAGTCTATCTATTGTGCAACCCGTTGGGTCTGGTTTTATTCTATGCTTTTTCTTAATTTCTTATAGTTATGTGCTGCTGTGATCTGCAGTAGTCAAGTAATGCTGTGATAAACAGCATCATACACAACCCTAGAATCAACTGCTTGCACTATGCATTTTAATTAATCTT
This sequence comes from Aplochiton taeniatus, assembly GCA_017639675.1. Classification (NCBI taxonomy): domain Eukaryota; kingdom Metazoa; phylum Chordata; class Actinopteri; order Galaxiiformes; family Galaxiidae; genus Aplochiton; species Aplochiton taeniatus. Next base: position 19,522,008 of record CM030174.1, on the reverse strand, counting down.
TGTGTACTTCTTTTTCATGCCAATATGAAACTTCACCAACTAACATTGTATTTTTTGCTTCTCTTTGTTTTATCTTACCATTTTGTGTTGTGTGGCATCAGCTGGGCTCATGTGCTTATCTGGACAGCCTGTTGAAGAATGGCTGCTGGCTCATTCAAGCCTTTAGCATGTTCTGCACTATAAAAGGATATGATGTCTGTAAGTGGAATTCAAACATTCTAGCAGAAATTTAAAAAGCAGCCATCCTAATAGACTTATTACTAACACACTAAAGTGTGCATGCACTATACATGTGTCAGTCAGGCAAGTTTACATGCATTTTGTCTGTGTGTATTTTATTCCTGCATGTTTGCTTGCATTGCATTTCTCATGTGAGTTTTTGTATTCTGCAGCGGAGCCTGATGCTGATTGCGAGCTGCCAGAGGGTGAGGCAGGCATCGTTTGGGATGCCATCTGCTTCAGTGTCCTACTGGTTCAGAGGAGGGTGTTCCTCAGTTACTACTTCCTTTACGTGGTGTCTGACCTCAAGGCCTCCAAGATCCTTGCTTCCAGGTTGCAATGGAGGATTAAAAGAACATTAATCCTATGAACTGAAAGCTTTGGAATAAAACATCTCATGAATCTATAAACAATGTTTTTTCATCATTTTCCAGGGGCGCTGAACTATTCGAGGCAAAAGTAAAGAAGGGCGTTGCTGCTAGACTGGAGATGGAAAAGAAGTCTGTGGAGACTCTTAAAAAACAGTAGGAGAAATTAAATTCCTTATGCTGCACAAATGGAATGGTATTAGACTATACTGTGGGAATAACATAAAGACTAAGATAGGCTATGAATTGTCAATGGAAAGGCAGCTGATTTTTGTTACTGCCATTGTGTTACATTACTTTGCAAAGTTTTGTTTTTCATTTAATAGCTTTCCATCCTCTGTCTCTAGAATGGAGAAGATTAAGTCCAAACAGAAGGGCCCTCCAGTACAGGGAAGAGAAGCACTGTCACCCACGCAGCTGGTGCCAGAGGGTAAAGTCAATACTAAATCTGTATAGTGCACATTTACTTTAAGCAGCTCATATTTTCATGAAACATTGTTGCCATCAAAGTAAAGTAAACATCCATTTACTAGATGAGAAAGTGAAAAAAAAAATTGTTTTGTAGGCGAGAGTGAGAGAGGAGTCGGTGATAAAGGCAAATGGTGGAAACCTTGGGTCTCTCAGCCTGGTGGTAAGAGATGGAGTGGTAGTACGCGATCCTATGTGTGTATTCTATTATGGTTATTATATTGTGCACCCTAGTTAATCCTCATTTCATTTAATTAATTTGTTGATTAGAATTGTAAGATAGTATTTATTGTGAACTGTAACCGCAGTACTTAAACAGGACAAACAGTTGTCAATAAGATGTGAGAACTGAAAAGCAGAGAACCTTTGAGATATAAAATGAGACTAATTGCTGGCCCACTACAAGCTGGGTAACAAAAAGGTACTAATAAATTCTTATGGAAATAACAAATAGTATTACTAATGAACATAAAGTAAAGTAAAAAAATTATAATACTTCACTTAACTTAATCACAACAACACAAACAATATAAGGGAACATGCAACAAAAAGAAGACAGTGTTTAAATAATCAGGCAAACAACCAAGTCTAAGTAATAATGACAAAGAGCCACACTTGGCGGTCATTCCCAGTGCATCCTATAGAGCCAGTGGTAGATTCTGTGACAACAGTGGACTTGATGCTGCTCTGTACCCCCAACAGTGGGAGACAGCTGTGGCTACCATCTCTTTGAAAGTGACAGTGAGGAAGAGGAGGAAGAAGAGGATCAGGAAAATAAAAAGGAAGCTAATCAACCAAAGAGGAAAACGGCTTTCCAGGTGAGTGCCATAACACAGACAGCAAAGACACGTGATATTTCAACCATGCGACTTCTTGTGTCGTCTTATGCCATTTGTCCTTTTCAGTTTGCATATGATGCATGGGCCACCAGTGCTAAGGCAGCCCTGAGGGGACACAAAAGGGAGGAGAAAAATATCAAGAAACAAGAGAAAAGGAGGGTGAAGAGAGAGATGGAGGAACAACAGGGTAGGAAAAGCAGAGGACCAGGGCTAAACCTGAGAGAATTTAACCAATTTCAATAAATGAAGACAGAAACATTGGAAAACCTCCTTGATAGATTGACTAAACTCATATTTTGTTGTTTATAAGGTTCCACGTGAATAGTGTAAAAGACCTTGCCATTTGGCTGTTTCAATTGCAGATATTGATAGGACAGACTCAAGTGACGAGGAGTTGGATGAGATCTGCTCAGAAGAAGAAAGAGATGAGGAAAAAGGTAAGTTATCAATTGCTCCTCTTTTTGCACACTTTCATTCAGCTCAAACGTATAAACCAGGTCAAGTTTTTCAATTGTAACAACAGCTTTAATCATTAAGACTGACTAATTCACACATTATCTCCCCTGTCAGAAAATATATTCCAGCGATGCCTTGACATACTCAAATTTGTTTGGGTCTTTATCCTGTCGCTTCTTGATGACCTCACTGAGGGCCTGAACTCATTTTGCAAAAACACTCTGGACATCTCAAGGGTCCTATGCTTCGAGAGAGCTCTCCTAGGCCAGCAGCAGAAGAAAGTATACTTGGAATTATTACTTTTACATTGTATATGTTTTAATAACACTGGCTCTACTAACTTATTCATTATACAGATTACATTGTGTTCCCCTAATATAATGAAATGGGAACCCTCTTTGTCTGTTCAGCCTAGAGGATCTATTTTTGCCTGTATATTTTAAGACAAAATGTAAAGATTTGTGCGTGTGAGAGAGTGTGTGTGTGTGTGTGTGTGTGTGTGTGTGTGTGTGTGTGTGTTTATGTTGGTGTATGTGACTGTGCCACAAACAAATGAATGCCTCCATGAAATTATTGGACAAACGGGAATGGCAACAACTATCTGACTCTTTGTCACCGCTTGGCAGGGTAAAGAAGTGACTCAGGAGAGTGTAAAGAAGTTTTATGAGAACTGGATGTCCAGGCAGAACACTATGGATTCTTTAAATGACCTAGAGGAGATCCTGCCCCCTCACTCCTCCCCCCCAGAAATGCCCTCCTCTCCCCGGGGCTATACCACGTTGAAGCATGCCCATTCTAAATTGTCCTGGGGCAGCAGCTTGTCCAGGTCTGCATGACACCACACTGACATACAAAATGCCAGGTTCCTGTAATTACAGATAACTGCTTAGTTCACTCTTTTTTTTTTTACCACAATCCTATTTGTTTCCTGTGGGGGTGTGGGTCTTCTACCTCAGTTGTATGACAGATGAGACAATGCTAGGATCTCGTCAGCCCACTCTGGACTTACTGGACGACCCACCTATGCTCCTTCCGGCTGCGAACCAGTTAAGACGACAGCTTCTCAAGACCAACAATGTTGACATGACCTCTTTTGATGGGGATGAAACTCCGCTAAGGTATGAGTACATTTCTAATCAAGGTAACCTTCCTACCAAAGACCTGGATTAGTAGAAGTTATTATATATACTTAACAAACACGTACTTCTTGTTCTGTATCTGTATCCTTTGTTAAATATATGATGTTTTTTGTCTGAATTACTATGCTTGTTAGCCATGGAGATGCTATCCCTGATAGGCCCAAAGAAGACAAAGTGGATAAACGTGAAAAGGATAAACCAGCAGAGGATGAGCAAGAACCGCAAAACAACAAGAAAGATATACAGGAAGAAGATAAGGACTGGTACACTGAGCACCAAAATGATGCATTTCCTGGTAATACAGAATGTGAGGCTAATACAAAGAATAGAGAACAAACAGAAGAACACCAGCAAGAGAGAGAGGAGGACAAACATCCAGAAGAGACCCCCATATTATCCAGGGATTATGAGCAAATGTGTGAGGAGGAGAACACGCTCAATCCCCTTCCATCCCCAAGACCTTTGAGTGAGACCAGGAACCTCACCGCTAGCGAGCTGCTGCTAAACAAGTTAGTCATCTTTCTCACTCGTCATTCATATATTAAAAATACACATTTAGTGTCTCTTTATCTTTGCATGTAATATTGTCGAATGGAAAAACAAAAATAATGTCTCTTGCATAGCTCGACAGAATGTAATAGTTGAAAATGTATTTGAATGAATTCAACTTTTTTATTCCACACACATAAAAAAAAAAACTTCTGTTGTTCTTACAGCATGTTCAATAATGATGAGATCGGGGAGTCTGATAAGTACTATCAGTCTTTACCCAGACCCCTGCTTCTGCTGTTTGCCTTGTACAATACCATGGTGTCCCAGTCGGAGATGCTGTGCTACTTTGTTATCATTCTCAACCACATGGTGTCAGCATCCCTGCTCTCCCTATTTCTGCCCATCCTCATCTTCCTTTGGGCAATGCTCTCTGTCCCACGGCCCACTAAGCGTTTCTGGATGACCACTATTATATACACAGAGGTAAATGTAAAAAAATCATAACTGGATCTAATCCAAGCCCAAAATCCTAATGCCTCATCAAACTTCTCAATACAACATTGTTTCCAGTGTTCTATGAATTTCCAATATGATTCTTTATCCCAGCTGACAGTGGTGGTAAAGTATTTCTTCCAGTTTGGATTTTTCCCTTGGACCACCTCTGCCTACCGTGGCATCAATGCTGACCGGCCTTTTGCTCTGCCAAACATAATAGGAGTGGAGAAGAAAGACGGATATGTTCTGTTTGACTTGATTCAGCTTCTAGCGCTGTTCTTCCACAGGTCCATTCTCAAGGTATTGAAAAAGGTGGAGCCAACAGTGCTGCTCTAAACATCTTAAAATTGACCAGAAAGTGGTCACAACAATAAGCAAAAACCTTAGAAATCATCAGAAAGAACACACCTTGAAGTTTGCAGACATTTTTTAAGAGTAATACAAACCATAGCCTTCATTGCATTCTTACTTTTAAATTTGACACTTTTCACCACTGATATCTCAAGCAGACAATGATAGGTTAGTTGGAAACTAAGTGGTGTTAAATATGTTTTAAAGGGATGCATGACTTTCATGTGCCCTACAAATGCTCAGAGATGAGTATAAGATATAGAGAATGTTCTTAGAAAAATCTTATTTTTCACACATATGTTTTGTTCAAAGTGTTTTTGATGGTCGCTTATTGAGGATCATTATGTTGCAGTGCCATGGTCTTTGGGACAACAAGGAAGTGGAGATGCCAGACTTTTTTAAGAAGCTAAAGAAGAAAGCAGAGAAGAAAAAGACAAGTCACAAGCCAGGAGAGCCCAGGCGTCGCCTGCCATTCCTACCCCTCCAAACGTCCACTGCATCCCTATTCCATAGGCACCGGGCAACCAACTCAAATGACGCCGATGGTAGACAACTAAGTCACTTCTCTCAACCTGAGAAAGTCGAACTGTAGTTAATGTCAGTGATAGGGAACAACAGGGTATTATTTGGAATAAACGTATGTTGATTAAGGTATATCCATGTCTTTTATTTTATAATAGTATGACCACTGAACCTTTTCTAAACTCAACCTACGACTGATATGATGTTAACTGAGAACAGTCTGTACAATTTCAAATTTTTACTCTGAAGCATACACAAAAAAATTGGCATTTGAGCAAAGTATGAATGTTATTGTTATTATTATACTATTCATTGCACTGCTGTGTACTCTATTATTCCTATTCCCATCAGAAAACATGCAGCCTAAGAAGCATCACTCTAAGATGAAGAACAGGCACCGCTCCAAGGCTGTAATGACTAGGAAGGAGAGGATCCGACAGCAGATTAGAGAGAGGATGCTGCAGGCCAAAGCTACTGCCATAGAAGTGTGAGTAATCCTTATTTAGATAGTATCTGTGTAAAACATGTAAAGTAATTTACATGTTATATCTTTATAAGATTCCCCTACCAGCTCTTGAGTAATTGAGGTTTTGATCTCCATAGTGCCCTGCACATATATCTACCCATCAGGCAGTTCTTCTATGATATCATCCACCCCGAGTACAGTCCTGTGTGTGACGTCTACACTCTGATGTTTATCATTGATGTCATAAACTTCATTGTCATCATATTTGGATACTGGGCTTTTGGAGTGAGTTATAAAAAAACTATTTGTACAGCACATGCACACACTGACTGTGATATAATCTGTCATTTGCTGCATTATCTGTCTCTCTTTTTGTCCCTCTATGCTTGTGCATCCCCCAGAAACACAGTGCAGCAGCAGACATAACAGAGTCTCTCTCAGATGACCAGGTTCCTGAAGCCTTCTTGGTGATGCTGCTGATCCAGTTTGGCACAATGATTGTGGACCGGGCCCTCTACCTCAAGAAGACTCTGCTGGGGAAATGTGTGTTTCAGGTGGTTCTGGTGTTTGGGATTCACTTTTGGATGTTTTTCATCCTTCCTGGAGTCACAGAAAGGTAAGATGAGTGGAAAGATTGAGTTTTCCATACACTTTACTCAGTAAGATATTTAGTGTAAGGAACTCCTTTTTATTTTAGTGTATCTCATACCCTACATTTTTCTGAGTTCTAACTTCTTACTCACCGTTTTGTATTCTAGGAGGTTCAACATGAACAAGGTGGCCCAGTTGTGGTACTTTGTCAAGTGTATCTACTTTGGCCTATCTGCCTACCAAATCAAATGTGGCTATCCCAATCGTGTACTAGGCAATTTCCTCACCAAGAACTTCAACTACCTCAACCTCTTCCTCTTCCAAGGGTAACATTAATACATTTGTTTTTATTCTGCACGCTACTGAGTACAGGAGCAATTACTAAATAGTACAACATATAGACATTACCATACCATACCAGTAATAGGTTTTGAATTCCATCTTCAATTAAATTGGGATTTTCTTCTCTTCTCCCTAGGTTTCGATTTGTTCCATTTCTGACAGAGATGAGAGCTGTGATGGACTGGGTTTGGACTGACACCACTTTGTCTCTCTCCAGCTGGATCTGTGTAGAAGACTTATATGCCAACATCTTCATACTCAAGTGTTGGAGAGAGTCAGAGAAAGTAGGATTCATATTTTTGGTTGCATGTAGTTGTACAGTATTTGGGAAAGTGTTGTTTTCCGTTTTAAACCAAAATATTGTCTTTGCAGGATAGCTAGAAGATTAACAAATATGGTATTATTACAGAAATATCCCCACATCCCAGGGCAGAAGAAAAAAAAGGTTGTGAAATATGGAATGGGAGGGTTCATCATCTTTGCTCTCATCTGTATTATCTGGTTCCCCCTACTGTTCATGTCTCTGATCAAATCTGTGGCCGGAGTGACAAATCAGCCCCTGGATGTTTCCATCCAGCTCAGCATAGCAGGATATGAGGTAATTTAAATGTGCAGACTTACTCAACCGCATTTTACATTCGGTTGTCTTCGTCCATACAAACTGATGATAAAGAATATTGCGGCACAGTGTAGAATACTCTTGTTACATTGTTATTATTTTTTATGAGTTTCCCTAACATCCCCCCAGCCTTTGTTCACCATGAGCGCACAAGAACAGAACTTGGTTCCATACTCTGAGGCAGATTACAACTGGCTCACCAACCTCTACGCCACTCATCCTGTAAGAAAGTCTTTAATTTCCCTGCTCCATCCAGGCTATAAAAAGGCAAACTTATAATACAACTTAACAGATGTCTTGCACACACCTTGCCCATTCCACCCCATCCTATTTTCTTATTCCTCCCTCAAACTTCTCTCAGTCAGCAATGCAGTTCATAGTAAACTATGTGGCAGAGGACATTGTCATTGCAAAGATCAAGAGTGATGCAAGTCTGCTGTGGACCATTAGCCCAGCCAGCAGGGAAGCCATGGTCCAGGAACTCAGCAACTCCTCACACATATACATCACCCTACGATGGACTCTACTCAGGTGGGGTTCTAAGGGAATCTGATGGATTTATAAGTAAAACAAAGTGCCTACATCTCAAGGGTTGTATTTACGATAATGCCTCTGTATTACACAGTAGTGGGTAGGAGTGTGTTGGATTATGTAAATGTATCTTATCAACTCTTTCTTTCTGTATATGCATGTACATCTACCTCCTCAGGAATGCATCCCTGTCAATGAATGCTGAGACGGTAGGACAAAACACCGTAAAATATGAGGACAGAGCTCTGAGGGATAGCATCGTTCACATGCTCAGAGGGACCAGCACTAGCCCAGTGTGCGTTGCATTTACCATGGAATTAAAATATGAAGATGGCCTTAGTAGTAACAGCAATTTGACAATAAGAAGCTTTGAATTTATTGAACATTTGTATCTGTCAACACCCATTTAACATAAATTCTGTACAAGTTTTGAAACAAAACTTGCTTTTTCTGACAATTAGGATAATTGAACAACTATTGCCCAAATTCATAAGAGGCCCTTCAGGACCTGAGGCAAAAATGGCTAATAGGCTTCAAGTTGGTGAGTAAACCATTATAAAAAAACATGGTAAGGGTTCATTCATGTAGCTGCTTGTTTACAGTATCCCAAAGTATTAGTCTGCAGATCGCTATCAAGAGCATACAATGAATAAAAAATGACCATTCATGTCGGCTACACTTCTCTGAGTGTGAATAATGACAATTGACATTTATCAGAACACTCAGACCGCCCAGAGGAAATACAGACACTTGCCTACTTCAGACCGTTGTCAATTCAACTGCATCATGCCAATGGGAGTGCAGAAAGTGACGGAGGCCAGTGGTGGGTGGTGGAGGAGTGTTCCTCAGTTTCTGCCATTGTCAGAAGCAGCTGCCACAGTATAGAAATCGTGGTGTTCAATGATAAAGTCAGCCCCCCTAGTATGGGGTTTCTGGCAGGACATGGGTAGGTAAAACTCTTTATCTATACTCAGTCTTTCTTTTTATATATATATATATATATATATATATAAAGATTAATTTATGCAAATAAAGAAAACTTAATTTTGTTGTGCCTTCTACTCCTTTTCTACAGTATCGTTGGCCTGTACATGTCTGTGGTGCTGGTCATTGGAAAGTTTGTCAGGGAATTCTTCAACGGAATTTCTCGTTCTATTATGTTTGAGGAACTACCCTGTGTAGACCGTGTCCTCAAGCTGTGCACAGACATCTTTGTTGTTAGAGAGACAGGAGAGATGGAGCTGGAAGAAACATTGTTCGAAAAACTCATCTTCCTCTATCGATCGCCAGAGACCATGATAAAGATGACCAGGGACAGAACGGACAGCTAGAGCTTGGGTTTGAACAGCTGCTAAAAGTATCTGTTTGACTGTTCCAGCAGATGGGATTGACTCTATAATATTAAGATTTGATTGGCTCAGAACACAGATATGAATGTAGGTTTTATATAGCCTGTTACTATGATTATACTTAACACTGTATAAGACAGTAGACTTGGGCATCTGCTTACTAGTAACCTGTACATTTTTATGCCGTACTCACAGCATGCAATGCATGACTTTCAAAAAATTAAGTTGTACCAACTTTATAAGCAAATTTGTCAAAGGTACAGATGACATAGCAATTCCATACTTTGCGAAACATTATATTGCAAATTATGAATTCATAATTTATGAAAATTCTACAACTGTTGCATACAGCATCAAGTGGTTTTGAAATAAAATGATTTACAATGCTTCTGGAATTTAGAATGTAGCCAGTATCATGGAGTTAACAGAAAAAAGACAGGTGACAGTCATTTGATTTTAATACATTTTCTTAAGTATTTTTCTTTATTACAAATGAACCACCATTATTTGATTCAGGTCCCCAATCTTCATAAATATATAACACCAAGCTTATTCATTCTTTTGTCTTCATCCAACCACAAGTTGTGAAGGTGTGGTAAGGTGTAAAGCTCTCCATCATGAATGGACCCAAGCTGAATCTCAAAGGTCAGATCCTGGAACAGGAGAGGATAGATTAGGAAGTATTTATGAGCGATTTGAGAAGCAAAAAACATGTACAATTCCACTTGACGCACTTGGGTGTGTTAACATAGGATTCGTAGCCATGACCTTTAAAAGCTATGTTATGAACCAGTCTAAGATCTTTAGTTGCACCACAAACCAGGTCTGTGCAAACGTTTAGACAACCAAATATTCCAGTTGAAAATGTGATGTCTGGTGACAATTTACCGATACCACAAGACCAAGGCCCCGCAAAACTCATTTCTCCATGTTACATAAGAAATGGTAGTAACGTAGCTTACAATCTACGCAGCACTGTACGCATGCAGATTTATATGTTGCCAGCTACTTTTTTTTTTTTATTGTTAGACAGCCAGGTATTGGCTAGTTAGGATTTTGAAAGTCATTTCTAAATTTGTTGTCAGTGACTTAGTATGTCTGTTTAGTTATCAGCCACCAACTAGGTTGACGTGTGTGAGAGAGAAAGGGTGAGAAAAATCTGACTACTATTCTGTTGATTTTGTGAGATTAGCATTAAAAGTAGTACATTATAGTTGACTGTTGACTGCCTAAGTGATTAAAGTTGGCAAGACAAGCTTGTATTGCATTTTTTTTTCATTATTCAATCAATAATATTGACAAGCATTCATTCCATCCTCACAATTAGTCTATATAAAATGTAAACAGATAAGCAGCCCAATGTGATTTAGATTTAACTATACATTTGTTTGTGATGAAGAACAATCTGCTTTATTTGCAGTGTTATAGTGATACTACTTGGTATGGTGATACTTTTGCTGGTATAGAATCGTGGGGATTATTTTGGTATCTTGACAACCTTACAAGTGACACCTATCAGACATGCATACACCAGTAACGTATCAGTTTGGGAACTGTCCATGGTTTGGCTAAGGATTTCAAACTATACATTGTGCCTTTTAGACAGATGAGTCTAACATGTTTGTATTGAGATCCTGGACATTTAGATCAGTGGATATACATACATACACATATACACACATATATATATATATATATATATATATATATATATATATATATATATATAAATAAATAACTAACAGGCACAGCAAGTGTTACTTGGAGCACAGAAATGAAATTTCGTCATCCAACCGTTATGTGATTACAGATTTTGTTACTTGCCAATGTGTGGTTTCCCTAGAACATGAGACAACACCGAATTTAGAGGGAAATATGCCAGATAGATCTGCCCATTCCGTAACCAAACAGGCCCAGGCAATGCCTCGTCGGATATTTCTCGAACGACTTTATGTAGAGTCCTCATAATAAGTCTAAAATTAATTTGATGGGATCGGCAATACTCACACGCCGCTCCCTTTGGTTTGGTGACTTTGACATTGGCCTCAGCAAGTTTGAGCGCCTCTGATTTGAACTGCGGTTTCATCGCTGCACGCACAACGTTGGCGCAGATTGCAGAGAAGCGAATGTAGCTACAGTGCAAACGAGACACATGCAAGAGTTAAGATAGAAGAGAAACGTCAGCAAACAGTAATCCTACATTTGACCAGTGCAGTAATGCTCGTGGTAAATGCAAAATTCATACCATAATTCCCAAATAACCACGGCCATTGCCCAGCTTATTAGCGTAACGTAAAAAGTACATTATCCTGCTAATGTTAGTGACAGGTAGCTTATACTTTTGATTAAATAAAACCAGGGCTGGCGTAAAGTTAGCAAGTATTAGACTAAATATTGGTAAAATAGCCAGCTAGCGTTAACTACCGCACGTTGACAAGTTAGCTAGCTAGCTATTTAAACGTGCAGGTCATTCACAAATATAAGCTAAAGCTAAAATGAAGTATGGAATGAAAATCCCAAACAATAGATTTTAAGTATCAATAAATTGTCAGTTAAGTGAGATGTGTAGATTTGTTTCACCTTAGGCCTGCTTGTCTCCAATATGCAACCATCTTGCCAGTAACGCTAACACTCCTCTCAAGGACAAGTCCGACAGAATCTGTAACATTGAATACGTGATGACGTCACCTTAATCTTCTTCTTTACTTGTCTTTGCCGTTTGATGGGCTCGCGACCAACTGAAAAGGTCCATTCTGCCACTTACTGCAGCGGAGGCCCACATTTTTTCATTTCTTTTTCTAAACCTTTATTAATAACCAACAAGTGTTACAATTCGAAAATTAGACCAAGTAGCATTAACATTAAGTAAAAAATGTATCTTACAACTTCAACAAAAAAATAAGTTCTCTATGTTGTTTGTAGTTTCATCAGGATTGCAAAGCTTTACCCCAGTTAAACTATTTCATGTACAATTTTTTTGTAAATAACTTCAAATGAGTGATTGCAACATTTTGGTGTAAATGCATAAGGCTGGAATGTCATATGATATGCCCACAAATAAAATACATGCACAGTAATGAAACCATATAAAATGTAAACTTACAACAACAACAACAAAAGTATTTACCTAAGGTAATGCTTCCTAATAGTCATAACTGACTTTCTCAGCTAAAAGGTAATCTAGTATGAGTCAAGAGAGCATATTTGAAAAGTAGATATTCTGCAGAGTGTCTGATCACCGTGATATCCAGTTAATAAGGGGGATGGTAAAATATCTGACAAGGTGTTTATTTTTTCATATTTCAACAGTTTTTGAGACAATTTATAAATAAAATGGCTTAGTGACCTATTCAGCCAACCATTCCATTTCTTGCTCTCGCCTGTTGGTTGCTAGCCAAATAATATATATTTTTAAAGCTACTATGTAGAGTAAGATCTGGGGGAGAACTTAATCAGTGGATGGCCATCATATATTCTAAGCTTTGCAACTCTAAAGAACATTATGCAGCACTGTTGATAACGTTCATTTGTCTGAAACTTATTTCACCGTCGCCAGTCGAAACTACCGATGTGTTGACTGGCTGGATTAGAGGCTTTAGCTGATCCGGGACTTTGAATGCCAAAGACTCGACTGTGTCAACATATTCCCTCGTTCCTCTCTGGACCTGACTGTCATTCAATTGGAAGAAAGAGCAAAGCTCAGGTACTTTGCTTGCACCATGTCTAATATTAAATGCTTCTGGTCAAATGGGGTCGTGGTTTTTCAGAAATGACAATGGCAGGCTACAATATTTTGAAGTTATCTCAAAAGTTCTGGTACTGGCTCCTATACTGGCGCATCATAATAGGCAACCCATACGTATCTGAAGACTTTCAGCCAAGGTCTCAAAGAATTGCTTCTTCGCTGGGCTTTCGGGGCTTAAGTCCCGACTATTTTGAGACAAGCCCCGAATGTCTGGACTGACCAATCAAAATTATCATTACAATTCATAACTGTCGAGATAGACCTTTTGGCCTCCTCTCTCATCGGGTCCGTTATTCCAGAGGAAGGAACACACAAGTGGAGACAGTTGTTTAGTCAAAACGTATTTTAATTCACTCAGAGTATATGTATATTATCACACGCATATGGTTTATTAACCTTTAAGCAATTATTGTAATAATAGCAGTTTACCTTAGCTCATATCCCGCAAAGCTGAATATAAGGAGAGTGGAGAAGACCGTGACGCCCCAGTTCCTACTGCCAGTCTGCCTGTGTCTGCTATTCTGTCTGCAAATATAGTTGGACGCACCCTGACCTTGACTGAAAACAAGATATTCCCTGTTTTTGCCAGTTAGTCTAGGCCTGTCCTGCTAAAATACGGGCCTCACTGTCTCCTCTTATCTTGAGACACAGTCCTTCTCCACTCACTACACTAATTGGCCCCCACCTTTTCTGCTCTGCCTTCTACTTGGCCCCCACCTTTTCTGCTCTGCCTTCTTACTTGGCCCCCACCTTTTCTGCTCTGCCTTCTTACTGTTAACCCTTTCCTCGTTGTCTATTCTCACAATAACACATATAGTTTTTCAAATCACTCCAATTCAAAAATAAGCTCCGAAGTCCGACTGCTCCGCTAGCTCTTTCTTCCTCAACTTCAACAGCACATAACCCCTCCCCCTGGGCTGCTAGTGCGCGCACGAGCAATCCTAGTGATGTTAAACTTGGGAGAATTTGAGTCTGATGAGAATACAAACATAATAGACAAACAGCAATTTGCCGATTGATCATCATCGACATTTCGAATTTTTTCAAAAAGAAGTCAATGAAAGTTCCAGGTTTGTGCAGTTTACGAAACTGTTTAGGAACTTATATCATATTAGCTAACTACCTTCCAAAATGTTTTAACATGAACCTGCTAGCACGCAGGTCAGGTCAGCTCCCTTTTGTCAGATTTAATAGCATGCTCAAGATATAGTTGCATACACATCATGTAATCCATTAGTGGTGTGCTCTATTATTTGTGTGATATTAATGAAGTCTGTAGCAGAAGAACAAGAGTGAGTGAGAACAACATCTAGAATATTGTAGAGAGGTTTGGGTATCCTTCCTGTTTAGGTGCAATAAGATGTCAGACTTTATGACCGGTCAGTCAGATGGCATTGTTTATGGCCCTGTGTAAAAGATAGGAGCAACCTTTGAATTAGAGATAAATGAGAGGGCTGTGGGGGAGGGGCTGATTGTGGATCTGGGAGGCCTCTGGCCTTTGCCTTAGGAGAGGCCTGGTTAGGCAGAGGAGCACGGGGCCAGGTGGGAGAATGTTGGGGGTTGTGACAAAGGGGAAAGGAGTGACCCAGGCTTAGGAACAGCAACAGATAGCTGGTCAGAACCGGTTCTTAGATGCAATCTAGAAGTCAGCAGACAGGGTGAAACTACTATAACAGCTAGAGACAAAGGAAGAGAAATCAGACTGGCAGAGGGAACTGGGGCGTCACAGTCATCTCCACTCTCCTTATATTCAGCTTTGCGGGATATGAGTTAAGGTAAACTGCTATTATTACAATAATTGCTTAAAGGTTGATTAACCATATGCGTGTGATAATATACATATACTCTGAGTGAATTAAAATACGATTTGACTAAACAACTGTCTCCACTTGTGATCCTTCCTCTGGAATAACGGACTCGATGAGAGAGGAGGCCAAAAGGTCTATCTTGACACTTTCCAGTATGTGATAGCAAACTGTAGCTTTTTTAGTGATGATACCCATTCCAACCAAGTCAACCAAATAAAAATGTGTTCCCAGTGACGTGCCTGGTTAAATCAAATAACAATCGAACTTCAGTTAGACTTTTCTATGCTGGTTTTAGACACGCAAAAAAAGGCAGGTCCAGCGCGCGTGATGGCCTGCTGGGAGTGCCTACTGGCACTGCTGTCGAGTTATATTTGCCGCGACTTGGGACTGTTATATAGTTGAGTTGTTTTATCGAACGCTAGCCATCACAATTTACATTTTGTGTTAACGTTACTTCCATGCAGTCTAACGTTACCTAGCGAACTTGTTATCAGCAGAGGTTGAGCTCCGAGCCTCCGCCCTCAGCCAAAGTGCCTAACGTAAACCATATCTCCTAACGTAAACCATAAGATAATATTAGCAAGGCTAAAACTGTAATAACCACGACGTAATCAAACAATTGGCGTTTGATTTGGATTATGTTGGGAACATGAACACATTTATGAGATATGTAGCTTAATGAATTGAAATGAACTTGTGGCATTTCTGTTGTACTACAGTAGACGTTGTGAAATCCATTTACAAACACAAAAAGCACATTACATATTACCAGCTACACCATTGAAGCTTCATTTCATAACAAAAAACAATTGGTGCTCCCATTTCGTGGGTGCTCCTGACTTTTTAAAGTCACTTTGTTTAATGCTTATCAAAACAGCTCCCAATATACGATTTACTTTCTCTACCCTTTTTCTGCATGGATAAGAGAGATGCAGAAACCGGACAGGAGAGAGGAAGAGGAGTGAGAGAGAAAGATGGTGACTGCAACAGATGAGAGCAGATGATGGCGAGAGACAACAGGGGTAAGCTATACAACACTGCATTAGATGTGCTTTTATTTTATTGATTTAATCAGGCAGAAGAGTCAGGAATATCTGCAGATGGATCTGTTGTGCAGTTACAAAAGTAACATATCAGACCTGAATCTGGTTATTTAAATACAAGTACAAGTAAACTTCTATGAAAGACAAAATTACCATGTATGGGAGCTTTCAGGGTTTTGTCTCCACCACCAAGAGGTCAATAGCAGATGGTTGATATTATATACAAAACGTACGATCTTATTTTTATTATCTCCTAAACAGATTTAAACATTCAATATAAAATCAAAAATGCACCAGATTGATGTATTTGATTGTCAAAATGTAAAAAGAAATCTCCCAATGGAGTATGCCCCCGGACCCCTCGAGTGGCTGTGACTCTGGGCTGAAGCCCCTAGGACCACCCCTGACTCATATTATAAAACTGTTTGAAGGATAACTGCTTTAAATAAATTTGATTGCAGTCTTGTTTGTGAACCAGTATTAGTTGTGTGGACATCCATCCAGTAAAGGGCGCTGGAGGAAGCACTCCTCTGACAGGTCACCAGGTTGCAACAGATGAGTTCAATCTTGTGATTAGTTGGAGAAACGCTATATAAAGGTATCTGTTTGGTTCAGTAGGGGCTGACACACATGCCGAAAAGACTACATTTATAACAGGAATATAGTGAAAGTTCTATAAGAAAAATTTGAATCAACTATTTAACTTTCCCTTATCACCTAAGCAATTGAAATCCATTTGATGACATTTACCCATGCAATGTTTTTTTTTATTAGAAGATGCTGAATCAAACCAGTGTAAAAAAGTCTGTTCTATGTACTTATTGTTCAAATTATTGTGAAGAGACTCTGCTGTATTTAATATAATATATTTTCCTTTTACCTTTTTTTTTAGAAGACTGCTCTGTTTGAGTTCTGAGTATGAGTCATAAAACGCAATCATATAATAAAAAAAAAGAGCCAGGTAATGTTATGAGAGTGAAAGAGAGAGGTACATAGAGATAATGTAAGAGATGGAAATCAGGGAATTCAATGTAGAAAGCGTTCTTTCTTTTTTAAAGTATTATTTATACAGGGTAACTAGAGACTAGGTCTTCTTTCCAGCAGTGCCCCGTTAAAGGCAGAAACATTTATTAAAACAACAAAAAAATCATGAATAAAATTAAATGTATACAAATTAAAAAAAAATATATATATATATTATAACAATAAGCAGATAATAAAAACTTGTTAGAAAATGTACAATACATTACTACATTTTTGGCAGAAATATTGATATACAAAGTTTCAACCAAAACAAGTACACTCTTTGTAGTGTATTGAAACAGTAAAAGAGAAATTTGATAGGTTCTAGAGTTGAATGTTAGAGATATCGTGGGGAACCTAATAAATAGGAGGTCACCAGGTAGAAGGGGCCCTGCACGTAGTCGACTGAGAACTGTAAGTTTAGAACAAGATGCTAACTATAAACTTCTGTATGGACTAGTACAAGTGGTTATGAAAAATTATGAAAGGATGGAACCCAGTGTTCACCGGAGAACACAACACTGTTCAACTCCTATATCCTCCAATAGAATTTTGAATTCTTCAACCAAAACAAACTGCTCTAATTTCCAAACCTGTTGAACCTTGTTCCATTTATCTGAGGCAAAAAAAAACGGTGAGCAAATTTTCCAAGTTCTGTTTTCACGTTTGGGCTTTCAAGGCTGATAAAGTCTTGTAAACATGTCCCATGATTACTCGGTGTGCTTTAGAAGGGATGTAAGGTAAAAAGGTAACTTGCCCAACGATGCCTTGTAAACAAAAAAGAGACAACGTTTTTCTCTTCTATCACTAGGAGAAGACCATCCTACTTTCTCATATAATGTACAATGATGTGGTCTAAATCTATCCCCAGTTACAAAGCGCAAAGCACTGTGGTAAACTGCATCAAGGGACTGTCAAATAGTTGGGGCTGCATGCATTTACACAATATCCCCATAGTCCATAACTGCCCAAATGGTTGTTTTACAATTGTCATTCTGTTTTCAAGAGAAAAGCATGATCTTGTCCAGGAGTGAGCTCCAAGTCTGCTCTTCACCTTCTTTGTGAGTTCAAGCACATGAGTCTTAAATGACAACTTTTCATCTGGGGAAATTCCCAAGTACTGTAAACTGCAACTCGCTCAATTTGTAAGTTTAGTGGGAGTGGGAGATGAAAGATATAGGTTTTTATTTCGTTATTTAAATTTTATTTCGTTATTTAAAGGTTTTTATTTCGTTATTTGGATTGGAGGATTTAGCGTCACCTTTCCAATTCACACTCCAGCTCAGTAGGTGGTGGTAATGCACCAGAAGTTGGTTGCCAACCATCGTTAAATCTCATAGAAGAAGAAGAGCCAGGCACAGTCCGAGCTGCTGTCAAGTACAACTAGTCAGAGGCCCACAAGCTCTGACTTATCAACTAACAAAATGAAGATCTGGGCGTCAGAACACATCTTTAAGTATGTAATTTTGTATTTCATAGGGAAATTGTATCTAGAATATTACATGTAAGTGATGCTTTTAGGCGTGCTGCTTTTTGCGAGATTGTTAGTCCCGACTTTGTCCGGCTTCCTCGGTTCGTGCTTTAGCTTGCAAGTTAGCATCCTATACTTCTAATGACTGTGGGTCTTTAATATGTAGCCGATCTCGATAGTATCTGTCAAGCGTCAGGTTTATCTTAAGTTTTAGTTTGTCACTCTGTAGATCAATGTTAGGAGATTTGGCAGTTTTGCTAGACTAATTAGATCTGAAATGAATATCACGAGTTCTCATCGAACGTTGTTAGCTAATGTGACATTGTTAGATGACCTATCGTTCGGTGAATGATGTGCCTTGGGAATACCAAACGCTTATGTATTTGAACTCCTTGACTAGTAGTGAAAGGTTAACTTCGTCTTCAGTTTTCGCTCCATGCATTGCACGCACTATTGTTAGCTTGAAGTTTTGTAACGTGAAGTTCAAGTAGGTGTAGCCATGCCCATGGCATCTTGCTGTCTCGGTTCGGGAGAAACATTATCAACTCTACCGGAACAAAATGACCGATAACGTTAGTGTAAATTATTTACATTTTCTGGCCAATGTTGCTAATAAATGCTTAGTTGAAACTTACATTATGTTTTACATGCTAAATATTTGTAATCATGATTTGGATCATATTGTAAAGGTTAAATGGTTCCGGGCCAACAACAACATGACATTGTTGGAAAATGTTCATAACTGTCATTGTCACTAGTAGTATAACCTTGAGCTATGTTTACAACCTAGTCTTTGCCTAAATACAATTTTTCCTAGTAAACCGACAAATTTGAATTAAACTTTTTAAAGTTTTTACTTCTATGCAGCCTATCCTAGCAACAGGTTTTGAGCAGCAAAATGAATATAAAAGCAAGCAAAATTTTTCCCAAAAAATCAAACGGGAAAGAATAGTTGTTGTATGTATCAGGTTCTTGTCAAGAAATCATAACACTATCCATCATAAACACGTGCTATACTTTATGGCGTTATCGGAAATACAAGGTTTTGTTATTTGAGGCATTTCTGCTTTATTTCATAGGACAGTAGGCAGACAGGAAAATAGGGAGAGAGAGAGGGGAGGACATGCAGTAAAGGGCCTGGGCTGGAATCGAACCTGGCCTGCTGTGTTTAAGACTAGCCTTTGCCGTGCGCCTTAGCCCGATGAGCCCGCGGGGCAGAGACACCGTTATATTAGTAAAGAAGTACAGCATGGACAAGGAGGGTTTAGAATTGGCACAAGTAAACAGAGATGGTGAACTTGTGAGCCTTTTTAGCGCTAACAGCCCTGTGGGAAGAAGCAGTAGATGAGGCATACGAAATAAAGAAACTCCAGTAAGCGAATGATCAGCTGGGGGAGAACAGCAAGGCTGGAGAACAGATATGTTGTCGTGTGAAAGTTGGATTTGTGTCAATATTTTCCACCAAACTAGTTAAAGAAATGGAGATCGGTGGTAAAGACTTGGCTAGGCCAGCTCTGTCAGATATATAGCATAAAGATGTAGCCAGTGGCTGTGGCTAAAAAAGAAGAATCCAATATAGGTGCCAAAGTAAAGAATATGTCAAAAAACCAAAGAAAGTGAGAGATACTCAAGCCTGTTTAATTTAATTACTATTATCTTATATAGGGCTGCAACAACTAAGTGATATAATTCGATAAAAAAAATGGTTATGGAAAGTACTCTGATAAGGACTTGAATCGGCGAGTCCCCAAGATGAAGTTTTTGGTACTTGGATTGGCACATGGATTGGTCACCAAAAATGGTATATGTGCATCTCTATTTTAAACATAGCGGAGGCAGAGAAAACTGTCTATTCTGCATTCTTCAAAGACTATTAAGCATAACCCTCCAGATCTGAATGGAATACTTGTTTTGGTGTGGTCTGACCATCAGCGCAGTGCGTCCAGGCCTTAACACGTTAGCACCTTTGCCTAGCAACCTTATGCAGCTAAGACGCTGCATGTTTTTTTTTTTTTTTTTTTTACGATGTTTATTGTCAGATTGGTCTTACATTTAATTCTAAGTATTTAAAAAGTCTTGCGTCTAAAATCTAACTTGCCTAAAGCTTCAGATACCCTAGTAATTGTTGTTTACAGGCTTAATATGTTTTTGCTGTTGTTCCAGTCATCCATGGGAGACCGTGACAAAGGCAGCAATGCAGAAGTACCCCAACCCTATGAACCCAAGCGTGTTTGGGGTGGATGTGTTGGACAGAAGTGTGGATGTAGATGGACGGTTACACAGTAACAGGTTACTTAGCACTGAGTGGGGGCTGCCTTCTATGGCCAAATCTGTAAGTAATAAAGTCTTATCAGGGCCGCATCTAGTGTTTTTTTTATTATTGACCTTTATTTAACCAGGTATTGCCATTCAGATTAAAATTTCGTAATCAAGACAGACCTGGTCAAAATAGCAGCGATGTCTCCTCCCAGTGTTTTGCACTCTCAAGTTGAAACGCCCATTATTGCATGTGCATTAAGGCAAACGCGCAAAATGGATGAGGTGTGCGAAAATGCTCATTTGAAAGACGCAATCCTTGTTGCACCTCATTAGTAGATCAGCTTCGAAATTTTTTGTGGCTGATATGATGTTTCCACGTGTTTTTGCACATCAGGCCCATAGGCTTTTAACAGCTGTTAAATGTATGCGTTTTTTTCTTTTTGTGTCTGAGTGAGCTGGAGGCTTAAAACATTGTGACAAATTATACTTGAATGTTCGCGATATAGTCATCCCACGTCGAACAAGCCACGATACATTGAGTATATTTGATGTATTGCACACCCCTATAACCAAGGTTTTAGCTATCAAATAATATTACTTTCTTGCATATGACACTTAAACTTCTTCAGTTATTGGTTGTTCAATTTAGGTATGTCTTTTTACACAAAAATTAAAAAACGTAATCCTATTGCTAAGAGGTAAAAATTGCCTAAAAAAATATTGTTTGTAGAAATTGTTTTTTAATGTAATGATACATACAATGATACATAGTTGCCTGTACCTGTTTCACTACCTCTCAGAAAAATGCTCCCCTTTCTCCCTTAGATGTTTGGCGTAACAAGGTCACGTACATATGTACAAGAACATTCTGTAGTGGACCCCAAAGAAAAAATATTTGAGTTGAAATCGACAAATGTAAGTTAACAACAACTCTTGTCCTGTCAGATGTGTTTTTAAATAAGATGACGTAGTTTGTTTTATGGTGACGACTACATTGCCACATCAAATGGAGTTTAATGTTTTGCACTTTCTTACCTCTAGATCTCATTTACCAATTTAGTATCAGTGGACGAAAAGCTTACGTATAAACCGCACCCGCTAGATCCTGAAAAGTAAGTGATGGGTACCATGCTTATTTGCCTATTGTGCTAAGCTTGTTTGATTGTTATATTTACTCTTAAAGACCTGATTCTATTTAGTTCTAACGAGATCTGAATAAGTAAATGAGTGGAATTATACAAGTGGAGGAATTGCATGATTTATTAGGAATTGGTTTCAGGACTTTGGTGCTCATTTTGTTGACACTATTCAATACCTTAACAACTTAACAATACACTCATACTTAATGTCAAGCTATAACGGGACTTGACACAGAAATGGAAATTGATATTGTATTGGTAGATTTACATTTATACATACAGCATACAGTGCTGTAAATCGTATTTGCACCTTTTTGCATTTTTTAACCTATACAACTTGATTTAGCAAGGCATAGGTCAAATGTAATGCTAGAAATGCCCTGAGTCTAAGAAAAAAATATGAACTTTGAGTACTTATTGAAAAATAACTAAGGCAACTTCCAAATGTTCATACTTACTTGCAACCAACCACTCCTGTAGTTACTGGTTAGTTTCTGAAAGGGCTATGGAACAAAGAGGATGAAGCTATGACCCACTCTTTCATGCAGAACCTCTTCAACTGATGAGCGTTAGTTGTACATAAAGTTGTCAGCACTCAGGTTCCGGACGCACATCATGCCAAAATCCTGCAAAATTCCTGAATTAGAGATCTGTTGCTTTATTTTACAATCACTAATGAAAGTTTTAAAAGATGTTAATCATTGCTTACTGAAAACAACATAGAAGCTCATCTCAAGTTAGCCAAATTTTCACTAGACTCATTTGTCCATACAATATTGTCCCAGAACTATTAATGCTCATCCAGGTGTTTTTTTGGCAAACTTGAGACAAGCTTTTATGTTGTATTTGTGAGCAATGTTTTCCACCTTGTTACTACTACTCGTGAAAAAATCCAATTTGATCAATGTCTTACTGATGGTAGAATCATTGATCATCACTGATCATAGCTCATTTGAGAGAGGAATGCCGATGTCGAAGCGTTTTACTGGATGTCTTTATTACTTACTGGAAAACGTTATACATTAGTCTAAGAATAACCCCTGGAAATAGGAAGTCCACAACTATCTCCACAGCTCTGACTATGGCCTGATGGAGCCCAAGTGTCTTAGAAATAGTCTTGGGAACCATTTCAAGAGTTAATGGCACCATTTTCAAAAGACATATTTGAGACTTTTAATTAGGGAATGACTTATCATTTTGGCATGGAGTACCTCCATAAAGTGCACTCACAACTTGAATGTGATACAAAGGGCCATCAGTTGACAGCTCTTCATGGAAGAGCAGGCCAAAATGATTCTGGTTTTATTTATTGCAACTTGGCAGGCGGCTTAACCTATGATTAACTCTTGAGGGGGTGATACGGTTTTCAAATTGTGTGATCTCTACATTTGTTCAAGAATTGATTGGCACTGTACACATGCATATACCTTATTTTAGACTCATTTTACTGTACTATTGTCAACTGTTTTGTTTTTGCTACAGGACGGTGCTTTCCCAGGAGGCTGTTATCACAGTAAAGGGCATTAGTCTGAGTAGCTACCTTGAGGGTCTCATGGCCAAGACTATCTCAAGTAATGCTTGCAAGGTAGGTCCTTATGTCCTTCTTTCCCTTACGCTATCTTTTTGCTTCTTTATTTCCTCTGTCTCTGTTAAATGTCACATTTATTTTGCTCTTAACAAAGCAGTCTGTTTTGTAGTTCTAATTCTGTGTATTTTTTATTTTGTTCAGGGTCGTGAGGCAATGGAGTGGGTTATCAGAAGGTTAAACACAGAGATTGAGGAGTTAGCCATAACTGCAAGAGGAACCATGCGCGTTCCCATGGCAGCAGCAGCTACAAACAAATGACCCTCAATAAACAATTTTTCAACCCACCTCATGTGCACAGCCAATAAAAATGTATAGTTTTGACTCCATTGATTTTAATTTGGTGTCCTTTAAGAACTGCCAATCTCAGAAGAACTGACTGTTTTGTTACAGAAGTTAAGGCAAAAGTCAATGCAATGAAATTATGAAAATAATAATAAGAAAGATTAACAGGGTTGAACTGGATTGCACCTAAAGCATGTTGGAATTGCAGTGTAGGAGTTCTTGGGGATTTTTCGTTTTTTTACTCACAATTCATGTTGTGCCTTTTCCATATTTTAGTTATTAGTCTTCTATTTAATTGCATCACCCTTTATTGTTTTCTTTATTTATGGTCTCAATCTAAAGAGCTTGAATCTTTAACATAACATTTTTACTCATCTCTAGAGAATTAATTTAAACAGCACCATCAGGCTGGAATAGTCAACATGTCATAAACTTTCAAAATGTATTCAACTGCTAGAGGCAAGAACTGATTGCTTCCACAGAACTTAAGAGGAAGGTTGAAAAGTAAGTGCAGTTTTCCAATCAATGCTGTCAGGCACCTGCATAGAATTGGTTTCCTTTGTGACATTTCATTTTTCAAGCTTTTTGTCGAACTGGTGTTTTAAAGAACATTTTGAAATACAATATACTTTCTCATGTTAGGCTCTTTTTGTATGCAGTGTAGCTGGGATAGATACTTTAGGTTGGACTAACAATACTTAAGCTTTGAGTAGGAATGTATGGTTTGTCAACTTGCTTTTACTGCACACCTGGGTTTTTTACAGAATTGTAAACACAGTAGCCTAATCAGGTTTTAAGCAATTTAAAATTTGCTATTTGTTTGCTGTGGTCACAAGACATGTTAAACCATTTTGGAGCACACCAGTTGTCCCATGAGGCTTTTTATGCCTGCAAGAAGTATCTGTTCCAAAAAATGTTTTTGGCAAGTTTTTTTTAAGGTCAATTTATAATTTTGAAGATAACTATCGAACATGTTTCTGCTCCAGTGTTGTGATACTTCTTCTCTCTTCAATGTAGTCAGCCTTGTGATTGTGAACCGGTAATTTTTTTTTCTTATTTTGTGGTAGGCGTTGTCTTAGCAGCATTTGTTCGGATGCAGTTATTTAAGGTGCTTTAAATCAGCTTTAAAACTGTAACCCAAAGTTAGTTGATCTCAATGAAGGCCAAAAATGTTTTTAAAATGTTTTAGGCAATTTAAAGACTTTAACTTATCCTAAAACCAGGGGATTTTTTCTACAAAACTTAAAAGCACAACATGCATCTGACAGTCTTCGCAATGCCTATATGGTAAATCCTCATGGTCTTTACTCTCCCCACTTAACTGTTATGCGCTCTTTCTAACTGCTTAGTTGTTTTTAGTTATTTCCCAGATACTTATTTGATGTATTTTGCTAAGGTTATTGACTTGCATTGTGGGAGGAATTCTTTAATATCACCCAATTAGCAAACAGTATCTCGTATGTGTAATGCCATCAGGAACATTTTAAGTCATTGGCGGTACAGAAGGTGTATAGTTATACATTCCAAGAATGTTAACATGTGACTCAAGTGCATACGCTGAAATAATCTTAATAAAAGTATGATGAATAAATACATTCCTAAAAAAATGTTGGCTTTTACTGTTGAATTGTAATAAAATCATAGCACAAGTACATTTAGGAGTTAAAGCAGCATTTATCTTTTGTGTGCAGAAATAATAAGCTGTACAGTATCATGGGAGGTTGATCTGGCCAGGATGGAATCCAGAATCGATATATTGGTCCAGTGACATGACAGATTTTTTGTGTCCATCAATTTCCATTCAAATGTAAAAGCAAAGCTGCACATGTAATACATTAAAAAAACATTGTGTTTTAATTGGTGTTTTAAAAAATCTGCACTTTAATTGCTTTAAAGTTTTAAAATGTCAGGTAGAAAGACCGTCTTGAGAAGAACTACAAAAACAATTTTAATAGTACATTAAATTGCTTGGTATTAAATGTCATGACCTATAACGCTGTCATGTCATATTGCTATCGCTGTCAAAACTGTCCGCCTTGACTCCAGCAATAAGTGACTTAAAGTGCCATAGCATAGCAGTCATGGCAGCCATTTCTCATTCTTAGTAGGGGTCTATGGCGTTCATTGTTCTTATTAGGGGTCTATCTATGCAGTGTAACCGAGGGTGTAGTTCCGGCTCTGACAAATGAAGCCTATGCGGAAGTGCCTTAAATCTGCATTCTTTCTAAGAACAAGCAGGGGGCGACTCTCTGGTTTCAAAAGCAACTCGATTCTATGGAAGTCTATGAGAAAATTACCCTACTTCTCACTTTATTACACCAGTAAACCTTTTCCTTACGAGTTTATGGTCTCAATCGCTAGTTTCAAGTCTTTTTCAATACAGCATAATGTTCATTTTGTAAATGATGGTCCCATTTAGAGTAAAATACACCATAAAGCAGGGTATTCTTTAGGGCGTGGCTACCTTGTGATACTCAATCGGAATAGAGACGTAGCAATGGGCTCCACCCCTCGCTCCTCCCAGCTCCTCCCCAGCCCCACCCTATAGATCAGTTTGAATACAGACACATGTCTAGAGAAGCTGCTTACCAATTTACTTGAAGAGGGTTTAAACGATATAGTAAATTATTCTTTTGAAGTTATAAATTGGGCTGTCAAACGATAAAAAAATGTAATCACGATTAATCCCGTGTTTTATCGCAGATTCATATTTTTCTTATCTGATCATAATTTTACTTCATCCAAATTTACCATGAAGAGACAATTTTATAGTTTATAATTATTTTATGAACATTGGAGTGGACGAGATTTGCTTGCTTCAACCAAATGTATTTATTATTGGAAATCAATGAACACAAAACAATATTGTTCAGAAACCTTCACAGGTACTGCATTTGGCATCGAATTAAAATCCGAGTACTTCAGATACCAATCAGAAATATTCAGCGCTGCAAGCCCCACCCCCAGCAGGGACTTTCCGGGGGGTGAAATAGCCTAATGTCCCCGGAACTAAATTTAGACCCTGGTCCCTGCGGTCAAAACGCACTAAGTACTTCCAAAGGTTCCTAGTTCCTGGGGAAAGTTCCCGCAGTCGAAACGCGCCTTACGGGAACTTTCTTCTGCAGTTAATTACAAAATAATGTTTGTTTATTTGTTTTCAAAGTTTGTTTTCAGTATACTGATAGCATTAATGTGGGAACTTAAAACAAAGCTTAAGCCACCACAAACCAGAAGTCTTGTTCTTCTAGAGGACTTTTTTAAATACAGTTGGTTAGAAGAAGAAATGCTTTAGGATATTTTTTTTTCAATAGTTGTATTACTTTACATCTCAATTCCTGGGAAAGGTTCTTATCACAGAATATAACCAGTTACAGCAGATAGGTAGGTAGGTTCAGAAGAATCCTGTTTATGTGGACCACACCTCAGCATCAGATGAGATGGCAATGAAACCCTATTAGAATTTGAGAACAAAAGAATATAGTCACACAGAACATTAAGTAACTTTAAGATTTCATGTCATACTAAAAAAACAATATTTACGTGTGTGTTCATATACTGTAAGACCAAGATCGATGCTAACCTTTTTCAACGTCAGAACAGGGTTGACCAACTGACCATGTGGCATGCTGGGTAGAGCAAGGCCTTTGGCCAGTTTGGCTAAACATATATGGTTAAGCATATCAATCATTCATGCAGATGAGATTAGAAGACTTGACCAAGAAATACGTAAACTTGTTTTAATTTTCTAGAGCAACCGCTGGTGCAGTTTATTTTTAAGTTTACTTTATTTCATCCTACCTGGAAAACTATTGTTTGAAAAGTATTATTTTCTCAAGATCTGAATGTTACCATAAAGATTATAATCCAACAGTCAATCAAGTGCTTACCATTAACTTTAGACATAACTACCATGTTAATCCCGGTTTTCATAAAATTCTCCAAAGCAGCTGTCTGAAAATATCATGAACTCAAAATCATGTTTTACTCACACAAATTCTCATTTCAAATTATGGCTTACAAATCAACACGTTCAGTAAATGTCTCAATTGATGCATACCTGAAAAGTTCCCACCTCAGTCGAAATCAGTGCCAGTGTAAAACTAGACAAAAGAAAAGTTAAGCATGGTAGAAATCCAAAATTAATGAGGTTCAAAATACAATTGAGAGTAATATTTATCTCACTTTTCCATTTTCATTGAGCCTTTGAGCTTGCCAGCTGAGATAAAAAAATGTCCATTGAAGATGGAATCCTGCAAGAGATTACATGTTTTTAAGAGCAAAAGACGATTGAAGTTAGTTGTATTTTTGTAATGTTAGACTATTGCCATAGTCTATAGATATGACTGTATTCTTGGTGTGGTTTGTGCTGTGCCTACACAACCTTTGATCCTTCAGATAGGCATCTGGAACAATAGACAGATATACATAGACACCGCATTAGCCGTTGGATCATATGTCAATGTCGCCGCCATATTGGAGAGGTCAAATTGTCATAACAGGCCAGTTTTGACCTCTACAATATGGCGGCGTTGCTGACATATCACAGCAATGGGCCAAAACAGTCAATGTGGCGTCTATGTATGTATGTCTATGCCTGAAACCATCAACATGAATGTACGGTAATCGCTATTGCCAACAATTGCCCATTTTGGTATTCTGCATTGCACAGAAAAGATACATTTACAATATATTATATCACGCCTGAAAAGCATTAAAGTACTACTCACAGCATTGAGTTGAAACAGTGGAGCCAGTGTTTTGTTGGTTTGAAGGGCAAACGCCTTGATAGAACCCTGGAAGTCAAGAAATATTGCCCCAGGGAAAAAGGAGAACATTGGAACCTCTCTGGCATACACTTGTAGCTCCATCAACATGCCAGGAAACTGTTTAGGAAGCTAGGGTTGAGATAAAATATGGTTGAGCTTTACAGATGGTACTTTCTATATTCCATATTCAACGCAGTGGTTACCCCATTCTACAAACATGCTTTAGACCAGGGGTCAGCCACCTTTTTGACATTAACGGCCAGTTTGAAATGTTCTAGTTAATTAGTGTGCTATATCAACATAAAGTTTAAAATTAACATTAGCCTAAGTTTAATTATGACACCACATAAAAAAAAACATTTCCAACAGAGCTGGAATTTTATTCCATCCATATGGGATACACGTTAGCAACATCAATTTGAATAAACTTTTTTTCTCTCCTAATCAGGACATTGTAATGATGATTTTCTAAGTTGCAGCCACTCCAACCCAGCCCCCCTCAACGTTTGGCAAACAACATTTTCAAAACATAAAGTAGGCAACACACAGCACGGTCCTTCTGAAAGACAAAACCGCACTCTACTGTCCATGAGAGCTGGAATCCCTGAACCTTGCCATCATCTACCGGACCTGAACCGCTGCACTGTGATTGTGATCGGGAGGCCTTTCCATCGATCAAATCAATCATGAGGTGATTTTGCATGTAGCTGTGAGGGCACGCGAACATTTCTTTAAAAATGTAAATGTAAAAACTCTCCCTCATGCGCTTCTTGCCAGTGTGCCAATGATTACGCTACAGCTGTGTTACGTGCCTAAAGTGGAAATATGGCCTAAATGTAGACGTTTAATACAATTTTCCATCTTCAAATAGCCTGTGAAAAAAACGTTCACTTTTGAAACTGTTTAGCATGTCTTTTCACCGGTAACCATAGTTGTTTTTTAAACGTCTTTTCAATGGAAAAATGCTCACTGGGGTATATGGATATGTTTTTGATGCAATACAAATACGTTAGAAAAAGTAACAGTTTGACTTTGGGTCAAGTTGCTTCAATTTCTCTCTAGAAGGCTCTGTTCTGTACAGCTTGAAGAAGGTCAAGCATAGATGATTTGGAGATTCAAGGACCACCCTGTATGTCACCTTTTAATAGCTGAAGACTGTGCATAAGTAGTACTAGGTGATGGTATCATATGCTTGAACTTAAACTTATATGGTTGGCAAAAATGGAAAGAGACGGCTGAAAGAACTGACGAAATGTCTTGCAATTATTTTGGGGATCTAGCTTTGAAATGTTTCCTTCAAAAATCCAAACATAATTGCAGTGATGAATTTCAAACATGTCAAGCAATTTCACAAAGCACAATAAATAATTGGTTTATACATATAGATGTAACATAATACGGTTTTAAATTAGCACCGACCACTGCTTTCAGTATATATACTTAAAAGGGCATTGGTATAGAGATAACAAAGTGCCTTTGTGCTTGGTACCCCATTTAACTTTGATTATTGAAAATAATCTAATGACAGCGGGCCTTTTGAGCGGGTTGACAGTACACTCAGTTTACCACTAGGGGCCTCTGTAATACTCACAATTTCAAGTGAAGTCAACATGCAATCTGAACAGAATCCTTTACCTGAGGGATTAGGACACCAAAATAACTTGTATTGAGGTGGAAAGGAGAGCCAGGAGGAATCTAAGAGTAGACAGAACTAATGTTATGGTTGCATCTGTTTGTTATTGCTTGTGAACAATAGACAAACAAACAGACGCATACACACAATTATTTAGAAGTCAGAAAGATCAACAGTTTGGGACTTTTTATTTGAATAAATAAATAAATAACATGCAAGTTAATTGGTGACTCTAAATTGCCCATAGGGTGTGAATGTGAGTGTGAGTTGTTGTCTGTCCCTATATGTGTTGGCCCTGTGATAGACTGGCGTCCTGTCCAGGGTGTACCCTGCCTTACGCCCTGTGTTGGCTGGGATAGGCTCCAGCCCCCCCGCGACCCTGTAAAACAGGATAAGCGGTAGAAGATGAGAGAGAGAGGGGAAATAAATAACATCAAGATCCTGATACATACCATGCTATCATTGATCAGGGCCTGCATCAGTCCTGCAGAGTAATATCCATAAGAAGCCGAGTTGAGAGTGAACTCGGACAGCCCCATTGTCAACATGTAGCCCTCCTTTTCGTGCAGCTCAAATGGCTGGGCCATGAATGGCGGATCTCTTTTACTAGAACAACTTTGGAACTCTCCCTTGAAAAGAAAAATAGCATATCAGTTGTTTTGTGTGAACAACTGCAATATAGATTGAATCACATGTCTCTGCATGGATTCATAAAATAAAATATTACAGTATGAGTCTGAGTTTATTGACCCCCCCCCCCCCACACACACACACACACACACACCTTGAGATCCAGACCCAGACTTGAGGCATCCATTACAGGTGAGTTGGTAAGTGGAATTTCCAAAACAAGTGCTTCGTTTACCTCAAATGCAACTTTGGAAGAATATAAAAAAGTTAGTTCTTATTTATAATGCAGGCCTAAGTGAAAGAACTATATAGTTTTAATATGATTTTGTTTGATTTTTTAACCCTTTCACAAGTGAACTTTCAAAATATAATATTGTAAAGTTGGTGATATGGGTAATTAAATCAATAATAATATTACAGTACACACAAATATGTCAGATCTAACCCTGAGAGTTAAGTAGAACTGGAGCAAGACATTCTTATGCTAATTCAACCAGTGGGATCGTACAAACCTACAAGCTACAAAAACTCCCACGGTTGACTGTATTTAAGCCTATACTTGAAAAATAGACCAGAGAACATTTTGTTTATCTTAAAACTAGACTCAATGTGCATTTTATTTTAACATTATAGTCGTTTTGGATGTCTGTTCAAGGTCCCCCTTATTAGACCACTTTTAATGTTTTCATACTCATTCCAAAGTATTAACTGCAATACCATTCATAGCCTCAAGGTACTCCTCCAATTTTGCGACATTGTGCTCAACCGCTGGGCAGATCTAGGTGCGTGGTAGGGTTTCATTCATTAGCATTGGTGATTTCTCTTATTGCCTACATTTATTTAAAATATAATTGTATACTATGAAGTTAAGAAAAAAATGGGAAGCCTACTCACTCTTTCCGTAATTTCACGTTTAATGCGTCCCTGGAAACTCTCAACCATCAGCTGGAAGATCCAACTATTGACAATGGAGGCGTAATGTTTTAGCTATGGGCCTACAGTGTTTTAAACCTTTTATTCTACGTTCATAACTCTCCTCAAATTACCTGGCCCCACCATGGAAGTTAATCTTTGCCTTCTCTATGTTGGCGTCGCAGTACATGCTGGTGATGGACAACCGTCCGGCATAGTCGCTCCCCACTTGGACTACAGAGCTCATATCCATGTTAAAAATAGCCAGGTTAAACCATCCATCGTCGTATCTGTAAATATGTGGGTATGTAGGTACGTTTTTAAATTATATAACTAAGAAGGCTTGACATAGGAATCCATGTCCCGTACGTCATAGTGTCGGCTAGATAGGCCTACAATTATAGTGAATTAAATTGACGACTATTTGGCTACGCAAAGACGTACGGCTATTGGTGGATAAGATATAGGCTAGATTTTAAAACAAGCATTGGGCAATTGATCCACCTTAATTTAGTTTAACGGCTCCAACAATAATTAAGTAGACTATACCGCCACTGCCCGGTGGGCCGAAGGACACATTTAACATTACGCCCTCGGACAACATTTACGCCCTCGGTCTGACGTTTTTGCTGATATGTTGCCCTAAGTTGTACATCAGCCTTGAACAGCCTCTGAATGTAGGCCGTATTGTTCCTATAACGGAACCCCTTTGTGAGTTCTGTTTTATAGAAATGCATTGGTTTCAAGACAAGTTGAAAATGAAATGGTATTGATTTAAATTTGTTGTTAAATTATGAAAGTAACGTCCCGAAAAACGTAATAATTATAATCAGAGCGGGTACCAAGACAGAGACATGTGAAACCTTCAACATACTAAATAAACTGCCAATATAGAATTATTATGACAAGTTGGAGTTTGGTGACTCACATGATTCCATAATTTGTGTTCCATTTGCCGCTTACTGCAATGCTTAGGCCTGAGATCCCTGCTTGAAATCCTGTAATTTCTTCAAAAAATTCAACCATGGGTTCCGGAACATCACTCTGACTCACTGTCATGCTGAGGTGCATAAAGGAAAAATAAACTTTCAAGACAAGAAATTATACGTATTTACCAATCCAAAATTCTATTTAAATCCTTTTGACTTCAATTAATTCATCACCACTTTCAGAAGGAACGGAAAGTTAAACAATAAACTTACCTACTAAGGGTGTACTCCACAGTCCCCAAGAAACCAAGGCTGAAACCACCACTCACATCAGGGAGGACCTTGCCCACTATGTTTTCTTGTATCCATCCAGACACAATATGCTTCCCTACATGTGCATCGATAAAAGCATTTGATTGCAACAGTGAGTGTTTGTCTGGTCTATATAATAGACCATATATTTTGTAAGAGCATCCCTTAATTTGACCAAGTGTTTGCATTTTACATTTGCTTAATTCATCTGGACAAAGAAATGTAAACAAATGACACCACTCCATTTTCCCTACCATATTGTAGTCCTTTGTTTGTCAAAATGAGTTTTATTGCAGGGTGTTCTCCAGACGAAGATTGGATGGTGAGGATAAGCAGTATTACCATACATGGTAACATTCTTGCTGTTTTTTTAAGGTGTAATTGTTAAAGCTATGTGACGTAATACTTCACACAAAATATACCATAAAATGTTAAATTTGTAGTCTTTTGAGTACATTGACTCTTTCTAATTCTGAGATAAGTTCAAAATATAGATCATTGATTCTCAAAATAAGAGACCTAAATCTTTTCGTATAATTACTGCAGGTTGCAATTAAATAAGATTGATAGCATCATTAAAGAAATCCATAATCTTTCAAGAAATATAATAAACAAGCATTGTAACAGATGGTACCTGGGAGAAAAAAAAGAAAATAATATTTACCAGGTATACATTCAGCTCTTGAAACTTGGTTGTGGGGTGAACCTTGAGTCCTTCAGTGAAACCAAAGCAGTTCCCTTTGTAAGATTTATATAGAACAATTTCCTGTGTAATAGTGAACTGAAACTGATCCTTAGTAGAGATCGTAAAAAATAGAAAGAGATGTATGACTTGTAAAACAGGAAACGAACCTTTCTAGAAAAAAACGTATTTTAGATCTCATGATCTGCTTTGTTTTATGCACCTCCAAAAAAACTGCATTTCAATGCTGACATTGAGTGTGTGAGTTTGTTTCCCATTTTCTATCAAATGACGAGAACCTTTCTGCATTAGCTTAGCGTGTTGTTTTTTACTTCCAATGCAGAGTACTTGATAAGAGTGAATAACTCACAGTAGAACAAAGGAAATACCACTATTCAATTATTGAGAATATGCGCATCTTCACTTTTAGCCTCTAAAAAGTAGTATAACAAAAAATATAGCCTTTTTACTTTAAAACCTTTTCCTTATTTTATTTAAACTGGTTTGATGTACTGTACTTAGTTTCATCTCTAGGTGGATGAAGGGCAGATGCATCATTGACCAAATGTTCTCTAGGACTCACTAAAGAATCCAGAGGAGAATATACAATGTTGGATTATGTAAAACCGTTACACTTATATTTTTTCTGTTAAACACAAAGGCAAAAACAAAGTGGTCCTGATTTATACCATAAGTGTAGGCAACACTCACTTCTTTTCATCAGAATGCGAAACTGTATGAGGATGTCATACTAATGTGCAGGTTTTTTGTGGCCGACTATAGCAAACGAAAGTGAAAGTATCCACACAATAAGTAGTGGTATTTAAATGCCAATCCTGCAAATTGAGCAGATACAATTATTCACATAATCCCAATTGGTACCCACATATGTTCAACTATTTACAGTGAGTGAACACTCTAAATTATTCAAAATAAATACTTTAATACAGTATATTACCCCAAACTGTACTCACATGACTATGACTTTACACACTTGCATGAGTAGGTTAGACTAATAGTTTTTTTCTACGTTGGTCTTTACCATATCGTAGATTGTGGTAAAAATTCATTAAATCTCCAAACATAAAATAACAGATTTATTATCTTTTTTCTCACACATCTTTGTTATTTCCACTTTAAGCACAATAAACACGTTTTACGTTAATTAATACTATATTGCCAGACAAACACTTTTCAGAACACATTTAGGACAAACTTTGCTTGCCCTTGGAATTCACATCATTCATAATAACATTTGAACACCAAAACAAATGCTCTGACAAGATTTACTATAGGCTTACAGTTCAGATTTTTTTTTTTTCAATTAAACACTCACACTTACGTTTCATGATGATGCACTCCGTAGAATGCTTATTTAAACACATTTTCTCTGTTTACACAACTGAGATTTGAGAAAACAAATCACCCATTCAGCTATGATGAAATATTTCCATTTATTATCTTTACAAATAGTCCCATTTTGTTCACCAGATGTAAATAGGCCTCTATGCACACTTACATAAAAGCCCCTGTTGATAGGGTGATTGTCTGAAATGTAGGACACTGCCTAATATGGGACACCCAAGTTCCAGTGGGTATGTGAAGCCAATCTATGATGGACATTTAAGAAGTCAATTGATTTTGATAATGTCACAGCTTGCCCACCGTTTTACTGACTTCCATTTGTTTGAGGAAGACCTACACCCATTGGAGCTTCTGTGTCCCACATTAGGCAGTGTCCAAAAGTGTCCCAAATTACAGACAATCACCCTTGTATAAATTATATGACCTCAACAGGCCTTTTAACGTAGCCATGCGGCCAGTCCTACTGAGGACATCGCCCTCTTTTTCCTATAATGAGATGTCTCGAATAATGAGTCGGGTGCTGTACACTATATGCGTCTAAAGTCAGTTATTGCACGTAATCACAAAGGCAAAATAAAAATACAATATAACATTTAATCGTCTTGAGGATGCGTACTGGTGTATTTTCGTAATTGCGCTAGAGAATGGCATCCATGTCACCAGCTACTACGATTGGTTCTATTTAGAAGTTCTTAGTCGTGGAGATTATATTTGTACGCCTCAATGAGCCCTTCTACCGAATGAATAAACCCAGATATGCTGCATATGCCCCCTATAACGAATATCGCAACGTCAAAGAACACATGGTGCCATAATAGTTTTCTCCAAAGAAGCTTTAAGTGGAAGAGGCTCGGGAGGAGAAAGCACAACCCTGCACCAGTAAGGCTTCCTGTAAGGCCCATGAGAAGGGCAAAGTGGGGCACAAAAATGGCCATGAGCAAAGTGAATACGACCAGGCCACATCGCAGGCCCAGACCCCACGACTTCAACCTCCCACCTGGGCCGTAGCAGTCAGGGAACATCGCTCTCCCGCCTTCCTGGAACAGAGATTTTTCCAGGACCTCAACTGCAGCGAAGAATGGAAGGGGATATGATAACAAGGCCTTTGCAACTAGAAATATGTTTACCACCGCTCTAATGGTGGACGGCAGGTTATCAGTGATGACCTCTTGGGTTGCGTCAGCCCACGTCAGATAGGCCACCAAGGCAAATAGCCCCTTAAGGATACAAGCAGAGATATGGGTCCAGTCCATCATGCAGTGGAATTCGCTAGGCTTTGCCATGTTACCTTCCAATGATGGGAGGAAGATCTGAGACGTGTAGCTGAAAACAATGATTCCGATCGAGATGGGAAACTTCTTGACGTCGATGTAGAACTTAACTTTATCCCAGGCCCAATCACGTGCCCTGGAGAGGCAGTAGGCTATCACGAGTACGTTGATGAGAATGTGCGCAATGGTACAGAGCAAGCTGAACTTAGACACAGATTTGAGGTTCCTTAGGAACGCACAGGGAAGCAACGCGGCCGTTGCTACCACTGACCAAGCTTTCTGTGAAACAGGTAAACTCGGAAAACTATTATACATCAAATTACCGCTCACCACCACGTACAGAATGCATGTCATGACAAGCTCAATGATCTGGGCCACATTAACTATATGTCCACCCAAAGCTGGGAACCTGGGCGCACAGCATGCATTGGCAATATCCACGTAGGAGTCTCTGACACGCACCAGTACTCCATCCTCGTTTTCTTCGTAAAGACAAGCGATTAGGATCTTTCCCGTGTAACAGCACACAACGGCGGCAAAGATTATGAGGAACAATCCCAGGTATCCACCATGTAGAATGGCATATGGTAGGCCGAGGACGAACATCCCCTGTGGGCACACAAAATGTTAGACTGCACGTTAGCAACATGCATAAAATAGAATGAATAACCTGGTTTGAAATCCTTTAAAATAGGTCTACATTTGCAGCTATTCTGTGGTTATTGTTTATAGCTGCTATGATATGGCTTAATGAACTTAACTATTTTTCACGGTATTACATTTCCATTTTGTCACGACTAATTTTAACGCAAGAACTGCATTTAGAATGTACATTCTCTGAATGGCCTTTCAAAATGTAATCAGATGATCTGACCAATGATATTAATGCAGGCTTTATGCCATCAGTTTGAAAAAAACGTGGATATTGCCAATGCATGCTGTGCGCCCAGGTTCCCAGCTTTGGGTGGACATATAGTTAATGTGGCCCAGATCATTGATGTTGAAACGCCAAAATATTGTATTTACTCTCCATTTTATAACATGACCTTCTATAGTTAATATGTATATTAATGTGTGTGTGTGTGTGTATGTGTATATATATATATTTATGTATAATATATATATATATATATATATATATATATATATATATATATATATATATATGTGTGTGTGTGTGTGTGTGCGTGTGTGTGCGCGTGTGTGTGTGTGTGTGTGTTGTATCTACCTATCTATGTATATAATCTCTTGTTGCAAATGATTTGATTATTTGCTATTAATTTATATATATATATATATATATATATATATATTTAAAATGTAACAACTAATCAAAACCATTGCAACAAGAGAGTATATATATTTTGCATAATTTAAATTGTCTTTGCCACACTTTTAAATATGCGTGGTTCAATGTGACTTTGTCGATTTCTTTAGCCTTTAAATGTAATTGGGTTTCTTAGGCTGTATAATTATTATTTAGCTTACAGGCATTTTATTATTCTCTTTGTTGGACCGCACATTTTAAAATATTCGTTGATGTCACTTGGTCTCTTTGTTTAGGCCTAAATCTAG
The DNA here is from genome assembly GCA_017639675.1 of Aplochiton taeniatus. Classification (NCBI taxonomy): domain Eukaryota; kingdom Metazoa; phylum Chordata; class Actinopteri; order Galaxiiformes; family Galaxiidae; genus Aplochiton; species Aplochiton taeniatus. The sequence continues at coordinate 19,484,328 of CM030174.1, read as the reverse complement.
ACGTCGCTTGATTGCGCTGTATTTCATCAACATTTTTGCATAATTTTGACATTTCTTATATACCTGAATAGCATTGGTGACATTCCAACCTGCGTCCCAAGACGTTATTTTTGGTTTGTCCTCGACCAACTCCTTACATGCCCCTATGTCTTTGAACGAGGTAGACGTACGTTGACCATTGCCATCTCTTTGGTAGTGACTGTCGCCTTCCATCATTCCATCTCCGTCCATCTCCCCCCCTTCCCCATTTCCATCCCCCTCAAGGGTGCCCATTTGCATTCCTTGCCTGTAGTCATAATCCAAGTCATCACAATCTGCAAACCCCAATCCCTCGTCGTCCGTTGCAGCCTGGAAACCAAGCCTTGCGAACACCCCGCTGACCTTGGACTGAGATTTGTTAGAGACTGTGTTTGCCACATTGGTAAGCTTGTTTGAAATCTTGTGTCGAATTAAGTGTGCCATTTTCAAAAGAAAATTGTAATCAACCCAGTTAAGTGAATGATAGCCCAAACGCAAGCCAACTATATCTCTTATTTTGATACTGTTGCTATAAAATCATGCCTGCCTCCTCGACGTTGCGACGTTGTCCTTGGTCTGCCCAATCGTTATAGTCCATCCACTTAGATTTCAGTCAGCTGGACTTTTTAATTGTCCATGTCATTCTCACTAACATTCGTTCAAAACGACAGTGCCTATCAGTTAAAACAGATCTCTAAAATGGAAAGATATACAATGTATCGTTTGCTATAAAACAAGTTCCCCGCTTGTAAGCCCTCAATGCAGATTCCAATTTATTCTGCTGCAACAAAGCTGACTCAAACGCAGACCACGAGCGGTGGAATCTGTGTCTCACAAGGGGGCCAGGCACGTGTGAGTGTAGATTGACAGTCCAACAAGCGAGGGAGTAGAGGTAGAGAGAGAGGTAGAGAGAGAGAGAGAGAGAGAGAGAGAGAGAGAGAGAGAGAGAGAGAGAGAGAGAGAGAGAGAGAGAGAGAGAGAGAGAGAGAGAGAGAGAGAGAGAGAGAGAGAGAGAGAGAGAAATACAAATATAAGAATATTTGACTTTCGAGGATTGGAAGAATGACATTTTCTGATAGCTTATTTTGTATGCGGTATAGTAAGCTATCATGGACTTAACTTGGTCTGTTACTTAGGCCTATATTTTCAGTTAATTGAATCCATAATATTTGAAATTGAGCATGTACCGATGTACTTTTTAGATATTGGGTAAAAATACATTAAACGCTTGTTTTTCGAAGTAATGTAAAATTTCAATAGGTAACCAAAATTTACGACCGTACTGTGCAAAAAGTGCATTTGTATTTAATATTTTAATTCGTTTTCTCTCTTTCACACGCTATTTGCAGATAACCCTTTATGGAGGGAAAATTGGATTTGCAGATCTTTTTAATGTGATTATTTTAAATTAGCCTATAGCGATTACGGTTTTGTTTATTTGGATGTTTCCGTTGTTTATTCGCAAGATTATGTTTTGTTGAAATTCAATGTAAATTAAATAAGTAGAACCATACAGCACCGACTCAGCCAACCAACCGGTTTTTTTTTAGCATGCATGACTTTATGTCATCTTTCACAACCTAATTGTTGTCCAGTCAGTAGGCTATTAAAACCTGCAGGATTTTCTTGGTTTAGACAGCATTGAGAAAGGAATTCATATATCCAATAGCCAACAGATTGTTTTAAGAACGTGGTTCGATAGCTTGGAATATTCCCGATATTATTAATCAAACTAGACCCTTGAGATGAAAAGCCTAATTGTTGATCATGCAAATATGGCAACGGATTTTGCTGTTCAGCTGCACAAATTGATTGTGAAAAAGGGAATATCAAAGGCTTTCTCCCTCTCACCATTTGGGACGTTTTTATAGGATATAAGTCTTTAAGATAAATGCAAACGGACACATTTTATTTTAGGCTACTATGTGCAATAAAATTGTAAATCCATGATATGCGTTGGACGTCCTAATTTGTTCAAGCTGCAAGAGAAACAAAAAAGAGACTAAAACGTGAATGACGACACAAGTCTAAATTTAGCCAAAACCCAGAGGACAGAGAAAGTTTCGCGTATTTTCATGCTTGGCTTAGGCTGCTTTGCCAGCTGCCATTTGTGTTTAAACATGCACATGTATTTCCTTGTGTGAATGTACTTGTGTGCGTGCGCGCCCACTCACCTGGGCGTGTGCATATAAATGTTTACCCGCGTATTTGTCCCTGATGTCTGTGAGTAGTGATGTGAGAGTGTTTTAATGTGTGTCTTGAGCGTAGGCATGCGCGTGTGATGGGCATTGGTAAGGGAAAAATATTCCCCAGAGATGCCTTGGGGCGTCTCAGTGACTAAGCCACCCTCCCCCATCATGTTTAAAACCTTGGGCTAATGCTGGGACAGAGGATATGCTGCAAATGTCATGCACGCACAGTCACACTTGTGATACATTTGTGAATCTTCCCTATATGTGGATTTTGTATATCAATAATACAATGCAGGAGCATTGTAAAATAGATTCTTTCAAATTACATTTGTAAATTATATTGTGTTAATTTGTAATTATTGGGTATTATTTAGTTCAAGTCTGCTGTCATATATATTCTTGAAGTTTGTTTTACCACTATGGCTGCATTCATTCTTCATTAAACGCTTACACGTTTCCCTATCCTTGTCACAGAGAAGCATCTGCAGCATGGTGCTGCGCCTATCATGCCTTAGTGTAGAGATGGTATCAGCTAATTGATGAGCAGTACCTGGGACTTTCCATAGAAGAGTTTAATCTAGTAAGTTTTTATCATTGATATTTATTAGACAAGGGAATATTTTTTCTCATTATAGCAGAGTCCCTTAAGTGCTGTTTGGCAAATTCCAGACAGTCTGTCCCTGACCAAAGCCAATCTTGCCTTCTTGAGTTTGTCCAAAGGACCAGGTCTTGGAAGAGTCCCCGCCATTCAGATCTTATTTTAGTACACAAAAAGAGGCTTACTGTGCTCCTTTCAAATCTTTGGAAATTTCACATCCCCTACCCAGATCTATTCATGAATAAAATTGTATCAATCAAGCTGAATGTGGTGTACAAATAATACCATGTAGCAAAGGGTCTGAAAACATTTCAAAACAATACAATTTAGTTTGTTATACATTTTGACAGTAAATATTGCAAATTATGTTTTCATTCTCTCATTACTGTTGATGAATGATGAATTACAAACAGATCAAGGCTGGTGAAGTCATGGGTTTTTGAATTCTTAAGAAAAGCACTGCATATGGTATTTAATGTTTACTAATGTATCAGTGAATTGTATGGTGGTTTGTACATACTACAGTGGATTTAATGTGTTGTCTTAACCCCTACCCTTGCTGACCAAAAAACGCAATTAAAAATGTTGAGCAACTGCATCTTATAGTTTTCACTGAGCTGTAAGAAATGGTAGAAATGGAAATTCTCCTTGTATTTTGCCAACATTTTTTTTTTTTTTTTTTTTTTTTTTTGCATTACAACCAAAAAGGATCTCAGGCAGCCTTCTCTGACCTGGCATCAAAATTGGTTGCTGTGGCAACCAATTTAGCTTTTAGAGTCTACAAAGCAAAGGATTAATTCAGCAAAGATTTGAGCCGACAGTGTGAGTTAATGGCAGGGGAAGATATGGAGGGGCTTATAGCCCCGCTACCAGCTCTGCCACTCTGACTGGGGGCAATAATCTCTGATAGTTGCCATGGCCACAATAATTGGGAGGTATGAGCACAGAATTTGGAGGAGCACTGCAGGTTTTCTCTGCAAAAGCCTGCCTTGCTAAATGAAATGCAAAAGCACATGAGCTATAAAACAATGGGAATACATTGAGCGAGAATTCAAATAAATAAAAAGACCAACAAGGTAAAAAAGAACAGATGTTAACTACATATTTTGTTACTTTAGGGTCTCATATCCACAATAACTTGACATTGTGGAGTAAGCACGAAATAATCACAAAATGCAGGCACATTTACACGCATGTTTTTCAGTAAAAGTGGAGAAATATATTACATGCATGACTTTGAATATTTGGAGATGCACTGGACACCCTTACAAATGTACAGACATACACCAAGGATGCATGCAAAGTGACAGGTGCACAAACACATTAATCATGCTGTAGCCCAAAAAGATATGTTATGCTTACAGGGCAAGACACTGAAGAGAGTGAAAGTGACAGTGTCTGTGTGTGAGGGGGTGGATATGTGCTTGTTCACATGTGTGTATGAAAGGGAAAAATTGTGTGCGTGTGTGTGTGTGTGTCTGTGTGTGTAGGGGGGGGGGGGGGGGGGGGGGGTGTCGGTCAGTGTCAGGGAGTTGTGGAGCTGGGAATCCTCATAGGGTTATAATGTGTTTTATCTCCCGTGTGGTTCTGATACCGAAGGTCAAAATAAGCTCATCTCCATGCATCGCAACATATACTCAAAGAAATCGTACTACCTGGCTTTCTATAGTTTTTTTCAGAAGTTTTTTTTGTTTTACCACCCAGACATTTGCAAATATTACCATTTACTATTTTACAAGAAGAGAGAACCAGAGATGAATAGAGGTGATTCTTTGTTGTGGTCATAATTATAATATGAAACTGTTGATTGCGATTAACAGTGATTACATTCTCGTAATTTCACCTTCATTCGCAAGGATTACAGTCACATGCACAGGCATTCACCATGCCTTTTTTTTTGTCTTTCAGAAACACACCCACACAGACACACCTCCAAAGATCTTTCTAAAGATATGCATAATTTCATTACTCACTTGAAAAAACATCTCCATAAAAAAAACAGCTCACATCTATACATTCTGTGCAAAATAAGACCAATGTAAAAACAACTTTCTTTGCCCCAATTATGCAGTTGAAAAACAACAGTAAATACAACACTGGGTCTATGATACAACTTTTTTCTTTCTGTATAGAATATGTCTAATGCTTCTGACAAAGGGATTTTTTTCTCTGTCCTCTCCTTATAAAATACTCTGCCTGTGCCTCAGCAAAATGGAGGTTGGCATGCATGGCAGTCCCATAGAGCTTGTAGCTTAACAGCTCCTCTGCGGCGCATCACTGTGTGATAAGCATGACAGGCAGAGGTCTTCGTGTGTGTGCGGACAGTGGCACCATGGTAAGCTTTGCCCTCTGAAAGGATGTGAGTGTGTGCACGTTTTAGATTATGTGTGTGAAAGATAGCAAATGTATCTATGTGAGGTTTATGTGAGTTTAAGATTGTGTGTGATTCGGTGTCTGTTTGTGGGGGTGTTGCATACATTTGTGTGTGTGTGTAAGAGAGAGAGAAAGAGAGAGAGAGAGAGAGAGAGAGAGAGAGAGAGAGAGAGAGAGAGAGAGAGAGAGAGAAAGCTGACCTAGATCTGCTTATTAGCATCATCATGAGGAGGGGGCCAGTCACTTAAAGCTTTGTGCATGAGCAGTGAACTGTGCTTCTGATTCAATGACACAACATCGAGCTACATACAGTACAATATTCCTTCCCTTTTGAGCTATTCTATGATAGAATGCTGAGTATTTGTGAGCGGACATGTCCTTACACCTGGCTATAGTCATGCATTTTTTCCAACACGACTTTGCCTATTACAAAGGCAAATTGCAACATTCAACACACAACATTTTCATACATGCTTGAGAGGCTGTTTGTCAAAGGTAATGGTCACAGGATGAAGCCACTATATTTCCCCACATAGATATGACCTGATATAATATAACAGTGGCATACAGGTAGGTTTCGCATACACTTGAGACCATATTGAGACTGTAACTTAATTTATGGTTATTCATAAAAAAAACTACTATTGTTAGAATAATCTCACAGCTTGCTTTTTTCAAGAACATTATTAATATTATTAAGATAAATCTATCTTTAATGTAGAAAATGCTATTCAAATGTGTGAGATAAAGATTACAAAATACTGTATGTATTTGAAGATGAATGTGACTATTATTTTTTGAAAAAAACGACGATGCCCGATTTTCTCCCACAGCCTGACCAACATGTCCAACATGTCATGAATGAATAATTCCATCTATAAATTCAAGCTAAATTATTATTTGGCTCTGATAATGCACCTACTTGTTGTTTTTTCTAATCCTAATTCCCTCAACAATATAGAGTAAGTGTGTTACTGCTCCCTCTGGTGTTGGAGATTCACTTGTTGGGAACCAATATACTGTCAATGGTTAGGAATCTCTAAGATTGTTATTTTTGGCATAATTCTCTGGAATTCAGGCTTGGTGGATATTAATGACACCGCTAACTATGGTTTTAAGTTTATTTAATTATTTTTTTTGTTTTTTAATAGTACACTACCCAATTTATAGAATTAGCCTACTGCTTACATATAATAATAATATATTTAATTTATGTAGCGCTTTTCAAGGTACTCAAAGACGCTTAAAAACATATGTTTACATGTACATATAGTATATATACTTCATATACATGGCCGATGGGCTGAACATTTTAGGCAGGATGAGATCAGTACTCAATTGTTTAAAATAGATTATTTTTGGTTCCTTGCTACTTACCTACAGATACTGAAATAACATTTTTGTTGTTTCATTGTCTTTTCATTTGATCCTACACTCTAAAAATACTGATTATTCTTGTACATAGAACCAATAGTGTTCATAGAACCTTTTAAAACACCAAATGGTTATTACATGGTTTTGTGTAGAACTCCTTCCACCAGGAACCATTCAATATTTCACATAGAACCAGGAGTTGTTGCACAGGGAAAACCTACGTGTAATATACGTAAAGAAAGGGTATACCCTTGTTTTTTAAACCATCAATGCTGATTCTCTGTCATTGAACTGTGTTAAAATTAGCTATGTCTTTACATCTACCAATAAGCTGTGGTTACGAGAAAACTGGGTGTGCCGAATTTTGGAGGCGTATAGATATTCCAAACCATGACCAAACTGTGATACAATTCCTATAGATCTTACTTATGGTTATTATTAATTAATTATTTTCGTGTAATTTTACATTTCATCATTTCAGTATTCTTATATTTTATGATCTAAATTACATTTTGAATTGTAGCCCAAAAACCATCCTCCCACGCTTCTATAAACAGATCACAGACAGGGCTTCAACTCCTCTTGTGGATCCAGATACAGAATGGGAACTCCATATACGTCAGGTGGCTAGGGACATGGAGATCAATAGGATGACTTACATGGATATGAAACAAGTAGGAGAATTAAAAAGAACAAGTTATAAGAGAACAGAACATGCCAATCAAGTCTTCGATGAATACATTTAGAAAGAGCTTGCAGACCATGAACGAGCATTTGGCACAACAAAATTACATTTATATCCCTGCAAGAAGAAAAAGCAGGTTAATCTAAGTGTGCATATATAAAAATATTAATAATGATCAACTTTTAACCTTTTCAAGGACATGATTGATTCATGAGTTTTCGGGTGAACCACCATCTGTCATGTCGCAGTCCTGAAGCAACCTCTCTCGGAAGAGCCACTGCCTTTAATAGGCACAATGTGGGGGAGATCAGTGGACTTCAGACTTCATTGACGGACAGGTAACATGATTGATAGACTAGGCCTACCCCATTCAATGACTAAATCTGCAACCTCAAAATACATTTAAGCTACTCTGATTAACAGCACTCATTTTTTAAATCTCATTTCCGGTATAGCTTCCCTCCACACATGATCTATAAAAGGGATGAAACTCGTGTTACGACGGTGCAGACACCCAAGCAGATTGTAACAGTTGCCTGTGCGGTAAATGCTACTGGAAATGCAGCCCCACGGATGCTTCGGATTTCGCTGTCGGCAAAGGACGACTCTCCTAAATCTCAACTGTGCTGATACAGCCAACAGTTGTGTCCTTTCACTCAGCCCCAGCAGTTGCTTGTCTACCGCCTCATCAGTTGTCCAGAGTCCCCCATACTTACCTAACTCAACAGTGAGGCTTTCCTTACTGATGGCCTCTCCTTTTCCCCTCGCTATCTGCCTGGTTCTGGCATTCAGCAATGCCATCTGGCTCTCCTCCCTAATGGCTTGTTTCTAGTACCAAAGATGCCCCTCTGCTCCCGGGCAGATTTTCTGTCTGTGGACATAACCTGCTCTCTTCTTTCACATTCTGTATAGGATAACCACTGCCACAACCTATTCTGCTTGAAGAGCAGGGTGTTTGCTGTAGCCCTTGTCTTCTGACAGAGAAGTCTGTCATTCACACCAAAGTCACGCTCACAGCTCATGTTAGTCTTTGGTGCAGACACAAGCTAACTATGTAACTCGTCTGACATGTCTGCATAGAGCCCATGCTGTAAGTGGTCCGCCAGCATGCTACTGCGCACCCTCACAAGACTAGCTCGATTTCAATGGCCTGAACAGTCATTGCATCAAACTCTGTTACGCCTTTAGGCCGGGACAGGCAGAGAACCCAAAAGCACGACAACTGAAGACGTAGGGTAGTTTGAGGAATATCGCTTTTACTCAGAGTAGTACAGGCAGGGGGTCAAAAACCAGGAAATCAGTCTGATGCCAAACAGAGCAGGCAAGGGGCAGGCAGGCACTCCAAATCCAGGAAATCAGTCCGATGGCAAACAGAGCAGGCAAGGGGCAGGCAGGCAATCCAAATCCAGGAAATCAGTCCGATGGCAAACAGAGCAGGCAAGGGGCAGGCAGGCAATCCAAATCCAGGAAATCAGTCCGATGGCAAACAGAGCAGGCAAGGGGCAGGCAGGCAATCCAAATGACGATACAGGCAACACTAGGTCAGACACGGGTAGGTAATATTTGATTCACTGGAGAGCTTGGCGGTACAACACAAGACAATCTGGCAAAGGACCAAGACAACCGAGGTGATATATATACAAGTACTAATGAGGTGATGAGTTGCAGGTGTGAGGCTGAGCTGAGTAAACCAGGTGGAATGAGTGAGCTGATTGGTGTGAGGAGCCCGCTCTGAAAAACAGGAGAAGTTAGAAAGTGACAGGAACCCAAAACACCATAATAATATTGTGCAACTAGGTGGAAACCGTAACACTCTACATCCCCCTCTAATCTCAACTTCTGTAACTTCTGGACATCTGTCATCAAATAGCCTCACTTCCCTTGTGAGAAACGGGCGCCCATCCTCCTGCCACTGCCTCAGTTTTCTGATAATTTCCTGATACCTACTATTCATGGCCAGCACATTCTCTTTCCTAGAAAGAGCCTGCCACAGGGCATCTACTATTTGTTTGCCTATCAGGCCTAATGCCCTAAATCCTGACAGATAATAAGGCACACTAATGTCCTCATACACTGCCTCAACTAGTCTATTGTCTGTCTTATGGACAGCTGTAAAATCTCCAAGATTGCTGCTCAGGAAATACAAGAAATGGGTGCAATTAACCACGCTGAAAAGCCTAATGAAACATTTTAGAAAATACTGAGTAACAATGTAGGCTGAAATATTTTGTTTATAAATTTAATTTAATTTTCCTTTTTATTTATTTTTAATTGCATATTTATTTATAACCTAAGAAGGGAAGCAACTTATTCTGCTCTTAATTGATAACATTTGCTACCATATATGCACATTTATCATTGGCACTATCCTTGTGTCTACTGTGTCTAGTCCTACTGTACTTGAAGTACGTTGTATATAAAAATGACGGGACTTTACGGTTGGCGCAGAATTTCTGCATCTCAGACCTCCCCCAGAGGGTGGAGACATTTGCTTGGTCCTTCCCCTGTCTGGTTTCATCTACCACAGGAAGCAACGATTTTGCACAAATATACTTTTACCTTTTTAAAGTAATTAAACAGTTATAGGTATAACAAAAAGAAAGAAATAAGTGGTGTATTTCCAATCAAACCTTCGCCATAATTTTTCTTTCTAGACTGACAAGTGCTCACTCGTCTCATCTTTCTCCATCGAACACTTGACAGTAACTTGAACACTTGAAAGCCCCATTGTGGACGACAACGTTTGAAACATGGCTGTACAGTGCTGAGAGGAACCGTCTTATCTTCCTCAGACACAGTCACATCTCCATACTGCTGGTACGACACCATCACAAGCAGGGGAAACATCAAGGCCACCAATTTAGGGAAGGAGCCATCAGAGCAGCAGGTTTGTGGATCGGTAGTAACAAACTCATTAGCACCATATAATCATATTATCATAAGTGTCGAACATGTCGGAAACTCTGGGGCAAGATGGAGGAATGGAAAATTGCAGACCTGCCAACTGAACGCCTCAGCACATCCTTTCCCTTCAAGTACGTTGGGTTGGATGTTTTTGGCCCCTGGATAGTCACTGCATGACGTACAAGAGAAGATTGAAGCTCAAAGTAAACTTTGGGCTGTGCTACTCACCTGCATGAGTACTGGAGCAGTCCAAATTAAGGTAATTGAATCAATGGACATCCATCAAGCTGCATTAACACCCTTTGACATGTCTACGCCCTCTGGGGACCTACAAAAAAGCTCTGATCGGACTGTGGCACTAACTTCATTGGAGCCTGTAAAGAGCTGGGACTGGGAAAGGAGAAACAACAACCTAGTCTTCAGCGGTTCCTGAGCATTCAAGGCTGGACATGGGAGTTTTTCTCTCCTCACTCACCGCATTGGGGAGGCTCCTGTGATCCAATGATCGGAGTGGCACGCCAAATCCTTGACACCATGCTGCTTCAGGAGACGACTCTCCTCATATGAAGTTCTGTGTACTTGCATGGCCGAGGTTACATCCATTGTGAACGCCAGGCCACTCGGTCCAGTCTCGACCTGACTCAACGTTCATCTTAACCCCTGCAATGCTTCTCACCCCAAAAATCGGTGCTCCGCCACCTGCAGGAGACTTCACTTACAAATCTCTTCAGGATCCTGTGGAGACGGGTGCAGGCCCTCACAGGCAAGTTCTCTGTGGAGTCGTAAGTACCTGACTACTTTACAGTATCGACGCAAATGGAACAAAGCTTCTCGTGACCTACAAAAGAGAGACATTGTGCTTTGAAAGATAGTCAAGTAGCCTACAATGAGAGGTCACACTCATAAGAGTGTGAACAGCACAAATCACATGGAATCAGATTGTTTCAATGCGGATTTTGGCCATTTCCATACGTCCTACATCCAATACAGGTCTCATTCTTTGCAATTCCACCTCAGTTTGAACAGTCATATTGGAATTGATGTGACTTTTACGACACTCTTGATTCTCAAACATTCACAATTCTACACTGGTTTGGAATTTGTGATTACACACAAACATGTTATTTTGTAGTTCAGGACCGTGACCAGTTCACACTTGAATCGGATATTGGCCACCTTAATGTGAACAGACTAACAAAAAAGAGGATCAATGCAATATATTTGAATTGAGCATTAAGGCTTGCGGTGTGACCGTAGCCTTATAGTAACTTCATATTGGGCTTAGGCTAGGCAATGGTTCCTTAGTTAGTCTATGCTGCTGTGTTAATCGATTTATTTCTTTGTTTCCAGTTTTACTGTCAATTCATTATCACATGCATATTTTGAGTCTTCAATAAAACTTGGAGCTAGAAGGTTACATGTTGATTCTCATGTCATTCTGGAATGGAGTTTGTCTGGATGTCTAATTTTGGTTTGAACGCCTTAAAGAGGACAGCACATAGCGTGTTAATCAACCGTACGTAAAGACAACCACAAATCCGTGAGGAAAACAATTGAATCCATGTCACAACTGCCACACTATGCACAATTTAATGCTTAGAAGATGTTTATTTTTTTCATTACTCTTTTCCACCCCTACACCCTTTACTGGCAGTGAGGTCGTGTAAAAAAAGTTAGAAGGAAAGGTAGAATTCCAGGTCAAATAACAACCGGTCACACACTTCAATACACAGTAGACAGAATTGTGCGTCTACTAGTTATTTGACAAAAATGCAGATGGTGAATCTTTTTTCCTGGTTAGTAATTTGAATGTTTCTGCGTGTACATATGCATTTTATACACAGTTTGTAATTCATTAATGTGAGTTTTGTTGTTAATGGATTCCTACAGAATGTCTGCCAGACAACAGGGCTACTTATGTAGAGACAAAAAAAACTGAAAGTTTGTACCAGTACAGAGGTCAGATGCAGAAAAACAAACATCTGCTCAAAGGATCCATCTTGAAGATAGTTTCTCATGACCTGAAGTACTTTGACGTACTGTGTGTTTCTGTGTGTGTTAGCTTGCAGTCCTTTGGGAAATATAGTATGGACCCCTATGATTTTGATTACTTGGTCAAAAGCCCTATCGTTTTGTTATTTTCCACATCCAGCAACACTGACGGAAGTATCCACACACATGTGGAAGGGTGAGGATGCATAATGTAAACACACAGAGAACAGATTAAGATATGTGGATACATATGTCTTTGGAGACATTTTTTGTATGGAACTGTGAAGAGTCTGCACAGCTGTCATATTTCACAAGCAAACACAGTTATACTGTATGTACCACAGCTAAAAAGATATTTTATCTTGGCACTGGATCTATCACACACCCACACACGCAGATTGTGGTAGTTTCCAAAAACACGTCCCACATCACTTCCCTTGCTAAGACAGCTGCTGTATTGTTGATTCATTATAGTATTTTGTTGGCATGAACACACTCTTAGTCAACTCGAATATTTGATAGTATATGTATTATATTGTCTAAAAGTAATTACGGCTTACTAATAAAAGCTCGCTTAAAATATTTCATGTTCAGCCACCAAAATATTGCGTTTATACCAGTACCTAAAAAACATATACATCTATATCTATATCTATATATATCTATATATCTATCTATCTATATATATATATATATATATCTCTCTCTCTCTCTCTCTCTATATATATATATATATATATATATATATATATATATATATATATATATATATATATATATATATATATATATACACATATATATATATATATATATATATATTATGTCTTATATCTTTTTCAACAAACAGTCATATGGATGGATCACATAATATATACAGTGAAGGAAATAATTATTTGATCCCTTGCAGATTTTGTAAGTTTGTCCACTGACAAAGAAATGAAAGCTCTATAATTTCAATGGTAGGTTTATTTTAACATTCAGAGATAATGAAGACCTCCGTGCTTGCCAACAAGGGTTTCTCCACCAAGTACTAAGTCATGTTGTGCTAGGGGATCAAATACTTATTTCACTCAATCAAATGCAAATCAATGTATATATTTTATATAATTGTGATTTTCTGGATTTCTTTTTTTTATTCTATCTCTGAATGTTAAAATAAACCTACCATTGAAATTATAGAGCTTTCATTTCTTTGTCAGTGGACAAACTTACAAAATCTGCAAGGGATCAAATAATTATTTCCTTCACTGTATCTACATCCTAATGTCCAGCCCTTTTTGAGACATGGACTAACCCTACTACTTTCATGAGGAAAACCAACTATATAATTAATGTAAGGGCTCCTCACTGAAAACCTGAATACCATTTAAGAAGGAGACCCATATTTATTCAGACAATGATAATACTTTTCAGTCAAGGGAACTTCCCCTGTTCCCTTCCTAAGTCCTTCATACATTTTGTGACTGCTAAACTAACAATGAAGTGTTTTTGATAAAATACTGTACAAATGGTAAGCACATTTCCTATTCAACAAATACAATATTATAGTATTCTTATTTAAATTGGACTAAGACGGATCACAATCATCATTAGTGGCTATGCGGCGAGGCTATGTTATTTTAAAGTGTCCTTAAAGCAAGCCTGTCTAAGGATGGTAGAGATGGGAGATTCCACAGACTTTCTTTTCGATTCAATAACAACCGATACAATGTCAAGCATAATTTTAAAATACTTCTTATGTACATAAAAGGGGGGGGGCATCTCTTTGTGATATCTACCATTAAGATTGATAAATGTGGACATAAAACGAAATATTTGGAACCCAATAGCCTACATTAATTGTTATAAACTGTCAAAGATAAGGCTTCTCTCCTTGTTTGCAACTTTATGAAACATGCTCAATTGGTCAACAATGTTCAATGTTAAATTGAATTACTTCAAACCTATCGAATATCTAAACCAAACTTAATATCTGGGTTAATCAAATACCCTTAAGCATACCTATCAACCCTATATGAAGCTCACCAGTGACATCGGCCCTGAAAAAACTTGAAAAATCTAGAGAATCACCAAAAAAAGGCTGAGATAAGAATGCATTTTAACTCAACAGATCAACAGCGTATTCCAATTCATAGATGTTCAAATTTTATGAGTAAGCCTTAAAAAACATAAATGGGATACTTGAATGTGCAAAATGTCAAAGGTACACTTCAAGATTGATTGCATCCATCCCTTATGCATGGTAAGACATATGAGGAATGCTTTGCTGTGAACACAACAGGAGAAACATGTTTGTTATTGCCTTTAATTAATACACACAACATTGTCCTAAGTCCTTTTACATACTGTGTATTTTATTGTGCAATAACTCAACAGACAGAAACTAGGGCTACTTCTTAGACATGGAACTCAGTCATCTTCTTTTTGCCCTATCATCATTTTAATCAATAGGGGGCAGAAAATAAATGTGACAGACCAGACCTTTATTTTCAAGGTGAAAAGTACACCTTGGTCTTTGGAAGGATTTTCAAAAGTCTGGCCCTTCCTTTTTCAGGGTCTTGTAATCTTGGGTGATAGCCACGAACTAGGGGCAGACGATCGTAAAAGTTGATTATGTTTTGCCATGGACTGAAACATTCACATTAAGTATCAATTTCAGATTAAATGAAAGCATTCATTCATGCTTATTGTGCTCATGTGCATATTGGAACATAGAACATACAAACTACAGTGCCCTTCACAATTATTGGCACCCCTGGTAAAGATGAGTAAAAAGGGTTATAAAAAATTCACCTTTTGGTGAATTAGCTTAATCTCACACTGAAAAAATTGAAGTAAATGTATTCTGAGAAAAGAAAATCCCTCATCAAGAAAAAATATTTTTAACAAAACCACATGTGCTACAATTATTGGCACTCCTAGAAATTCTTATGAACAAAATGTAACTGAAGCATTTTCCCTTATTCATACATCAACATGGGAAAGATAAGAGAACACACAAATCAAATGAGGGAAAAGTGTGTTGAGCTTCATAAGTCAGGGAATGGCTATAAAAAATAGCTACTAAAAATGCCCAAATCTACCGTTAGGACAATACTTCAAAAGTTCAAAGCAACTGGAACTGTCACAAACTTGCCTGGAAGAGGATCCAAGTTTATTTTGCCCCCACGTAAGAGAATTACAGAGGAAAGTAGCATCTTGGGGTCACCAAGTCTGCAAAACTACCATTAGACACCACCTCCATGCCAACAAATTATTTGGAAGGCATGCCAGAAAAAAGCCTTTCCTGCCATTTCACCACAAACGTAAGCGCCTGGAGTTTGTTAAATGCCTTCTGGAACTTTGACTGGAACCCTCTTATATGGTCAGATTAAACTAAAATTTTGCTTTTTGGCAACAAAAGAAGGATGGCTATACCGAAAAGAACCTGATTCCCACTGTTAAGTATGGTGGATGTTCCGTTTTTGAGGTTTTTCCTCCAAAGGACCCGGGAAGCTTGTTAGGGTACATGGCATCATGATCTACATGAAATACCAGGACAGTTTAAATCTGAATCTGGCTGCCTCTGCCAGTAAACTTAAACTGGGTCGTCGTTGGATCTTCCAGCCAGGACATTGATCCAAAACATACATCCAAATCAACACCAACATAGTTAACCAAATACAAAATCAAGCTTCTGCCATGGCCATCTCAGTCCCCTGACCTAAACCCCATTGAAAACCTGTGGGCTGAGCTGAAGAGGAGAGTGCACAAGAGAGGACCTAGGACCCTGGATGATCTGGAGAGATTCTGTAAAGAGGAATGGTCTCAGATTCATTGCTCTGTATTCTCCAACCTTATTAGATGTTACAGGAGAAGACTCAGTGCTGTTTTATTGGCAAAGGGAGGTTGTACAAAGCATTAAATGCAGGGGTGCCAATAATTGTGGCACA
This sequence comes from Aplochiton taeniatus, assembly GCA_017639675.1. NCBI lineage: Eukaryota > Metazoa > Chordata > Actinopteri > Galaxiiformes > Galaxiidae > Aplochiton > Aplochiton taeniatus. Next base: position 19,468,257 of record CM030174.1, on the reverse strand, counting down.
CATGGTTTTGTTAAAAATAATTATTTCTTGATGACAGATTTTTTTCTCTCAGAATAAATTTACTTCAATTAAAGGTTGGATTTTTCTCATTTTTTTAAGTGTGAGATTAAGCTAATTCATCAAAAGGTGAATTTTTTATAACCCTTTTTACTCATCTTTACCAGGGGTGCCAATAATTGTAGAGGGCACCAAAAGCATTGTAGTAAAACCAAAAGCCACAGAAATACACAACTGTTAAACTAAGCAACAATTATATTTATTTATTTTACTTATCCAGTGTCTAGTTTGGAGTAGTTAATGTGTGCTTGTAGGCTACCATCAGACATAGTTGCACAGCTTTTTTGTTTTTGTTTATTTTTGTATGTACTTGTGTGAGTTTTGGTTTTTACAGGTTTACTGTACCTTGTACTGGTATGTAGGATCAAGCTGATTCCAAGGTTCTGGGTTGTTGGTCTTGTTCCAGCTAAAACACACATACAGGATTAACTAATTTGGTAACAGATCTTGGTGCTAATGGATAGTTTTAGACCGTAAACATTCACAGCAGATGACATAGCTGCGTTGGAGAGGGTTCAATATCTAGCCTTAAAAAGTTGAGAAGTTGCACAAGAAACAGAAAATATGCCAGAGATCATATCCTTACGTAACGTGAGGTCCCTTGGCCAGCCGGATCAGGTACATGGTTGCGCCACCCATTCCCAGACAGATGAAAAAGAATTGAGGGATAAGCTGTGAGAAATATGTTGGGAAATACCAATTATGTGGACATTTCATACAAATATATTGCGCCTCTTCAACATTGCAACTATATGTGTGTACAGTATGTGTCTGTCAAGGATTCAAATAAGTAATTAATTCTGACACCTCACTGGATGCAATTTTAACTCTTACTGAAAGCATGGATCAATAAAAAAGTTATCAGTGCAGCTGGGCCTACTCATATGATTTCCAATAGTAAAAAGTACTATTTGCTAACAATAAAGGTAGAAAAAACTATTTAATTTCAAAAGTTCCTGGTTTCTATCCACTACATACTTCCTAGGGATCTCTCACTGTCCTGCATGTTCATGTCTGTGGTGCAGTCATTATTATTTGTATTTTTTTTGTATTGCTAACCATACAATACCACATTGAATGATTATGTCAACTTTTCCCTATATTAATAATGGCTCTCAATTTTGAGGACTAGTTAACTTAAAAACGTAGCAAATATACCACTATTTCTCATCATATATTACATGCATATTTTAAAATATTTAATATTTTAGCTTCAGCAGAGACAAGAATTACTGTATTGCGGTTTCTGGCAAATTTGCATAGGTCCATAGGCAACATTAAACATACTTACACCAGGGTGCGTCTTTGCGTGTTTTATTGCTGTTCGAATCGGCATCCTGTTCTAAAGGCTAAATTCACAGAACAAAAAATGATGTACTGGTTTAAGTAAGACTAGAACAAACTATAACCATTTGAAAGGTACTTTCTTTCCAATTTATGTTATTCTCCAGCTTCCAAAACACCGGACACCTTTATCTGGGAGAGATAGTTATGAAGTAAAAAAGAGGGTGGTGACATGCATGGTCCTTTGAGGAGTTTTATGCAAGTCAAACGGATTGGCTGATTTACATCCTGAAGGGTAGAATTTGTCTATTTAGACATTATTTGCTTGACAAACTACCTAACACAATTGGGGAAATAGTCTTCAAGCACACTACGAAATAAACTGTGCGCTATATCCTATAATGATGTATCTTCTGCAGGTTGAAAACAAAATTGCATGTTGCTTGCGCCCAAAGGGCAGGCATTACAATATAAAACGTACTGATGTCCTCTTCAGATAATTAAAGATTGGGCATTCTTTGTACAGAACACTGTGTGATAATGCCAGCAACGATTTAACGTTTTTTCAGTCACAAACCATTTGAGATGGAAATGGGTCTGCCACTTTTTACAAATTAATAAATGGTCCATTATGCTGTTAAGCACAATAGTAGCCCACCCCTTTTAAGTGTATTGTGCCATTTTCAGGCTTTCCCACTTGACAATATGGCACTTTGTAAATTATTTGTATGTTAATTTACTCTGGCTTACTGTGGATAAATGTTAATAAATAATAGCATGTAAAACTGCAGCATTACAGGGTGTGAGCTGTTGGTGTTAATAAGGGAAAGTGCTGTTGGAAGTACAGTATAATCCATACTAAGAGACACTTATTTACAAATCTTTTTATTATATTGGTTGTGTTTACAACCAATGAAAATTTTAAAATGATATGGAGGAAGAAAAGAGAAAAAGAAAAGACAGAATAGTTGGAAATAAAATCTACAGTAATCATATAGCGTTTTGATGCATCACAAACCAGCTCTCCAAACATAACAGCGATGATGGGTAATAATATGAGCTGGTTTCTGGATATGTTCTAGTTGGCACATCATACTCTACTTTCGAGTTGAACTGAAATCAAGTATGTAAAGTAACACATCAGCTAACTAAACACTCTCCCCGTGAACTTGGAAAATGTTTTTGTAGACTAGTGCCTAAGATCAGACGAAATACTGCACACATTTTTTCCACCATCAGCCTATATATATACATATATATACATATATATATATATATATATATACATATATATATATACATATATATCTACATATATATATATATATATATATATATATATATATATATATATATATATATATATATATATATATATATAAAACCTATTTTGATTGCAATATTCCTTTAATACAAAATAATAATAAAAAAAACACCAAGTAAAATGACACATTATGGTAAAAGTGCAAGGATTGAATGAATTGAACCTGGCTCTGAGACAATATGACAATAATGGATTCAATTCATTCAATATAATGGACCTTATTATCTTATGGATCTGCCTTGTCCAAATTAAACATGTAACACAAATATTTAATAAGCGCTACATATAATAATGAAGGCATTAAAAAGTACCAAGACATATTTAACAGGCAGACATTTCTACTGGCTGCTGTCTTCCTCATATGTAAAGTATGGGATCTGTTATCTTGTGAATCTGATAGCCGGATGTAAATCGAAATGGCCGGAACTGACAGAAGTATTGCAATGAGGATGAATGGCGGAAAAACGATACAATAAAGAATAATGAGATTTAGGAAGTTTGGGGAGTAATCATTGCAGCAGAGACAACACTGGAGGAACACATAACAGGCGAAGGTCCCGTGGCAGTGGCTGTAGGTGCAACAGCAGATTCCAGAGGGCGTGGCACCGGTTTAGCTAACTTCATGGGTATAAAGATGTTAGAGGCACAGTGTTCACTCAGGTACTCTCCTCCTTTCTCCTCGTAGTCCTGCCGGCTGATCCATCCTTCTTCTCCAGGAGGGTGCTCCAAGGCCCAGTCTCTAGCCCCATACCAAGCATCCAGAGCTGGTCGTGAGGCCTTATTCACCTGGGCAGTAAGATTTTAATTAGAAGTCTGCAGTACAGCTCCATCCAGTTATGTTAAAAGTGTTAAAAGATGAAATACCTGAAATTGTGACTGGAAGGGTCTCAATGCAAGCAGTTCAATCTCCACTCTCTCCTTCATGCCTGGGTATTGCAGGTTTCCTCCTGTCAGGAATACATTTCTTACCAGTGCCTCCTGCTGTTCAGAAGAGTACCTGCACCCAGCACCAAGAACAAAACAATGTAAACTAACAGAAAATGTGAGTATTCTTTGACTAAATTGTAATTGAAGTCTTATATGCGTATAGCTCATATAGATATAAATTGCTATTTATTTTCACACTAATAAATGTAATATCACAAAAAGGAAGTATGTTTTGTGGTGTATACTTAGGTTCATTCCTGTGGCACCGTTCCATTACCTTGCCAACACGAGGCGCAGTGTCTCCATCAGCCCCATTTGATCCTCACCTATAAGCGAGGGCTGGAAAAGGATCTCTGGACAGCGTAGGCGCTCCGTCCCCACAAACAGCTGGTGGTACTCTGCCATGTTAAAAACGGGCTGTAGGGAGTAGACAGAGGTCAGTCTGACCTAATGGCTTTCTATTATTAAATCCAATGGCACTATTGGCAGCATGTTACTCCTTGTTTGTGATATAAGTGTTTTAAATCGAGTTATAAATTGCTCTGATTCCTGGCCTCTCTTCTCAACCCGTCCAGTCTTTTCTCTTTTCATCTTCAACAAATTGGTACGCAGTTTGAACTGAGTTTATAATATAATAAAATTACCATAAAGAAAGATATTTAAAACATCTAAAAATGAACAGTAGTTTAAAAACCTAATAGAAAAATAAAATATTAAATTTAGCTACTATTAACCTCACTTCAACTAGGTATTTTACATTAGTGTGAATGCATCTGAATTGAACACTCAATTGAAATCTTCTTAACGATTACAAAAAATGTATTAATATTACAACCTATGGTTAAAAACACAAGAAGAATCCTGGGACTGAAACACTGTTCAAATAGCATTTTCTTTACCTGTATAACACTGACAGGCTTCTCTAAAGCTGTGTTTTCTTCTTCAAAGTTTGGTTCCACTATCGTCGCTCCGTCCCCCTCATCCATCGGCTGCTCCATCTCTGCCCCCTGCGTGAAGTCAATCGAAGTGTTTCAGTATTCAATGTTATTGTTCTGATATATCTATGGAAAAATATTTTCTTTTACAATATACTTCTTATACTGTACATAATTGTTGGTTTTGCAATAACCTGCAACATTAAGATCCAACATACTTAATCAGTTCAAAGTTATCAGTATACAAACACATGAGCTGAGGGTAATGTGCACTCCAGAGACAACAGTAATATGCACTGAGAACACATGTATATCTTAATTCAAATTAGAGTATTCAAACTTTGACTTTCTACGTGATCGCCTCCGCAATACTATCCTCCGGAGGCTCAGGTTGGTTTGGGCCTGGGTATGGAATTTAGACATAAATTTGGTCTGCGCTCGGTACGGGTCACAACTCTACCGGGTTGGGCTTTAATTTTTGGGCCCGTTGACGACTATAATTCCATTTTATTTGGCTTGAAATGAGTCCAAGCCATATATTTTGGTTGATTTCCTGACACTTCCGTGCCAAAGTGTCACAAAGGAAGGGTTTGGAATTTTTTGTCAATCGGCTATTTACATAATGTTGACCATTTGTCTGTAGAGGTCAGCATGAGCCCAATGAATCACACACAGTGAGTATTTTATCAAAACATAACTTTATAAAATGGAGAGCATCCGCTATCAAAATAAAAATTGGTCTTTATTTAAAATGAAATAAAAATAGGGCTGTTACCTCTGTTTTCCCTTCTATTCCATCAGCTAGCAGTAGTCTATGCCTGCCCTGCTCCACTGCCATGTTAAGCTTGCTGATGTATGACTGTAACTCTTCAGCAGAGTCCATGTTCAGCTCCACCAGGTTTTTATGGAACTGGTCCACTAGCCCATGTTCCAAAAGCTCCTGTTGACAAACAAATGATAATGTGTTGCTGCGATTATTATCAGTTATCACAGAGAAAATTATATGATTACATGTATTTCTATTTGTTTTATGGTGAGGAGTCACAAATCATCCCCGTGCCTGGACCACCAGTAGTTTATCTAGGCGCTCCTGGTCCTGTTGCAGCTTTTCCTCCCGCCGTCGAGTATTGATCTCCTGCAGGCGTCGGAGCTGCTGCACCCTTCTCTCCTGCCTCTCCTCCACGCTCACATAGCCCCCCAGCAACTTGGCAGAAAATGGAAGCTGCATACGATGGACCTCTCGTTCATAAAATCCTGGACTGCGCCACTTTTCCAACTCTGAGGGAGACAAAGAAACAAAGATCCAAATGTAAATAGCATTTTGCACCAAACATAATTTTACATGGTTTTATTGGCATGGTCCCAACCAGATTGATTTTTGGTGACTGGTGTGAATAGAACAACTTACAGCAAAGAGCCAAAAAAGAAAGACAGCTGACCGGAGGGAAAAGACCCAAATGAAGCAGACACGGACTAGCAACTAATTTCTGCAACATCCTGCACTGTAATCAGTGGACTGAGTGCACACAATACCTACTAACAAACCTTAAGTAAAAATACCCTTAGATTCTGTGAAACCAGGGCCAAAATATTCCTTACAAACTGATACCATAGTTTGGACCCAAGGCAATGTAACGAGTGTGAGAAGCACTTTAGAAACCAATACAGTCATGCAATAATTAAGACACCAGATCTGCCCTTGTGGCTGGTAAAAGGGAACAACTGTAGGAGGATTGAGAATACATCAAAGTAAGAAAGGGTGCTTCAGAAGGGTGATTCAAGAGCATCACATTAATCTGTACTTTTTAATAAGTCAGTCAAGCAAGTTGAAAGAAGGCCAGCGGCCAGACACAAACCAAAGTCCGCAGGACAACATATTTTACATTGAGGAGGTGCAAGTACTGAAAGATAAAGGTATAAGGTGTTAGAGGACAATCAGACCATCCAAGGAGAAGATCTGTCACCAAAAACCTAAAGTAAAGTGGCCACCTGCCACTGAAAGGAGGTTCTGTTCAATGAATTATACGGTCAACTCCTTCCTATGGGAAAGCCGTAAGGGCGCCATCTTTCCTGAAACCAAATACCACAGTACCTTGATTTCAAGGCCGAGGAGACGTTGCACGTCTTGCGGCACTTTGAAGTGCCGGTCCTTATAACGATTGGTTTACTACCATTGACCTGAAGGATGCACGTCTCCACATCCAGATTCTCCATGCAAACAGGAACTACAGTGCATCCTGAAAGTATTCATACCCCTTCACTTTCTCCACATTTTATTATGTCACACCCTAATTCCAAAATGGATTAAACAAAGAATAACATAACCGCATAATGACAAAGTGAAATATATATATTTTTTTTTTGCAAATGTATTAAAAATACAAAAATAAAAGATCACATGTACATAAGTATTCACACCCTTTGCCTTGACACTCAAAATTGAGCTCAGGGGCATCCCGTTTCCACTGATCATCCTTGAGATGTTTCTACAACTTGATTGGAGTCCACCTTTGGTAAATTCAATTGATTGGACATGATTTGGAAAGGCACACAACTGTTTATATAAGGTCCCACAGTTGACAGTGCATGTCAGAGCACAAACCAAGCCATGAAGTGCAAGGAATTGTCTGTAGACCTCCGAGACAGGATTGTATCGAGGCACAGATCTGGGGAAGGGTACAAAAAAATGTCTGCAGCATTGAAGGTCCCAACGAGTACAGTGGTCTCCATCATTCGCAAATGGAAGAAGTTTGGAACCACCAGGACTCTTCCTAGAGCTGGCCACCTGGCCAAACTGAGCAATCGGGGGATAAGGGCCTTGGTCAGGGAGGTGAACGATTGAACGTCTTTGGAGAGATCTGAAAATGGCTGTGCACCGACGCTCCCCATCCAACCTGATGGAGCTTGAGACGATCTGCAAAGAAGAATGGGAGAAACTGCCCCAAAATAGGTGTGCCAAGCTTGTAGCATCATACTCAAGAAGACTTGAGGCTGTAATTCCAGCCAAAGGTGCTTCAACAAAGTATTGAGTAAAGGGTGTGAATACTATGTACATGTGATATATATATATTTTTTTTTTTTAATACAGTTGCAAAAAAATCAAAAAAACGTTTTTCACTTTGTCATTATGCGGTATTGTGTGTAGAATGTTGAGATTCATTTTTTATTTAATCCATTTTGGAATTAGGCTGTGACATAATAAAATGTGGAAAAAGTGAAGGGGTATGAATACTTTCTGGATGCACTGTAAAAGGATTTTCGAGGACAAGTGATTGAGTTCAAAGTCCTTCTCTTCGGGCTCTCCCTCACTCATTGCACACTTACCAAATTTGCGTAATCGGTGTTGGGGCCGCAGAGAGCGCTAGGTATGAGAATATACAACTACATGGACAATTGGGTAGTGTGCACGAGAACAAAAAAGGAGACAGAGCAGAACACAGCTCAGCTGGTGGCTCAACAGGACTCTCTCTGTTTTATTCTCAATGTGGGGAAAAACTCTCTGATGCCAGACCAAGAAACCACGTTCTTAGGAGTCACAATGTTCTCTGATGTACAGCACTTATCTCTCACGAGGACAGAGTAGCTGCTTTTCAGCATTGCCTGACCCTGTTCCAGAGCGGCGTGTGCGTGACGGTTTGCTGCCTACGGTGATGCATTAATTTAGCTTTATTGCTAAGGCAACCAACAATGTACTGCCACCACCTCAAAATGTTGGTAATTAATCCATAATGACCCCTCTGCTGGAAAAAAATGTGTCTCTGTACAAGATTAGCTTTAATCAAGGAAGAGATACCTGGGGCCAAAACAAGGTGCAAAACTGCTTGGTGGCAGCAAATGACAATAAGTAGACAATAGTCAATGCCCTGCCCATTGGATCTGACAGTGATATGCATCATATTAGCTTTATAGAAGAAGGAAGAAATGAATGATTCCAGGCAAACACAAAGCACAGGACAACTGAGGTAAAGTTAGGCGTGGTAAATGCAAGGAAATGTTGTCCGTAACATAACATAGCTCTTGTTCAACATAAAGAAAACCATGTACTTTGGAGAGCAGTCTGCTTTTTTTTCAATTAAATATCTGCCGTACTGAAAGCAGACATAGGCTTGTTTTAGGACGACAAAGCTCAACGTTAAAACCAAACCAAATCCTTCAAGATATTTGTTTTTGTATTTGTATTTTGAAAATATTCCCGATAATCTTCAAAGCCTTTTATTGTCTATTCAGCATATGCACAATTTGCTGTTGAAGGTAAAGCAAAATCGTAATATTAATAAATTTTTTATGTAACTATTACACTGTAACATTGGTCTATTCTCTTATTGTGTAAGAGTGCATATCTTGGCTTTAATATCTACATTAAACATCTTCTTAGCAACAATACAAATTATTTGTGTGTTAAACTATGTTGTCCATAGATGCTCATTATTTGATAAAGTATTTGCCAATATTTTCATCCTGTGAAAAAAGGTTGCATGTGTAATAAAAAGCTAACAGTATCATTCAAAAGGTAAGTGTGTGTGTGTCTGTGTGTGTGTGTGGTATTTTGGGTACCCTCATGGTAGTTTATGGCGGCATAGCTGTGTTGGTGGAGCAGCTCCTCCATGCGGCTGAGGGTGACAGCAGCCAAATGTCCTGGGTACTTCAGCTGGAGAAGACGCTGCAAGTAGGATAACACATGGCTTCCACCCACATTCATACGCTTACAGTTCTCTGCATCTAGCCTGAGAAAGTATAGGGCAAAGAAAGAACTGAAATTATTTAATGTCTTATCTGGCAGTTCTAGTTATACAAATCAAAGCTTTACTATAATTACCTCAAAGGGGCTCACATCCATAAATCCCATTTTAATGTATGTGTTATTGTGCCAACCCGTTCAGTAATAAAGGCATGGTTTGGGAATTTCTAATCCTCCACACATATAGTTTTTCTGGTAAACAAGCATTGCAAAAAAAATCCTTGCCGGCTGCTATGTTGCCAGACAAAAAAAAGTCAATTGTGTAATTAAGAATGTATTGAGTGTCTTACCTGCCGTTAATGACAGGCAAAATGTGAGAGCAGTGGTACCCAGAAGAGAGCACCAAGCCGGTATTTGAACCTTTGTTGCATAAGGTGTTGTTGTAGTAAAAACTATACAGCCCATCTACCCCGTAGGACACATGAGGAACTCGGTAGCACTCAAAAAGTAACTCTGACATCATTTGTCTGCTGTGCAGGGGATTACAAGGAGGCTCCGTTAACACAATGGGGTGCTCCACACCGCACTAGACGGAGAAACAAAAAAAGAATGTATGATTTGAAATGATCAAATAAACCTTTAATCATTCAAAAGTATTCAACGATACTTTTAAAGTAGCCTACACGTGACTCACCTCAGAACCAGTTCCAAGATGCGTGAATATATAATCGAACATGAGTTCCTGTACCTCAAAATTTACAACAACATTTCTGTCGAACTGGCTTTTAAGAAGCCAACGCAAGGGCTCGAGGTTTGATATATCGTTACCAATTTGAGTTTCGCTGCGCGCTGCACCTCTGCTTCTTGCCCCAACCGACTTAAATTGCAGCAGCGGTTTTTCAAACTTGTCTTCTCTACATGCCCAACCAGCCCGTGTTTGATAAGAGCCGTTATCTATCACGATGGGGGCACGAATTGGATTTAAATGTTGGTCAGTAATTTCATAAATTGGGTCTGGAGACGTTTTACAGTCCTGAAATGTAAACACTTGACAAGTTGATTCTAGCTTGGAAGTCATTTTACCTCTGTGTCACTTCAAAATATAACCGACTCGAAGTTCGCAATGGGACTACCATCACACATAGTTCCGCTTAAAACTGGAATCGGCAATATACATTATCTGCAATGTAAGATAAAATAAATTGCCACACATTTGCTGTGTCACATGTAAGTTAATTTTAAACATATTCAAGTAATATGGGCTTACATTTAGGCAATATCATTAAAAAGGGGAAAAATAACCACACAAATCTAAATGCAAAGTTGACAAAGTAGTCCATTGAAGTTTGTTTTAATTGTTTTGATTTTGTGTTGAAGATAGTGAAGACAATCATCTTTCACATCATAATAAAACAAAAGTGTTTTCCAACCGTCATAGAATAATGGCACTGTGAGACCTACGCTACCTTTGATGTGAACTGGAATGCGTATACATGCATGTGGGGATAAATGCAGGCTGATAGTTATGAGAACATTACAATATTATCATCTTAAAAAATTCTAAGAAAGCGTATGCATGAATATGCCCCCTATGTAGTTGTCAATAGCATTATGGTGTAAGTGTCAAACCTATATTACCCAAGTTTATTTTTTTATTTAATATATTATATATGAAATATTATTATATATTTAATATTCACATTATTGGATAATGTTTGACCTGGGTTCTGCACCCAGGTACTAGTTTGCTTTCAGAGATCAGAATTTTTATTTTATATACAATGTTGTAGAAAAGGTGTTTCGATAAGTCAAGCTATAGTGAAGTTACTTTGATACAAATAAACAAATGAAATAATTTCAATAATAATAATAATAATACAATGTGCTAAGTTATGCCTTTAATCCAAGATGAGCACTCTAAAAAACAATATTTAAAAAGGATTTGGGATGAGAGCAGATGGCATTGGGGTTTTCAATAAAATTAAATGTGCTCCCCATAACTCTCCCAGTCTATAGCTGTATTTGGAATCGCATACTATACATCCATAGCATAGGCCTACTACATTTGACAAAAAAAATGTGTAGGCACTAGGCTGTATGCCAACAGTACATAATAGGCCTATGTGAAAATTGAGTATGGAAGAAAAAAAAAGTCACAGTCTTGTGAACTTGAGTCACATTTTAGTAGGCCTATATGGGATGAGACTATGTCACCCGAAATTGAATTTTAATTGCATTAAATTGAATTTGAATTGCATTAAATAGAATTTGTATTACCTATTTTAGATTGAATGTTATGGTTTTGAGTTTGTATTGCACATTTGAGAAGGAATTTAATGGTTTGAAATAAAATGTTATCCTCATTAAATTCAGTTTGTTTAATTTCAGTTTGCTTAAAAATTCAGTCCTAAAAATTCAAGTTTCAGTTCTCACTGACAAACATCCGGGTACTTGCGAAAAGCAAACAAGCACTGATTAAATAGAACTCATTTCCACCCACTGTTTGTCTGTCAACACTGGTGGAGGCAGGATGCCTGCTTCTGCTTGATACACGTTACACTCCCATAGGAAATGTATGGGGGCGAACATTCGCCTGCCGATTTTTTCCTTAGTGAACATTCACCGTCGACCACCGTCTTGGCGATGAATGATAAATGGTGCCTCTGTTTTTATCAATTAAATACAGTTTTTAGCAAATCAAAGTCTGGTTCTTTAAATCAATTATCATTTAATCAACCCTTTAAATTCACTTGCATTTTAACAGTTTTTTTAATTTACTTGCATTTTCATCACCTCCGTTTTTATAATTTAATTGTTGTTACTTCTGCCACCCCTCCATACTCCTGATAAACAATTACTGTGCTGGTAAAGAATGACAAAAGGTGCCTCTGGTTATATCAAATAGACACAGTTTTGATCAAATCAAAGTCTATTTTATTAAATCAATTGTCAGTTAATCAACCAGTTTTTTATTCACTTACAGTTTTATCGATGCAGTTTTTGCACTTGCATTTTTACTTAACTACCGTTTCATCACCTCTATTTTCATCATGCAATTATATTTACTTTCACCCCTTACCAACTTCCAAACAAGTAAAGGTTTGTTATGGCACAAAATGTGCACCCTCAAATTAATGGATACATCGTAACAGAATGACATGGTCTGTTAGAGCTAAACATTGGAACAAGTATTGTTTATTTAATCAATAAAGTGTAGATTAACAGTCAACCAGATTTGAGATGCATATAATACAATGTAGATATTGCATACAACTTCACAGCATGCCATTGAAACAATGGTTGTGATAGTAACCATGTTAGAATTGTAAAAATGATATTATGGATACATTCGCCCTTTCTTTTCAAAATAATTGCGTCCTACAGCCATAATTCATGTAGGTTATAGTGCCAATGATTTCTATGACCTGTTGGTCTTTAGATGTTCTGTGGCCTGTCTTACAAATAAAAAAAAAGAAACTCACAAATATCGTAAATTCCTTAACCGCGACCGAGGAGATATCAATGCCTCATGTGCAATTTTGTTATGCTAGTATTGACAGTTTTGTTCATTGTGGTGATGATCTTGTCCTGGAAAAAGTAAATGTTTATCCTGTGGGGACACCCACAGCTAAAAACGTATCCCCTGAAGGTACTGCAAGCCACTTATGATTAAAGTGACCAAGTGGCATATGGAACATTTTGTGTTATGAAGTGGTTTTGCTTGTGAATGCAGTTATGTGATTGTACTAATAGTATGTTCCAAGACTTTGTAACAAAACACATCAAATATGAGTAGTAAATCGGAAGTCTCGTCTAATTTTCCTTTTATGAAGGATTTTGCCGCAGTTGAATATGTTTTAAAGTTCTAGAAGGAGATCAGATGGGAAGAAACCTAATTTGCGACCAGTGCTGACCTTCATGTACCCCGCCTTCTCGTCTCCTTTTTTCACCACAATCTGTTTTAACCAGTAGGATTGGAGCCGAAAGAAATGAGGGAAAAGAAAAAAGAAGGAGATTAAGATTAACAGGAATAAACAAAGATAGTTTGCACTAAACTTACAAACTGTGCTCTAAAGCTTGATGCATTCAATATTGTACACTTGGTTTTCTGTGTGGGAGGCTATATTGCAGAAATACAATAGACAATTGTGGAATCTGTTGATTGCACATTTTAAATGAACCTAATACATTTGTCAGCAAACAAACAAAACCACATACCTGGTCTTTCTTTAAAGTGATTTGTCCCATCTCTCTATTTCCTACAAAAGAGCGCATAACCCTAAACACTCTTTCTCCTGCTTTCACGCGGATAAGGTAATTTGTAGGAAGGTATCCCGTTTTCTCTCCTATCTTTCCCTGGGACAGAAGCAGAATATCCAATTGACTTAAATCTGAAATTCACAGATGAAGGACAAATGCATTTTTAAAGTATTACACATTTTTCATGTAGAAAATATATTAAAGCTACATCTATAATAATCCATAGTACCTGGAACACAAATAACATGAATAAAAATGAGTTTAGAACCCCGCCCCCCCCTAAACTAAACACACATTGAAAGGCAAATGAAAGGCCATAATGAAAGCCATGGTCAATCAAGGTGTGGACCACCACATCAAGACCCTGTCATTGCCAGCCCAATCTCCAGACATGAACCCCATTAAACCCTCTGGAATGTGATTTAAGCCAAGCTGAATGAATCATTTCAGTCCCATCACAGTGTTCTGTTAAAAACTAAAGATGTTGTACACTGATTTGCTGCTGTTAACCTGTGCTTTTATTATGTATTACAGTGCATCCGGAAAGTATTCATACCCCTTCACTTTTTCCACATTTTATGTCACAGCGTAATTCCAAAATGGATTAAATTTAAAAAAAAAAGCTGCATTCTACACACAATACCGCATAATACCGTGTTTCGAATTTTTTGCAAATGTATTAAAAATAAAATATCACATGTACATAAGTATTCACACCCTTTACTCAATACTTTGTTGAAACACCATTGGCAGCAATTACAGCCTCAAGTATTCTTGAGTATGATGCTACAAGCTTGGCACACCTATTTTGGGGCAGTTTCTCCCATTCTTCTTTGCAGATCGTCTCAAGCTCCATCAGGTTGGATGGGGAGCGTCGGTGCACAGCCATTTTCAGATCTCTCCAAAGACGTTCAATCGGGTTGAAGTCTGGGCTCTGGCTGGGCCACTCAAGGACATTCACAGACTTGTCCCGAAGCCACTCCTTTGTTATCTTGGCTGTGTGCTTAGGGTCGTTGTCCTGTTGGAAGGTGAACCTTCGCCCCAGTCTGAGGTCCAGAGCGCTCTGGAGCAGGTTTTCATCAAGGATCTCTCTGTACATTGCTGCATTCATCGTTCCCTTGATCCTGACTAGTCTTCCAGTTCCTGCCGCTGAAAAACGCCCCAAAAGCATGATGCTTTCACCACCATGCTTCACTGTAGGGATGGTATTGGCCAGGTGATGAGCTGTGCCTGGTTTCCTCCAGACATGACGCTTGACATTCAGGCCAAAGAGTTCAATCTTGGTTTCATCAGACCAGAGAATTTTGTTTCTCATAGTCTGAGAGTCCTTTAGGTGCCTTTTGGCAAACTCCATGTGGGCTGTCATGTGCCTTTTACTGAGGAGTGGCTTCCGTCTGGCCACTCTACCATAAAGGCCTGATTGGTGGAGTGCTGCATAGATGGTTGTCCTTCTGGAAGGTTCTCCCATCTCCACAGAGGAACCCTGGAGCTCTGTCGGGTTCTTGGTCACCTCCCTGACCAAGGCCCTTGTCCCCCAATTGCTCAGTTTGGCCAGGTGGCCAGCTCTAGGAAGAGTCCTGGTGGTTCCAAACTTCTTCCATTTGCAAATGATGGAGACCACTGTACTCGTTGGGACCTTCAATGCTGCAAAAAAAATTTTGTACCCTTCCCCAGATCTGTGCCTCGATACAATCCTGTCTCGGAGGTCTACAGACAATTCCTTGGACTTCATGGCTTGGTTTGTGCTCTGACATGCACAGCAAAGGGTGCGAATACTTATGTACATGTGATATTACATTTTTTTATTTTTAATACATTTGCAAAAATTCAAAAAATCTTTTTTCACTTCGTCATTATGCGGTATTGAGTGTAGAATGTTGAGAATTTTTCTTTGTTTAATCCATTTTGGAATTAGGCTGTGACATAATAAAATGTGGAAAAAGTGAAGGGGTATGAATACTTTCCGGATGCACTGTAGTTCCTGTTTGCATGGAGAATCTGGATGTGGAGACGTGCATCCTTCAGGTCAATGGCAGTAAACCAATCGTTATAAGGACCGGCACTTCAAAGTGCCACAAGACGTGCAACGTCTCCTCGGCCTTGAAATCAAGGTACTGTGGTATTTGGTTTCAGGAAAGATGGCGCCCTTACGGCTTTCCCATAGGAAGGAGTTGACCGTATAATTCATTGAACAGAACCTCCTTTCAGTGGCAGGTGGCCACTTTACTTGAGGTTTTTTTATTTATTTTTTATTTTTAATATATTTGCAAAAATTCAAAAAATCTTTTTTCACTTCGTCATTATGCGGTATTGAGTGTAGAATGTTGAGAATTTTTCTTTGTTTAATCCATTTTGGAATTAGGCTGTGACATAATAAAATGTGGAAAAAGTGAAGGGGTATGAATACTTTCCGGATGCACTGTATCTACTATGCTGTGTTAAGTTTGCCGTGTCTGATGTTTGTTTTTATGACGGATAGCCTTTTTGGCCAGGTCGTTATTGAAAATGACATGTTCTGTAGAACTGACCTACTTATTATTATTATTATCTTTCATTTATAGAATAAAACCAAAAAAACACATACTATATATCTATAAATAGTAAAACTAGAGAGACTGATAATTCTGCAGTGGTCTCATAATTTTTTCAGAGCTGTATATGCAGTACTCATCAACGTTCTGTACAAAGAAATGCACATGAAGATTATTTTTCTTACACTCACCCTCCACCACTCCTCATTGGAGTCATCTATGACTGTGATCCGATCCCCAGGGCTAAAGTCAAGCACACACAGTTATTTAAAAAAAAATCTATTGTATCTCATTTCTGTTGCTGAAACCATTATTCCAAGGAAAAAAGTTTACAAATCGGTAAAAGAATAGAAGAAGTAAGGGTTTATTTGTTTTAAATGAAAACTCACTGAAAGTCAAGGTCATCCTTCTCAATGGCCTTGAAGCGGTAAAGAGCCAGGTAGTAATGTGACTGAGAGAATGTCCCCATCTCCTTCTTCTTCTGTATGTAGCGAACCACACATTATGTGTTTGCATCATAGAACTAAAGATTATAAATTCATAATGAATGCATTCCAAGTTTATATTAGCTTCCTCTGATATTTCTGTTTACTGTAACCCTTGTAGCAAAAGGCAGGACCCACGAACAGGAAAGGTAGGTTCTCTTAGGTAAGTACAAAGACTACTTCAGAGGTTCAGAAACAAACATGAGGCATACAGTAGTACTGTAAGGTTAATTACTGGGGCAATGAGAAACAGAAATGCAAGGATTAGCTCTAAAAAGGTGAATCAATGTTAAAAATGTAGTTGGCTTTTTGCCCGCCACCTTCTTTCCTGGAGGGTGGCCCAAGAACACTGTGAGATGTACTCATAATATTTCACACACACAAAATATGAAAGGATTTCAATTGCTTATTTTCCAACACGATAAATAGTTGTTCACTGGCCTTGTCATCAGCTTTTTCAGTCTTGTCTCCTTTCTTGTCCTCAGTCTTCCCTGTAAGAATATTTTTATACACAGTATCAATTTGAAAATGTGCACTATTTTCTTCGGGTTATCATCATTTGATAGTGCTTATATTTCAAATTTCCTTCGCCTCCTTCCTCAGTCTCCTTGGGCTGTGCTTCCTCTTCCTCCTCCATCATCATCATCATCATCTTGAGGTAAACAAGGCAATGTTCATTTAAATACTTAAATAGTTCGTTTTATATAATAATACCATTTGGACAAGTGTCAGAAAAAGGTCAGGAGTCAGGAATCACTATTCCATACAAATAGGAAAGTTATTTTAATGCTGTTTTAAATTTTCTACAAAAAGTCTTATAGTTTAAAGTGTGCCATACTCACATTCTTCTTGTCGCCTTCATTTTTTTTACGTTCTTTGTTTGCCATGACAACGCCAACTCGTAGAGTATCAAAGACAGGGTCATTGCGGTTAGGATGGGCTTTACAGAGGGGACAGGAACATTAAGGAACTAATTTAAACAAATGAAGGCACATTTTTACTTACCACACACTGCATAACAAAATTATTTAGGTGTTAAGGAAACGTGAAAGACTTAAAGGCAGGAAAAATAACCTATGGGCTCCGAACATACCTGCATCTGGCTGGTCGCTGCTGTACAGGGGGGAGCTATAAGCCCTTCTAAAACCAGGAGGCTAAAGAGTGGTGAAATTTATAAGAAGGAAACATGTACACATTGTAGAATACTGACCAAAACTGAAATGATCTGAATCCCATTTTATGTTCAGTGATTAATAACAGGTACATATTTTGTGCGGCAAGTTGGCCTCATTTGGATCATGATTTGGATTTATGTGATCCATGATGTATAAAAGTAAAGTTATTATGTCTCACAATTTTGCCAAAGCACTTCTGATACTCAACGTAGGACTGGCACTGGTGGTGGATGTTGGTCTTGCAGTTTTTGCACCTCAGAGCAAACTTGTTGTTGACTGAAAGGAAACATATTCCAGATAGAATATACACCGTAGCTGCTTGCTTGAGTTTTTTTTATTGTATCAGTTCAAACTGTATGTACACCGTATATTTGTTTCTGCAGTGCTACAATATATTTAATTAATCCTGTCAAAAATCACTAATTTAGCAAATGTGCACTCTGTTTGCCTACCAGTGAATTAATTATGGGTAGTATGATCTTCAAATGTACTCCATTTGTTTTCAGGGTGTGCATGTTTTCAAAAGTAAATGAATATGAACTATTAGACTTACGAACTATCATACGAGCACAGACATCACAAAACTTTGGTTTCTTGCAGTAGTGGTCCTTGAACTTGTGAGGTTTGTCATTTGTCAGGATAACGGCTGGTTCCGGTTCGGGTTCTTTCTCTTCTACTTCCACCTCTTCTTCATAGATAAAGTAGACCTGATGGCCAAGAGTACATATTTCAGTGTTATTAGAAACACACAGACTAAAATCATTCGTTTTTTTAAAAGCCTACACTGTTTTCTGTAAGAAGAAAATCTCTTGTGTAGTGTTTAGGGCTGTCAATCCATTAAAACTTTTAATTGCATTAACTACATGATACACATATTAAATAATGAATTCATCGCACGTATTCGCGTACATGATCATTTGCTGGGAAAAGCACCCAAAGGATGATATTACCATTCTAAGTCACCACATTATTATGGCTGAAAAGTAAAGACATACGCTACGTCCCAAATCGCACACTGTACTTTTCACTTTTATAGTTTGGACTGCAGCTGCCCTAAAAAAAATACATACTATTGCATGCAGAAACACAATTACGAGATACTAAATATTTTTCTGGCACACTAAATAGGATGCTAGTATGGGTATTGAGACGCAGCCATAGACATTACAAAAGGTGGCACTAGCAAAGCCAATATTGTTGACACAAGAACTAGTAAAAACATGCTTTGCATTGAGGTCATACCAAACTCGAATTGTGCCGATGGTAAGTAAATTCCTTCTTGCAAAGAATGCATATGACCATGCTCTTATCAACGGGTTCCATCTGAGCATCTGAGTTTATTTTTAACATAAACATTTCTATTCAGAGTACCAAGCAGAGTTTGGTCGCCCTGTTCCATCATGTTACGAGCTAGGTAATGACTTATGACAAGCAAATTGCGACTCTGATTGTGCGACGCGTGGTCACTGGGAGACATTGACTCATTTTTATATTGTAATTCCTGGCTACGACCGGGATGGCACATTAGGTGAGATGCATGAGCCTAGGTACGTTTTTGTAACGCAGCCTAGGAGGCGAAACCAGTTACCCAGGAGGAACCCAAGGCGGAATCTAAATATCCCGGATTGCCCTGCGGACATCCTCCACAATACTCCACTGGACGGATGCCAGGATCGCGGTGGAAGGAATGATGACGTCATTCACCGGAGGCACCTCAGTGCAGCTAGGAAGGCGAGACAAGGCATCGGGCTTCCCATCTTCGAACCCGGACAAAACGTAATCAGTAGTTCAAACCGTTCAGAGAATAGAGGCAAGCGTGCCCGTCTGGGATTAAGCCGTTTGTTTGGCAATAAGAATTAACTCCAAGTTTTTATGGTCAGTCCGGACTGCCACCGGATGGCTTGCTCCTTCCAGCCAGTGTATCCACTCTTACAAGGCCAAGTTGACCACCTGTAGCTCCCTGTCCTCAATACCGTCATTCCTGTCAGTCAATGCGGGGCTTTGCTTGGGGTATAGTTTCCCATCCAGAGTGCCTTGCTGGGAGAGAACTGCCCCCACACCCACTTCGGAGGTGTCCACCCCTATGAAAGGCAATATTGGATCAGGAAGCTGCAGGATGGGTGCTGTGCTAAAATGTTCTTTTCAGCTCCTTGAAGGTATGCGGCCCTGGAGTGGACAGGACAAACTGTTATGCAGACCTCCTAGTGAGCTCCGTCAGGGGGAGGGCCAGAGATCCACAAGTCCAAGATAAAGCACCGGTAGAAATTGGCAAAGCCAGGAAACCTCTACACCTCCTTGATGGAAGCTGGTGTTGCCCACTCCTAAATGGCATGCACCTTGGAATTGTCCATAACACCGTCCCTCTGCGATGATGTAGCTTGGGAGGGTCACTTGGTTGATGTGGAAGGTACTCTGGTTTGACGTAAAGCCGGTTCTGAAGCAGGCGCTGGAGCATTGAACTTATGGACGTGTTCTTCCTGGAAACCAGAGAAGATCGGTACGTTGCCCAGGTAAACGTGGACGAATAGATCAAAGAAATCAAGGAGAACATGATTTATGAGCGCCTGGAAGACAGATGGTTGGTCAGACCAAAGGGAATTATGCGGTACTCGTAGTGCCCGTTACTGTGTTGGTGGCCGTCTTCCTCTCGTCACCCTCCTTAATGCAAACAAGATTGTGGGCGGTCTGCAGATTCAGCTTGGTAAACCACAACACTCCCTGTAGTCTCTCAAAAGACGTCGACATGAGAGGAAGTGGTTAGCGGATCTTCACGATGACCATATTTAGCCCTCTGTAGTCCACACACAGGTCTCCCATTTTCTTGGACACGAAAAAAAAAACTGCTCCACCTGGAGGATCAAAGGTTGGATGAATTCCGCTGCCAGAGCCTCAGATATGTACTTCTCCATGGCACGGTGTTCCGGAGCAGAGAGCAAGAATGTATGCCCTTGGGGTACCAGGAAGCAACTCGATGGCACAGTCAAAGTCCCGTTGCAGGGGAAGAACCAGGCTGTGCACCCTGCTAAACACTGCCCTCATATCATGGTAAAATGGAGGCACCAAAGAGAGGTCGGAGGAAGGCACACGCTCCGGAACATCAGGTGGTGACTGAAGCAGGAGACACGGCGTTCGGCAGGGTTGGCCCCACAAAAGCTAGATTTCCGTAGACCAACAGAGGATTGGATTTTGGAGCGAAAGCCAGGGGTAGCCGAGAATAATGGGCAGACTCAGGGATATAATCACATGCAGCTGGATGTTCTCCTGGTGGTTCTGGACGGCATGAAGATGGTGAGGAGCCGTGCTTAGATTAACATTCCCTGTTCCCAGGGCCCAACCATTTGATCTTTGATCTGTTCTGAGAGGCCCTCCTCTGCGCCCTCCTTGGCGCAGTCAGAGCAGTCGATCTGCCGTCTTCCTACCAATGACCCGATGATTTAAGGTCCGCCAGAATTCCTCTATGAAAAGCCTGGAGTTGAGAAGAGCTGGTGCCTGGCATTCGGAGATGGCGGTGGCCCACGTGAGCGCCCTCCTGGTGAACAGCATCATCATGTAGAGGACCCTGGTAAACTTCCCCAGAAGGACAGGGGTTGGTATCAAAACACGTTGGAGCACTACATATGAAAACTTTGACATTTGTCAGCCTCTCCATCGTATCTCTCGGGAGCAGGTAGTGAAATCTCTCTCACCGCCATGGAGATGGCAGGGTCCGGTGTCGGTGTCTGATAGCTTGCAAGACAGTCCTCCTCACTGAGCTGAGGCAGAAGCTACGGCCTGAAGGGAACGTTGCAGGTCGGACTGAACGGTTGACAGCCGCTCCAAGGGGTGAGAAACTGCTTGAAGCTGGGTAGCAATGGAAACAATGTCTTCCCGTTGCTGACCCATTGCGATGCCGTGGTGGTGTACAGCCCTCTGGAGCTCCTGGATGTCCGTGGAGCCATTTTATGGTTAAACTTAAATAGGCAGGTAAACCACAGGGGCTGAACTAATAATCATAAGGATTGTTAAGATGACATGTCTTGCGGCATTGAGGCGCGTCGTTGTGCTCTGCTGGCAGTAGAGTTCCCAGCCTGGGCACCCAGGCCCCCGACAACAAGGACACTGCCCTGGCTCATACAGGCCAGCACCACCTGCTTGGTTGGTAAGTGCTGGGAAAGTACGACTGTTTTTCTCAAATCTTTCACCACTATCACCTGTTTATACTAAGCCATGGTACTGTTTTGAACATGTTGTTGCCGGGGTATAAGTATTTTGTAAATGTCCTTGGACAGCACTCTTATTTTAGGTAGAGGTTGGCATTGACAAACGAGATATATTTCCGTTGTCAATGTTTGTGTGATAATTCATTCTAAATACATTCTTAAAACCTGATTGTACATACTAAAAGAACCCGAGGAAAGGTGTCATGGAAGAAACAAAACAATCACATTCACACAAAATTGCATATTTCATGTATATGATGATATAAAATAGATGAGAACTTCCTCATTTCTCCTTTTTCTATTATTGGCCAAATCTGGTTCTCCATCTCATCATATGGCCCCTTTGGATCATATCATCATGCTGATGATATTTTATTGTACTTGCCTATTAAGCCCATTTAATTACCCCTAATGAGCGGTAGACCGAAACATTAAATGTGGAATGGGAAAAAATCTGAGTTCATAATATTTGGTCCGACTCCTACTGGTAATACTGATGTAATCCTCAGTATTAAAGATATACAGTTCTGTGCAAAAGTTTTAGGCAGATTTAGGCAAAATGCTGGCAAAAACGTGAAAGCAAAGTGTGGTCACAGCGAATATTGATTTGATTTAGATTGTTCACTTGTTCACTCACTGCACTTCATTAGCACTCCGATTTTTGAAAGCATTCTTACTTTACACACCTGCCTAAAACTTTTGCACAGCACTGTAGATAAAGTTATACATTATTGAATATCTTAAATCTAGGTGTAACATTCGTCTTACTTTTTTCTTATCGCAGCAGGAGCAAAATGCAAGTTAAAAGCATGGAGAAAAAAATCGAATTATTATCTTGCCATCTTTAATTGCCTTCACACTGATTTCAGATGTTATACATCACATTTAAATAATTCTGTATCTATTGTTTGATGTTTAAATCCTTTTATTCTGTATGTAATTTTATTTCATTTGAGATTTTATTTAGTAACTCTTGTTGTTTTATTATCAAACACTTTGGAAAAATATTCAAAGATGATACAAAAATAAAGGTGTATTATTATTACATCCATTGCTAAAACACCAAAGAATAGTGCACATTGCGCCAAGGAACAAATCTCCAACCAATTGTGGCACACCATTCTCTGTTGTTATTAGCTTGGGTTTCAAACCCTTAGCATACAGTATATGCACTGAGTTCTATCAGAGAGGTAGTCCTGAAACCAATTAAAAGCTGCATCATCAAATCCTAGCAAGGCTAATCTATCCAGAAGTAATCTGTGATAAACTGTGTCAAAAGCCTTGGACAAATCAATAACAAAATGTGCCATTGTATATCAGAATCTTCACTCTCAAGTTCTGTTTCTGCATTGTTTTCTTACTAAAGATTGGAGTTCAGGTGAAGAAAGGGGCATAGGACGAGAAGAGTTGTGTCAATCTATCAGATTTGTATGGTTCAAACGAATATCATGAATTGGTAGGCTTCAGTATGGAACTGTGTTGTATTATTCTATAGGATATTTTGGACAATCAATTCTTGCCACATCAAAGTAAGTAAGACAGGTATCACACAAAGTAGTGGAGTCAAAAGTAAAATATTTTAGTTTAAAATGTGCTGGACTGAAAGTAAAATGTCTCCCAAAATGGGAAATACTTTAGCGAGGTCTCACAACCCTCCCAGTTTGAGGCTTTTAAAAATTGTTGAATGGGGTTATTTTGCTGCTGTCACTCACAGTATCACCTTCCTCCTCCTTCACAAAGTTATCAGGGGCTGGGGGGTTGTCATGGATATCTACAGAGTTTTTGTCCTCTTCCCTGTAGTAGAGTAACAACAAAAAAAAGACCAGCATTTTGACTGTCATGCAAGTTAACTTTGTTCATTTTAGTGGGGGTTACATTATGTCTGATTAAATTAAGGATGAAACAAGGCTTTACTGAATATTAATAGGGGCAACAATCTACACAAAGAAAATACTGTTTGCAGTGTTCTTAGGTTCAAAGTAGTAGGAATTTTCCTAATTCAATGAATATTTCCACAAGCTTTGTAAATGCTTTTTACAGTGTCATTAGTTGAAAATCGAACCAGTTTGCCCTTATTACTGTATATATATCAAGAAAAAAAACTTACTGGTCCATGGTGTGGTTTTGCTCCTATTCCTTACTTGTGTCCTCCCTGACAGACACACACACACACACACACACACACACACACACACACACACACACACACACACATAAATAAGCAAATACACTTGGTTGAGAGTTTAGAAAGCACAAACACATTGATTTAAAGGTTTTTAAAATGTTATTGGTTCTTTCACCACAAAAAAATCCTTGTTTTTCACATTTTAATTGAATGTTTGAATTGTACACCTTTCATATTGGCTACACTACATTAACAATGCTTGTAGGTTGAAAGTTGTTTACATCCTCATTTGCTCAAAAGACTCTTTTGAACTACATATGGAAACTAGATCTCTGACCTGACCAAATAATCAGTGTTAACACAACACCTTCAAACACACACTCACGTACATGCACACTAACAATATATACTTTACCACACACTGTATGCTATGCTCAGACACATTTTAAATTATAATTATCCACTGTACTATTCTTAGTCCTATCTAAATTTGGGTGACCCTGGCATGGGACAACCTCAGAAAATCTAGATTTATTTTACCACAATGTATAACTAACAAATAACAAGATTATCCATCTATACTTACAAAAACAAATTACAAATTACAAATATTTAAAAAATAAATGAATACCTGTTTCTCAGTTTAGATTGAAAATGTTTTGAATCTGTGTATCGTATAGCGAATAGGTTCTTCCTCCGTTGGCTTAGTTTCAAGGTTCAAATCCTGGCTAAATGGACCGACCTTCACCTTCAATGAGACCCACAAACCTTTCCAGTGATTCTCTGCATTCTTGTGATTCCAAATGTAGTCTTGTCAGGTAGTTTCTTGGTTTTAAAAGAAATAGAGGTCTGAATGTATATTTGTCTGTATGTGTTAGTAGCTTGTGGGGCAGGCATCTGGGTGACAGTTCTGGACAGCTGGGTGCCTCAAACTGTGCAGCATTGACGTGGGGAATCAGATACTCACCAGGCTACTCTTCTTTTCCTCTCTAAACTTAGGTAACTTACACACTTAAGCCAAAGCCAACACACACACACAAACTAACAGTTCATATCCTAACATCTGCTGCAAAATGAATGAAGATTAAAATAAGGTCAAACACACAGTAACTATTTGCTAAAACCAGATTCATGAGTCTTTCCAGTTTTATGCTGTCATTTCTTTCCCCTTATTATTTAAAATTTCACAAATTTTAAAACATTTTGTTTTAGCACTATGAAGGAATTGATGAAGCATTGAATGTAAGTGTTAAACTCCTAAATGTGTCAAACTCAGTCCACTGATTTCACAGTGGTTGTAATTAAACTTTGGTTTTAGAACACAAAAATAATGTAGGCCTAGTCAGACAATATTGTGCACCATAGTGTCTGGCATAGTGTCTTTATACTATTATTACCTGAAATACTGTCATATATAGTGTCATTTAAAGTACAATTACTGAAACATTAGTTTTAAATCGTGGACCAAACAATGTAATTATATTTTTAAGAAGGATGTTGAACACTACTAGTCTGGAACACCCATAAACTGGGAACACCACAAAGGTCCCGTTGCATTTTGGGTACAATACACTCTTCTCATCCAGTGCGCACGCTCAGTGGATAACTCCATTATTTTTTGCTAGGAATCTGCAAGAAAAAAAGCAGTGGATTTTAGATTTGCTAAGGCTAAATACCTTAATAGTGGCTGGATTCTTGGAAATACATTGTTGTAAAGCCATTGTGTAAAACACTGTCTGTAGAAACGATTGGATAATTTGGGAAGCGTATCGGAACTCCTAAAGCCTTCTTGGGACACTCTAGAATCAAGTAAATTTCAGCCAATGCTAACCAACGTTAGCTACCCAGCTAACTAGATAGCCACTTGTACTAGCTACTTAGCTCGATAGCATTGCCTTGCTAATATTAATGTTAGCTAACCTTATAGATGACGGGCGCAGTTAAGTAGCTATTATTGCCCTTTGTTTTTAAAGCGGACGGTCAAACATAACACAGAGACGGAAATTGGTTGATGATGACACTTTTTTTTTGAAGGATTGGATTATCCGATCGGCAGCTAGTGTTAGCCAGAGATAGTTAGTGATGATAGTTATAACCAACGTTAGCCAAGGTTGATTGTCAAAACATTGTCATTACTTAGTTCGCTAGCTAGCTAGCATTACATTCTCCCGCGAGCTAGCTAACACTAACAAGCTACGTACGTAGCTCGTTACCGGACCGCAAACTTAACAAACAGAGCAGAAGACCAGATTTCATCAACACGGCAAGCTAATTCTTGACCAAGCGCACATTATAAATGATATAAGGTTTAGTATATCTTCCATTTTAATTCCAATAAACTTTGAATACTCTGCATGTTTTGGAAGTGTTGAGCAGCTGGCAGCTGTCACGAGAGAGCTAACATTAGATGGGCTAAACCAACTACTTGGCCTCTAACGAGCTTTCTAAGTTATTCGATCAACGTGTGTGAATTACATTGTCTGAGTTTAGGTAGCGTTTACGTCACCTATTAGCTAGCTTTGACATAAATACATCGTTAAAAAAAACATGCACACAAGTAATTAAATGCCTGGGCACACATTCACTGCCACCCAGCACAGCCACACTTTACTGTGAATGAGGTGATATCTGTTTTCTATCTTTCCATTTTAATGACTCTCTCTCACTCCATCTCTCTCTCTCTCTCTCTCACTCCATCGCTTGCTATCTCTATCTCTCTCTCTCTCTCTTTCTCTCTCTCTCACACAACTATCTTGCACTCAGGCTGTGGGATCAACAGCATTCTGGAGGGATTGCCTTTCTCGGATATACTAAGAACGACATATTGGTGAAGTTCTGAAAAGCAGCAGGACACCAAACCAAGTGGCTGCATTCTTCTATCCCAACAGTATGCCCTGCAGAGAGTGGAAACCTTAGCCAAATCCGATACTGGCTCCCCAAAGATGACAAGGTTTTGAGCAGTAGTTTTTCCATGTATAATGCAAATACCCAGCTCACAATAGGGAGCCAAAATGAATTTAGTTAACATCATGCACTTCCTGATAGATTGACAAAGCTAATCAGAACATTTCTTTATTTACTGTGTGATCAACATAAAACCATAGATGCATCTAGCACAAATTGTAGTTCAACTATTTAAAATAATTTATCAAAGTCCTTGTTATCAAAATTGGAAGGTATTTAAGGGCATGGCGGCATAATGATGTAAGGCTGGCCTGTCTTTATGACTTAACTAGACATGAACATAAGTGTGCACTGTTTATGCCTGAGCAGCACATTTTTTTGTAGGTATTGTGCATACAAAGCGGTAGCCCATCTACTGACTGCATGCTCTGAAGTGAAATAAATTTGTCTAATGTTGCTAAGCCTCTGGTAGCATAAAGGTGAAGCTATTCTTTAAAGTACAATAAAACACATCTTTTACTTTGTCTCAAAGGTGCTGGAAAGCAGTAGCTACACAATGATGGGAGGCAGTGAGAGTGGCAGTGGGGACAAGGATGGGGTCCACACCATGAAAATACATGTCCCCATCGGCTGGCAGAGGAGAGTAGATGATGGGTTAGTTGTATATGTCAGGTGGGTATTTTGACAAGCTTTGATTTTTAAACCAACACCACACCACTATCACGTCACCTATTCTGGAGTTTACCTATGGTTGAGATCGAAATATTGTGCTCTCCTGATTGATTGTTGTACTGTCCAAGAACCTTTGAACCAGATAGAGTTCTTTGCTCATCTTTAGTGAATGTAATGTATAGTTGTGGCTGGTGCACAAACGTATTCTTCATACCGCATTGTCAAGCCTGTGCCATTACACTTTCTAAAGGTTTCAATGGAGGAGTTTGAGAGTGCCTTTTTTTTTTACAGACCCATAACACCTTTACTGTACATTAACATGATCTGTTG
Source organism: Aplochiton taeniatus (assembly GCA_017639675.1). Lineage (NCBI taxonomy): Eukaryota > Metazoa > Chordata > Actinopteri > Galaxiiformes > Galaxiidae > Aplochiton > Aplochiton taeniatus. Next base: position 19,440,371 of record CM030174.1, on the reverse strand, counting down.
ACTCATTTTGAGTGATGTAAAATATAGCTAACAACATTTTGTTTTAACATTGGGTTTTTATTGAATGTTCTCCCCTCCTGTAGTCCTAGTGGAACTGCCCTCTCTTCTCTGGACGAGGTGAGAACCTACTTGTTGACCGATGGCACCTGTAAATGTGGCCTAGAGTGTCCCCTGGTCATGCACAAGGTAAAGTTTTTGGGCGTTTTCTTGTATACCTGTGTGTTTGAGAAGGTGGTTAATAAAGGCTTAGTTATACCTCTGTCGGCAAGTGTCGAACATCAAAAATGACGTGAGGGAAGACAAATTGAGTTTTGGTCACGTATACTTGCGCCCTTGGCAGTTCACTCATAATCTCTTATAGCAACTAAAACAGTGTCTCATGGCAACACATCAAGCTGCATGTTTACATTGGAAATTTCATAGCAATGGTAGATTATTTGATATTCTTTGTAATCAGCCTGGTTTGAGTCATATAAATTAGGACATCCCTTCACCAACTCTTCCAGCCTCTGCTCAAAGTTGTCCATTATCAAAATCAAATCAAAGTAGTTTACTCAAAACATACACTCCATGGTAACGCACTGAACTAGGTGAAACTAGAACAAACCCACCAATCATGCTAGACAAAACTATTGACGCCTTTGCGGACTTAAAAATATCAAAAGGTGCAAGACACTGTCATCAGACAATACAAACATTTTGTCTAACACTGCGGTTTTGCGTTTTTGCGATAATTTTGGTCGTCCGACACTTTGTCTGCAAGGGTATAAATCAGCCTTATGTGGCTGATGAGAATGTTTGGCATTTTGTCCTAGTTGATGCTATGCTATATTTTCACTCCTAATCGAGTTATTTATCTTATTTCGTATGCAATGTCTCCTTTAATTTGTCAACAGGTGTTCAACTTTAGCCAGGGGGTTAAGGTTCAACATCAGAGCCAGCCACTAGGGAGGACGGAGCAGGACATGACAAAGCTCTGCAACCATCGGAGGAAAGTGGTTGCCATGGCAGCGTTGTGTCGCAGTATGCAGGCCTCACAGCTGCCCTACATTGCTAATCAACCAGGTAACTCATTCAAAATGCAGTTTTTGCGTTACAGAAATAACTTTTTCTGCATGATTGAATTATGTGTGTCATCAATTAATTCTGTATGGTTTTGAGCCTTTACCAAATAACAAACAAATTATTATGACATGGTATTGTGATACTTTTTAGCAGGAATACCATCTGTAAGTCATATTCTCTTACATTTGTGTCCTTGTGTGTGTCTTGTGATGTATGTCTTTAGAGGTCAGCAGTGTTGTCATGGAGAACAGAGGTCCAAAGAGGATACTAGTAGAGCCAGGCGAGGACTACCGTGGCACTTACCAACCAAAACACCAACTGGTCTCTGTCAGACCCAACCACAACCTCAACCCTGCCACTAGTGGCAGCCCCAAATGCTCCCCACAGCTCATCTACCCATACAATGGTTTTTCTCCTCTCACCCACTCTAGCACTAACTCCAATAACTCTCTAGACGCTCTAAGAAGACTGCAAAACCCTCCACTCCCTCTCCCTGCCACCTCCCCTGGCAGCACCACCTCCCCATTCTCAAGCTACAATGCTTCCCAGCGCTCGCCACGTACCCCTACACCACATAATCTAAGCCAGGGCCAGAGAGTAACACCCCAAACTCCAGAAATCCCTGGCTCACCCCGCCTCAGAACTCTGTCTCCACTGCCTCCTTCGTCACCTGTTGTCCTAAGCGGAGGAGGAAGAAAAGGAGCACATGCCAACCATCATCCTCACGGTGTCATTGTCAGTTCCCCACTATCTCCATCTTTTTCCCCCTCCTGCTCTCCCTCTCCCTCTCTTAACAGTATCAACTGCCCATCGCCACTCCAGCGTTCTCGACACCCCTCTGCCTCTTCCTTGCTCTTTGAGCATGGAGTGGGAAATGGGGGGGCTGGTGGAGGAGGGATGGCAATTGGTGGTGGTGGTGGTGGCGGCGGCAGTTGCGGTTACCCCCCAAGGAGGAAATCCTCCTCCTCCCCGCAATCTCCTCACCCGGCAGGCTCCCCCAACTCTCCCCTTAACTGCCCTAAGTACAAGCTGGAGGAAATCTTGGAACAGTTCAAGAGCTCAGGCAACGCTAGCACTAACAACCACCAGCACCTCCTGCTACCCCCCTCCTCTTCCTCCCTTCTGACCAACCAAAGCAATCCTCACAACCAGCTCTCCGTAGTCCTTGAAAGAGATGGTAAGCCCTCATTAAAAGCACCTGATCCAGTTTCCAGTGGGCCTGCAGGGTTTGGACCAAGCAGTGCTGGTCTTCCTCCAGGACCCTTCTTGAACCACTCCCACAGTCACCAGGCCAGGCAGCTGCACCCTGTCTCCTTCCCTGCCAGTAGTCTCCTCTCCGCAGCAGCCAAGGCGCAGGTGGCTCAGATGACTCAGAACTCCAGCCTTAATTCTGGCTGCCTCCCTCTAAATACGACCTCTCCTCTGGAGCTCTCGAAAGAGATTCAACAGCAGCAGTCGTCAAAGGTAACAAACAGCACTTTACACTACAGCCACCCCTCTACCCCAATCCCTACTGTCAGGCCTCATCCTCCTCTTGCAGCGACGTCCACTTTCCTCTTCCCTCCATCCCACCCGCTTGTTCAGTCTATGGCCTCCTCCTCAACTCCCTTCCTTCCTCCTGTGATGGAGCGCAACGCGTCGCACAGAAAGAGGCTGCGCCGTTCTCCTACGGTTCTCAGCATGCTGAAAGAGTCCCAGCTGCCCAACGGCCCCAGAAAAACACTTGGAGAATCTTCCGTTATCAACCTTTCCTCCACCTCGTCGTACTCTACCTCAGCAGCACAGAGCGAATATATCCCCAATGTGTTGGGGAACCACCATCACCTCCTGCAGGCCCAGGCCAGACTTGCCAGCAACCAGACGGGGCACCAGAGGCAGACTGAGGCCCTGGACTTCACTACAGCCCTGGCTGTGGCCGGGTTTCCTCTAAACGTGGATACCCCCACCCAGCCCCTTTCTGCCCTGTTACATCTGCTCAGTGTCCAGAACGCTCAAGCGTCAGTCTCTGCCCAGCTTGGATCTGGACCCAGCGTTGCAGGAGTGGGTGGTGGAGGCAGTAACAGAAATAGCCCAAGGCAGTCCTCTTGCTCTCCTCAACCTCATTACAACACCAGGCCTTTGCAGACACAGTCGCCCCTTCCCTGTAACACTAACAATACACTAGCCTCTACAGCTCATCCTCTTTCCCCTTCTCAGTCTAGATGTAGGCAGTCACCGTCTCTGTTAGGCGCTGCTGAAAGTCCTGTACAGCGGCTATCTCCTTCTTCAACATTGTCCAACCCTCACCCTGCTCACCATCATAGTAGCATGTCTCAGGCCTCCTCATTTTCCCCTCCTCATTTGAATCATATTCCTGACATGGACTCTATTTCCCAGTTACCCCTGGGGCAAGTATCCCTCCAGGCCACTGCTACAACAGAATTGGACCGTGTTATTTCAACAATAGGTCATGGTCACTCTCAGAGCAGTGGCTCTCCAGTAACTGCAGTTGCATCATCAACTTCCCCCAAACCACTGGATCTCAGTAACCATGTCCTAGCTCTACTGACGGCCACCTCGACTTTGCCGCACGGAGAAGGGAGTACAGACTCCACAACTGGCACAACAACCCCTGGTCAAAAAACTACAGGTAAGGATGACATGGCCAAGGTTTAAAGATACTTTAATATATTTTTTTTTACATTGAGCTTATTTTTGTTTATTTGCTGAGTTGATTCATTTCTTAAATGTAACAGTATATATTTCTCTAGAAATAGAATGACCAGAATTACAAATTTGTTGATTAAATGTTTATGTTTAGGACCACAACATCACCAGGTCTCCATTGAGAAAAAAGCCCCAGGAGTCAAAAGCTCTGCAACCAGCCCCCAAAACCAGTCTCCTTCTGGGGGACACTCTAGCCTCAACGCCCCTTCAAATCTTGGAGACAATGGCTCAACTCCCTTACCCCTTGCTGAGGCTTTCCCTTTCATGAACCAAGAGCAGCTTCTCCAGCTGCTTTCCACAACAGGAGGACTTCCCTCGCTCCTGGACCCCACCATCCTGGCCTCTTTGCCCCTTGGAGGGCTTTGGCTGCAGCATGCACAGCTACCAGGCTCCGCTACACCACAGCCTCTACAGCATCTGTCAGATCAGCAACAACTACTGATTGAACATGAAGAAGCGCTCCAACAGAACCAAGAACAACAGCAACAACACAAGCAACAATCGAATAACCATATACACCACAACCCTTTGTTTCCCTTGCTGCCCTTTTTAATGGGACCCCAAGGAGAGCTGCCTCTCAACCTCCTGGGCCTGATGAATCCATTGCCGACCCCTACAGTCCCCACACATTCCCCAGGACAGGAGAATGATCTGGGGCTAGCAGAAAAAACAGGACTTCAGGCTTTACTGATGGCCTCTTTGCTGCTGGGTCAACAGCAGGCTGCTATGCTACCATTATCCAGCCTGGGCCATCTTAGCCAGTTGAACTTAGAACTCCCTCTCAACCAGCAGCACCAGCTCCCAGCCACATTGGAGGGCCTCTCCCTTGATAAAACCTCTGGCCTCCTTGATTTGTCAGCTCTCCCTGGCCCCGGGCTCCTGGAAGTCATCCAGGGGCTTCTTCCACCTCTTCCCCCAGCAGAGGGCCCTCTCCAGGCCCTTCAGGCCCTCTTGTTCCCTGGCCCCTTACCTCAAGCCCCTTCAGCCTTCCTTCCCCTCAGTCCTGCCCTGTTATCTGCTGCCCTTGGCTCTAGTGAGCTCCAATCTCCCCACACCCAGCAACCCCCTACACAGCACACCCAACAACCCAATTGTCAGGTAGGCTCCCCATTCCAACTTCAGCTCCTTCAATCGAATTTGTACTTACTGTTTCTCAAAACTATTTCTCCCTAAACATCCCTAAAGACTTTATTTACTTCCTTAAATTTCCCTAAGCACAAGTATTTTTCTGAACTTTTAACCTTATATGGTATTTTGTCTTTCTGCTGATAGTATGTTATGTTCTTGTGTTTGTCTGCCAGTCTGTAAGCATGCATGTGTTTACCGTTTCTTCTTCCTTGGGAAAATATATTCTTTCTGAAATTGAGCTCCGTTTATACAAAAAAGTTGAGTTTTTTGTCTCTTTGAAACGCGCAGTTTACATGGATTTTACAAATCACATTGTTGATCCCAGGTGACTTCCTCTGTTACATCTGAGTCTGGCGTGGAAACTCTGATTCCCCTGTCATCTCTACAGGGAAAGGACAACCACATCCTCCAACAGTTATTGCTTAATCCCACCATATTGGGTAAGCCTTGATTTGTGGCTTTACTATGTTCGTGCAATATGGTTTCTCTGGTCAAAAACAAGGGCAGTGTTTCGTAGGAACCTCTCATGACTTGCCCAGTTTTAGTCCTCGGCACTCCGAAGGCTTCACTTCTTCAGCTGCTTTCTTTGTCTGATAAAGTATAAAACCAGGTACAATTGGTCACAGAATTTCCAGGAATTAATGAAAAGTATGTTGAGTTTAGGATTTGGCAACTGCCTTTAGAGGGTTTGTGTGTCTTGTGTGTTTGCAGGAGACCTGTCTACTCTGACCAGCCTCCACAGTATGCTAGGTCTAGGGGCTGGGCCACTCCTCATGCCACCAGAACAGGCCTCAGCTCTTGGTGTGCCTCTGCTCCAAGGCCCTGATGGAGCAATCAACCTCCTCAACAATATACAAGTACATTAGTCTTCTTCAGTTGTCATTTTGTGTCATCGTTGTGCTTTTACATTTCACTACTAGTGTTTTTTTGGTTGCTGTTGCATTATGTCCTTTAATCTGAGCTGTAATTTTTACTGATAAACATTTGTATTGTAAACAAAACATCCAATGCATTTTCTTCTGCTCTTTTTAGTTAAATATCACGAACCAATCAGAGGGAGATAAACCAATTATTTTGCAAGAAACAAACACCCCATCCCAACAGGAGGACATGCCCTCCAGTCGGCTCTCTACTGCGGCAGTACCCAGCCCCACCTCGGCTCGAGCCCATACTCCCATCTCCCAATGTGTCGGGGATGGACCTGTTTGTAGTGGAGGAGTTCTTAACCCCTATGCCTCTTTCATGGAAACTATCTACACCTCCTTTCTCCAGGTGAGCGCAAAAGAAGAGCAACAAGCTCAAGGGACTCAGTCTGGGTCAGAAGACACCACCACCCTGTGTGCCTTACCCCCCTCTTATCCTGGAGAACACCCTCAAGCAAGTGCCCCATTCTCCCTAAGCCCTCGCCGAGCGTGCTCCCTACGGAACCCGGATTTATCAAGACTTAACATGGAAGCCGCTGCACACTCCCCAGCACAAGGAACCCCAAAACCCAGTGAGGACGGGTCGGCTCCACAGAGCAAGCAAAGGGTAGCAGAGGGGCACACACACACACAACCTTTCCTTGAGGAGGCTAAGACTGACAGTGTGGGGCTATTGACTGATTTGAATGAAACCAGTGGGGGGCTTGTGGAACAGAGCAGGGTGAGGAGGACACTTTGTTTGCTCTTAATTTAGTCAATCAGACTTGTATTTACCATTTTGGCCTTATTCTAGAAGCATATAATAATAATGTCGTCATGCACCTGCTCATGTGATAAGTGTGTGTTTCACCTACAGGACCAAATGGCACCGTCTGGGGGATTGAGGAAAGGCAGAAAAAGAAAACAAACGTTAGTTAATGGGTTTCAAGTATTTAGTTCCAATTCCTTCTCTTTCTCCTTTGTATTTAGGTCAGACAAATCACTGAATGAGTGCTGTTTTGGGGTGATGCTTTATGGATTCTTTCTGTTTGTTCCTTGGTTTTCCAATTTTTTTAAAATTTGTGCTTAGGTTACAAAATGTACTGGAAGACTTTCGTGACATGGACACTACAACTTTAGAAGATCCTAAACCTACAGTAAGGCAACCAGACTATAACGTCATATGCCACTTCCACAAGTTCGTTTTTGCATTAGCATTGCATGCAGGTCCGGTAACTTGATCTAATTTGGTTGTGGTCGATATCATGTTACAGGCAGTACTGCTGAAGCCCGAGAGATCGGTCCGGGGCAGGAGGCGACGGGGAACCAGATCTCAGAGGCAATGATTGGAGAAGGACTTGTCAATCCCAGCAGTCATCCAGTCTTTGTTTTTAGAAGCCCCCTCCTTCAGTCTAGCGGGTCTATGTTTTTTTTTTTAACTGCACTAATACAAAACTGTTGTCACGTCAACCTCTTAACCTACACATTTAGGAGAGATCTAGTTGAAAATTTAAAAAGAGAAAATGATGTGAAAGTATTCATTTAGATCCTCTCTTAGGTCTAGTACAATAATGGTTGCCTCACTTTGTGATCTGAGATCCGTTGTGATGTAAAGGTTGGTGTTAGAATTGTGTTGACAGCAGCTGTACTGGTCCTTCTCGGTGTGTTTACTATGAGTCAGGAAAGGCGTATCTACTTGAATGACAACTAGTTGCTCTGTTGAAGTGTGTATGTGTATTTTCAGGTGTATTTTTGAGTGTTAATTCTTACATGGATATGAGAGTATATCAGAAATTTGCTTTTGCTGAGCCCCCTCTACCTGTGCCGTAATGGCTAGCCATATTTACTCAGAGACCTGGGCTTGTATTTACCAATCCTCTCAGAACTGACATAGTTATGGTCAATTTGAACATATTCTTCACAATAATCTTAAAAGTAAACCTGATTTTAAAACAGCAGTCCTCAAAAATAATAGTTAAATGTCTGGCATTGCAGTGGCCAGTTGTGGATTTGAAATAGCTTCTGCATACATGTACTGGAGGCTGGTATCTGAAACTATCATGTTAATAGCTCACAGAATACTGTATTGAGTCCAATTAAGGAGTAGTTAAACCACATATCTAGACTATTAAAACATTTTGTAAGCTGGAGGTGATTTCGCACAGTTGGTCTGTTAACCTTCCACATTTTAGTAAAGACATCTGTATTGTTTGATTGTCCTCGAAAGCAATTAAGATTAACTTGGAGATACAAAACCTTTGGGAAACTTTGCTGTGATGGATTTATTTTATAAGACAGGTCAGGCTGAGTAATAATATTTGTATCGTTCTGTTGTCTTAGTTGCAATTGGTCTGCTCATGGGTTGAATGTGGAAATGAAAAATGATATTGAGAGTATGAGAGATCTGAGTGGCTTCGTCAAAAGCTTATGTATTTTATGTCCTGGACTAGGCATGCTTTTTCTCTGTCCTTCATATCGCTGTTTCCTTCACACTGCCGGTTCTAGAATAAAGCTGTTTCACTGTATTTAACAAAAAAATAAGCAGATTATGCAATTTCTACATTTGGAGATTTGTACATATGTACAGTTAATGTGTTTTATTTTGATTTTATATTGTTAGACTTAAAGAGAGAGCGAATTGTGAATTTCCGGGGAATTGTAATTAAGTATTTTCTCATTATACTCTTACTTTCAATACTGTTTAAAATATGAAGATAAATTGTTGACAGTAGTTTTCTTTTTATATTGAAGTCTTTTTTTATTTAATATTAAAGTATTTACAGAAAACTTGCCCTCTTGTTTTGATTCACATTGATTTGTTTAATGATTGATATAAGACCAATGTTTCTGTTGGCCTTTGGGAGGCATATTGGGTGTATTTTCTGGTACTATGTGAGCGACATTATGCATCATGTAATTCTGAACACATGGTTGCTGGCACTCAAGCAGTCATCTAAACTTTAGACAGCACAAGAAAAATACTGCACATTCTTTACAGTTCTATACTAGTACTGCAATACCACACACATGTAACTTTCACACATAAAAATCAGTTTTTGTTGAAAACTTCTGCAAAGGGGAAATGATCCTGCTCCTTTTCCATAGGCAGAGAGAATCCTACGAACCATGTGCAGATTGTTATCACTCTAGGTGTGTCTGATTGTAGGAATTGAGTGTGTCACAATTGCCCCGTTACAATTGCCCCCGGTCTCCACTACCCCTGTTATTATTCCTTCTGTGCATTCCCTCTACAAAGCTGATGTGGTTCGTCTCTCTCTCCGGTGTAATGTGCAGGGTATTAACTGTTTTCCATTATGGTTAGTTGCTGCTGCCAAACACTAAAGTACCTTGTTGTGGCGCCAGGTATCTTCATTGAGTGAGGATAGTCTTGCACGCAAGATGTCGGAGTGGGCATTTTGGCTTTTGCAACCTTTCTTTGATCGCTCTAAATATTCTATTATTGCCTGTGGTTTTGCTTGATTTGGTCAATTGAGTGGAGTAACTGATGCATGTGTAAAGAATGCTGCTTTTGCCCCAAGAAAGAAAAAAAAAAAAAAGAAATCAAAACACTGTTGCCTACAATTAGGAGGTAGAGCACAGTGGGGTAACATTTCTTAATCCCTTCTTGACAAGGACATTTTAGACATTTTATAACACATACATCTACCTATATTTGAGGATATTTACTTTCATAATAATGCATCCGCACTGGTGGTGTATGAAAATACTACCTCTTAAAAAAAACTTCCCAGGTTAGGGGAACCGTAACCTGAACAATTTACCTTTTCAAGTAAAAACCTGGGAACTATACATTTATCAAGTATGATTGCAATTGCACATTTAAAATTAGTCTAGGCCCTATTCAAATATTTACGATAACATTCAGAATGTTTAAATTACATTTATCTATGTAAGAATAGTGAGAGTTGAATACAAATGATTGGACATTTTACACACTTTCAATAAACTGTTTTTATTATTTGGACTGATTGAGCCTCACATTAAAAAATATAATGCAGAATTGCAGATGATCCTCACTCACCAAATGAAAACAAAATATTCTTGAGTTACGAAACTGGTACTATCTAGCGATAATGTATAATATAATGTATAATTAATACACTTTATTTGTTTGCTTCATCACTAAGGTGAGATAGTAAAAAAAAAACTCTCCAACTGTAGTCTTTTTTAAGGCTGCTGGTATTGGAGAGATGGTGGTGTGTCATAATATTAGTGAACTAATCTCAGCATAAAATTATTTAAAATTAGTTGATTTAATTATTTAACAGATTTCAATTAAACATACAAGAGATTTGTATTTTTTATGATCACCATTGGCCTACAGTGGGTGGCCTACAGTATTGAATCATTTCCTGTCCTTCACACCTACCTGCTAGCCTATTATCTTCCCACTTACTTGGAACATGAATGTTGTTCAGTCTAGCTAGTTCATATGAGCCTACTGGGTATTTGGTACATTTTGTGCAGTAATGAAACAAAAAAAATAAAAAATAAAGACCATTGTTGGAATAATAGCATTGGCTTACCCCAAGGCTTTTGGCTAATTTTACCTCACAAGTAAAATGTCAATGAAAAACGATTTTCCCTAATGTCTTCATGTTATTGCACCTTTGTAATACATAAACAGTTATCATAAATAAGTTATACATTTCCTTTGACGCAAGATTCTACATAGCTGGTATGGAAAAAAAAATCCCTTTCAACAAAATGAACATATTTGTTATAAAAAATGGGCTTACCACTTTCCCCACCTGTCCCCCACCATCACAGCCATAGTGAAATGAAGCGCTCCTCCTAATTTGCTGATCACATGACAAAATTAAGATGCAGTTGCATAGATACAGGGGGCAGGTCAACTTGCCCACTGGCTCATCTTACCCCACCCACCCCTACTTTGGAATCCAATCTATAATTATTCAGCGGCAATTATTTATTGGTACGATATTTAACTGTGGCAGATGACGATAACCAATCAACATAAAAACATGATTAAGTATGGATGAGGTAAGAGTGTATGCCAATACATCACTGCAGTAACTGCTTCTTAAAATGGGTCTTTGGACTCATTTGTGAATTATTGATTATAAATTCACAGGTAGTCATTTTAAACATTAATAGTAGCCTAATTTGCTACCTTAATAATGTCATAAATATGTTTTTAAATCAATCTAATAGAACTTTGAAAGAAAATTGTATTCTATCAAAATCCTCCAAATTCTTTGTGTTTCAAAACGTTCATGCAGGTGTGCCTACTTTATGAAATATTTAATGCACTGGTCCTTCAACCTTTGAACTTGGATTTTTGCCGTCCTTCCAAACCTGATTCACTGTTGTATTATACTATTAATATACCTATTGCAGAGTGTAGGCCTACCTCAATGGGAACACAATAACTTTGGACCCGTATCAAGTGCACATCATTTGCCCTATAAATTAGCGAGAACATTAAAGTTAACGACTTTTAACTGAACCAAACGAACTCACTTGAATAACTAAATTATATATTTATACAGGACTACAAATGTATTTATGTTTTACGATACCAGAACGGGGGACTTAATTTGGCCTTTACCTACAGTTGTTTAGAAAGGATTTCTGACGACCTCGTGCATACGAGAGATAGGCTAAACAGGATACATCCGGTGATTGTGTCTGGATGCTGAAGCGGTGGGTACCACTTTAAAGGGGAAGAAGCAGACCACGCCCTTCACTGGGCATCAGAGGGTAAAGCTAGCGACCATACAGACGATGCAATAGCATATAGCTTATCTCACTTTCGCTTGCAGCAGGGCCAGCATCTCACCTTGATTTAACCGGCCCAACCAAAACATCGAGCACCTCTGGAGCGGAAAAACAACGAGTTAGAGAAAAATCTGAGTTTCAAAATCAGAATTTGCTTATCCAATTATGACGATCATTTTAATGCAATTTATTTTAAATTGACAGCAATTGTCTTCTTGCCGTCTCTGCGACACACGGAATCGTTAAACTTAGTCTAGATGCTAATTTATTTACTGTCAGCTGCCAGGCTTTGATCTTAAGACTAGAACCTTCTTTTTAGATAGAAGGCAAAATCTGCAGTCATTCGAATAGGAAGAACGCATCAAATTGTAATTGTGCACCCGTCATCGCTTATTTTACGTTCGTCCGGGCCTTATACCGTCTCCAGGTGATCCTAATACCAGGCTTGAATTAATTTCTGCAATGGCCGATGCGTCTACAGACTGTAACATAAAGGTGCTGTGTCGCTTTCGCCCTTTAAACCAATCCGAGATATCACGAGGAGATCAATTCATTCCCAAATTTCTAGGCGATGACACGGTATCTGTTGGGGTAAGGACTGCTTTGTTTTTAAAACCTTATTAGCCTAGGCCTCTGTCCAATATGATTCACGACACATGTTTTGACTTGTAAAACGCAAGTACAATCAGTTGTAGGCCTAAGTGTGCTGCATCGAGATACTTTACATTAAACAATATTTGCTGCGTTAGGGGGTTTCACGTAGGTTAAGGAAATGCGCACTGGCTTATTGCATGTGCACGTCTTTAGATGTTTTGGTTACTTTACAGTATCAGGCCACTGAACCTATATCACAAAACTGTCTCCTGACTACAACAGATTCCATTAAAAAAAATTATGTTTGGGGATGATTTGCTATATATAATAGCATATAACATGTTATTAGGGTAGAATAATGCTTTAGGCTCAACACCTCCCTCACTTGGCACAAGACAATATATATGATATTTCCTGTTATATTGAGGTACAGGCTAAAACTATTATAGTGATGATGATAGCGTGCTCAATATAGTTATATTCGTTTTACATTTAAAGAGCATCAAGAAGTAGGTGTCATATACCTTAATTTTTCTCTGTGATGTTTATGGTTAGACTATGCCCCTCACATTGACCTTTCCTTGGTAATCTCATTGTCAAGGAGATCATTTATATTGTACTATCAAGACAGACCTTTACCATTCTCTCCCTCTTGCATTCCCTGCTTTGCCCCCCTCAACATTCTCTCCATCATTTTCTCTACTGGCTCTTCCTTCATCCCTCCCACATCACTTAAGTGGTTTTCTGTATCCAGGAATGATTATGCTCTGTCATAGGGTATGAAGTAACACAGTTGATTGATATGCCTCTCAGTTAATATGTACGCAGATAGGATGTAGGCTATAAAGCTATTTATATGATATTGATAAATGTAAATGTTGTATTTGTAACTTTTCACTTGTTTGTGAGGACCTACATCATGAGTCAGCGTGCAGCATTGGATTTTAGCATTGTCATTCTTAGGAATGATGACATCATTTCCCACTGCTACAGTTACCAAGTAGCTTTTGCACAAAGGTTATCAAATACAAGAGTGATATTCAAGATAACTGCATTTGAGAACATTTGGTATTTTGCAAATCAATGATGTCACAATTTGGGGATTTTTGAAATGTTTGGTAATGTCAGTACTTTTTTTTCTATTATTGCCTTTGACAGGGGAAGTCCTATGTCTTTGATCGAGTGTTTCCTACCAATACCACTCAGGAGCAGGTCTACAATACCTGTGCCAAGCAGATTGTCAAGGGCAAGTACAGTTAGCATAGCAAGTGAATTTCCCCGATGAGGGATTAATAAAGTTTTATCTATCTATCTATCTATCTATCTATCTATCTATCTATCTATCTATCTATCTATCTATCTATCTATCTATCTATCTATCTATCTATCTATCTATCTATCTATCTATCTATCTATCTATCTATCTATCTATCTATCTATCTATCTATCTATCTCTCTATCTATCTATCTATCTATCTATCTATCTATCTATCCATCCATCCATCCATCCATCCATCCATCCATCCATCCATCTATCTATCTATCTCTGAATATTTTAGAATCCTTTTATACTGCTTATGCATTGTATTATCCATCAATCCATCACCCAATTGACATTGCATGCCAAACAAACAAAACAGGCTATATATTATTAATATATACATATATGCATTATTTGGAAGCATTCATATTTAGGACCTTTTATTTTCTTTAAAAAAAAAGTACAATTGATTACTCTAGAAGTTGGTTCTTCATTTCCTTATATTCCCAAATGGGACAAATTAGATCACATTAATAAATTAATATGATATAATCTTTTTTTCTTGTAGATGTACTGGGTGGATACAATGGAACTATTTTCGCGTATGGACAGACTGCCTCTGGGAAGACCCACACCATGGAGGTACTCAGCCACTACTCCAAAAGAATGTAAAATTAATCTAGAGAGGATCCTTGATTTTGTCATTTGCATTCTAAACTAACACAATATATCTGCATCCTTTAGGGGAAGCTACATGACCCTAACCAGATGGGTATCATTCCCCGTATTGCCGAAGATATTTTCAACCATATCTTCGGCATGGATGAAAACCTGGAGTTCCACATTAAGGTGTCTACAGACTCCTCTTGCTCTTGAACAGACCAGTCTCAGTTCTTGCCAGGCTGTGACACTAACAAGTCCTTGACTAGTCCCTAACATTTTCAACTTAGCACCCAGCTTGTGTTTCTTTTCTTCTTTTCTTCAGGTTTCATACTTTGAAATCTACATGGACAAAATCCGTGATCTGCTAGATGGTTAGTACATTTATTTTTTATTATTTCATCCTTCAGCAGGCTATTGCCTCATCAGAGTGGCTTAACTCAGCCGATTAATGCAATTCAATAACAAAGCCACCATGTCCACTTTATACAAACAATTAATTTAATATATATTTTCCAGTGACAAAGACCAACCTTGCTGTCCATGAGGATAAGAACAGGGTTCCATATGTTAAGGTTGGCTTTCAGTTGACACTGTAGACACTATTTGTCCATAATCATGTACACAAATTTACAAATTTTCTAGTTGCATTTCAAACTTTTTCTTGGTAAATATGCCTCCTCTCTTCCTTTCCTCTCCTCTCCTCTCTTCTCCTCTCCTCTTCTGATTACACCCCCCGCCCCGCCCGCCCACTCTTACATACTCTACTCTACTCTAACAATATAGGGGTGCACTGAACGTTTTGTCTCCAGCCCTGATGAGGTCATGGACGTGATTGATGAGGGCAAATCGAACCGCCATGTTGCTGTGACCAGTACGTTTCTGTTAAAGAATGTTTGAACCAATCATTGTCAGCAGGGGGGTGATAGCGTTAAGAACAAAATATTTAAATTCTGATCTGATCTGTTTTTGAATTCTATATCTTTTTACTGTGCTTGTTAAATAGAAAATGTATTAGTGTCTAACAAATTAAACGCCTATCAGTGGTGGTGTACCACTGTGCACCAAGTATATGTTTTCAGTTGAAAATGAATGCATCTGGACGTGGCAAGGCTTGAGATAGATTATGGTATGAATATGGCCGTTAAAGCGAGTCATAAAGTTGGCCAACAAAATCACACTGCCGCACAATCACACAAACCCAGTCTGTTGCAATAAAAATAAAAATAAAAAATGCACTTGCTATTCTAAATTCACTTGCTTGATTTTAGGTTAGGTGTGTGTAAGAAGTGATAGCAAGCTAATACTACCTAGATAATTGCTCAGATTCTGTCAATTTACATGAGCAGCTTTCTAAAAGCATTGAATGAGGGATTAGTCTGAAGGGAAAATAATTTAGAGAAGAGCTTTGTTGCCCATTGTCTGAAAGGTGTGTGGGAATCAGAGAATTGACTAAAGTGCAGAGAAATGTGTAAATCTAATTCACAACTCCCCCTCTCCATGTATACTAAGGAATAGGATCCAGCTCCATGTTTTCTTTCCTTCTTCAACAGAGGTGATGTGGAGTCACTGAGGTGTAAAGGGACAGTTGGGATCATGTGGCCAGTTATAGTTAGCACTTATGTAATACTCTGGCTGCTGATGTTACTTAATGGCATGTATACTAGCAAAGAATGTTTACAAATATATATATGTATATATATATTTACAGTTTACATTTTTTGCTTTCTCAAAGCTTGAAAGGAAATTCATAAAATAATTGAACAAAGCATTTTGTTTCGAGGCCATTTGTTTTACGAATAACATGTTTACATACTATTTAAGATAATAACCTGTCATTGTTCCAAACTTTAACTAAACAAAACTCAAGCAAAATTTGTCTGTTATTACATTTATGCACATTTCTGAAATATCTCATATCCCAGAGTTTGCCCTTTACAATGCATTCACTCTTAGTAATAGTCTTTCTTGCAAATACTAAGTTGTTTTTTCACAACAAACAGCTAGGCTGGCCTGTAATTTATCCACTTCCCTGATTATTCAGTGGTCGACCTTGCTTTGTGCCAAGCTATTGCATGCTGACTTGTTCTTCAGTGGTGTAATTATATCAGAAAAATGTCCTTGGCAATGCCGTTATTGAACTGGTACATATTCTGATCTACTGGGTTAGATGAGCCTTCAGTCTGGGGCAAGTAGCTCACTCCTGTTGGTTTTTGCAGATATTTTATTTGAAATGCAATTTTGTTAATGCAGTTATGATGTTAGTTATGTTACCTTAGAAAAACAAGCACATTTAATTCAATAATCCAGCTCCTTTGCTTGTCACATTTGTGACTAACACCTACTATATGTAGTCCCTGGGTTGATTAACACTGCTATCCCTATATAGACATGAACGAGCACAGCTCCCGTAGCCACAGCATCTTCCTGATCAACATCAAGCAGGAGCACGTGGAAACGGAGCAGAAGCTCTGTGGCAAGCTTTACCTGGTGGATCTGGCCGGCAGCGAAAAGGTTGAAGTCTCTTGCCAGTCTTGTTTGGCCAGTTTTGAAATACTAAGTTACCATAGATTGTAATTCATTTCATAAAAGTGCAGCTGTACCAGATTTAAATGAATAATGTGACGATGTGTGTTTTAGCAATATTTTGTTGATGTGTATTTTTATTTCACTCATGTTGGTTGAATGATCCAAAATATATTTTAGTAATACTTCCGTCATCATTAAATGTATTTCTTTGTCTACCTTTCTATGGTCTCTCTTCTTTGTTTATCCAGGTCAGTAAGACAGGCGCTGCTGGATCTGTCCTGGATGAGGCAAAGAACATCAACAAGTCTCTTTCGGCTCTGGGGAATGTAATCTCTGCTCTGGCTGAGGGAACGGTAAAATATATTCAGTCTTGCCCTCCAGATCTATGAACATAATTTACAGTCTTAAACTACGAGGTCTTATAAAACATGTTCCACATGATACGATACTGCATGTGGAATGAATTCATTCTTATAATTCAGAGCCCTATATTACATATATCAAAACAATTATCATACAATAGATAAAGGCATTGGTACAGTACAATTAAATGGCTGTGATAATGAAATCTATGCTGAACAGTGCTCAATGTGAGCCCTAATCACTCTCTTCCCTATCTGCTTTTTGTAGAAATCCCATGTACCATACAGAGACAGCAAAATGACCCGTATTCTGCAGGACTCCCTTGGGGGGAACTGTCGCACCACCATGTTCATCTGCTGCTCTCCCTCTAGTTTTAACGATGCCGAAACTAAATCCACCCTGATGTTCGGACAACGGTAAGTGTTGCCAACTGGTAACTCTTGATTTAATTGGCTCCGTACATTCGTCTAATAGCCTGTGAACACATAATCCAGGAAGTTTTTTCCTACCTGTGCAGGGCCAAGACCATTAGGAACACCGCGTCTGTCAACTTGGAACTGACGGCGGAGCAGTGGAAGAGGAAGTATGAGAAAGAGAAGGAGAAGAACAAGACGATGAAGGAGACAATCCAGCGCCTGGAGGCCGAGCTCAACCGTTGGAGGAACGGTGAGACAAACACACAAGCAAGTGTGCCCACACCCACACATAACCAAAGGAAGATGGAGAGACCTGGATCGCCATCCCTAAACAAAAATCAACACTTTGAATTCCCCTCACTCTCTAGGAGAAGATGTTCCCGAGACAGAGCAAACCGCTGCAGACATTGTGGTACTTCTAGACTCAGTGGAAGATCGTCCCCTGCTTGACAATGACAACTCCTCTGTGGTGGTGCGTATCTCAGAGGAAGAACGCCAGAAATACGAGGAGGAGATTGGCAAGCTCTACAAGCAACTAGATGAAAAGGTCAGTAGGTTGGGGGAATATGTGATCAATAACAATCGCTACACTGGCTCGTGATATTCTTGTTTAGAGAAGTTTAAAGTGACACCCTTAAAATAGATAGTTTGACTTAGTGATTATGTGAGTGTGTATGCCAACACAGGATGATGAAATCAACCTGCAGTGCCAATTGGTTGAAAAGCTGAAGGAGCAGATGCTGGATCAGGATGAGGTTAGGACACACTTAGACACTGTTTCGCATGCTTTGTTTGTTACCAAGACACTCACACGTCTGTGTTGGACACATAACGCATGTGGACCACAATATTTACTGTGTTATAATTTAATAAACTCAACAAATTCAAGAAACTCAATACTGTTTCCATTGTTCAGTCAGTTGGTTCTGTTTTATTTTGTGTGTTTTTTGTGCATAACATTGCACATTTCTATATCTATGTTCCTTTTTCTGGTGTTTGTCTACAAGTATACTAACATGCATACATATGTTTGTGTCTCGCAGCTTCTGGCTTCGTCTCGTGGGGACGGAGATAAGGTGCAGGTGGAACTGGGTCGGCTGCAGGTTGAGAGCGACTGTGCCAAAGCGGAAGTGAAAGAAGTACTCCAGGCTCTGGAGGAGCTGGCGATCAACTATGACAAGAAGAGCCAAGAGGTGGAGGAGAAGGGCCTGCAGAACCAGATACTGGCTGACCAGCTTGCTCAAAAGATGGTGGGGCTGTAGATGGATAAAGATAGAATATTTGGGATTTAAATGTATGAATAGAATTAAAACAAAAGTGCAAGGCTACATTGCAAATTTGATAGTCAAAAATATTATTTTAACGTCAAATTGTATAATATTAGCTGCTCTGTAATTCGGGATTCTTGATTCACCTTTTTATTCCATCTTTTTTCACCACCCCCGTGATGTAATAGGCCAGTCTGATGGAGCTGGAGGCGGAGCTCTCCCACATGCAGGAAGTGAGTGGCCAGCAGAGAAAGCGCATTGCAGATGTGCTCAACGGCCTGATGAGGGACCTCAGTGAGTTCAGCACCATAGTGGGCAATGGAGAGATCAAACTGGTGAGGCTCACCATGTTCTTGAGGCCATATTATTCATTATAATAATGAATACTACAGGTCACTTAAACTGACTAAATTCAACTGTTAACACCTAAACTAAAGTCTTGCTCTGTCTGACCTCCCACAACCTCTCTCCCCAATTTGTTTTCTAGCCGGTGGAGATTAGCGGAGCTATTGAAGAAGAGTTCACTGTGGCCCGTCTCTACATCAGTAAGATCAAGTCAGAGGTCAAGTCCATGGTGAAGAGATGTCGCCAGCTTGAGTACCTGCAGCTGGAATGCCATCGCAAAATGGAGGAGACCGGGAGGGAGCTCTCTTCCTGTCAGCTCCTCATCTCACAGGTGAGGGATGAATTTATACAATGTTGAATTGGAATTGTCCAATACATGACAGGTATAATAAGACCTATTAACTTTATAAGGACTACCTGAAACCCTTTTAAAGAAAAAATTGGGTAATCATATATCAGAAAATTCCAAACAAAATTTGACATTCTATGATACAGTATGTAAACCCAGAGGAGCCAAAAATATTGCTTATTTTAAGTTCCTGTTTACTTTTACAGTCTTCATGTGTCAGTTGAAGATCAATCAGTTGAAGTTTTCTTTTTTGTGTACCTTGAATATAACTATTTCAAAGTGTATCACCTTTCCAGTTCCAGATGCAGTAAAGAGTATGTATGCGTGTGTGTATTTCAGCATGAGGCTAAAATCCGTTCCCTTACGGAGTATATGCAGAGTGTGGAGCAGAAGAAGAGGCTGCTGGAGGAGAGCCACGACTCTCTAAGCGAAGAGCTAGCTAAGCTGCAAGACCCAGGTAATATACACATATCCTCTCTCTCTCTCTTTCTCTCTCTCTCTCTCTCTCTCTCTCTCTCTCTCTCTCTCTCTCTCTCTCTCTCTCTCTCTCTCTCTCTCTCTCTCTCTCTCGTGCGCGTGCACGCTTTCTCTGCTTCAGTGTTCCTCTCTTCCAACAGATTACTCAGCTCTTGAGGAGAAGGCTGGGGAGGAGAAGGGTGAGACTGAGGAAGGTAATGTGAAGGTAAGCAGCAATTACAAAAATACTTTCTTGAAACAACAGTCAATTCATATTACTGTATTTTATATAATAACATATTACATTTGTTTGTATAATAGCCCAATTTAGGTACAATGTTACTGAGGATAATTTCTCTATTAGCACGTGCCTTTGTTAATAT
The DNA here is from genome assembly GCA_017639675.1 of Aplochiton taeniatus. Lineage (NCBI taxonomy): Eukaryota > Metazoa > Chordata > Actinopteri > Galaxiiformes > Galaxiidae > Aplochiton > Aplochiton taeniatus. The sequence continues at coordinate 19,420,183 of CM030174.1, read as the reverse complement.
TGCTTTGTTGTGAGCTCAATATATCCATGTCATTTTGGCTGTTAAACAGCAGCCTCCTCGTCTGCAGGGGGAGTCTCACAGGGGTCTGCATCACCAGCAACTGACCCGCCTGCGGGATGAGATCAACGAGAAGCAGAGGATCATCGACGACCTCACTGAGTCAGTTGCACCACACCCCATGTGTAGTAATAAACTATCCAAACAGTATACAATTTATTTTCCCGATGTGGTTTATACATCGTTTCTAAACTCAAGTAGAGCGCACCTTCAAAACAAACCCAGGTGTGTAGTGGGTAGAGAGCGCAAGGGGGCGGCCTTCCTCTGCTATTAAAAGTAGGCCTGTAGAGGATCAAAAACAATGAATAATGATCGACAATTAGGCGTATTCCTCTATCATTGTGTATGTCATAATCAATATTTTCACCCTGATAAACTAGTTGTTCTTATCAGATGTATTTTAATATATTTTGATCCACTATTGAGGTTTTTAGAGGAATTTAAATCAATGTTTTATTCCTTTACATTTTAATTTCCATTTCCTTTTTCTCCATCATTTCCATTTATTTTCTCCACTCTGTGTGCTGAATTGTAGTCGTAACTCTAAGCTGGAGCTGGAGTTGGCTCACGTACGCTCTGACTTTGATCATCTGAAGAGTCAAGACAACACCAAGAGTGAGCGCCTGGAAGAGCTGTCGTAAGTTTAGGGAAGTCGCATGTTGACAAATTAAGTTTTAATTTGGTTTATTCCGAGTATATCTATGATATGTTTGCGCCTGGAAGAGCTGTCGTAAGTTTAGGGAAGTCACATGTTGACAAAGTAAGTTTTAATTTGGTTTATTCCGAGTATATCTATGATATGTTTTCTGTTTAGATTCTTGCATGAGCGTCATGAGCAGACAAAACAGGACCTCAAGGGTCTGGAGGAGACCGTGGTAAGTTGAAAACACTATGCATTGCCGTTTGCATGTAATTGTTTTCCAGCATTGCTTATTCTTTAAAAGTTTATACCATGTCAAAGTATCTTCATACCACTGCTAAATACTGTACTCTTGTTGATTAGCACACTTTCAATTTGTCAACTTTTTTTTTCAAAGGCCCGCGAACTCCAGACCCTCCACAACCTACGCAAGCTGTTCGTTCAAGACCTTTCGTCGCGGGTTAAAAAAGTGAGTAATAGGTGATAATAGAGAATACTATGTAATTTAGAACCTGGCATGCAACTTCAACCTGGAAAGTTACTTATCATCATTTAAATATTTTTAATTTCCGCTTTCTCATCTTGCTCACTTCTTGGCTACTCTCATGATCAGAGTTCCGAAATGGAACCTGATGATAGTGGGGGGTCTTGCACCCAGAAGCAGAAGATTTCCTTTCTTGAGAATAACCTGGACCAACTTACAAAGGTTCACAAACAGGTGTGGTTTTACTTCATATTGGCCAGCTTCTGGGAACACTGTTTCCCCCTTAACGTCTTATTATCTCTCTCACTTTCTGACTATCTATGTCTTTTTCTTCGTCCAGCTGGTTCGTGACAATGCAGATCTGCGTTGTGAGCTTCCAAAGCTGGAGAAACGTCTTCGGTCTACTGCTGAGAGAGTTAAGGCCCTGGAGACGGCACTAAGGGATGCCAAGGAGGGTGCCATGATCGATCGGCGTCGCTACCAGCAGGAGGTTGACCGTATAAAGGATGCAATGAGGAGCAAGGTTGCCTTGAGGCGCCCCCTTGCTGCACAGATTGGTATTGTATCCAATTTAATTATTAATTGAATTAGCATAATAATCTAAATTATCCATATTCATTATTATTGTAATAAAATGATAGAAGCTCGCTTGTGTTTGTCCCAATATGAATGCTGTGGAATCTTTCAAACCCAACAATATGATTTCTGCAGCCATACTCATAGAGACTGATTTGATTAGTGAATGTATACTCTAATTAGGATTTGTTGCATTTTTTTGCTTTTAATAAGTGGCGGGAGAAATTCCACACTACAGCCTAGCCAGATAAACAGCCTGAAGCAAACAGTATCAATGGGTAGTGTCAATTAAGCTACATTACTTGATGATATCACATTATAATTGAGCCTGTGTAATATAATCCCCACAGCCAAACCAGTGAGACCAAAGCAGCTGTCAGTGTGCTCTCCCACCAAGCCCTTCTTCACACGTTCCAGCGAGCCTGCCAACACCTACAGCAATGCTCTGTTCCAGAGCACGCTCTCACAACATACCTCCTCACCCAAGAACAACCCTAATTCAGTCCAAACCAACACGTGAGTAACACACACACTTCCACTGACTCTGACACACACACACACACACACACACACACACACACACACACACACACACACACACTCACACACACACACACACACACTCACTTTGGGGTGACCGTGCTTTGTTGTGCTTTTTGAGCAGAGTGTCCACAGCGTTGGGCTACAGACCAGTCAAACCCACAGACATACTTGAATCCTATCCTCTTAACATTGACAACGGTAAGTGGACAATAGATACACATGTATGTCTTTGCCCCTGAGGATTTGTATTTAGCTCTATCTTTTCCCTCTTTCTTCACCAACAGCAAATGCAAGAGACTTCAACGACAACAGGTAAATACATTACATTTCAACATCTACACAACTAAACTATTGTAGCCGACGCTATTTATTTCAACTATTACCAACAAACGAAAATGGCTTCACTACCGCTGCCTATATTTTATGTTCATCATCATCATCATCATCTTCGTCCGCTTATCCGATCGGGTCGCGGAGGTAGTAGTTCCAACAGAGAGCCCCATCCTTCCCTTTCCCGGGACACATCCGCCAGCTCTGACTGGGGGATTCCAAGGCTCTCCCCGACCAGCATGGAGATATAATCCCTCCACCTGGTCCTTGGTCTGCCCCGTGGCCTCCGCCGAGCTGGACGTGCCTGGAACACCTCCCTAGGGAGGCGGCCAGGTGGCATCCTAACTAGATGCCCGAACCACCTCAACTGGCTCCTTTCTACGCAAAGAAGCAGCGGATCTACTCCGAGTCCCTCCCGGATGACTGAACTTCTCACCCTATCCCTAAGGGAGAAGCCAGCCACCCTCCGGAGGAAACTCATTTCGGCCGCTTGTATCCGTGATCTCGTTCTTTCGGTCATGACCCATCCTTCATGACCATAGGTGAGAGTAGGAACAAAGATAGACCGGAAGATTGAGAGCTTTGCCTTTTGGCTCAACTCTCTCTTCGTTACAACGGTGCGATACAGCGACTGCAATACCGGGGCTCCCACTGCTACGATTCTCCGGCCCAATTCATGTTCCATTTTCCCGTCACTCGAGAACAAAACCCCATGATACTTAAACTCCTTCACTTGGGGTAAGGACTCATTCCCTACCTGGAGTAAACACTCCATCGGTTTCCTGCTGAGAACCATGGCCTCAGACTTGGAGGTGCTGATCTTCATCCCAGCCGCTTCACACTCGGCTGCAAACCGATCCAATGAGTGCTGAAGGTCGCAGGCTGATGGCGCCATCAGTACCACATCATCCGCAAAAAGCAGTGACGTGATCCCTAGCTCACCAAGCTGCAGCCCTCCTCCCCCGCGGCTGCGCCTTGAAATCCTGTCCATGAATGTCACAAACAGAATCGGTGACAAAGCGCAGCCCTGTAGGAGACCAACCCTCACCGGAAACGAGTTTGACTTACTGCCGAGAACCCGGACACAGCTTTCGCTTTGGGAGTACAGAGATTGGATGGCCCTAAGTAGTGACCCCCTCACCCCATACTCCTGCAGCACCTCCCACAATAGCTCCCTGGGGACCCGGTCATATGCCTTCTCCAAATCTACAAAACACATGTAGACCGGATAGTCATACTCCCAGGCCCCCTCCAGGATTCTTGAGAGAGTAAAAAGTTGGTCCGTTGTTCCACGCCCTGGTCGGAAACCGCATTGTTCCTCTTCAATCTGAGGTTCGACTATCGGCCGGACCCTCCTTTCCAACACCCTAGAGTAAACTTTCCCGGGGAGGCTGAGTAATGTGATGCCCCTATAATTGGCACACACTCTCCGGTCCCCCTTTTTGAAGAGGGGAACCACCACCCCGGTCTGCCACTCCTTAGGTGCTGTTCCTGACCTCCACGCAATGTTGATGAGACGTGTCATCCATGACAGTCCCTCAACACCCAGAGCCTTCAGCATTTCAGGGCGGATCTCATCAACCCCTGGGGCTTTGCCACTGTGGAGTTGTTTGACTACCTCAGTGACCTCCACCAGGGAAATTGGCGTTGATCCCCCATCATCCTCTAGCTCCGCCTCAACCATAGAGGGGGGATTTGTCGGGTTTAGGAGTTCCTCAAAGTGCTCATTCCACCGTCCCCTCACCTGATCAGTTGAAGTCAACAGCGTCCCATCCTTGCTGTATACAGCTTGAATGCTTCCCTGCTTTCCCCTCCTGAGGTGCCGGATAGTTTTCCAGAACAACTTTGGTGCCAGCCTAAAGTCCTTCTCCATGGCTTCTCCGAACTCCTCCCACACCCGCTGCTTCGCCTCTGCCACCGCCGAGGCTGCAGTCCTCCGTACCTGTCGATACCTTGCAACTGCTTCCGGAGTCCCCCGGGATAACATATCCCGGAAGGCTTCCTTCTTCAGTCGGACGGCTCCCCTGACCCCTGGTGTCCACCAGGGTGTTCCCCTGACCCCTGGTAACCACCAGAGGCTTTGAACATTGCCCACTCTGGTTCTATGCCCCCAGCCCCACAGGGATGCAAGAGAAGCTCCGCCGGAGGTGTGAGTTGAAGGCCTCCCGTACCGGGGCCTCCTCCAGATGTTCCCAGTTCACCCGCACTACACGTTTGGGCTTACCAGGTCTGTCCAGAGGCTTCCCCAGCCACCTGAACCAACTCACCACCAGATGGTGATCAGTTGACAGCTCTTCCCCTCTCTTTACCCGAGTGTCCAAAACATAGGGCCTCAGATCCGATGACACGATAACAAAATCGATCATTGACCTTCTGCCCAGGGTGCTCTGGTACCAAGTACACTTATGAGCATCCTTATGTTCGAACATGGTGTTCGTTATGGCCAGTCCATGACTAGCACAGAAGTCCAATAACAAGCCACCACTCGGGTTCAGATCCGGGCGGCCGTGCCTCCCAATCACGCCCCTCCAAGTGTCTCCATCATTGCCCACATGTGCGTTGAAGTCTCCCAGTTAGACTACGGAGTCCCCACCAGGAGCCCTATGCAGGACTCCATCCAGGGTCTCCAAGAAGGCCGAATACTCCACACTACTATTTGGCGTATAGGCGCAGACAACAGTCAGAGTTTTCCCCCCCGCGACCCGCAGGCGTAGGGAGGCGACCCTCTCATCCACCGGGATAAACTCCAACATAGAGGCACTCAGCCGGGGACTTATAAGTATCCCCACTCCCGCCTTGCGCCTCGCACCTTGGGCCACTCCGGAGAAGAATAGAGTCCAACCCCTGTCCAGGATTGAGGTACCAGAGCCGAGGCTGTGCGTAGAGGTAAGCCCCACCAGATCTAACTGGTAGCGCTCCACCTCCCGCACAAGCTCCGGCTCTTTCCCTCCCAGAGAGGTGACGTTCCACGTCCCCAAAGCCAGCCTCTGCCACCCAGGTCTGGTCCGTCGAGACCCTCTACCTTCACTACCACCTTTCTGGCAGCGCACCCGACCCCATTGGTTCTTCCCGCAGGTGGTGAGCCCACGGGACGGAGAAGTTAAGACGGCGATGGTGTTTTCCACGTTGCTTCTTCGGGCTGTGCCCGGCCGGGCTCCGTGGCAAGCCCGGCCACCAGGCGCTCGCTGACGGGTCCTCCTCCTGGGCCTGGCTCCAGGAGGGGACCCCGGGCTTCCTCCGGGCCGGGTATCTACACTTCTTCCTCGCCTGTCCATGAGGTGTTTTTGGGACCATTCTTTGTCTGGCCCCTCGCCTGAGACCAAATTGCCATGGGAGACCCTACCAGGAACACAAGGTTCCAGGCAATACAGCCCTCAGGTTCACAGAGGCACACAAACCTCTCCACCACGTTAAGGTGATGGTCCCCAGGAGAGGCTTTATTTCATGTTCAATTACTTAAATGCCACATCTTAAACTATTATGGTTGGTAGTATAATATCATTCCTCGTTTCCTAGAACTTACAAAAGGGGTTTCCAGGGTTCATATCTGTGTCCATTCATTTTCATATTGGGTATTAATGATACTGAGACTTATGCAAAAGTTTGTGGATGAGTTTCACCTTTATCTGAATTGTAATCGTCCTCAGGCCAAGCTTACAATAATGTACAGCTGGGTTTTGAGATCTTCAGTATACTTTGAATGAATATTGTATTTTAGTTCAAATAAAAATATTCTTTTCATAAGTGTAGGATAACCCTACATTAGAAATCCCAATTTCTTGAACTATGCATTTCATACCAATGAGAAAGAAATAAGATGTTAATGAAAAATCGAGTTGCTCTTTCTCTATAGAAGCATAGAAAATGTTATCAGAAAAAACATTATTACTATCTTTGGTGATGGGATGTATATGCACACAACTGACCTTCTCTTGAAAGCACTTGAAGCTATTTACCATGAGCTTCATAATAGGCAAGATATATGACAGGCCTACTGTATTTGTCCTTGATGCAGAGGTTTGCTCGTACCCTTAGTGAAAAAAAATATGAAATTGCTGCCAGTTTAAAATTGATGGGGCAATCCCACAGAAACCTGTTACCTTACTTCTTTATTGCATGTTAGAGTTACAAGCTAGTGTCAGGGGAAATTATGCAATTAGACTCAAAATCAATGTCGGAAACAAATCTAAAATCTGTGGTTTTTGCTCAATGTGACGACTGGTGTAATGACTGGAGTGATGTGCTGATAGATGCCTGTGTAACTTATACAATCTGGTTGGAGGTTAAAGTTATTGTCTTATACTATGTATTTGTTTTGACTGTTTTGGTGGTCCATTTGAAAGAGATTACATTTCAATTTGGCCAACATTTCCCAAAGTTTTTTTACTTTGAGTTTTGCTTTGGAGTTAACTAGTTATTGTATTAATTATATTTGTGATGTATAAAAGTGGATGTGTTCAAAACCATATCCTAGTGAAACTGAACATGATTACCTTATTTGTTTTCTATTTGTGTTCAATATGAACAAATGATTGTTATGTGTGCTTGCATTTATTTACAGGAGTGATGCTCACTGTGGCAGCGAGATTGATGATCCAAACAGATTGTATATGATTCAGCAAGAAACTGCTGCAAGTTAATCCCATGGTAACAAGAAATACACAGTCACATACATATTATGTCAGCATCCGCTAAGTTTGTTATGTTCAGTATACGAATAATTGAATATTCTTGCATCAACAACAAATTGTCTGCAAGTGTCAGTATATACAAATAGTTTCTTTCCCTGCCACAGGTGACCTAGGACCCTATCTTCAGACCCTCCATCTTCTATTCCTATCTACTTGCATGCAGCCTCTTATTCCCTGTCTCCCTATGGTATCACTTAAAATAACGATGATGAAGATGATGATGTTAATAATATAATTATGAAAATATGTAGCCTTGTAGTCTTTTAGCTCAACCTCTCCATGTAGTGACCATTCGACACAGACGTGAGTAGGATCTGGGGTTGGATCGTATGCCCATTTATGGTTTGTGAATTTACAGCTTAATTCTTAAAGTTCATAATAACATGAACTGCTTTTGAAAATAATCTATTGTAAAAAGGGAAAGAGACAAGGTTGGCTGCTCTTTGCTCTTTCAAAAACCGAAGTGGAATTGATCATTGATAGAATGTCAATGGAAGTGATCTGGGCACACATGTATGTAATATAAAGATATACACATAGTAGAGCTAGCTATCTGACCCACAACTGTTCTGTGTACAGTAGGTACCCCCCCCCCCCCCTCCTCCTCACTAATATAGCAACATAAGGGCATCAAACAGCGAAATTGCTTGACCAGCAACTGTCCAAAATATAACATGACACACTATATCACCCGGCATGCATGTTAATTACCAGAATGGCTGTATAAATCTTTGCATGTGTCCAGATATTTAGGTTCTAAGTTGGTTCATAGTTACTGGTATAAATAAATGGATGTCGTGGACAATGCATCTCCTAGATCTAGATTTACCAAGCCTGACATTAATTGATGTATCCATTTTTTTATACAGTATCCACATTCAAGTAACATTTGTCTTCAGTGGCTTTTATTATGTGTCTGGGTTAGGTCTCCTGGTTTGCTATCTCTCTGATGTAATCATAAGGTTTTACCCCACCATCCTCTGTTTTGACCTTAAAAATAATAACAGGTAAAATAATAATAGGTATACCTGTGCATTTACTACCTCTAGATTGATAGGTAACATATGAAATACAATAACCAGAAGTGATATAGAAACACTAAGACAAGAAAGGATATGTATTTGAAGCATTAATAGCAGATTCAATGGCTGTCATCACACCAAGGAAGCAATCAAAATCGTGGCCTTCCTATGCAATTTAAAAAAGTGTTTTATGGAACACTCTTTCATAAATACCATACAACGACCCCGTTTTTATTATTTGTAACATACACATTTTTATGATTTTTCCAGGAGATTACTAAAATAGCTATCATAGTTTCTGAAATGATTTCTCTGTGGAAATCCTGACCTGCCAATCAGGATAGAGAAGTCCTCCAGGACAAGGGAATTCGAGCTGGTTTTCATTAGACGTAGTTCACTTTCTGGAATAGTTTGTGCTTTAGGTCAGTTCAGTTGGGTACAACTTTCGGAAATGTTCAGATGAAAACGAGAAATGGAAAAATAAAAATGCCTCTCAGCCAATTGGTAAAATGCATTCTTTCTTCCACATTTCATATGTTGTACCCTCTTGAATGCCACCAACGGCTAATCTATCCCAGAGTCTTCATATTGGATAATAGAGGGCTCTATTCAAGTATCTGATAAAAAACATTAACTGCATCTCAGGACACTGAGAAGATGGGCAACCACTGTCTCCCTATACTGCTTCTGAATACTATTTGTGAGGGATGTAAAACTAGTATGAAGAACGAATACAGATTTAATACAGATTGCAACTGATTTAGGCAGCCTAACTTCTTAATCTGAACATATTACCACCACATATCCTAATAGAGGGAGTGGTGTAAGGTTGGTCATGAGGTGGGGGGGTTAACAATAAAATGTGCTACAGATAGGGTCAACTGAAATTCCACTGTGTAATTTCAACATATCCAAAATATATGTCATATTGGTTATCATGTAATTAATATTATCTTACCTTGTGTAGTAAAGGATACACATGATAACTTTGTTGAGAGGTTTAAAATGGGTATACTTAACTGACTTCTGTAGGCCTAGCTCTTTGAGATGTGTGAATGGCCATTGTTATATGCATATTTCTGTTGATAAATGAATCGCATTGTTGTACTGTGAACCATTGTACTGTAGTTGAAGTCAATAAAACTTGTGGAAACTGTAAACACTTCATTAAAGACAATCTATCATGTCCAAAGAAGAACTGTGTGAACTATAGTGTCAGAAAAAGCTGCATTGTATTGCTGCTATCAGGATTTTATTGATAAACTTGTTTTTCTCTCTATATATTAGGGTTGTGTGTGTGTGTGTGTGTGTGTGTGTGTGTGTGTGTGTGTGTTTGCACATGTGTGAGGGAGAGATAAAGCAAAAAAAGTAGTTGTAAAATAATCATAAAAAAGGGGACATGGCAAGCTGCAGTAGAAATAGGTTGACGGGTGATAACCTTTTCCCATTGAATCAATTACATCTAGATTGATCTAGACAATGAAGAGAAAAATTCGAGGCAAAATTGCACAACTAAAACACATAAAAGTCATCTTTATTTCCTGAAAGTTCAAAAGGGCACGAAGATTAGAAATGATCTCCTGTTTGTTGTTTGTCGGCTACAGGTCTCTGGCAGAAAGGAACTGTCCTCGTCCCAGCCTTAGTTGGAATTGAGAGCATACAGAATCCTTTGTCAAGACATTTCCGTGTTATTCATTTTGAGTTGTGATTCCCATTCCACTTTTCCTCCCTCCCTGTCTCCGTCCTTACCTGCTGTGAGCCGCGCGCAGTGCAGCCACGCGGCTGCTGTTAATGTCCATCTCCATTAGCAGGGGGATAGAGGGCACAGCGATCGGGCCGACTGGGACCTTTGACCCCAGGTGCATGTTGCTAGAGGTCATGTTGGATCTCCACAGTGAGGGCAAACGATCTGTCAACCTGGGGATTTGATCAAATTCAAGGAGAAAATTGGCTGATATCCAAGGATAAGACTTCTAAAGTTGTGTTGCTATAACTCTAAATTCACTGAATAATTTGCCATTGGTTCTTTAAAAGAAGTGGAACCAAGACAAGTTTTTTTTGTTGCTCACTTGTCACCTGCCAGAAGCCCAAAATCAGAGTGAGCCATATCTGGGTAGGCAACACATGGGTTTGTTTGGTGAGTGTAAGGCCTCTGCTGTTTGCAAGGTTTGTGCAACAACATCAGTTTATGGGGAGTCGTGATGGTGAGAAAGCTGCTTTCGGATTTGCTTGCGCTTGGCACTGGAAGCAAAAGATTCACACAGCAGTCCTCGCGGATCTGAAAAATTATTGAAACAAAGATGATGTATAGTCTGTCTTTTCATCGATCTAGCTCCATCTATTAGCATCTATGTATTAACCTTCCATCTCTTACCTCACTGAAGAGGTAGACAATGCTGGCAAGGGAGAGACTACGAGCGTTTTTAATTGCGTCCAGCCTGGTTTTCCAGCGACCCATGATTTGATTTTCATAGTGATCCAGACGTAGAAGAAAAGAATACATGTTTCTGACCGTCATTCCCTCCTTTAACTCCCTTGCAGCAAGTAACTGCATGTTCAGATTAGACCTGTGAAATGCAAATATAGCCACGGCAGATTCAAAAGATAAATGGAAACATGAATGTATGGCATGATTTGGAATGATGAAATGCTTATGTTTTTCCCATAATACATATATTCACTATATTAGAATTATACAGCCACCACATATATGTTTCTTCTCAACCTGACTTGATTTAGAGATCGAAGGGCCACAAATCTTCTGAAAAAGCAGGCAAGCCTTGCCTCATTGATGGCCTTGGTTGATTTGACGGTGTCTTTAGCCATGCTATGCAGCTCAGTGGAGATGTACCCATTCAGTGCTGCCTGTTTCAGCAGACTCAAGTTTATCTTCTGGGACTCCATGTTCACGTGGAAGGTAATTCCCTGCATAATAGTCTGCTTGATATGAAGTGCCTGTTTCAAATCAAATTGATTGATAGATCATTTACAGGTCAAAAGACAATTATAATATTGATTTCAGCACATCTCAGCTAGACTACAGAAAAGTCAATTTCCATGTATTTAACATTATTAATAGTATTTCATGGCAAAACACAAGATAGAGGCGTTAGTAGTTTAAAACATGTAATTCCACTGGGGGGAATACAATAAAATCGAGGAAAATGTACAATGAATGACGCACCACTCTTCTGTGTTTGCTAATTAATAGATGTACTAATATTCTGGTCAACAGTATATTATATTGCTTCTTGTCCTTGTAAGGTAATTGTTCATATCATTTGTAGGATGGGTCCTTTTGCAGGTAATCATGATTTTACTGAATTCTTATTCAAACTTACCTCCTCCTTTATATCCATTTTGTATCTTGCAAGGTCCTCATTCAGAGAAGTGCCATCTCTCTGCTTGGTTTTCAGGACATTCTTTTTGGGCAGGGCAAGGGGACTCCTCTTTTTCATCACCTTTTAAGTAACAGGAAGCTTAATGTGTGAATTACACCATACACAGTTACATAGTCTACCTGCTATGACTATACATTAGATACTTACTGTATATCTACGTATTTCATAATATGGATTCTAGCTCAAAATATTAACGTATGGTTTGATATGTATTATGTTGCAAATAAAACCTTAACACACAACACCTTGACTGGTCTGCGTTTCTTCAATTCATCCTCCTTTCCTTCAGACTGTAGAGACGAAGTGGACAGACTACTGGTAGTGGACCTCTCTTCCCCCTCTGAGACCCTCCTATCTCTTTCTTTCACTGGCTTTTTGTGAATCGTCTGGTGAATTTGCACCAGGCCATCATAAGCCAGGCGCATCTTACAGGCTTGTTGCTTACTTATGTCATTGATGCATTTCAATCGGTCCACAACCCCTGGCATGAGATTACCATTAATTTCTTGTCCATTCATCATGTCCTTGTCCAGGTCATCAATGAGGACGTGAATCCTGCAGTTGGGTAATTGCTCGCAGGTTCTCTCGGGACTGCTCCAGAACTGTGTCATTGAGGTTGTTGAGACCTGTCTGGACAAATTTGAAGGCCATACTTATAGGCTTGTTGAAAGATAGTAACTTTTCCATATCACCGAGCATGAATGACAAGTCCAAGGCAGACCTAGTGGAAATAATTGTTAATAATCAGCAAATTAAATCTATTACTTGTTTATATGCACAGTATGTGAAACAAATAGAGTGCATTTCATCTTCAATATTGTTGCAGAATATTGTTGCTCATATTACACTAGCTTAAAAAGGACACAAATACAAAACAAATATACAACCCTATTAAATAAGTATTATTTCATGTGATATGCTTGCTCCACTTCATTGTCTATATACTTTATACAGAATTAAAAAATAAAAAGATGGACCTGGTGGCTAGATTTACGTCTGCTAGCATGCGCTCTACAGATGGTGGTTGGAACTCTTGGATACGCAGAATAGTCCTGGCATCCACTTTTTTTTCTCTCCACCAACGCCATACACCACCCTTGTGAATTGCTGTAAATTATTTACACAGTGCAAATTATTTGGTTGTTGGAAAATGAAAAGGTTCCTTGATATCTTTATGTGAAGTAAGTACAACAGACACCAAAAGGGCACTAACTCAGAGTTTATGTCAATGTGTGAAGAAGAACATTGGCCAATACATGGGCCAAATATAGACTATTATTCTTTATTCTATTCTATTTTACCAGCTTCTTTTTTCTTGGTTTTTGGATTATCAAGGTCAAATAGCTTTCCACAGAGCTGATGGACACGATGAATGCAAGTCTGAATGTCATCAATGGATAATTGAAACTTCTCTTCCATGTGCATAACCCACTCATCTGTGATTTCTCTCACTTGAAACTCCTCATCTTTGTCCAGCTCCACCAGCTCATGATCTACAAAACAAATTAGGTTGTCACACTTTGGCTTTCAGTGATTCATTGCTATAGACTTCAAAGAATATGTTTATCTTTTGATAGGCTTACGCTTGTCTTTAAGCCATCGGAGAATTGACTTTAGGTCCAACTCCTTATCCAGGCTGGACTGGAGGAAGGCCTCGATGAATAAGAGCCGCTCTGCTCTCTTCCTCTTCTCCTCCTTAAGGTCAAAGTTGGTCATGTCAGCCTCCTCATCCTCCGCAGCATTTATCATGCGCAGTCTACTCATGGCCGTATTAACACGGTTTATTATCACCTGCAGCTTCTCTGCAATAACCTTGTAAGACAGAGATAGAGACGGATAGTGTGTTTGAGTGTGTGTGTGTGTGTGTGTGTGTGTATGTGTGTGTGTGTGTGTGTGTGTGTGTGTGTGTGTGTGTGTGTGTGTGTGTGTGTGTGCGTGCGTGCGTGCGTGCGTGCGTGCGTGCGTGTGTGTGTGAGTAGGGGGGCGTTTAAAAACATCATATCCATCCATAAGTTAGTAATCTGTTTGTTCTTTGTTCTTTGATTCCATTGTAGAATTAATTTACTGACTCTAACTCACTCATGCCTACTCACTCGTTTGGCTCGATCCACTTCAGCCAACTCCACTTTCCTCAGAATCACAAGAATAGCGTGTGGCAACTCGTAAGGTGTAGAAAGGATCTGGTCCAAGTCGACATCACTCATAGATGGAGGGTTCTCCATTGTCTTGTCTTGACTTATCGTGCTTTTTTCGCACAAAATCTCTAAATATTTTTCACGCTGTATTCAACATAAAACTCTTTAAATAAATAGGTCTACATGATACATAAAAAAAATATGAATGATGTTTATTCATCTAAACTAGCCAGGGTTAAGAAGTTAACTCGGCAACATCATCAGTGTATTTCGAATGCGATGCCTAATACGTCAGTTGGTATAGCTCCATCATAATGCATTTAGAATACTCCGTTCCCAAGAGAAAGAATTAATTCATGTAAACAGACTTGAGAGAGAGAGAGAGAGAGAGAGAGAGAGAGAGAGAGAGAGAGAGAGAGAGAGAGAGAGAGAGAGAGATTATGCATGGTATTGTAAATAGGATTTTACAGAAAGGACTTTTCTATCATTCATTTGAGACAATGTACAATTCTAAGTAGTGCGGGTAGTGCTAGAAAGGATAGCACTATTGACGTGACAGCGACACCGGTCAATGGTGCTGTGACACAAGACCCACGGACACATTTAACAGTTACCGCTCAACAGTAGGCTATCGTGAAGTAGCGGTGCCGAACGTTTAGCTTCATGTTGATAGCAATAACATCATGGGAAAGAGCAATTCATTTTTCTTGTAGACCTAATATTTAAAACTCTGTATCGGACTTAGGCTACAAACAAAATCCCTGTCTGCAATCTTGACGCAACTGAGGGAAAATCTGACGTTGAGGATCCGTCAAGGTAAAATAACTCGCTATGCATTACAGATACTTCAAAACAGCTGTTAACTGGGATTTCGTAAATATTTAATGATCAATGACTCTTAAACGATTCTAATGATCAGCTCATGTTTAAAAGTTCAGCATAAATTGTCTGAGTTAATACTTAAGCCGTTTAAGCGTCTAAAAGTGTTTTTGACACCTGTTGTCGTTGCAAATGTTGAAGAGACCTAGCCTACATCTGCTGCAATAGTTCTGTTTATTTCATTCTAACATAGGCTAATCCATAGATGAAAAAAAAAAAGAACTTATTTTCTCACTGCAGCCTATATGTATTTCTTATTTTTATTTATGTGTTTATAAGCCACCCATGTTTAATTTTGTTTCACATTTTAAATATAGTTCATCAGCAAAGATTCATTGAATGTAAAATATTCCAATACCCTCAGTGGGGCACATCTGTTAGAGCCTTGGAAACCGACATCTCACATTCGCCAGGATAGAGATTTACTTGTTTGAGCTTGCATATCATTTAACGGGCTTCATTATTGAAATGTTGGCATTATATATCAGTATGTTTTATAGAACAGTTCAACTGTGTTGATTAACAAAAGAAAGCAAAAACCAAATTTCGGTTAAACACCATTTTATGTTCTTCAATAGCTTTTACATAATTATATATCAGGTAAAGAGGACTTTCTGTTGTCCATGGTCTTACAGCACAATCATCATGACATTTTCAGACTTTCCCTCAGCACTGCACACGGGCAGCACCACTATCACAGTCCCCCCGTGTGCCTTTCACACATCACAGCTCAGCCTTCTCGGGTCAGCTGTTGCTGCCTGTCATCAAGGCAGGCCTCAATCACCTCCGGTGTGTCGTTGGGTGCTGCTCTGTCTCTTCTGTGTGGCAGGTTATAAATAAAAGACTGTGGGGGTTACCACACTGCTAAATCAAACCAAACTGAACCAAATTACAGTGTCTTGCATTACCCGTGCTTGCTTGGTTAGTCTGGTAGTGCTTGAAAGGCATTTTCAATTAAAATAATTAGTGCAGATTTGGCTAAAGGAAAGAAGATCAGCATGAAAATGCCACATTATTAATAAAGTATTTTAGCAAAGTCATTTGGGTCAGAATGGTTCACCAGCTGCTGGACAGAGCAAGCTAATGTAGGACACAGCTTTTTCCTCCTAAAACTTCAGATTTTTACCAGATGTACTACATGTGTTTCAAAAAACTCCCTCTGCGCAGATTGACGATTGCAAGTTGAGTTAGTCTTAGTACTGGGAATCTATCTTGTATTGGCCTTGAACCAGAACAAATTGCTTTTTGTTGTTCCAGTTAAACATCCCCACAGCACTGTATTACTTTTAAAAGTGAAGTGAAAGATAAAGCATGCTTCAAGAGCTGTTTCTGTCAAACCCCAAACAACTTGGAAAAGATGGAACAGTATACTGATTTATGATTTATGATTTATGGTCAACTTGGGGTCAGTGACTTGTAGAGCCAGTCAGGCTAAAATAGGCATTACTCACTCACTCTCTCACTAGGGGCTCCACACACCTGTTATTGCAAAGCAAATATGGAACCTAATCAAGAAGGACCACTGAGCCATTCCATGTGTTCCAATTCATTATCTTTTTCCCAATTTTATTTACAATTCGAAGGGTCAATAAATCATCTGGGATTTATTTATCATTTCCATTCATCATTTTAGAAGGTGCACTCCTCATTTAGTCACCAAGGATTGCTTGGCCATTGATGGGTAGGAGGTTTTTATTGATATAAAAACTGTTTTCATATTCCTACTGAGTAACCGACGTGTATGTCTCAAACCAAATTGTTGAGTTGTGTCTCATCCGCTAACCCTCCGCGAAGCCACACATCCATTCACGATCGTATTCTTCATTCCTTATGCACTGTCCCAGTGGCCCCTTTCAGGAGCGAGACAGAAGCAATATATGATTGCTTACTCAAAGAAAAGTGCCTCCAGCTACGTTGACTACTTCACAGAATGATAATGAGGTGTTAGTTGCTTAAATCTAGACCATATGCATGCCATGCATTCAGAGGATGTTGCAGACAGAAATAGAAGCCTAAGCTACAAGGTTTGTTTGTTTCCACAGCTGTCAGGATTAACACCTCCTAACAGCTTAGTTTTTACAGTGTATGAGTTTTTCATAAATCTAGACAAGTAGGCTTGCTTTAGCAGATGTATATACTGTACGGATCACTGTATCTAACAGGTAGATGCATGTGCACTGATATATGGTGGCCTGAGAGATAGAAGAACTCCATGTGTACTTTAAGTGTATTACACACTAAGTGCCACCCTTATGCAAGAAATCAGTGGCTGTGTTTTTACAGAATCTTTACGCCTGGCTAGCCTAATCAGCCTGATGAATAACATTGCAAGAGTGGCCTATTACTGTGGGTCCGTTTGTGTCTGTATCATCATGCAGCACTAGTCATTTAGTTATTCAGAAAAAGGGCAAAAGGCCTGGTCTCAGGTCTCAGGACCAAAGAAAGTAGCTCCTTTGGCTAGGACATGCTGTCAAATGGCATGGACATGCTAGTAGGGAGAGGCCAGGATATCTGGAGGGGCAATGTTGAATAAGGACAGAGGACGATGGCCTCAGTGCAAGGCTAATGTTTTCCTGGGGGTTGTACTTTTGCAGTTGGGACAGGGCACTCTGTTCTCTGCATTTATTATGACTAAGCTATATTGCTGCTGGCAGCAGGGAAATAGACAGATAAACTGGTGCAAACCAATGTCGTCAGGAAAGGCCGCTGGTCGAAAGCTGCTGTAAGATTAAATGAAAGGGTCCAAAATGGTAAGTGGTTCAGGAGAGCATCAACACATGCCAGATGCTGTAAATTGCATGCCTGGCAGAACGGTTTAAAAATTATTAAGAAATGTCAGGAATCCTCTCAGTCTCAGGTTTGTGTAGTTTGGTTTAGAATTATTACTGCCGTTAATGCATCTTGGCAGGTGTCATTCTATGTACACCGATGAATGTTGATGAACTTGTTGGAACAATAGATCTTACTGGGCTGCCAGACTCAAGAATAGAATATGCACATGAGACCAGCTCAGCCCCCTATGAATTAGAGGATATTTACAGATAAATGAACAGGCAAACAAGAGATTTAGAAGAATCTCTCTTTAGAAGATTAGAAGATTTAGAAATGCTTTTAATGCTGCATTAATGCTGTGTTTTAGATATTATTATGCTCCTTTTGCATGTTCTAATTTTTTATGTGCTGCACTTTGTGATAACATAACGTTTATGTAAAGCATCTTCCAGTATCTTATAAAGCGCTATATAAATAAAATGTGTTATTTTTATTACTATTATTAAATCAAACTGGACAGGCCAGTCAAACAGTCGTCTCTCAGAAAAACACAGAGCCCACAACGGATACAGGAGCAAACGCGCGCACACACCCACACACACACACACACACAGAGAAGGAGAGAGACACACACAGGCTCTTTCCTTGCCTGAACTGTGACCTGCTGTGCTATGACTGAAGCCGTGTTTAGAGGAATGAATTGGTTGGATGTGTTTTCTCACGGGCTGGGACAGTCAGTCTCCTCTACCACTGCTACTACTGCCCTACCTCTTAAGAAGAGGAACCAAGAGGACTGACTCTGGCATCTTATAAAACAAACGTCAATACTTTTCTCTTTAATTAAGCATTCTGCTGGCTGTGTTTTGATGTGGTTGTTTTATTGTTTGTCTCAGCTATTATCAGTATTTTATATCTTTTACCATGTTATTTTAACAATGATTGTAGTGCTTTGAGATTGTTCTTGCAATGTAAGGCGCACTACATATACAATGTATTGTTTTTATTATTAGTTAGATGATCTAAGGTCTGTGTCACAGCTACTATTTTCAGTCTTCTGTTTTGTCACGCCTGAGCTCTGCTCTGAATCTTCATTTACTTTTAACTTTTTCTCACTGTACCTTCTGTCAGCATGATCATCTGTCCCAACCGACATGAGAGAGAGGGAGAGACAATGAGAGAGAGAGAGAGAGAGAGAGAGAGAGAGAGAGAGAGAGAGAGAGAGAGAGAGAGAGGGGGGGGGGGGGGGGGGGGGGGGGGGGAGAGAGAGAGAGATGGGCGGGCGGTTATTGAGATGTTTGTAGCTATAAGAGGATTTAGTTGTATCCAATTAAGGGCCTCATCTATCTCTTATCACAGTGGCATTACAAGCAGGATGTTGCTGTATACATATAGTATTTCACTACCTCCAGAGACCTTACCCTGGGAACACTTTGTTAGCCCAGCTATGTCCAAACAACACAACAAGGCTGAGCTGGACACACATACACACACACACACTCGAAACGTGTGCATGTTTTCTGCATTGAAAATATTAAAAACTGAAGAAAGATCATTGTATCCCTCATTTTATTCTGAGGACACAGAATGGAGCCTTACGTAAAAGGTTTAACTAGATGTAGGAACATCTGTAAATGTATTTTGTTGATGCACACATTTTATTCCATGT
The DNA here is from genome assembly GCA_017639675.1 of Aplochiton taeniatus. Lineage (NCBI taxonomy): Eukaryota > Metazoa > Chordata > Actinopteri > Galaxiiformes > Galaxiidae > Aplochiton > Aplochiton taeniatus. The sequence goes on along the minus strand of CM030174.1, from coordinate 19,400,987 downwards.
GAAGAGACAGGTAATTCAGTAGTTTATGGTCTTTTTGGTGTAATTACTGCAAGATATCTGTAAATGTAATTATTTGCATTACCCACCATGAACCTTGATTTGTAAATAGTAAACAAGGTGTGTATAAAGATTCTGAGTAATAATTTAAATAGGAATGTTAAGAAACACAGAAATAGCTAAATTATTACACCTTCAAAAACTCGTTTTTATTTAATTATTGCACTTTTACCACTATCCCTAAGAAATTAACCAAACCCACCAAAAATCCTGGGTTACCGAAAGATATGTTTTCCTATATTTAAATTTCTTTCTGGCACTAATATAGTAAAGCCAGTTTATACTCTTTCACTCTGTCCTCTCCCTTTCTCTTCTCCCTCTTTTCCCTCTCTCTCTCCCATTTCCCTCCAGCTCATTCACTGAATTACAGACAAACATTGCACCAGGAAAAAGAGAGAGGAAAAAACTGAGGGTGAAAGCGGAGGGAGGGGGAGCAAAGGGGGAATTCTTAGTTTAGAAGTACTCATTCGGAGGACGGCAGCTTTCCTCCTTCATTCCGACATGACATATGACAAAGATAAACTGATGTACTGTAGCTGTGGTCAGTCTGCCACATTGTAATGGCAGCTCATGTATGGATAATAGTTACCACATTGTCCAACATTACCATCATGGCAAACAGGAAAATCCACTCGAGCAAGGTACGATGGTAAGTTATCTTTTTGTAGGTATCCATCGTTGCGTTTGTGGAATAGATCACTGAGCTCAGCCAGTGCTGTTTTGTTAAGTGTTTTGAACATCACCCCTGTAACATCTCCTCTGCTTCAACATGCTTTATAGTAGATTAACTTGATAATGTGAGAACCCCTCTGTAATTTAGGATAGTGTGTTAAGTGTTTTGAATCAAAGCGAGGGTTTGATGACTTGGAATTCCATAGGATTTCACAAACCAGCTGAATCTCCTGCTGCCCTTCTGTCTAATTCAGTGTCCCCTGTAACTAACTGACCTACCAACCACCTCTGCTGTCCAGCCTTTCTTATATAAATAACAGTGTAGACGGGTTTTCAGGTTTTAAGAGATATTCATACTCCTGGTTTCTGTCGATTAAGAAGGGAAAGCATGCTTTGGAAGTTTTGATTCATTTGAAATTACTTGGCTAGCACTGTAGGGCTGCTCCTGTGTGGTATCTTTAAAGCATGATAATACTTTTGCCTCTAACAAGCTTGGAGAATATTTGCCATATCAAATCGTCATAGAGCTACATGTGTGGTCAAGGATTCTGATCATTAGAAGCTGACTTGTAGCTCAGCACACCAGGCTTCAGAGTTGACCACAGAGTATTTCCCTTGCATAACCACCCGGGAACAAGACTTCCTTCTCCAGCAACTGAAAAGATACTCTGTTTGCCCATGGAAATACTCCTAAGGTCACTCCCATAACAGGAAAAGTTAATAGTTAATAGCTTGAAGTTACATGTGTCACACTGTGTATGTGTGTGTGTGTGTGTGTGTGTGTGTGTGTGTGTTTATGTACTTTTGTTCTAAGTTTCAGTTTGTTTTGAAACCCACCGGTATGAATTACACTTAGCACAGCTGTAGTCTAATTACAGATGGGATGAATAAGACGGGGAAAGTAAATCTCTATTTTGAAATAATAACATGCCTTTACACAGACACGCCATAAACACAAACACACACGCACACACACGTGCACGCGCGCGCGCGCACACACACACACACACACACACACACACACACACACACACACACATCTACTTCTTAGCTTGAGGTGATCTTTAGAAGTATGTGTAAATACAGGTCTTGCTAGACTAACTACTACTTTGCAACTAGTTTCCCATAATTCTGCTGAATAGGACTTAACTGTCAATTTCTACCAGAGTGGTCATGCGATCTCCAACTCTATAGGTGTACAATGAAAGGATTGGGTTTATTTCCACCCAGCGTAAGTTGAAGTTCTAGTCCCAGATCAGTTTAAAAATAGTAAACTTAAGATATTGTTTATGCTTCACATCAAATAATAATCTTATAGTAATATTGAAATAGAAGAATATATGCCATAAAAAAAGAAAATGTTGTAATAACTTTGTTCATGAAGGTGACATGACATGTTATGTTAACATGTTAATCGTTAGCGCCCATTTTAGGCGTGATTTTGTCACAAAACAGTGGTATTTCGACAGACCGCACATGGCTGAACCCGCATTCTGCCTGCTGCACGACCGCAGAATGATTAGTTGCGCCTCATATGCATTCATGGGAGGGTCGAGGAAAAAGTGTGGGTGCGTCCCAATACCCATTCTACCATAATATGTAGTACGCCCGAAAAAGATTTAGTATGTATACATATAGTATGTCAAAAATACCAGGATTCATCCGGTTGCAGTTTGCAGCAACCCAGCATATTTTTCTGTCTATACACAATCCTCTGCGAAACAGAAGATAAGTCACATCGACTTGGCCGCCCGAGGGGAGCACATGCAGTCAATAACAACAGCAGACCTCTCCCAGTTGCCATTCGACAGTATGCGGGTCCCTGGCAAGCTCGGCGAATGGCATTTTGTTGATTCTCGAAAACAAGAAATGTAGCACCAACCAAATTTTGTGACGGATGCATGAGCAAGAGGGTCACAGTTCAAGGCGTGATGTTATGACGAAGTCGTGTGTCCCAGTGTATGCATACTGCATGCTACAGTAATTTTGTAACAGTGATGCCAGTAACTTTGTAAGCGCAGCCTCAGTATGTTCTAAAAGTAAAATATAGTAGTATGCAATTGGGGACACTGCTTGTGAGCTCCGCACAAAAGCATGGAAGGAGATGTGCAAGAAGAGATTGATTATGTATTAAAACTGTGGGGGAGAGCGTACGCCTGTTATGCGCTGAGATTCTTATTAGCATATGTTATCAAGATAGGTGGCGCGTTTTGCATAGGGGAAATTTCCAAAAAGAATGGCAGCAGTCATCTGAGAAAAACGTGGTGAGATGTTTTGTCACAAGAATTACTTTTAAACTCTCAAGAAGTCATCTGACCTGACTCAAGAAGTCATCAAGCATTACCCAATGAAAGGCATTAAACAGTAAACACCAACAGGCAGAATGTACTTAATAGCACCATTCTGCGGTTTCATAATAGATAAAGGGAAGCCCATTCCATTGTTTTTTAAACCGGGCGCCGCAAATGAATGTGACAAAAGCAAGACAAAATGTTTCTAGACTTTCGCAGGAACTTTCCTCAGGGCCTGCAAACCTTTGGAGTGAATCAGTGCGTTTTGGCCGCAATGACCAGGGTCCAAATTTTGTTCCAGGGACATTATTTCACCCCCAGAAAGCCCCTGTTTGGGAGGTTGTACTTTTCTAAAGTACAGGAACTTTGGGGGTGGGGCTTGCAGTGCTGAATATATCTGTTGGTCAAGTACTCGAATCAATTTATTTCAGCCGCCATTTTTTTAAACCCACTTTGCATAATCTTCGCGGGTCTTTAGACTGCGGTGGAAACGCAGACAGTAAGGGGCTGAAGCATTGACAGTATATTATAAGCGGACAAAGTCTACCATTGGTTTCTGGACCATCGTTTTGAAGCCTCGAGTTTGGCATTTCGAAAATCGCCATCTTGGTTATAGGCCATCGCCATCTTTTTTTTAAAACCTTAAGGGACGATATTGACCCTACTTGGACAAGAGCGTGGGGCTGGGGAGTATGGGGCGCCAAGTGTAAGTTGGAGTGCATTATTTGTTAGATTTAAGCTAAATCTGTAACTTTTTCTCAGATTTACAATACATTGTAGCCTATTTTTCTTAGATATATAAATCTTTGGAAAACAAACTAAATGTTTATTTGAGTGGTGTGGAACACATTTTATTTATATATCTAAAACTTTTTTTTAATATAAAACTTTTTTTTAATATTTAACTTAAATCTTGTTTAATGTAAATATATTTAAAAAATCCATATCTTTTTTTAATCTTAAATCTTTCTTTTCAAATTTAAATATTGAACAATAATTATATATTTTGTTAAAATCTTAAATATTTGGTTTTAACTTAAATATAAAAAAAAATCTAAATATTTATTTTAAATGTTAAATCTGGGGTTAAATATGAAATGTTTAATTATACGTTAAATGTGAAACTTTAGCTCACATTTAACTAGCCCACCAATAAAATTATTTGTACTCGTACTATTGGCAAGTTATTTTTTTTACGCACAACTTTAGTCTACTTTCACAACTAGGCCTACAAATCCTCAGTTACGGGGCATGTTTTAGTGATTACACACATGTTACAATCACAACCTTCAGTTAGATCACAAAACTTGTTTTTAGGATTACATTTGTTCCACACCACTCAAATAAACATTTAATTTGTTTTCCTACGATTTATATATGTAAGAAAAAAAGGCTACAATTTACTGTAAATCTGAGAAAAAAGTTACAGATTTAGCTTAAATCTAACAAATAATGCACTCTAACTTTAGTTTACAGTTGGCGCCCCATAGGGGAGGAGCTGGGAGGAGCGAGGGGTGGATCTGTCTGAGGGCCCGTTGCCACGTCTCTATCCCGTTGAAAGTGTAAATCAGCAGGTAGCCCTAAATCATACCCTGCTTTACGACCCAAAGTACACGAAACTTTTAGTCCCAAGAACTACTTTCAAGGAACTAAAAGGTACTGAAGACCCGCAAGGATTATGCAAAGCACGTTTTTTTAAATGGCGGCTGAAATAAAATGATCCAGTCCTCAACCAATCAGAGATATTCGGCGATGCAAGCCCCACCCCCAAAGTTCCTGTACTTTCGAAAAGTACTACCTCCCGAGCAGGGACTGTCGCTGCCCGATCTGGTATTCTGCCCGATCTGGTACGGGTTGACGGTACGGGTTGACCTATGATTTACTTGCGTCGCACACAAATACGTCATCACATAATCACGTAGCTAGCTCTGGATAACGTTGTCTAAAACGTAGTCAGTGGTCAAGTGGGGAAAACGAAAGGACTTAGAATATTAGCTTTGTAAGATCTCGTGTTTTCTTCCCAGTTCTCCATAATCCTTATGATGAGCTTTATTAACAGAATGAAATGTACTTCAAGACAAATAGGCCTACTAGAAACACTATTTATTTAAATACCACTGCCTTCTCCTGAGCTTCCCTGGCTCCACCAATCCCCACAATGGAGAAATAATCCTCATCAGGCTACATGAGGTGCGTTTGGGTGCACTGTACGTCTTGTTGAAGGGCCGCCGTGGTTGAGAAGCAGACTGGCTCCCGTGACATGTTCTGGTTTTAGTCAGCAGTAATTTCCTTCCCTCGCCTCAATCACTCTACACTTCATCAAGCTGATTGTAGAAGTGACCCCATTTCACACAAAAAATAACAAACCAAAAAACGATTGACATGTGGCTAATAGACTACTACTATTATTTCTAGCTAAACAATATTTGCCTATGTTTGGAGAAACTGCCACAAAAAAATCTGTCAGAAAAGGAGCATTTATTTAGCTAGTGAGCATCTGCATCTGTTTGGCTGCCGCAACTTTTCAGAAACATCTACCGGCATAAATAAGGAGTTTGAGACAAATAGTTTTGTCAGTTAGGTGATACATTTTTTTTTATTGTAAATATAACTTGTCTTTGTTAAAAAAATCGCCTCATATTTCAGATTAGAGCAGTAAATCAAATACATTTTCTTTCTTACAAAGCTGCCCTCCACATGAGGGGCCAGCACAGATCTCAAATTATTCGGGGTGGTAACCCCCAAAACAATTATATGTGCTTATAGACAATTTTGTCTGTAGTATATGGCAGTTGTCAGAATACTAGTAAGCTCCCGGTGGATAAGGTTCTAGACAACGTTATCCAGAGCAAGCTACGTCATTATGTTTTAGACAACGTTATCCAGAGCTAGCTACGTGATTACATGATGACGTGTTTGTGTGCGACAGAAGAAAATCATCATAGGTCATACCAGATCGGGCAGAATACCAGATCGGGCAGCGACAGGAGCTGTGTCTCAATTCAGGGGCCGCATCCTACGAAGGACGCTGTCTACGAAGGCACGCCTTTGTAGACCACGAAGGCCGAACCGAGCGTTGTTAAGTTAAATTCAATGAGACGGTCTGGTCTACTGAGGATTTCCTGTTTGCAACACAAGCTGTTCCCGCCCTTACCCTTGTCATGACACTTGTATCCAATCATCACCGGCGCGCAATTCATTCTGGGATAGGTTTGGCCATGAAGGATGCAGCAGTTGAATCCTCCAAATTTGGGAAAATAAGGCCGCATTTCTCGGCCGCATTTGTGGGAGCCTTAGAAATGGGACAGCCCTGACGCGCCACTGTGACGTATTGGGTCTTCAAATGCAACCTTTGAAGGATGCTGCCCCCTTAATTGGGACACAGATAGGGACTTTCTGGCGGTGAAATAAGGTCCCCGGAACTACATTTAGACCCTGGTCCTTGGAGTCGAAACGCACCGAGTTCCTAGTTCCTGGGGAAAGTTCCTGCGGTCGAAACATGGCTTATTTTAATCTAAATGGGACCATCATTTACAAAATGAACATCATGCTCTATTGAAAACGACTTGAAACTAGCGATGAAGACCATAAACTCGTAAGGAAAATGTTTACTGATGTAATAAAGTAAGCGAAAAGTAGGGTAATTTTCTCATAGACTTCTATACAATCGTAGTTGTTTCTGCAACCAGTGGAGTTGCCCCCTATGTGTTATTAGAAAGAATGGAAGTTTAAGGCAAATCCGCATAGGCTTCACTTTTCAGAGCTGGAACTACACCCTCGTTTTAGTTCCTTGAAAAGTAGTTCCTGGGATTAAAAGTTCCGGGTACTTAAGGTCGAGACACGCCGCTGATTATGCAATCTCTGCAACATTTAACATCCCCTCAGTAGGCTAAGCAATTCATACAAATGTGTCCGAAAATAAATAAAATTAAGATTCCACCAAAACAGTGTTTTTTAAAAATATATATAAATTCAACTTAAAAACTTCTATGAAAGTATTATACTTTTGAAGTACTGAATAGGTTTACTTTCTGTAACAGATCGTTCATGGCTTCGCCTTCATGAATTGTTCACATTCTATTATTACATACGATAGAAAAGACGGTTGGTGTTTAAGGAACATCACCAGTGATGTGTATTCACATAGACAACTGAAGATTTGAAAGTGTAGCAATGCACTAATTTCCCAGCATACATTCATCCTTGGTCTTCATATTGTCCTTCTCCATGGAGTCTACATGTCTATACATTAACCTGCCATTGCGGCCTTCACGTGGCTAAATAAAGCTGAAACTAAAAGTGGGGGGTGGGCCACGGGTGGAGGTCACAGAGAATGTGTAACCATAAACCCGACCTCGTCTTGAGCTCAACAGCACGCACACTGTTTATAGTAATGTTTTCTGCTTGTCTATTTGCTAAATGGAAAAGAAGAGACCATATTTGTGCTTGTTAGGCCATCTCCAACAGTAAGAGATTGAAGTAGTTGTTTTCAGTGTTTTTAACAGAAAAAGCATGAATGTAAATGCTCATCAATACTTTTTTTCTGAACTTCATGGTTATGCTTATATGTGATATACATTTTTAAACTGGGACCCTGTGCATGAACGACCATTCTGATCACTTGTCCATTATATTTCCTCAATAAAACCCTGATTCCCTGGACAGCTCTATCCAGGGCCCTCTATCAGCACTCTACCCACCTTCTGAGGCCACTGCCCCTACAGTCCTCAGCCAGCTCATTCAGGTCATCAAGGCTCATTATGGCGATGATACCCTAAAGTGCAAGCTGGACTTCCTGATTCCAGCTCAGTGCATCTTGGAAAGTCTTTCGCAGTGAGTGAGCATCATATATCTTCTGCATAATATGAACTCTATAAAATAGAAATTCATTCTTGTAGATTTTTCAGACATGGACTTAAACTCATGAATGAATACAGATCTCATATTACTTTCAGTTGCAAGCTTTTGTCTGTAGGTTGTTAGATTCTAATTAGATTTAGATTAGTACTTCTGTATTCACATTTACATTACATTACATTACATTTATAATTATACATATTTTGTCTAGACATATATTCAGACAATAAATTATCCTGAGAGCCTATAGTAATTTTTTTTTCATTTATGTTTTCATTGGAGTATTCTCATTGAAATAGAAGCTTAAAGCATACGTCTCATGCCATATCTGTCAAGAGTTGGCAACCCTGCATGGAAGTCGAAGAGTATACTTTAATATACTTTTTTGGGGAGAATGATCAATCATTATTTAATCTGCACTTTCCATTTCCCCCCCCTACCCACCTCAGGACCAGTACCTTGATGTCGTTTTTCACTGTGAGGGCCGGCCTCCTATGTCTTTGAGAGTAGGGTAAAGTGAGGGTCAAGGGTAAAGTTAGGTTGCCATGGGAACAGGTGGTGCTGCCGGAGTCTGTGGACAGACTGCAGAGGACTAGTATGGCCTCTGGTCCTTCACCAAATCTTCATCTTTCTACCTCTACTACTCTTACTTCTCCCTCTGATGGTCCTCTAATTCCAGACAATTCTCCATCAAAACTTTGGCCATCTCCTTCTGCATTGTCTGTGGAGACCAGGATTAGCCCAGCAAAGCACGGTATTGCTGTTTCTCTATGTCTTGTGGATCCTGGCACCTCTGTCCCTGCCAGACTTGTAAACATGAACCAGGCTGGGACTCAGTCTAAACCCATAGGATGGGTGTCTTCAACTACCTGGGATAGCCGGAGGGCAAGTGGGCCAACTAACACAGAGACCCTTGACGGTGATTTACAAAAAAGTAGAACTAAAGCTGTTTTTGAACCAAAATGTATAGGTGGAGCAGTCCCCAAATCAACAACTGATACAGGAAAAGATCAAGATGCAGGCAAAAATACATGCTTAGCTACATGTAAAGGTGAAAGTCAGTTAACAGACACAGATAACATTACTGGGGAGGCAGAAGGGGAGTACATGATTCTTTTGGAGTTTGTTAAGGAGATGAATGTGACTTCAAACTCTGGTAAAGTTTCAGTTCACACAGAAACACACATGCAAACACTACCACGCCAACTCTCAGCGTCATCCTTGCCACCACAAAAACAACAAACACAAGAAAATACTATTCAACTGCAACCACACTCACATTCAGATGTACATTCACAATCGCATCCCATAGTGGTGCCAGCCATGATAGTTATGCCAAGCATTTTAAAACCCTTACCACCAGTCCAAAAACCTTCAGTCATTGCCCGTAAACATGGACCCTCGAACCTTAGAGAAACCCATCAATGTGTTCGCACGGTGCAGTTTTCTGAAGAGCCGTGTTCCCCCTGTATGAATAGGAGACATGGGGCCATGGCCTCTAGAGCTCAGGAACTGAGTTGTTGCTACAGAGAGTCTTACCAGGCTGCTCTCCAGAATCCGGTTACCTTTGGAGGAGAGAGAGACAATGAGAGGGAGGGCACACTGGCCGCAGTGGATGAAGGTGGAGGGCAACTAGTTACAATACAAGATGAGAGGATAGAACCATATTGTGTTGCCCTAGGAACCGTCTGTGTGGACAAAAACACTGACCTTGGTAATCCTGGTCTTTGCAGACCGTATGGAGAAACGAACACATTTCCTTGTTGGAAATCTATAGCAATGAACAATGTTTCGCGTGAAGATTCTCCGGATTGCAACATTTTGAAACCCCCCGAAGCTTTACATGGTGTGGATGTCACAAATGCAGGGGCAGGGATACATAGAAACGCAACAAAGGGTCCTTGGATATTACCCACCATGAGTGGTCGTACAGAGACAAGTGACAAAAAGTCCCACAAGTCTTTTCACACTCTTGAAGATCCTAAGTGCTTGCACATAAACATTAATAAGCCCAAAGTGGTTTCCCAAACTGTGAGTGTTCTCACATGCCCCAATGCAAATATTACTAAATCCAATGTAGCGGTATCGAGTCCAGGTGTTTCTACTACAGAATGTGATTGGAGGTGTCCCTCTTCTCTCTCAACCACCGTAGTAGACACATCAGAGAAGTGTGAGGTGGTAGTACATGGACAGACCAATAAGAAGATAGGCAGCATTGACTCCAATGAAGAGTTGGTCCCAAGGTTGCATGTGGTAAAATGTAAAAACACCACTGCCTTTGGACTTGTCTCACCCAAGATCATCAGGAAGAGGATACCTGGTAAAGGTAAGGCATATTCTATTCTATTCTTCTCATAGTTGTTAGTTGTTTTCTTTAATTTATTATAATCCCATAAAATATTGTTGTTTCACATCATTTGGAATGTTTCAATAAAGTGAAATAGAGTTAGGTATGAATTGGGGTGTGGTTGCGAATGGTTAGCCACCACCAGCCAACATCTTAGTCCACTCAGCAACAGATTCAACCTCTGACACATTTTTTACTCATCTTTAGATGCTGGCCAGTCTGGTAAAGATGATTTACCAACTATACTTAGAGTGCAAATAGAGACTCAGGCCCAGTCACCCACAGGAAAGACCTCCCAGCCCCGCTCTTTACTGCCCAGACCTGATCACCTGCCATTAGACTCTTCAGACCTTAGCACCCACGCCCTCCACTTTGGAGCCATCTGTCTGACAGGTATAGAGATTGATATAAAGACAGACAATGAATGTAATGCTGATTTTGTAACATGTTCAAGTGAATACACCGTATAATTGTTTTAGTTTTTACAGAAGTATCCAGAGGTTTGAAATTAACTAATGTTTCGTGGTCAAACAACGTCCACTTTGTCCTCATTTCCCTCAGGAGGCAGAGACAAGACAGGTAGGGCTGTAGTGGAGGTCTATGGAGACCAGCCCGGATGGACCTGTTCTCATGTCAGCAGTTTGGAGCTTTGCCACGTGTTGCTCTACTTCCACCAAATCATCAGGTTTGTTACCTTATGTTATGTAGTGATCATTCTAATACAAAAACAGTAGAACACTGGTAATGCTGTCTTTCAGAGAGTCATTATGCATTTGTATTTTTTGAAAAATATACAATTTATGCTGATGTTTTAAATTACAAATATTATAGAATTATTGTTATTTCATATGTTAATTGATATACCCTAAATGCCCCATCATTTCTAGGAGAGAGATCAGGAAACTTGGAATGACAGTTGTTGTTGATGCTCGGAAGAATCTACCCTTATCAAAGTTTTACAGATGTCTTTTGATGCTTCAGGTAAGAAGAGCACTGCACATACAGACCACGAGAAGGTAGCAATTAGAACAGTCTCCACAGGCGCATAGAGTTGTACTTTAACTGTGTAGCAGTTTATCATTTTACACAATGACAGTGACCTTAGCTTTAGCTGTAAGTTGCCTCACAATGTTGCTATTGCAGAAGCAAACTCCCAATGCAGTGCACAGTGTCTTAGTGCTGATGGACAAAGAGAGCAGTCACCAACCAGAGAGAGGTTTTGGGATACAGGTCAGACCTAACTCTAAATGAGAGACTCCACTTGCTTTCATTGTAAATTGATCCTCGTCTTTTGATGGATGCCTTTATCCACTGCAACCAGAACAATTATCACTGGTGCTTTGCTATATTATATCGATTCTGAATTCCTACTAACACTATTTTGTTTGTAAACAGACTGATGTTGTTACCTCGCTGAAGGCCTTGTACAAGATAGTGGAGGTGAATCAGCTGACCACATACCTGGAGGGTTCTTTTCCACACAGCCATCGTGATTGGATAGAACTCCACCAGGTGGGCCTGAATATCCCTGCTAATGTATATGTCCATCTCATTACCTACAAAGGTGTAGGATATACAACCCAGTAATACACTGTAGTTCTGTCCCACCAACCATCTAAATAAAATAACCCAATGTACCTGATTACTATGCTGTCCTCTGTTTTAGAAACTGCATCCCTTTGTGTCAGATCTTCACCAGGCCTCTGGTTTGCTGCTTGAAGCTTTCAGAAAGTTGAATGAGCTCCAGAAGATGGACACTGTAAAAGCACGGCACCTATATTTCTAAACACCACACACTCTCACATTACATAGTGACGGTGAAATATTAAATGTAATTACTTTGTTCCAACATTCCGACTGCTGTCTTCTGTGATTCTGATAGGATGTTCCACAGTGCATTGTTGACCAGAAAACACTGATGAGGACCGTTTTGGACGACAGTCGATTGGTTGGCTTGCAGAGAGAGGGTGGGGCCATTCTGACCAGGCTAAGGAAAGAAAGTGATCTCAGATACCCACACTTCGAAGTGTATAGGTAAACATGACTGTGTATACATTAAAAGAGAACAAACGGACATTAATCACACTGCAATAACACATTGTATTGATTTACTCAACCCAAATCTGTGCTCATAGGATGTGTTAATGTACTGTGCACTTCAATGTTAAATAGGCAGACTAAAGATTTTGTGTATTAACACACTATTGACTACCCCTCCCTCTTAAGTGATGCTGTGGACTCGGTGACAAGCCTGTACAACCATGTGGAGGAGCAAGTCCATTTTCTGGTGAAGAGGTCCAACCTGTCACTGGAGCACCTGGAGTACCTGCTGCTACTCAAGGAGATAGAGGGACATTTTACACACGTACGAGATTGGAGAATGTCAAGCATTTTTACTTATTGTCTCCTTGATGGCTTGGCATCTTGCATTTAATCCGTGATGCCAGAAAACCTGTAAAACATTATACTATCTACAATTTCTCATGTCTCTGCCTTGCAGATCCAAGAGTGGTTTGATGAAGAGGGAGAGACACAGCTACTGGAGGCCGATTCAGTAGAGGACTCGAGAGACAGATTGGAACAGACTCTCCTCAAGTTCACATCCTTTCTTATCGAAGCTAACGTACGACTATCTGCATATGCTCTCTCTCTCTAATCTCTCTATCTCTGTCTTTATCACTTATTCTCATTCTTTCTTGATCACTTGCTGTCTCTTTCTCTTATTGAACCCTACACATTTAATTTCCCCCTCTCTCATATTCAGAAAAATGTACCATTCAAATCGCTTATAAGGTCCTATTACTGAGAGGCCATACCAACCAATTAACTTCTAAAGGCTTCTCCATTGTTGTGTCTCGGACCTCCACCAGGATCGCAGGCATCAGGCCATGTCCCTCGTGTCAGAAGCCGAAAAGCTCTATGGAGAGGGTCTGTCCTACCCAGAAACAGAGGTCTTTAGGACCATGCTTTGCACCTTTAAGTCTGCCCTGGATAACTTCCTGTTGCGGGCTGACACCCGCTGTCAGGAGCTGGAGACCATGGTCACTGTGTGTGCTTTCTGTGAACGGGTAGGTGTTGGACTTTCTAGCTACAATAGACAGCTATAGATTAACTGTCTGATTGTAGCTGTTGAATGGTTGTCTAATGCTCAATCTTTGGTTTTGGAACAAAGCGGCTTTTTCTGGTAATGTTTCTTTCATAAGCTATATTTTAAATTAAGTTACAAAGAAATGCAGATTACTTGTTAAGTAAGTGAATTGAAGTATGTGCATGTAAGTGTGTAGTCCTCTGTTTCTTTCTGCTAGGCTACTGAGCTTGTCAGAGAATGCAAGCAGTACCTGGAGCACACTCAGACCAGCAGCCAAACAACACAAGACAAAGGCCAGTACATCAGCACCCTCCAGAGCTATGAGGAGAAGTTTCTCCAGTTCAGTGCTGAGTGCTTCCAGGAGGTGAAGATCCAGGCCTGCGCTCTGCCAGACTCCAGCGGGATGAGAGTCTGGAACGTAGCCTGGTTGAAGTGCCTGGAAGCCAGGCAACAGCTTCAGGAAAGGCTGCATGATGTGGACGACATCCACCAGAAACATTACCCAGGCCTGTGGGGTCCTCCCAGGGCTCCTTCTAGTGGTAGACAACAGCTCTCCACCCCTGTGATGGGACATCTACAGTGGGATGGGGCAGTCTCTGCCATGGGGGAAATGAACATCAGGACACACAGGCCTGTGCTGGGGAGCAGCAGCAGCAGCAGCAACTCCACAACAACCATCGCCTGCTGTAACATCAAAGCTGGTGACAATAACAAAGACACCTCTAGAACTAGTGGTTCAAAGATCCGCCCAGATGCTCCTCCAATGACAGGGAAGAAAGCAACAGAAAGAGAATCCAGGACGAAGGAGACCAACAGAGGCATGGCCACACGGGATACCGCTGCCCTCTCACCACCACACACCGTCGGCTGTCACTGGTTCCCCTGGCAACGTGGTCTCGGTTCACGGTCAGTGAGCAAGGACTCGTGTGCCACTGCTGTAGCTGCCATTTCCAGTGGTGCTGAGACACGTTTCCGAGCCCAATCCAATTGCTCCCATTACAGTCAGCCGTCCTGCAGGATCCTACAGGAGGCTCAGAAGTTCCAGATCTCACGCCACAGGAGCTTTTGCTCTGAGGAGTCCTGTAATGGAGAGTTTGCAGGGTCCTCATCTGCCAAGCACTCAAGTTTGCCTGTGGGGAGGTGCGAGGGGACACCACGTCTGGGTAACCCAGAGGAGAGGAGCAGAGAGACCCTGTGAGTTTACAGATTTAATGAAAGGTGGAATAATTTTTTCTTTTTTAAACTGCATTCTTGACTGATCCTTTTTCTTACACCTTTTTTTATCTATCCAAAAGCCTGCAATGAGGTAACTCAGGTAAAGTCTTAGCTTATCTCATGCTGAAAATCAAACCTACAGTGCATCCGGAAAGTATTCATACCCCTTGACTTTTTCCAAATTTTATTATGTCACAGCCTAATTCCAAAATGGATTAAATAAAAAAAAAATCTCAACATTCTACAAACAATACCGCATAATGACAAAGTGAAAAACGTTTTTTAGAATTTTTTGCAAATGTATTAAAAATAAAAAAATAAAATATCACATTAGTATTTAGTCAGCCACTGATTGTGCAAGTTCTCCTACTTAGAAAGATGAGAGAGGTCTGTCATTTTCATCATAGGTACACTTCAACTATGAGAGACAAAAATTAGAAAAAAAATCCAGGAAATCACATTGTAGGATTTTTAAAGAATTTATTTGTAAATGATGGTGGAAAATAAGTATTTGGTCAATAACAAAAGTTCAACTCAATACTTTGTAACATAACCTTTGTTGGCAATGACAGAGGTCAAACGTTTCCTGTAAGTCTTCACCAGGTTTGCACACACTGTAGCTGGTATTTTGACCCATTCCTCCATGCAGATCTCCTCTAGAGCAGTCATGTTTTGGGGCTGTCGCTGGGCAGCCCAGACTTTCAACTCCCTCCACAAATTTTCTATGGGGTGAGGTCTAGAGACTGGCTAGGCCACTCCAGGACCTTGAAATGCTTTTTACGTAGCCACTCCTTCGTTACCCGAGCGGTGTGTTTGGGATCATTGTCATGCTGGAAGACCCAGCCACGTTCCATCTTCAATGCTCTCACTGATGGAAGGAGGTTTTGGCTTAAAATCTCACGATACATGGCCCCGTTCATTCTTCCCTTAACACGGATCAGTCGTCCTGTCCCCTTTGCAGTAAAACAGCCCCAAAGCATGATGTTTCCACCCCCATGCTTCACAGTAGGTATGGTGTTCTTGGGATGCAACTTAGCATTCTTCTTCCTCCAAACACGACGAGTTGAGTTTTTACCAAAAAGTTCTATTTTGGTTTCATCTGACCACATGATATTCTCCCAATCCTCTTCTGGATCATCCATATGCTCTCTGGCAAACTTCAGACGGGCCTGGACATGTACTGGCTTAAGCAGGATTTGAGTCCCTCTCGGCGTAGTGTGTTACTGATGGTAGCCTTTGTTACTTTGGTCCCAGCTCTCTGCAGGTCATTCATCAGGTCCCTCCGTGTAGTTCTGGTATTTTTGCTCACCGTTCTCATGATCATTTTGACCCCACGGGATGATATCTTGCGTGGGGCCCCAGATCGAGGGAGATTATCAATGGTCTTATATGTCTTCCATTTTCTTACAATTGCTCCCACAGTTGATCTATTCACACCAACCTGCTTGCCTATTGCAGATTCACTCTTCCCAGCCTGGTGCAGGTCTACAATTTTCTTCCTGGTGTCCTTCGACAGCTCTTTGGTCTTGGCCATGGTTGAGTTTGGAGTCTGACTGTTTGAGGCTGTGGACAGGTGTCTTTTCTACAGATGACGAGGTCAAACAGGTTCCATTAATACAGGTAACGAGTGGAGGACAGAAGAGCTTCTTAAAGAAGAAGTTACAGGTCTGTGAGAGCCAGAAATCTTGCTTGTTTGTGGGTGACCAAATACTTATTTTCCACCATAATTTACAAATAAATTCTTTAAAAATCCTACAATGTGATTTCCTGGATTTTTTTTCTCATTTTTGTCTCTCATAGTTGAAGTGTACCTATGATGAAAATGACAGACCTCTCTCATCTTTCTAAGTAGGAGAACTTGCACAATCAGTGGCTGACTAAATACTTTTTGGCCCCACTGTACATAAGTATTCACACTCTTTGCTGTGACACTCAAAATTGAGCTCAGGGGCATCCCGTTTCCACTGATCATCCTTGAGATGTTTCTACAACTTGATTGGAGTTCACCTGTGGTAAATTAAATTGATTGGACACGATTTGGAAAGGCACACACCCGTTTATATAAGGTCCCACAGTTGACAGTGCATGTTAGAGCACAAACCAAGCCATGAAGTCCAAATTGTCTGTAGACCTCTGAGACAGGATTGTATCGAGGCACAGATCTGGGGAAGGGTACAAAAAAAATCTGCAGCATTGAAGGCTCAAACGAGTACAGTGGTCTCCGTCATTCGGAAGAAGTTTGGGACCACCAGGACTCTTCCTAGAGCTGGCCGCCCGGCCAAACTGAGCAATCGGGGGAGAAGGGCCTTGGTCAGGGAGGTGACCAAGAACCCGATGGTGACTCTGACAGAGCTCCAGTGTTCCTCTGTGGAGATGGGAGAACCTTCCAGAAGGACAACCATCTCTGCAGCACTCCACCAATCAGTGGAGTTTGCCAAAAGGCACCTAAAGGACTTTCAGACCATGAGAAACAAAATTCTCTGGTCTGATGAAACCAAGAGTGAACTCTTTGGCCTGAATGCCAAGCGTCATGTCTGGAGGAAACCAGGAACCGCTCCTCACCTGGCCAATACCATCCCTACAGTGAAGCATGGTGGTGGCAGCATCATGCTGTGGGGGTGTTATTCAGCGGCAGGAACTGGAAGACTAGTCACGATCAAGGGAAAGACGAATGCAGCAATGTACAGAGAGATCCTTGATGAAATCCTGCTCCAGAGCGCTCTGGACCTCATACTGGGGCGAAGGTTTACCTTCCAACAGGACAATGACCCTAAGCACACAGCCAAGATAACAAAGGAGTGGCTTCGGGACAAGTCTGTGAATGTCCTTGAGTGGCCCAGCCAGAGCCCAGACTTGAACCCGATTGAACATCTTTGGAGAGATCTGAAAATGGCTGTGCACCGACACTCCCCATCCAACCTGATGGAGCTTGAGACGATCTGCAAAGAAGAATGGGAGAAACTGCCCCAAAATAGGTGTGCCA
Source organism: Aplochiton taeniatus (assembly GCA_017639675.1). Taxonomy (NCBI): domain Eukaryota; kingdom Metazoa; phylum Chordata; class Actinopteri; order Galaxiiformes; family Galaxiidae; genus Aplochiton; species Aplochiton taeniatus. Next base: position 19,383,477 of record CM030174.1, on the reverse strand, counting down.
AGCTTGTAGCATCATACTCAAGAAGACTTGAGGCTGTAATTGCTGCCAAAGGTGCTTCAACAAAGTATTGAGTAAAGGGTGTGAATACTTATGTACATTTTTTATTTTTTATTTTTAATACATTTGCAAAAAATTCAAAAAAACGTTTTTCACTTTGTCATTATGCGGTATTGTGTGTAGAATGTTGATTTTTTTTTCTTTTATTTAATCCATTTTATAATTCGGCTGTGACATAATAAAATGTGGAAAAAGTGAAGGGGTATGAATACTTTCCGGATGCACTGTATATTGTTATGGATTTTACTTCAGATTCACACTGTCCTATTCAATTGAAATATTTTATTATATCCCATTTGTATGGCCAAGCAATGCAATGTTGTCTTGTGTTTGCTGCAGATTAACAGTGTTGCTAAGTGTACTAACTGTGTGCTCCTCTTGTGTCAGGAGACTGCAGCGTGTGATGGAGGAGCTGGTGTTTACCGAGAGGGAATACGTCCGTTCTCTCGGTTATATCATGACCCACTATCACCCTCTGCTGCAAAGGCCAGATATTACTCAGGACCTGCGGGGCAAACGGGCAATTGTCTTTGGAAACCTAGAGAAGCTTTTTGACTTCCACCTTCACTATTTCCTACCAGAGCTGGAGGCCTGCCAGAAAGAGCCGGCACTGGTGGCCCGTTGTTTCCTCAGACATGTGTGTGAGCTTAAAAACTTTGTTCAGAAGTTCCTGTGTATGTAGACCATGAGTCCAATATCCTACATTAGATATTACTTTCTGTCAGGTTCACTTTATGCATTCATGGGTTCGATCATACTGCACAGGTTTCCTCTTTCTACATAAATACTATTTAACTAGCGTGACTGACCCTTGATGACCACAAATTAACTTTTACACATCACCTGCTTTAAACATTTTGTATTGATTTTGTTTTAATTACTAAAGTGACTAGCATAGAATTGTAGGTTTTAAATTTGATTATTTCCCCTCTTTGTTGTTTGTATAGAGTGAACAGTTTGGACTGTATGCCCTCTATAGCAAGAACAAGCCTAGGTCAGATGCCTTGATTCTTCACAAACGACATGACATCTTCAAGGTGAAACTGTCCAATAGTTTCTTCATTTCTATGGGTCCATAGTGATTGTAAAACTATTTCCTACATTATATTGCATGAGTATGACTTTTTTATCTTCATGTGCTAACCAAATAATGCTATTATAAACCTTATTATGTTGTCTGTTTTTGTCCACCCCAGAGGAAGCAACAGGAGCTGGGGGACCTGATGGACCTGTCTTCCTACCTCTTGAGACCCATCCAGAGGATCAGCAAGTACAGTTTGCTGTTGCAGGACATGCTAAGGCTGTGTTCGTCGAGAAGGCAACAGGGCAGAGATACACTGGCTGCTGGGGGGAGGGGAGTTTGTGGTCAGGATGGGTTTTCTCAAGGACCAGACCAGCAAAGGAGTTTGGAAAGATCAGAGATCCGTGCCGCCACTGAGCTTGTTCGATTTCAAATGCGCCATGGCAACGACCTCCTCACCATGGATGCCATACAGGATTGTGATGTAAGATTTCTTTGATATTACAATAAGTTGTTCGACTGACGGCCCATTAAATCGCCAAACCTTTTATATGATGCTTTTGTCTTATTTTAGCTGTACGGAGGAAAGTACAAAAAATTGAGTGCTTAAAAATTTGCATTGCCTCTGTGCATAACTGTTTTAATAGGAGAACTACATCATAATATTAGCCAAAAGTACATATACGTAAGTAAGGAATAACTAAGAGCTATGAGTTTATATGGTAATAATGCACCACAACTTTGAACAGTAATCAGCCTGAAATAAATCATACTCTTGCATACATAGGAAAATAACGCACCGGTTCCAACCAATTATAATCAGGCATTTTACCGAGCCATTGGTCAACTTTTTTTCCCTTCTTATCCTCATCCCTTACCAGGTAAATTTAAAAGAACAGGGTCAGCTGATTCGCCAGGATGAGTTTACTGTCTTCTTCCGAAAAAAGAAGTGTGTCCGTCGTCTCTTCCTATTCCAAGATCTAATCCTCTTTAGCAAGACTAAAAAGACAGATGTAGGAGATGACGTTTATATCTACAAACAGTCTTTCAAGGTCAGAACACAGTTTGTTGGTAGCTTTATATCAATTTGAGTACATGTCACCATCAATATAGATAATGAATGGCCACCATGCACAGAGATCTTAACTGCCCTTTCTGTTTCTCACTCCTCTCTTCAGACTTGTGACATTGGGATGACCCATAACTCCAGTATGTCAGGTCAATGTTTTGAGATATGGTTCCAAAGAAGAAAGAGTAAGGACACATACACTCTGAAGGCTGCCAGGATGGAGGTGAAGACTGCATGGACCACAGACCTGGAACAAATTCTATGGGAGCAGGCTGCTCATAGCAGAGGTAACACGTTTGCAGATGTGTTGTTGCCAACATACGGGTATGTATGTGTGTGTTTGTCTTTTTCTAGACCTAATGTGTTTATGTTTCAGAGCTCCGTATGCAGGAGAGGGTGTTCATGGGGATGGGCAGGAGAACCTTGATGGACATCCAACCCAGTGAGGCTGCCATCTGCAATAGGACTGTCAACTACGTCCTCCCTGTAGTAGAAGGTAAATAATCTATCCAATTTTCCAAAAATGTTGCTCTATTTACTAAATACAAGCTCTATTATAAGTAAAAACAGTAAGAAATAGCACCATTGGTATGTAAATCCAGGACAATCTCTGTCCTATTTAGATGTTTTATGGTTCTTGACAACAAAGATAATTATTTCCCTGATGTGTGTTTTGTCAGTCCCCGTGGCATGTTTTTCTCACAGCGGTTTAGAAAACCCACGGCCCAATTCGATTGGCTCAGGCAGCACCGCCTCCACCTGCTGCAGTCAAACATCTTTCTCATCTGGAAGGGGTTCCTTACCCCCTGTTGGTTACCCTGGTAACCCCTCCAAAGGAGCAGACAATAATCCAGGTGCCTGCCACGGGTCTGAGGGTGTGTCAAATAATTACCGTAACAATACCTGTAATCATCTTCATCACCAGAACTGTCAACACCAGAAGTCCAGCCTTCCATTTCTGAGTATGTTTAGAGTTTGATTATTTTGCAGTTATCAAAACAGGAAATTAAGTGGATTTTAGATAGCACAGTACAGAGCAGTTTTTGTTTGTTCTCTTTGGCTCATAAATCTGATAATGCACCGCCTGTCTATATAGGCTTTATGTAAAAAAGGACAATATCCATTGTCCCAATTAACTATGATATCAATAAAATATGTAAAGTCCTGATGTTGATATCCAATAATTATCCATTTAAAATCTTTCCTCTAGTGGACATCCCTGAGTTGTTAGATGAAAGGACCCATGTCCTCAGCATTTCAGAGCACACCTGCTTTTCAGCAACTATGGGAGAGGTGGAAGACCCCCTCTCTTTTGCAACCCATAGTTTCAAGTCTCCAGCAACCCTGAACAGAGCCATCAGTCTGAAAAGGAACAACCTGTCTGGGGTTACAATGAAGAAACCCATTATTGCTTCTAACCCAGCTACCTCTCAGGTATAATTGCCAAGCCGAACCTATTCTATTGTAGCCAATACTATCAAAACATCCTACAGAACAATGTGTCAGACATGAGTAGACATACTGACAATTCCGACCATTTAAATCATAAGCTTAAGGGTCATGATCTTTATTTATATCTGTGACATGTCCCGCTTGGTCCTCAGAGCAAGGATATGGTTGTGATTGGAAAGTCGACAGAAGTTTGATGCATATCGTGTATACACAGGTGAGTTGACAATCTTATTCTTACAATAAAATGCATAGTTTTGCACGATACATTATTAAAAGAAATGTGTTTGTCTGTTTCAGATGGTTTATTCAGCTAGACTGTGCAGGGCTGTCAATAGCAGATCTTTTCTCTTCCCTAAGGTCACCATCCCCTAAAGTCATTACTTTGACAAGGAATAGCTTTCGGACCTGTCTACTGTAAATGTTTAGACAAGAACTATTCAAAAGACTTAACTTTTCTCTTTTGTGAGGCCTTATGATCAGACTTTTATGCCACCTGAACAGTGATCAATTTGGAAGTGCTTAGGCTTCAACCACGGAATGTCACCCTTAGTTGCTGTCGGACTGCCATTGTTGTAAAAGTATTTGTACTTTATTTCTGTGAATCCAAGTTACTGGAAAATAACTGAAATTAAAATAAGAATATATAAATAAAACAATATATTCAAGTGCACTGTAAAAATGTTACAACCCCCCCTCCCTTTTTTTTTTATTATATTTAAATAATAGTAATAGAAGTAAATTACTATCTATTTAAAATACATTTGTTTTAAGAGGTATCAACAACAAGTTACACTTAGCATATTGTACAGTATGTACTCAGACAGGCAGGCTAAAGGGCCTTTCACACAGGACGCGACAACGGCACCGCTGCGCTCTGAAACCCATGGTTTCCTACGGCTTGCGCCGCGGCACGGCGGTTTTGCGCTGCGATGCGCCAAGCATCGCGCAAGCGCAGCGCGTTGCTTGGCGCGCTCGCGCCCAAAGTTCAACTTGGTTGAACTTTGGGCGCCTCGCGCTGTGACGAATATCCGCGCAGCCAATAGAAATGCAGCTGGCACAGAAAGAAAAATGGAGGCAAAACGAATGATATGCGTGTCGGAATTTCCGGAACTATATGACACTAGTATACGAGTGTATCACGATCTCGGGAGGAAGGCCCTATCGTGGAAACTTATTTCCAACCAAGTAGGCATATCAGATGTGTAATTTTAACGGTCAGGTTGTGTCGTGGGAATTCAGAAGACAAACTTTAAGTAATTTAAAAGAATGCAACGAAGAGTCAAGGGTCCATAGTTCGAGAGAGTAGACCTTTATTGGTCATTCAATTACCGCCGAGTTGTCCTGCAAATTCTACTGAATTGTAGCCACATGGCCTCCTACTTTTATACCCAACACGTTGACCAGGGGTTGACCCCAACTTTTGACCACTCACAGTTGTTATTGTACACACAATAAGTCAGTATCACAAATCATCGTTTATCCCGGCCTTCAAATCCTTCCAATCTAGGGAGGTGGCAGTGATTGATGACCACTTCATCCCCCAATCTATTCCCCTGGTGGGGGCCTTACCATTGCCCTTCAAAGGATATTTACACCTTCCTCCTAGCACCTAGGGCAACACAAGATAACTCCTGGAGATTATGTTACCCTCCAATCAGACCTACTGTCAGAAAACCTTTTGTCTTTACTTACAGCAACTTCTACTTCAAACAGATTTGTATGATGTTGTGGGGCCATTAAATACCCAATCTCAGGATACACCCAGTTTCTCAGGCATTCCAAGAACAGTTGAACAAATGGTTAATGCTTTAGCCCTTACTCTCCCATTATGGTTCTAACATAAATGTTATGCACTTTTTGGCCTAAATATACCATAGTAGCTTGTCGGGAGACAATATGTGTAGCCTAATAAATGTAGCAGTTTACGATGTGTGTCACCTCAATAGCTGTACCTAGCTGGTTACTTTAGCCAAAAGCAACAAAATGGCGTTGTCCCGCTAGAAGTTTTGGGGGGAAACCCCGCCCATTGTTGCGCTGTCCTCCGCGACTTCCCCAAACACTAGTCAAATATGCGCTGAACCCAGCGGCGAGCGCAGCGCACACCGCGTCCTGTTTGAAAGGCCCTTTAATTGCTGTGATTTACCTGAAAAAGCTTGGTCACTTTCAATTTAACATTTACAGTAGTCAAAAGAGCCTTATTTGAAGCATTAATGCTGAATCTTTACGTCTTCTAAATGTGATCAAGTTTAAGGGATAATTATATTACTATTATATAGAATTCCCAAAGGGATCAAACCACTGTTTGTTTGCTGAAATAAAATGAATCCTTGCTATAGTAAATGCTTATGGTCCTGCTTAGTGATGTGGAGTTGCACGGGAGAAGGGACATTCTCAATCAGACAGTTTGATTGGACTGGAACCATTTGAATAGGGGAAGGAAGGGGCTGTCTGCAATGACTCAAAACAGTGTCACATGGGGGACGGACTAACAAAAGATAATTATTTACTTTTGTTTCTCACTAGGCATTACTTTAACATTAGCTCTCATTTGCACTGAAGACATAGTAATGTGATCATGATTGTAATTTGAAAATTAGGCTTCCTTCTTGTAGTATTAGCAGCAGTTCATAACATGACAAGTTGACATTTGAAACATGCATCAAAAGAGATGAAACTGACAGTAGAGAGTAACAGATGTTAGATTTGCACTAACAGAAGTCCAAAATGTTGTGACAGGTTATTCCTATTCTTTCTTTTCCTCACTAATGTTGTATCCCTTAATTTCCTTTATACTATACCTCACTTTCTTCCCGTACAGCCCTTGATATTGAGCAGTGGGTCTTGGAGTGTAAAGGCCAGTTAAGACCAAAGATTTGCGACGAGACGAAACAGTTTGAGAACGTTGCAGAGAAAAGTTGCAAATTGTCAAATCGCAAAGGGCAGTTTAAGAACGTAATGACGTATATGGCGCCAGATTTATGTCAAAGGCGCGTATTTGTACATGCTATATTGCTCTGAGAATAGGTGAGCGAAATTTTAAAGCGCCATCTTCCAACTCCTTACATTACAATTAGCTAAGGCACCCCGTCAATGCCGCTATAGTAGCCAAAGACGGCTCCAGGTCCTTGGTTTCCTATAGCTTACTTTATATGCCGTTTATTTAAGTATCACTGCAAACACTGCCAACAAGTCACTGTCATCCATTTCTTTATTATTTGCTTGCCAGGTAAACAAGAACAGAAATCCTGCTAAACCAAGTAATACAATGTATCAAAGCAGAAGTTGTGCGGTATGACATTGCGTCATTAAGGAAACGGTCACCCGTGTCGGGGGGCGTTGCTTTGGTGTGAACTGCCCAATTTTAGAACGTTTACGATCAGACTTTCTGTACTCCGTTGCAAGTTGCAACCAGTGTCGTCGCGAATCTTTGGTCTGAACTGGCCTTAAGACCAACAACTCGAGCCACCCTTCTGAACTGAACGGATCATCTGATTGTCGAGAGGGTTTGGGTTAACCCTAACCCTAACCTTTCACCATTACCTTGCACCTAAAAGCCTTGGGTTAACAAATTGACTAAGTTTAGGTTTAAATTTCTTAGATGTCTTCATCGAAAACATAATTAAATACTGTAGTGTTCAAGACATGGGCGGTGGCTGGGCCGGGCTTTCGGGGCTTAAGCCCCGAATATCGCGACTTATCAATCAAAATTATTATTACAGTCAATCAGTATACACACACACACACACACACACACACACACACACACACACACACACACACGAGGCGAGGACCTATTACAGTCAAATATGTTCTGTTCGGATTTACAGTGCAAAATGCAAACGTTGGAAATGCAAGGATGTAGGATTGACTGATTTTACAAAGTGGGGAGAAATAAATATTTTCATCAGTGTGCAGTACTGGTGTTGTGTTTGGTCAATAAATTCATTTACTTTTACTGTAATCTTACAATATTTCTGAAAAAATCTAACAGACTATAACATTAGAAAAGTTGAAATGTTAAAAGTGTCTTTGAGCACAGCAGTGTGTAACTGGTTCAAACAGAATCAAATAGTTTGAACCAAGTGTTTGCTATACAATGAAAATAAATATATGTATTTTTGTAAGTTATTGTAATATTTTGAATCAAGTGTTTAAATTTGCAAAAGGTCTGAGGTGTTCTGCTTGTGTGAATACTTGTGTGAATTGTGTGTAGTGTTTTGACAAAATGAGCCCTGTTTTCAAAATAGTGCTTAAGCAATTGTGAAAAACTGTTAAGTATAGGCAAACGCTTGTTGGCAATTGTTTAAAAAGAAGAAAAAAATGAACAACAACTTTGGACCTTTTATTAATCCCGAGTCTCAATTTAGGCCTACCAATGTTCCATTTCATATTTACAGCGTTTTTGTGCAGGCAATTCTTTTTATAGGCAAGGTAGCTTTATTTATATGGCACATTTCAAACACAGAGGCTTTGTGTGACAGAAGCACAAAGTGCTTTAAATGGGAATTTTTGGTTTGACAATTATAGTAGTAATATAGTAACTTGAGAGAATATTCATATTTAATACAATACTCCTTTTAAAGGATTATCATATTCGTTTTAACAGTTTTAGAGGTACTTTGCACCACGACACAGCAACTACTTTCAAAAATTATTTAGATTAAAGCTTTGTGACAGTGACAATAATGTATGAAAGGCAGAGTATCAGCGTATACGGCCTTAATGCTCAATTCAGATTTATCGATTAGATCCATTTATTAATATATTTTTTGGGTTCCACTGTCCACATTACACATTGTCCCATATCCGATTCCAGTGTGAACAAGTCACGACCCTAAACCGACCCGCACGCGCAGAATAACATACATATTATTATACTTTTATTTATTTTTTTTTACAATTCTTTATGGATGGACAAAATACAGATACAAATACATACAAAAGTTGTTAACACAACCAAAACAACATCAGAGCTAGGAGGTATCTATAAATGAAAATGTTTTACAGGGAGCACAGACAGATTGTTTTTGCAGCGTTCTTATTTTTTGAATGAGAAATGGTTTGTACCAAATGTACATTGTGCTTGCTAGGCCTATTCTTTCGGGGGAGGTCAGACAGACAGAACCCACTGGAGTTACCCTAGGGTCAAGAGCTGGTAATCATACTTGTCTGTCCACCCTTTTAAGGACAATTAGTTTTCCAGAAGGAATAGCGTCCATGACTGTGGCAAATTCCACAAACAGGAATGCCAAATGTATCAAGGAATTCTGAATAGTTCAACAACAGACCATAATTCATTGGTTTACTAGAATATTATTGTTAAACCAGTTTTGATAAAGTAAGGAACTGTTTACTCCTTCTTTATTTTTTCAAGCATATAAGCATAGCTTATAAGAGATAGCCCTCCCGTAACTTAAAACATTTGAATGTTTCTAGTTAAAACCACTTATCTCATGGCGACTGACTACAAAATTATAATAAATCAATCTCAAAACATATGATGAATTAAAAAAAAAAACTCAAGGTCAGACATTACGTCAGTCGTGTACAAGGGTTGAAATAATAATACAGCGCAAAAACAATAGAGATAAGAGAGAGAAAAATAGAAGTCATTGAAAGAAATATCTTACAAAAGTACATGTACAAATCCAGTTACAGTTTACTATGAGCATATGAACATTTTTAAAGATGAACCTAAATCATCACATATCAGTTATTATAGAAATACGTATAGGCTACAACTTAGCTGAACTATGTTCAAAATTAGACTAGGTGATTAACATACATCTGAGTAATCCGTTATTAAGATACTCCTAAACTGTGATTTTAATTTTTTCTAAGACACAATACTTGAAAGATTCGGGTTCAGTCCATTCCATATTTTAACACCGATTATCGATATACTGCGTGACTAATTCCTGAATTGATTATGCTGATTGTTCCAAATGGGGGGGGTTATGTTTGTAGATTAAAGGCCATGCAAGAAGAATTTGTCTATGGAATTTTTATCAAATTAAGGGAAGTTTCTATCTTATAATCACACAAAAGTATGAGATCAAGGCCACCAATTGTAGAGAAACCGCAATTACACAGAAAGTTCCAGAAAGAAGTAGGGCTGATCAGAAATGGCCTTATCCAATTTACTTTGAGTGGTAGAATCAAGAAAATTAAGCCCGCAACCCAAATCCAAATGGAAAAGATCAAATTCAATGCGACTTGTGCTGTTATGGAAAGAAAAAAAACAGATCTGAGTTACATGTGAGCAACAACATCGGGCCAATTTTGGGCTGCTTTTGCCTGCAGTGTGACCGTAGCCTTATTTAGTCTGTCCTTTTTGAGGAGACTTTGTTTAAACTTAAAAGGCGTGTATACAAACCAGAGGTGACAACATGTGTGGACGTTTTGGCAGACACCTATGACAACTTATATGTCACTGCCTGGAACTGGGGGAGAGAGTGAACGACCGAACCGTGCTAACTCTGAAATGGATTTTATACTTGGGAACCTGTTTTTCAGTATTTCTGGTTCTTCTAAATACTTCATTCAACTTGCCATATTTACCACAAGAATCCTTGAGGATCAGTTTCCTCTTCTGCTCAACCCCCGAAAGAAAGAAGTGGAGCACCAGAGGGAACTCTACCTGCGAGTCTTATTATAATATAATGGAGTGGCACAGTGGAGTTAGTCCCCAATGTCTTTTTATACATATCTACTATGGTCCATAATGGAGCCACATAACTTTGGTTCGTTGCCAATTAAAGAGGATGGCACCACAACAAATAACCTTTTTGTATGACATATTTGAAGAAAGTCTATGTCTGATGTTGCACTGCAAGATGACTACTTCACTATTGAATGAGAAAATAGCAACTTTGTGAAAATATCAGCCGCAATAGAAACAAAGGTAATAACGCAGCTTGTTACTACTCACAAATGCAATCAGTTCGTTCGTTTATTGCAAAATCCAAATGGCATTTCAAAACACAGAAAAAGCACCATTTTCAGATTTCTGTACAGTATAACAATGCCAATTTTTGAAGGTTCAGTTTTGACACAGCATTCTCTATAAAGCATGCAGGTACACACAGAAATATCCAAGTTGTAAGAGCATGATGGAAACTACATTTTAAGTGTACTCTACATAGCAATACAAAGACTAAGTGTGACTGTTACGCTGTTGCAAGGGGGACCCAATCGCTGGACACAGACACTGAGATGGAGTATAGTGATCAGAGGTTAGGGTTTATTGCGGGAAGGTTGTGGGTCAGGAAGAGCAGAGGTCACGGAAACAATTGATGAAGTGGATCCGGGGACAAAGAGACAGGAGAGAACCTGAGCGTCGGTGGCAGGGATAGTCCGGGAGATGTAGCAGAGCAGCAGGTCGAGAAGCATGCAGGCAGGCAGTGAGGCAAGCTGATTGAAAGGCAGTGAGTGATCCTATGACACACGGAAACAAGGTTAAAGCACAAGCACAAGTAATGGTTCTTTCCAGGAAGCAAACTCATTAGGAGCCAAGGACAGGTATCTACCACGGGGGATGAAACAATAATCTGGCGACGAATGGTTGAGAATCCGGGGTTCATATACTGTTGGGCTGATGAGCTTGATAGAAGGCAGGTGTGTAGGCTGTGCAGGTGAGTAATCAGAGAGCCAGGATAGTGAGAGGAGTGCCACCCCCACAACACAGACACATACACATACACATAGAGTAACAGACCGGGAAGAAACAGACACGGGAAAGGGAAACACAAGTGATCTACTAGAGGCACGGCCCAGACCGTGACAGTGACAATGTAAAAAAAATTAAGTAACAGCTTACTTCATCATTGTGAAATGTGATGATGGTGAAAAGACTTAATCATCATTGTTTCATGTACCAGTCTGGTACAGCCTGCTGTAGCAGCATACACATTACAATTTAAAACAGCAAAATACTGCATGTGGCGTAACTATCCCTCATTCTCTTTTTTAAAGTATTTGCTGTACTCCCCATTATCCAAATCATAATTGAATCTGCCCCGTCTCCATGTCTGATTCTGACCTTTAGGCCCACTGTTACCAGGGAGCCTGTAGACACAAAAACACAAAAAGTATTCTAACGTTAACGAATGGTGTTGCTATTATTCGTGTATAACAAATATTATAACTACAGATCCAAAAGCAAAGTGTAGTGCTTACCTTTTGATTCATTCAAGGGTTTAGCTTCCTCTTCTAAGTCGCCCATGTTGAGGACATAGTAGCACCAGAAACGGACAGCCAAAAGGTCGGTCGGGATGTCAGACCGGACACCATCACTTCTTTGCACCCAGAATGGAATCTCCTGAAAGACAGCCAAAGCAATATGTCAAGTTCAGACTAGGCTCCAATACAAAAAGGCAAACCCCTGTAAAATCACAAAAAATGACAAATGACTAATCTGCCACATTACAGTAATTACAAAATAAAATAAAAAACGACGTTCTTACCCAGCATAACAATATATGGCGTGAAGTTCAGAGAAAGCTGGTTCAAGACAGAGTTTGGGGATTTTCTTTCAGCAAGCGCACCGAAAACTAAAGTACATGGCCAGGAATATGGGTTTGACTGTGCTTGGTCTGACCTCTCACCATAGACCTGCCCGGAGATTTCTCCTACCGGCAACTCTACAAGTCACTGAAGTACGCAAGCTCCCTCACCTCGACAAGGTGACAGTCAACGAGGGAGACCACCCACTTACCTCCCACCCACAATACTGTAACCCATAACCCCATCTATCGAGATATCCAAAAGAGGAACATGCTCACTCAGTTTGCCTACGCCCACAGTCCCGAAGGCTGGGGGCCCACCATCTAGACCTAAACACCCGCGCCACACCAATTCAAGGACGGATGCTGTGCACCGCATCATCATGCCACTGTTTGCAATACCACAGATGGTGCCTTATAGAACCAGTGGCCTCTTTCACTGGAACATGTCAAGGCACGGTGCTAGATGGTGGACGGCGAGGACATTCCGTCACCAAGGCCTCGCCGCTGCCCCCACACCCATTGCAAACTATCACGTTCCACTGCGACCTACTCTCAATTATCCCCTCAAACTGATTATTACCCAAAAATGTATGGCCTCCCAGCCTCCCAGCCCCTGCCACATCTTATTACATGGTAAAATGTGTTTTCTACCCAAGATGGGTGTGGTGCAACTGGACTTCTTACCTTGGCCCGAGGTGGTTTCTGCAAAGAAAAGGGGTTATACCTGAACACTGTAGCCTCCCAAGCCCCTGCCATTCTGTAAAGTTTGGCAAATCGTGTTTTCTAAGGGTGTGATGCATTCGGGGCTGGAACAGCTTGTTGTCTGGTCCACTTTCATCCGCTGTGGTCATTCCCTCATAGAATTGACTGGAAAACAAGCAGAACAGGTTTCAAGATCAAAACCCATGAAAAGTACCAAAACACGCTCAGTCAAGCAATAAAGTTAGGTGCAAGCCTGAAGGTCCTGTAATAAAGTAATATTGAAGAGTCTTTATGCTAAATTATGCTCCAACTTAGATGAGTAGCACATCCACTTTTAGTAGAAATGTAAAGTTAGAGCTACATTATGTGACTTAGAAGAGTTCGAAATAAAGGGATTGAGCTACTTACAGAGTAAGACCTGCGGACAGACCTGTGGACAAATTACTAGAATTTCGTCATATCTCACGAGATTTTACCAAATTTCGCAAGATCTCGTAAAATCTCGCGATATTTCGTGATATTTCACGAGGTCTCGCAAAAAGTCGTGAGATTTCGTTAAATCTCGAGCAATCTCGTCTAATCTCGCAAGATTTCGTCAAATAACACGAGAAATCAAGACATCCCGTGAGACGTCGTCAAATCTGGCAAAATCTCCTCAAATATTGCGAGATCTCATTAAATCTCGCAAGATTTTGTCAAATCTCACTAGATATCGTCAAATTTTGCGAGATTTAGTCAAGTCTCACAAGATCTCGTGAAATCTCGCGAAATTTCATCAAATCTGGGGAGATTTCGTCAAATCTGGCGAGAATTCGTGAACTCTTGTGAGATCTGATGAAATCTCGGGAGATTTCATCAAATATCGTGAAATTTCATCCAATCTCGTAAGATTTCGTCAAATTTCCTAATATCGAAAGAAATCTTGTGAGGTTTTGTTAAATCTTGCAAAATCTCTTCAAATCTCGCGAGATTTCGTCAAATCTCGCGAGATTTCGTCAAATCTCGCGAGATTTCGTCAAATCTCGCGAGATTTGGCCAAATCTCGCGAGATTTGGCCAAATCTCGCGAGATTTCGTCAAATCTCGCGAGATTTCGTCAAATCTCGAAAGATTTCGTCAAATCTCGCGAGATTTGGCCAAATCTCGCGAGATTTCGTCAAATCTCGCGAGATCTCGTCAAATCTCGCGAGATTTGGCAAAATCTCGCGAGATTTCGTCAAATCTCGCGAGATTTCGTCAAATCTCGCGAGATTTGGCCAAATATAGCGAGATTTGGCCAAATCTCGCGAGATTTCGTCAAATCTGGCGAGATTTCGTCAAATCTCGCGAGATTTGGCCAAATCTCGCGAGATTTCGTCAAATCTCGCGAGATTTCGTCAAATCTCGCGAGATTTGGCCAAATCTCGCGAGATTTCGTCAAATCTCGCGAGATCTCGTCAAATCTCGCGAGATCTCGTCAAATCTCGCGAGATCTGGCCAAATCTCGCGAGATTTGGCCAAATCTCGCGAGATTTCGTCAAATCTCGCCAGATTTCGTCAAATCTCGCGAGATTTCGTCAAATGTCACGAGATCTCGTCAAATCTCGCGAGATTTGGCCAAATCTTTCGAGATTTGGCCAAATCTCGCAAGATTTCGTCAAATCTCGCGAGATTTCGTCAAATCTCGCGAGATTTGGCCAAATCTCGCGAGATTTGGCCAAACCTCGCGAGATTTCACCAAATATTGCGAGATTTCGTCAAATCTCGCGAGATTTCGTCAAATCTCGCGAGATTTGGCCAAATCTCGCGAGATTTCGTCAAATCTCACGAGATTTCGTCAAATCACGTGAGATCTCGTCAAATCTCAAGAGATCTCGTCAAATCTCGCGAGATTTGGCCAAATCTCGCGAGATTTGGCCAAATCTAGGGAGATTTGGTCAAATCTTGCGAGATTTCGTCAAATCTCGCTAGATTTGGCCAAATCTCGCGAGATTTGGCCAAATCTCGCGAGATTTCATAAAATCTCGCGAAATTTCGTCAAATCTCGCGAGATTTTGCCAAATCTCGCGAGATTTCGTCAAATCTCGCGAGATTTCGTCAAATCTCGCGCGATTTGGCCAAATCTCGCGAGATTTCGTCAAATCTCGCGAGATTTCGTCAAATCTCGCGAGATCTCGTCAAATCTCGCGAGATCTCGTCAAATCTCGCGAGATTTGAACAAATCTCGCGAGATTTGGCCAAATCTCAGGAGATTTGGTCAAATCTCGCGAGATTTCGTCAAATCTCGCGAGATTTGGCCAAATCTCGCGAGATCTCGTCAAATCTCGCGAGATCTCGTCAAATCTCGCGAGATTTCGTCAAATCTTTCGAGATTTGGCCATATCTCACGAGATTTGGACAAATCTCGCGAGATATCGTCAAATCTCGCGAGATTTCATCAAATCTCGTTAGATTTCGTCAAATCTCGCGAGATTTGGCCAAATCTCGCGAGATTTCGTCAAATCTCGAGAGATCTCGTCAAATCTCGCGAGATTTGGCCAAATCTCGCGAGATTTGGCAAAATCTCGCCAGATTTGGTCAAATCTCGCGAGATTTCGTCAAATCTCGCGAGATTTGGCCAAATCTCGCGAGATTTGGCCAAACCTCACGAGATTTCACCAAATCTCGCGAGATTTCGTCAAATCTCGCGAGATTTCGTCAAATCTCGCGTGATCTCGTCAAATCTCGCGAGATCTCGTCAAATCTCGCGAGATTTGGCAAAATCTCGGGAGATTTGGTCAAATCTCGCGAGATTTCGTCAAATCTCGCTAGATTTGGCCAAATCTCGCGAGATTTGGCCAAATCTCGCGAGATTTCGTCAAATCTCGCGAGATTTCTTCAAATCGTGCGAGATTTGGCCAAATCTCGCGAGATTTGGCCAAATCTCGCGAGATATCGTCAAATCTCATGAGATTTCGTCAAATCTCGCGAGATTTCGTTAATCTCGCTAGATTTGGCCAAATCTCGCGAGATTTGACGAAATCTCGCGAGATTTGACGAAATCTCGCGAGATTTGACGAAATCTCGCGAGATATGACGAAATCTCGCGAGATTTGGCGAAATCTCGCGAGATTTGGCCAAATCTCGCGAAATTTGACGAAATCTCGCGAGATTTGACGAAATCTCGCGAGATTTGGCCAAATCTCGCGAGATTTGGCCAAATCTCGCGAGATTAAACGAAATCTTGCGAGATTTGATTAAATCTCGCGAGATTTGATTAAATCTCGCGAGATTTGGCCAAATCTCGCGAGATTTGACGAGATCTCGCGAGATTTGATGAAATCTCGCTAGATTTGGCCAAATCTCACGAGATTTGGCCAAATCTCGCGAAATTTGACGAGATCTCGCGAGATTTGACGAGATGTCGCGAGATTTGACGAAATCTCCCGAGATTTGATGAAATCTCGCGAGATTTGGCCAAATCTCGCGAGATTTGACGAGATCTCGCGAGATTTGACAAAATCTCACGAGATTTAGCCAAATCTCGCGAGATTTGGCCAAATCTCGCGAGATTTGATGAAATCTCGCGAGATTTGACGAAATCTCGCGAGATTTGGCCAAATCTCGTGAGATTTGACGAAATCTCGCCAGATTTGGCAAAATCTCGCGAGATTTGGCCAAATCTCGCGAGATTTGGCCAAATCTCGCGAGATTTGATGAAATCTTTCTAGATTTTACGAAATCTCGCGAGATTTCGCCAAATCTCGTGAGATTTGGCCAAATCTCGCGAGATTTGACGAGATCTCATGAGATTTGACGAAATCTCGCGAGATTTGACGAAATCTCGCGAGATTTGGCCAAATCTCAGGAGATTTGAAGAAATCTGGCGAGATTTGACGAAATCTCGGGAGATTTGACGAAATCTCGCGAGATTTGGCCAAATCTCGCGAGATTTGACGAAATCTCGCGAGATTTGACCAAATCTCGCGAGATTTGGCCAAATCTCGCGAGATTTGGCCAAATCTCGCGAGATTTGACGAAATCTGGCGAGATTTGACGAGATCTGGCGAGATTTGACGAGATCTCGCGAGATTTGACGAGATCTCGCGAGATTTGACGAAATCTCGCGAGATTTGACCAAATCTCAAGAGATTTGGCCAAATCTCGCGAGATTTGGCCAAATCTCACGAGATTTCGTCAAATCTCAAGAGATTTCGTCAAATCTCGCGAGATTTGGCCAAATCTCGCGAGATTTCGTCATATCTCGCGAGATTTCGTCAAATCTCGCGAGATTTGGCCAAATCTTGCCAGATTTCGTCAAATCTCGCGAGATTTGGCCAAATCTCGCGAGATTTGGTCAAATCTCGCGAGATTTGGTCAAATCTCGCGAGATTTCGTCAAATCTCGTGAGATTTGGCCAAATCTCGCGAGATTTCGTCAAATCTCGCGAGATTTTGTCAAATCTTTCGAGATTTGGCCAAATCTCGCGAGATTTGGCCAAATCTCGCGAGATTTCGTCAAATCTCGCGAGATTTGGCCAAATCTCGCGAGATTTCGTGAAATCTGGCGAGATTTGGCCAAATCTCGCGAGATTTGGCCAAATCTCGCGAGATTTCATCAAATCTCGCGAGATTTGGCCAAATCTCGCCAGATTTCGTCAAATCTCGCGAGATTTGGCCAAATCTCGCGAGATTTGGCCAAATCTGGCGAGATTTGGCCAAATCTCGCGAGATTTCGTCAAATCTCGCGAGATTTGGCCAAATCTTGCGAGATTTGGCCAAATCTCGGGAGATTTCGTCAAATCTCGCGAGATCTCGTCAAATCTCACGAGATTTGGCCAAATCTCGCGAGATTTGGTCAAATCTCGCGAGATTTCGTCAAATCTCGCGAGATTTGGCCAAATCTCGCGAGATTTCGTCAAATCTCACGAGATTTGGCCAAATCTCGCGAGAATTCGTCAAATCTCGCGAGATTTGGCCAAATCTTGCGAGATTTGGCCAAATCTCGCGAGATTTCGTCAAATCTCGCGAGATTTCGTCAAATCTCGCGAGATTTGGCCAAATCTCGCGAGATTTCGCCAAATCTCGCGAGATTTCGTCAAATCTCGCGAGATTTCGTCAAATCTCGCGAGATTTGGCAAAATCTCGCGAGATTTCGTCAAATCTCGCGAGATTTGGCCAAATCTCGCGAGATTTGGCAAAATCTCGCGAGATTTCGTCAAATCTCGCGAGATTTGGCCAAATCTCGAGAGATTTCGTCAAATCTCGCGAGATTTCGTCAAATCTCGCGAGATTTGGCCAAATCTCGCGAGATTTCGTCAAATCTCGCGAGATCTCATCAAATCTCGGGAGATTTGGCCAAATCTCGCGAGATTTGGCCAAATCTCGCGAGATTTCGTCAAATCTCGCGAGATTTCGTCAAATCTCGCGAGATTTGGCCAAATCTCGCG
Source organism: Aplochiton taeniatus (assembly GCA_017639675.1). Classification (NCBI taxonomy): domain Eukaryota; kingdom Metazoa; phylum Chordata; class Actinopteri; order Galaxiiformes; family Galaxiidae; genus Aplochiton; species Aplochiton taeniatus. The sequence goes on along the minus strand of CM030174.1, from coordinate 19,365,263 downwards.
AGATTTCGTCAAATCTCGCGAGATTTCGTCAAATCTCGCGAGATTTCGTCAAATCTCGCGAGATTTGGCCAAATCTCGCGAGATTTCGTCAAATCTCGCGAGATTTGGCCAAATCTTGCGAGATTTCGTCAAATCTCGCGAGATTTCGTCAAATCTCGCGAGATTTCGTCAAATCTCGCGAGATTTGGCCAAATCTCGCGAGATCTGGCCAAATCTCGCGAGATTTCGTCAAATCTCGCGAGATTTCGTCAAATCTCGCGAGATTTCGTCAAATCTCGCGAGATTTTGTCAAATCTCTCGAGATTTGGCCAAATCTCGCGAGATTTGGCCAAATCTCGCGAGATTTCGTCAAATCTCGCGAGATTTGGCCAAATCTCGCGAGATTTCGTGAAATCTCGCGAGATTTGGCCAAATCTTGCGAGATTTGGCCAAATCTCGCGAGATTTCATCAAATCTCGCGAGATTTGGCCAAATCTCGCCAGATTTCGTCAAATCTCGCGAGATTTGGCCAAATCTCGCGAGATTTGGCCAAATCTGGCGAGATTTGGCCAAATCTCGCGAGATTTCGTCAAATCTCGCGAGATTTGGCCAAATCTTGCGAGATTTGGCCAAATCTCGGGAGATTTCGTCAAATCTCGCGAGATCTCGTCAAATCTCACGAGATTTGGCCAAATCTCGCGAGATTTCGTCAAATCTCGCGAGATTTCGTCAAATCTCGCGAGATCTCGTCAAATCTCGCGAGATCTCGTCAAATCTCGCGAGATTTGGCCAAATCTCGCGAGATTTGGCCAAATCTCAGGAGATTTGGTCAAATCTCGCGAGATTTCGTCAAATCTCGCTAGATTTGGCCAAATCTCGCGAGATTTGGCCAAATCTCGCGAGATTTCATAAAATCTCGCGAAATTTCGTCAAATCTCGCGAGATTTCGTCAAATCTCGCGAGATTTGGCCAAATCTCGCGAGATTTCGTCAAATCTCGCGAGATTTCGTCAAATCTCGCGAGATCTTGTCAAATCTCGCGAGATCTCGTCAAATCTCGCGAGATTTGGCCAAATCTCAGCGAGATTTGGCCAAATCTCAGGAGATTTGGTCAAATCTCGCGAGATTTCGTCAAATCTCGCTAGATTTGGCCAAATCTCGCGAGATTTGGCCAAATCTCGCGAGATTTCGTCAAATCTCGCGAGATTTCGTCAAATCTTTCGAGATTTGGCCATATCTCACGAGATTTGGACAAATCTCGCGAGATATCGTCAAATCTCGCGAGATTTCATCAAATCTCGTTAGATTTCGTCAAATCTCGCGAGATTTGGCCAAATCTCGCGAGATTTCGTCAAATCTCGCGAGATCTCGTCAAATCTCGCGAGATTTGGCCAAATCTCGCGAGATTTGGCAAAATCTCGCCAGATTTGGTCAAATCTCGCGAGATTTCGTCAAATCTCGCGAGATTTGGCCAAATCTCGCGAGATTTGGCCAAACCTCACGAGATTTCACCAAATCTCGCGAGATTTCGTCAAATCTCGCGAGATTTCGTCAAATCTCGCGTGATCTCGTCAAATCTCGCGAGATCTCGTCAAATCTCGCGAGATTTGGCAAAATCTCGGGAGATTTGGTCAAATCTCGCGAGATTTCGTCAAATCTCGCTAGATTTGGCCAAATCTCGCGAGATTTGGCCAAATCTCGCGAGATTTCGTCAAATCTCGCGAGATTTCTTCAAATCGTGCGAGATTTGGCCAAATCTCGCGAGATTTGGCCAAATCTCGCGAGATATCGTCAAATCTCATGAGATTTCGTCAAATCTCGCGAGATTTCGTTAATCTCGCTAGATTTGGCCAAATCTCGCGAGATTTGACGAAATCTCGCAAGATTTGACGAAATCTCGCGAGATTTGACGAAATCTCGCGAGATATGACGAAATCTCGCGAGATTTGACGAAATCTCGCGAGATTTGGCCAAATCTCGCGAAATTTGACGAAATCTCGCGAGATTTGACGAAATCTCGCGAGATTTGGCCAAATCTCGCGAGATTTGGCCAAATCTGGCGAGATTTGACGAAATATCGCAAGATTTGACCAAATCTCGCGAGATTTGGCCAAATCTCGCGAGATTTGATGAAATCTCGCGAGATTTGATTAAATCTCGCGAGATTTGATTAAATCTCGCGAGATTTGGCCAAATCTCGCGAGATTTGATGAAATCTCGCGAGATTTGATGAAATCTCGCTAGATTTGGCCAAATCTCACGAGATTTGGCCAAATCTCGCGAAATTTGACGAGATCTCGCGAGATTTGACGAGATGTCGCGAGATTTGACGAAATCTCCCGAGATTTGATGAAATCTCGCGAGATTTGGCCAAATCTCGCGAGATTTGACGAGATCTCGCGAGATTTGACAAAATCTCACGAGATTTAGCCAAATCTCGCGAGATTTGGCCAAATCTCGCGAGATTTGACGAAATCTCGCGAGATTTGACGAAATCTCGCGAGATTTGGCCAAATCTCGTGAGATTTGACGAAATCTCGCGAGATTTGACGATATCTCGCGAGATTTGGCCAAATCTCGCGAGATTTGGCCAAATCTCGCGAGATTTGATGAAATCTTCTAGATTTTACGAAATCTCGTGAGATTTGGCCAAATCTCGTGAGATTTGGCCAAATCTCGCGAGATTTGACGAGATCTCATGAGATTTGACGAAATCTCGCGAGATTTGACGAAATCTCGCGAGATTTGGCCAAATCTCAGGAGATTTGAAGAAATCTGGCGAGATTTGACGAAATCTCGCGAGATTTGACGAAATCTCGCGAGATTTGGCCAAATCTCGCGAGATTTGACCAAATCTCGCGAGATTTGACCAAATCTCGCGAGATTTGGCCAAATCTCGCGAGATTTGGCCAAATCTCGCGAGATTTGACGAAATCTGGCGAGATTTGACGAGATCTGGCGAGATTTGACGACATCTCGCGAGATTTGGCCAAATCTCACGAGATTTCGTCAAATCTCAAGAGATTTCGTCAAATCTCGCGAGATTTGGCCAAATCTCGCGAGATTTCGTCATATCTTGCGAGATTTCGTCAAATCTCGCTAGATTTCGTCAAATCTCGCGAGATTTCGTCAAATCTCGCAAGATTTGGCCAAATCTCGCGAGATTTCGTCAAATCTCGCGAGATTTCATCAAATCTCGCGAGATTTGGCAGAATCTCGCGAGATTTGGCTAAATCTCGCGAGATCTCGTCAAATCTCGCCAGATTTCGTCAAATCTCGCAAGATTAAGCCAAATCTCGCGAGATTTGGCCAAATCTCGCGAGATTTCATCAAATCTCGCGAGATTTCGTCAAATCTCGCGAGATTTCGTCAAATCTCGCGAGATTTGGCCAAATCTAGCGAGATTTGGCCAAATCTCACGAGATTTGGTCAAATCTCGGGAGATTTCGTCAAATCTCGCGAGATCTCATCAAATCTCGCGAGATTTGGCCAAATCTCGCGAGATCTGGCCAAATCTCGCAAGATTTGGCCAAATCTCGCGAGATACCGTCAAATCTCATGAGATTTCGTCAAATCTCGCGAGATTTCGTTAATCTCACTAGATTTGGCCAAATCTCGCGAGATTTGACGAGATCTCGCGAGATTTGACGAGATCTAACGAGATTTGACGAAATCTCCCGAGATTTGATGAAATCTTGCGAGATTTGGCCAAATCTCGCGAGATTTCGTCAAATCTCACGAGATCTCGTCAAATCTCGCGAGATTTCGTCAAATCTCGCAAGATGTGGCCAAATCTCGCGAGATTTGGCCAAATCTCGCGAGATTTCGTCAAATCTCGCGAGATTTCGTCAAATATCGCGAGATTTGACCAAATATCGCGAGATTTGGCCAAATCTCTTGAGATTTCGTCAAATCTCGCGAGATTTCATCAAATCTCGCGAGATTTCGTCAAATCTCGCGAGATTTGGCCAAATCTCGCGAGATTTCGTCAAATCTCGCGAGATTTCGTCAAATCTCGCGAGCTTTGGTCAAATCTCGCGAGATTTGGCCAAATCTCGCGAGATTTCGTCAAATCTCGCGAGATTTGGCCAAATCTCGCGAGATTTGGCAAAATCTCGCGAGATTTCGTCAAATCTCGCGAGATTTGGCCAAATCTCGAAAGATTTCGTCAAATCTCGCGAGATTTCGTCAAATCTCGCGAGATTTGGCCAAATCTCGCGAGATTTCGTCAAATCTCGCGAGATCTCATCAAATCTCGCGAGATTTGGCCAAATCTCGCGAGATTTCGTCAAATCTCGCGAGATTTCGTCAAATCTCGCGAGATTTCGTCAAATCTCGCGAGATTTGGCCAAATCTCGCGAGATTTCGTCAAATCTCGCGAGATTTCGTCAAATCTCGCGAGATTTCGTCAAATCTCGCGAGATTTGGCCAAATCTCGCGAGATTTCGTCAAATCTCGCTAGATTTAATCAAATCTTGCGAGATTTCGTCAAATCTCGCGAGATTTCGTCAAATCTCGCGAGATTTCGTCAAATCACGCGAGATTTGGCCAAATCTCGCGAGATCCTGGCCAAATCTCGCGAGATTTCGTCAAATCTCGCGAGATTTGGTCAAATCTCGCGAGATTTCATCAAATCTCGCGAGATTTGGCCAAATCTCGCGAGATTTGGTCAAATCTCGCGAGATTTGGTCAAATCTCGCGAGATTTCGTCAAATCTCGCGAGATTTGGCCAAATCTCGCGAGATTTCGTCAAATCTCGCGAGATTTTGTCAAATCTTTCGAGATTTGGCCAAATCTCGCGAGAT